>CM024760.1:158188142-158788142 GCA_014218235.1 Colocasia esculenta | reverse complement strand
AGACAACAATCGTTTATGCTGCCAACTTACCTAAATCAGGATAATTCACAAATCCGAACAATAGATGGCATTAGAGACGGTCATTGACCATTGGTTAATGATATATTCTACCGTTGCTAACCCATCTTGATGGCATTGAATGTTGTCCTCAAGTTGGTTCGAGCAGAAAAACACAATAGCACAAAAATATAAACAACAAGCATAGGTAAAAAAATCTTGGGTCTTACACCCTCTCCCCCTTAAAGAAACATCATCCTGGAAGTTAGAGTGAAAGGTACTAACCAAACAAGTTAGGGTACTACTTCTTCATGACTTCCTCGAGTTCCCACATCACCTCCTCTCGTGAGAAATTCCTCCACAATACCTTCACCGACGCGATTGACTTGTTCCTTAAATGCTACACCTTAATATTGCCACAACTTACTCTACATAGGACAAGTCTAGCTGCATCTCAAGTAGCTCTTAGCTGATGGCGTGTGATGGTTCTAGCATATATCTCCTCAGCATGGACATGTGAAATACTAGGTGCACGCCAACCAAGGTTGGATGTAATGCTAACTCGTACGCTATGTTGTCAATCCTCTTAAAAACCCCGAACGAACCAATGAACCTTGGACTCAACTTCCTATTCCTATCAAACCTGACTACACCTCTGGTAGATGACACCTTAAGGAATACATACTCACCAACCTCAAACTCAAGGTCTTTCCTTTTACTGTCAACATAGCTCTTCTGCCTATCCTATGTTGCAGTCAACCTCTACCTGATCGACTGGATCTTGTTGGATGTCTCCTGCACCAACTCTGGTCCAACTAGTTGTTTGTCGCCAGTCTCCTCCGAACATAATGGAGACCTACAGGGCCGACCATACAACGCCTCAAATGGGGCCATGCCTATACTAGCGTGGAAGCTGTCGTTATAGGAAAACTCCACAAGAGATAGGTGACGCTCCCAACCACCCTTCCAATCTAGCACACACACTCTCACAATGTCCTCAAGCATCTGAATAGATCTCTTAGACTGCCCAATGTCTATGGGTGGAAAGTTGAACTGAACTTCAGCTGAGAACCTAATGCCTCCTGCAAACCCTACCAAAGCCTCAAAGTGAACAATGGGTCTCTGTCTGAGTTGATAGACTTTGGCACACCATGCAACCTAACAATGTTGTCTATGTATAGCCTAGACTCTCCACAGACTGTTTCTTTCTGATAGGCAAGAAGTGAGAAGACTTGGAGAAATGATCCATGACCACCCAAATTGAGTCATTTCCCCTAACTGATCTAGGCAAACCTGACATGACGTCGATGGTGATAGCCTCCCACTTCCACAACGAAATCTCTATCTTCTACATCAAGCCTAGTGGTTTTTGACGCTCAGCCTTTACTTACTGACTACCAAGCAAAGAGCCACAAACTCTGTCACGTCCTTCTTCATTCTTGGCCACCAGAAGGACCTCTTCAAGTCTTGGTACATCTTGGTGTTGTCTAGATGTATGGAGAACCTTGACCTATGAGCTTCTTCTAGCACTTGCTTCTTGACCTCTACAAAATCTGGTATGCAAACTCTGTGCTAGAATCTGATCACTCCATCTTTGTCTCAAGTAATGCCTTACTTTCCCACTTTCTCCTAAAGTCTAGGATCCTCACTCTGTCATCCCACAACACTATCTAGAACGGTAGACCTAATAGATAACTGAGCCACAAATGCCTTACATAATTGTGGTATAATTCAGACATGGCACACACTACATATTCTAGCATTTTCCAATCTTGTTGTATCATCAACCACTTTCTGCTGAGTGCATCTGCTACGACATTCGCCTTCCCTGGATGATTAAGTGCATCTGCTACGACATCTGCTATGACATTTTCCATGCCTTACATAATTGTAACTAGAAGTGTAGTCCTTCAAGAACTCAATCCACCTCCTTTGTCGCAGATTCAACTCCTCATGGAAGAACAAATATTTCAAACTCTAGTGGTCTGTGAACACCTCAAATCTAACACCGTAAAGGTAGTGCCTCCAAATCTTTAGTGCATGGACCACAATTGTTGACTCCAAGTCATGAGTTTGGTAGTTACACTCATGCTCCTTTAGTTGACGAGAAGCATAGATGACCACCTTACCATGCTGCATTAGCACATAACCAAGGCCTATCTGCGAAGCATCTGAGTAGATCACAAAACCATCTGCACCACTCAGCAAGATCAACATGGGTGCAAATGTAATCCTTGTCTTCAACTCCTGGAAACTGCTCTCACACACCTCGGACCATACGAACTTGACTCTTTTCCTAGTTAGCTTGGTCAAAGGCACTGCAATGGATGTAAAGCCTTTAATGAACTGATGGTAGTAGCCAACTAACCCAAGAAAGCTTTGTATCTCTAAAGGTGTCCTCAGAGTATCCCACTATAGCACAACCTAAACGTTGGCTGGATCAACTGCAACTCCAGCATCTGAGATGACAATTTTTTTTTTTTGTAAATTATCTAATAGGGGAGTAGGAGAGTGATCAACCCTTCAGAGAAGGGATGAGTAAGTCACTCCACCACCACACACCTATCAGGAATGTTATATAATATCGAAAACAATACAAAGGATAGTCAGGGCCTGATGGAAGGGAACCCCATCTTATCAAGGAGATATGGTCCCTTTACAGAAGAAGGAAGGTCAGCCCAAGAAGACCAGACAATACAAGAATTAGAAATACTACAACCATGACCAGCAAGACTATCAGCCACCTGATTAGCCTCCCAGTAAACATGACTAAAAGAAACATGTAAATCCTAACAACGATGGAGAACATCTTGAATGGCAATGGAGAGACACCAAGGGCAGGAATATTGACCCTTCATGATTTGCACCAGCACCAAAGAATCACTCTCAATAAGAAACTCTGAGAAACCCCTTTCATTGCACAATAATATTCCATTCCGAAGAGCAAGAGCCTCAGCTTCAAGACTTGAATGAACACCAGGATATCTTGCAGTAAAAGCAAACATAATGTCACCCAGATCATTCCTAAGAATTCCTCCACCGACAGCAATACTAGAAGTAATTTTGTAAGCATTTGAGATGACATGCCCAAGTAAGTGAACCTCGAACATCTAGAAGCTGCACATGCTGAACTTGGCATACAACTTGTGATCTAGCAGAACCTCTAGTACTGACCTCAGGTCCTCTCTATATGAAACCTCATCTAGGGAGTAGATTAACACATCAGTAATGAACACTGCACAAAGTTGTCTAAGTATGACCTGAACACCCTATTCATGAAATCCATGAAAGTTGCAAGTGAATTGGTCGAACCAAAGGGCAGCACAAGAAACTCGTAGTGTCCATATCTAGTTTTGAATGCCAACTTGGATGTTTCCTCTTCCTTGATCTTTAAGTGATGGTGCCCTAAGCGCAAGTTGGAGAACATAGAATCCGACTGGAGCTAATCATACAAATCATCAATGCTAGGCAAGGGATATTTGTTCTTCACCGTCACTTGGTTGTGCTTCCTATAGTCGGTACACAACCTGAGAGAACCATCTTTATTTTTGACAAACAGTATAGGTGCACCCCATGGTGACATACTCAGACTGATGAATCCTTGTCTAGCAATTCTTGCAACTGCTTCCTCAGCTTAGCTAACTCTACAAGTGCCATTTTATAGGGAGCCTTAAAGATAGGTGATGTGCCTAGAAGCAACTCAATTGTAAATTTTATCTCCCTATTTGGCAGCAATCTAGACAGATCATTTGGGAACACGTCTGGAAACTCCTACACAACTGTGATCTCCTCAAGGGTGGGTGACTGATTGGCCTTAGGAACTAAGACCACACTTGCAAGGAATGTGTCACAACCCTTGTTCACCATCTTCATAGCTTTCATGGTGGATATCACAAACTTCCCTACTAGATTCCTTGGCAAAGGATGTGAGAACTCATCCTCTCCAGGAATGCAGAAAGTAATCATCTTCCTCCTACAATCCATCAAGGCATAGTTCTCCTCAAGCTAATCTAGACCAAATATAGCATCATAGTCCTTCATCTTGAGCAAGTAGAAGCAACCAAACAAATTCTGCTCTTCTATGCACACAGGCAGAGATGGGATACACCTCTTGATAGACACAATTCCTACTGGGGTGTGCACAGAAAAAGGCACCTCTAGGTCTTCTCCCTCTACACTCAACTCCTCAAACAACTATCTTGCAAACAGCTCAGAAACAAATGGGTGTAACACCCATATCAAACAACACCCTGGCCTGCACTCCCATGATTGAGATAGTACCTTTTGTGGCATTCTCTACCTGCTTTGCATCCTCTCAAGCTAGCATGCACACTCGAGCTTGGGCCTAAGGCCTTCCTGACTTTTTTGTAGCTAGTGCCACTACTACGGTTGCTGTCAGTGCTGATGTTGGTGCTCCTCTTGGAGTGAATTGCTTGAGTCTCAGACAATCTTGGATCTAGTGCTCTGTATTGTCGCACTTCAAACACTTGCCTACTAGCTTCCAACACTCAGTCCCACAATAGAATTTTTCACAGTGAGGGCATTTTTTTCTTATCACTGGGCCATAAACTCCTAACTGAATAGCCACTGACTAGCTGGGGACTAAAACATACTGTTGTTGTTGGACCACGACTGCCTTCTTCCTATCCTACCTCTAAAATAGTGTTGCAAATCTTTTGGGCTGACTTTTTTTCTTCTAGGTACTGGTCCATCTCGCTCTCCTATCCGCAAGCCGCACTGAGAGCTTCATCCATGGTGCTATGGTCGAAGGCCACAATCCTGGACTAGAGTGATGGTCGAAGCCCCATTACGAACTTCTTAGCCTTTCTACACTCATCTACTACAATGTGGGGAGCGTACTTGGATATCTCGGCGAAGCGTACCTCATACTCCAAGACAGTCATGAAACCATGTATCAAAGCAAGGAACAATTGTTCCATCTTGTCCTGGATGTGCTCCGGGATGAACTTGACCTTAAAGAGTATAGTGAACTTGGCCCAAGTCACCTCCTGCTCTTCATCTCCAAATATGGTACGAAGCATTGAGGCCCACCAGTCATCCACTCTCTCCTGTAAGAGATATAATCAATAAGAGCCACCCAAACTAAAGAGCAACCCACATATAGATTCCATATCTTCTAAGTACCTGAAGCATGTAGGTTGTCAGAATCACTTTATCCTCTTCAACACATTTGATAGTACGAAAGATTTTTTCTACCTCCCTCAATCAACTCTCTGCCAAAAGGGGTTTCTCTCCCCCTTAAAGGATGGCTGAGCCATCCTCTTGAACCTTTCCATGATGGACGGACCACCATGTCCAAACTCCTGGGGACTGGAGCAGGAGGTTAAGTCTAAAAACAACATACAACTCATAAGCAAGCATACACACAATGATGCATACCAACAACTCCAACTGAAACAACACCCAACCTGGGTCTACAATTGAGCTTGCAGCACCGCCTGAGTTTGCACCTACATCTGCATCACCTAGACTAGGCCTTGCATGAACATGGCATAGTCTACGAGTGATGGTGGTGGCGATACAGGGGGACCCTGCTGCTCACCTCTCTCCTCAAGTCTTTGCTCATCCTCAAGAGCATAGACAGCACGCCTACCATGACTTGCCATAGTCTGCAAAACAAGCAACTCAATTAGGATCTAGTTTATAATCTTATCCCCTTTTATCTTTCTCCAATCCATTATTAGTTGTTTTCAAATTGTTACATACATGGACTGCTTTCTATAAAGACTTTGAGATATAGCGTGATGATGGCTTATTTATGTAGAATCACAACCTGTAGTTTTGATACCAATACGACATGTCGATATGATTATACTAATCCTCATCGGGACAAAGAGTAACGTCACAATGGGACATGTACCCAACGCTACTAAACAGGTAGAGATGTACACAAATAACAAATAGTTGAACAGCGGAAACAAGTAAATGACTTATTCCATCACCACATACCAATTTCACAATCTATATAGTAACATAAGAATAACAATTTTCCACATATAATAGAGTCCACATAGCCATAATATAACAATGTCTCACGTACTAAGTAAAAGAAAGTATCTAAGTCTTTATATAGAAAATCTACACGTCACGAACTACTCCTCATGCT
The DNA here is from genome assembly GCA_014218235.1 of Colocasia esculenta. NCBI lineage: Eukaryota > Viridiplantae > Streptophyta > Magnoliopsida > Alismatales > Araceae > Colocasia > Colocasia esculenta. Next base: position 158,782,018 of record CM024760.1, on the reverse strand, counting down.
CAGAGTCGCTCCTCACTAACTCCTCCACCTTTAGATGACTTGTCTCACCTGTATCATTTAGCAAGTAAGAATCTATGCAATAAACTCAACAAGTAACTCATTGGCCACATTCATACACATATCACAACACTCTACGCAACATAAACACAAAGAAAGTAAACTAAAGATGCTCAACTAGCAACTAAACATGCTAAAAACTTTAATCACTACACATGGTAGACTAATATCACATGATGTCTTTTAACATGATTCACATTTATATGCCATACTTCACATATTCAAATGAACAATATACAACACATACATACACATGGTAAGAACATGACATGTTTCTCATTATAGGGCACTTTAATGCATTCTACTCATTCATATACCACATAAAATTGTTGGCCCTTTTGGTACGGCAGTAAGCTAACCTAGAGGGGGGGTGAATAGGTTTTTCTGAAATCTGAAATAGAAATTTAAACACATAAAATTATCACTTAAAAGTTAGGTTAGTTAAGTGTGATAGAGAGTAGTAGTGCGGAAGCAAATAAACAATCACACAGAGGACACAAGGAATTTATCATGGTTCGGACCTTCCCATATGGAAGTCCTACGTCCAGTCCCCAAGCAACCTCTTGGGATTTTACTAACCAAGGGTATAGTCCCCCTCAAGGACAATACAACACCCAGCACCCCAGCTGGTCTTCTTCTCTTTCTCGGGCAAGAAGGCAGCCCACTTCTCTTATAGGTAAAGAAGCCAACCTCCTGGTACAAATCCCAGGTTCTACTAGACTTAAACCACCAGCTAGGTTCTACACTGTATACAGTTCTACAATTGGACAGAAATCTTTCTTAGAAAAGAAAGAACATGTCAAGAGCTATTACAAAATGAACACTAAGAACTCTAGCTCTCAGCCACAGACTCTCCCCCAGATTTACAATGACCACAGAGAGAGTGAAGAGAGGAGAAGGAGCTTGAAGCTTGAAGACTTTAGATGCTTGAGCACTTCTTCTTGGGCTCGGGCTCTTTCTGTCTTTTCCTTTGAGTGTATTTGGAGTTCAGGTTCCTCACAAGATGTACACTCCTTCAAAGATCTTCAGGAAAGCTCTCTTACTTTTCTTCAGCCTTACTTCATCTTTTATATGAGCAACTTTAAACAAATCTGTTGGAGTTCTAGCCGTTGCTCATCTTCTTTTTCTTTTGATATTTTGTGGTCTACAAGGTCTGCAAGTATAGAAGAAAGTGTTTAGTTAAAAACGTGTTTCTGTCAAAAAGGTTCATACCTTTATGTTTTCTATTGTCTCCCAGAAGTGGTAGGTAAGCCCCTTTTTGTCTGACAGGAGAGAAGAGATCTAGAGAGATAAAAAAGATCTTCTGTCAGAAATATATTTGACTTTTCACTAGATGCCAAAATATTTTGAAATATAAAGGAAATCAATGTTTAAGTGAAATCCATATTTTCAAGCAAATCCATGTTTCATTATGAAATCCATGTTTGAAGCAAATCCATGTTTTCAAGTGAATCCATGTTTCACTTATCAAATCCATGTTTGAAGCAAATCGATGTTTCACTTATCAAAACCATGTTTGAATCAAATAGATGTTTCACTTACCAAATCCATGTTTGAAGCAAATTGATGTTTCACTTATCAAATCGATGTGACAAGCAAATCGATGTTTCACTTATCAAATCGATGTGAGAGGCAAATCGATGTTTCACTAATGAAATCGATGTGAGACTGAAATCGATGTGAGACCAAATTGATGTTCTCACTTATCAAATCGTTATAAGATAAAATCATTGAGCGATCAAATCGATGTTTAACTTAACGAATCGTTACATGATCAAATTGATGTGGCACTTTGTGAACTGAAATTGATGTATATTGAATAGACATCGATTTGACTTTTCAGTGCAAATCACACAGCGATAGTACCATAAATTTATTTATTAGGAGAACATGATATTAAATATATTAATAATATTTAATTAATCATAAGTTTTGTTATCACCAAAATATAAGGGTAAAATATAAGAGTGGTTCAACAATCTCCCCCTTTTGGTGATGATAAAACTTATGAGAATTTTCTGACAAAAATACTTAAAGCATAGAAAATACAAAAAATTCACAGATAATACATACTATGCATACTCTCCCCCTTTTTATCACTAACCAAAAAGGAAGGATCTTACCATGCATTCTCTCCCCTTTGTGAAAATTTCTTACCATTGAGGGGTTCAACAATGATTGACATTAATGAATAATTCCCCCTTAGTCTGAGCTCCCCCTGAGTGTTTTCTCCCCCTAAGCATAAGGCTCCCCCTGACAAAGAGGGTCCTCTTAAGGATTCTTCACTTGTCTGTCGATAGGTGTTTCTTGGTGTGTTGACCTGTTGATCTCTTGAGTCGTCTTGTTGACTGGTTGTTTGTCAAGTCTTCAAGATTTTTATCTGCATAGATCTTAAGAAAAGCTTGCAAACATTGTTAGTAGCAATATAAAATACAATATTTATGACTACTCACTCTTCAGATAAGAGTTGGATGAAGAGTTGGCAGTCACCCTTGCCTTGAACATCCTAGATGCTCCAAGGCTATCCTTCAAACAACTTATTCAGAAGTAGGTACCCAATTCTTTTTGGGTCCTTGATGGTTAGATGCATGAAAATAATCTTTAGGAATCCAAACTAAGTGCCTTGTTGTGCATGTGTTTACTGTGTGTCCTAATTTATTGCAATGAGAACAACAATGAATATAATCTATTTTGTAGTTCTTATTGTTTTTATGATGTCTGTTTAGAACACAATTTTTAGAGAGCTTGTTTATTTCAGGTGCCTTTTTCTAAGGTATTTTGGTTTCTTTTACAAATTTTGGTAATGGATATTTCTGGAATTATGGCTTGTTTTCCTTTTTCCGGGGGTATGTAACCAAGCCCTTGTTTGTTATTTCCAGATTTTAATCCTTTTAAGCATAGAGCTAAAGATGTTTTCCCTTTAGTTAACTTCCTAACTGATTCTTTTAAGTAAAGATTTTCTTCAGTTAGTGTTTTCAAGTTTTCTTCTAACTCTAATTTTTCATTACTCTTGCTCTTCAATTCTTCATTTAAGAGATGATTATTATCTTTACTTTCCTTAATTGTTTTTCTAATTGTTCCATTTCGGATTTAAGATCTGAATTGGTATTTTCTAAGCAAGTAGTGTTATTTTTCAGAATTTTTAACTCTTTTACAACAACTTTATGTTTTTCATAAAGTTCATTGAAGACTTCTTCTAAGTCTTTAGACTCTGACCCTGAATCAGTGCATGAATCAACAAATGGGTCAGAATGTACCTGATCTAGTCCTGCCATGAGGGCTAGACTTACTTACTCTTTCTCCGATTCAAAGCTTGATGATTCTGAGCTTGTGGTCTCTACATTTTCCCAAGCAGCCGCCATGACTTTTCTTTTGAATTTTTTATACTGCTTCTTGGATTTTTCTGGCTGACCAGTCTTCTTAATTCTTGGACAATCTGGTCTCAGATGTCCAGGTTTTCTACATTTATAGAAGACTGGTTCTTTCTCCTTTTTCTCTTTCTTTTGAATCCTTCTTGATCCATTTTTCTTCTTCTTGAGAATTTTCTAAAGCTTGGACAGTACATCATCTACGTTATTGTCTTCAGAATATGCATTTTTGGAACTAGAAGAAGAAGAAGTGGAAGGAGCAGCTGCAACATTAAGAGCATTAGTACATTTTTTCTTTGATGAGTTTTCAGGTAGTCGCTCCATATTAATTTCATGTGCCATGAGAGAGCCAATTAATTTATCAATGGAAAACTTGGTTAGATCATGAGCTTCTTCAATAGCTGTGACCTTAGGGGTCTATGAAAGAGTTAAGGATCTAAGTATCTTTCTAACAGTTTCCTCATCAGAAAGATTTTTACCAAGAGAACTTAGACCAACTACTATGCTCGAAAATCTATTATACAACATTTTAAATTGCTCATATTGAGAGACAAGAATATCTATCCTAGTTTGTTATACTTTATCTGTTCCTTCATAAGTTACTTGCAGTTTGTCCCATATTTCTTTAGCAGATTTACATGCAAATACTCTACTAAATTTTGTTTTGGATAAAGTGAAACATAGATAGTTCTTTGCTTTAAAGTTTAAAGATAGTTTACTTTTATCTGCTGCTGTAATAGTAGTAGTACCTTCAGCAGGAACAATAACAAAATCACCTACCTCTATTACCTGCCACAGATCAAAGTCAGTGCCTCGAATGAAGCATTCCATTCTCATCTTCCAATATTGATAATCCTCTCCATCAAAGAATGGAGGTCTGTGACTCACTGACCTTCAACAAATCCTTGAGCTGCCATGGATCTTCTCTAAGATCGTTAGATCTTCTTGATTGATCAGAGAACCTCGCTCTGATACCACTTGTTGACCCTTTTGGTACGGTAGCAAGCTAACCTAGAGGGGGGTGAATAGGTTTTTCTAAAATCTGAAACAGAAACTTAAACACAAAATTATAACTTGAAAGTTTGGTTAGTTAAGTGTGATAGAGAGTAGCAGTGCGGAAGCAAATAAATAATCACTCAGAGGACACAAGGAATTTATCCTGGTTCGGCCCTTCCCACATAGAAGTCATATGTCCAGTCCCCAAGCAACCTCTTGGGATTTTACTAACCAAGGGTATAGTCCCCCTCAAGGACAATACAACACCCAGCACCCCAACTGGTCTTCTTCTCTTTCCCGGGCAAGAAGGCAACCCACTTCTCTTACAAGTAAAGAAGCCAACCTCTTGGTACAAACCCCAGTGCGGTTTTGCTAGACTTAAACCCCCAGCTAGGTTCTACAATGTATACAGCCCTACAGCTGGACAGAAATCTATCTTAGAAAAGAAAGAACAGGTCGAGAGCTATTACAAAATGAACACTAAGAACTCTAGCTCTCAGCCACAGACTCTCCCCCAGATTTACAATGACCACAGAGAGAGTGAAGAGAGGAGAAGGAGCTTGAAGCTTGAAGACTTTAGATGCTTGAGCACTTCTTCTGGGCTCGGGCTCTTTCTGTCTTTTCCTTTGAGTGTATTTGGAGTTCAGGTTCCTCACAAGATGTACACTCCTTCAAAGATCTTCAGGAAAGCTCTCTTACTTTTCTTCAGCCTTACTTCATCTTTTATATGAGCAACTTTAAACAAATCTGTTGGAGTTCTAGCCGTTGCTCATCTTCTTTTTCTTTTGATATTTTGTGGTCTACAAGGTCTGCAAGTATAGAAGAAAGTGTTTAGTTAAAAACGTGTTTCTGTCAAAAAGGTTCATACCTTTATGTTTTCTATTGTCTCCAGAAGTGGTAGGTAAGCCCCTTTTTGTCTGACAGGAGAGAAGAGATCTAGAGAGATAAAAAAGATCTTCTGTCAGAAATATATTTGACTTTTCACTAGATGCCAAAATATTTGAAATATAAAGGAAATCAATGTTTAAGTGAAATCCATATTTTCAAGCAAATCCATGTTTCATTATGAAATCCATGTTTGAAGCAAATCCATGTTTTCAAGTGAATCCATGTTTCACTTATCAAATCCATGTTTGAAGCAAATCGATGTTTCACTTATCAAAACCATGTTTGAATCAAATAGATGTTTCATTACCAAATCCATGTTTGAAGCAATTGATGTTTCACTTATCAAATCGATGTGACAAGCAAATCGATGTTTCACTTATCAAATCGATGTGAGAGGCAAATCGATGTTTCACTAATGAAATCGATGTGAGACTGAAATCGATGTGAGACCAAATTGATGTTCTCACTTATCAAATCGTTATAAGATAAAATCATTGAGCGATCAAATCGATGTTTAACTTAACGAATCGTTACATGATCAAATTGATGTGGCACTTTGTGAACTGAAATTGATGTATATTGAATAGACATCGATTTGACTTTTCAGTGCAAATCACACAGCGATAGTACCATAAATTTATATTTATTAGGAGAACATGATATTAAATATATTTAATAATATTTAATTAATCATAAGTTTTGTTATCACCAAAATATAAGGGTAAAATATAAGAGTGGTTCAACAATCTCCCCCTTTTTGGTGATGACAAAACTTATGAGAATTTTCTGACAAAAATACTTAAAGCATAGAAAATACAAAAAATTCACAGATAATGCATACTATGCATACTCTCCCCCTTTTTATCACTAACCAAAAAGGAAGGATCTTACCATGCATTCTCTCCCCTTTGTGAAAATTTCTTACCATTGAGGGGTTCAACAATGATTGACATTAATGAATAATTCCCCCTTAGTCTGAGCTCCCCCTGAGTGTTTTCTCCCCCTAAGCATAAGGCTCCCCTGACAAAGAGGGTCCTCTTAAGGATTCTTCACTTGTCTGTCGATAGGTGTTTCTTGGTGTGTTGACCTGTTGATCTCTTGAGTCGTCTTGTTGACTGGTTGTTTGTCAAGTCTTCAAGATTTTTATCTGCATAGATCTTAAGAAAAGCTTGCAAACATTGTTAGTAGCAATAAAAATACAATATTTATGACTACTCACTCTTCAGATAAGAGTTGGATGAAGAGTTGGCAGTCACCCTTGCCTTGAACATCCTAGATGCTCCAAGGCTATCCTTCAAACAACTTATTCAGAAGTAGGTACCCAATTCTTTTTGGGTCCTTGATGGTTAGATGCATGAAAATAATCTTTAGGAATCCAAACTAAGTGCCTTGTTGTGCATGTGTTTACTGTGTGTCCTAATTTATTGCAATGAGAACAACAATGAATATAATCTATTTTGTAGTTCTTATTGTTTTTATGATGTCTGTTTAGAACACAATTTTTAGAGAGCTTGTTTATTTCAGGTGCCTTTTCTAAGGTATTTTGGTTTCTTTTACAAATTTTGGTAATGGATATTTCTGGAATTATGGCTTGTTTTCCTTTTTCCGGGGGTATGTAACCAAGCCCTGTTTGTTATTTCCAGATTTTAATCCTTTTAAGCATAGAGCTAAAGATGTTTTCCCTTAGTTAACTTCCTAACTGATTCTTTTAAGTAAAGATTTTCTTCAGTTAGTGTTTTCAAGTTTTCTTCTAACTCTAATTTTTCATTACTCTTGCTCTTCAATTCTTCATTTAAGAGATGATTATTATCTTTACTTTCCTTAATTGTTTTTCTAATTGTTCCATTTCGGATTTAAGATCTGAATTGGTATTTTCTAAGCAAGTAGTGTTATTTTTCAGAATTTTTAACTCTTTTACAACAACTTTATGTTTTTCATAAAGTTCATTGAAGACTTCTTCTAAGTCTTTAGACTCTGACCCTGAATCAGTGCATGAATCAACAAATGGGTCAGAATGTACCTGATCTAGTCCTGCCATGAGGGCTAGACTTACTTACTCTTTCTCCGATTCAAAGCTTGATGATTCTGAGCTTGTGGTCTCTACATTTTCCCAAGCAGCCGCCATGACTTTTCTTTTGAATTTTTTATACTGCTTCTTGGATTTTTCTGGCTGACCAGTCTTCTTAATTCTTGGACAATCTGGTCTCAGATGTCCAGGTTTTCTACATTTATAGAAGACTGGTTCTTTCTCCTTTTTCTCTTTCTTTTGAATCCTTCTTGATCCATTTTTCTTCTTGAGAATTTTCTAAAGCTTGGACAGTACATCATCTACGTTATTGTCTTCAGAATATGCATTTTTGGAACTAGAAGAAGAAGAAGTGGAAGGAGCAGCTGCAACATTAAGAGCATTAGTACATTTTTTCTTTGATGAGTTTTCAGGTAGTCGCTCCATATTAATTTCATGTGCCATGAGAGAGCCAATTAATTTATCAATGGAAAACTTGGTTAGATCATGAGCTTCTTCAATAGCTGTGACCTTAGGGGTCTATGAAAGAGTTAAGGATCTAAGTATCTTTCTAACAGTTTCCTCATCAGAAAGATTTTTACCAAGAGAACTTAGACCAACTACTATGCTCGAAAATCTATTATACAACATTTTAAATTGCTCATATTGAGAGACAAGAATATCTATCCTAGTTTGTTATACTTTATCTGTTCCTTCATAAGTTACTTGCAGTTTGTCCATATTTCTTTAGCAGATTTACATGCAAATACTCTACTAAATTTTGTTTTGGATAAAGTGAAACATAGATAGTTCTTTGCTTTAAAGTTTAAAGATAGTTTACTTTTATCTGCTGTTGTAATAGTAGTAGTACCTTCAGCAGGAACAATAACAAAATCACCTACCTCTATTACCTGCCACAGATCAAAGTCAGTGCCTCGAATGAAGCATTCCATTCTCATCTTCCAATATTGATAATCCTCTCCATCAAAGAATGGAGGTCTGGTGACTCACTGACCTTCAACAAATCCTTGAGCTGCCATGGATCTTCTCTAAGATCTTAGATCTTCTTGATTGATCAGAGAACCTCGCTCTGATACCACTTGTTGACCCTTTTGGTACGGTAGCAAGCTAACCTAGAGGGGGGTGAATAGGTTTTTCTAAAATCTGAAACAGAAACTTAAACACAAAATTATAACTTGAAAGTTTGGTTAGTTAAGTGTGATAGAGAGTAGCAGTGCGGAAGCAAATAAATAATCACTCAGAGGACACAAGGAATTTATCCTGGTTCGGCCCTTCCACATAGAAGTCATATGTCCAGTCCCCAAGCAACCTCTTGGGATTTTACTAACCAAGGGTATAGTCCCCCTCAAGGACAATACAACACCCAGCACCCCAACTGGTCTTCTTCTCTTTCCCGGGCAAGAAGGCAACCCACTTCTCTTACAAGTAAAGAAGCCAACCTCCTGGTACAAACCCCAGTGCGGTTTTGCTAGACTTAAACCCCCATCTAGGTTCTACAATGTATACAGCCCTACAGCTGGACAGAAATCTATCTTAGAAAAGAAAGAACAGGTCGAGAGCTATTACAAATTGAACACTAAGAACTCTAGCTCTCAGCCACAGACTCTTCCCCAGATTTACAATGACCACAGAGAGAGTGAAGAGAGGAGAAGTAGCTTGAAGCTTGAAGAATTTAGATGCTTGAGCAATTCTTCTTGGGCTCGGGCTCTTTCTCTCTTTTCCTTTGAGTGTATTTGGAGTTCAGGTTCCTCACAAGATGTGATGACCAGTCTGTCCCCATGTACTTTTAATTAATTACATATATATTTGATGATTAACAAAACCAAACAAAAGTTTATCAATTATATCTAATGAATATTTCATAAGTCTTAAGAACAGGAAAAACACCAAGGTCATACAAGCCAATAAAGGTATGCACTACTTCTCTGAAGCTTTAATCTCTTCAACATGATATTTCTCTAAGTGCATATCGACTTCTATTGAAGGCCATAACGATTTTTTTATAAGCATATCGATTTCAATAGAGTTATCATAACGATTTCCTTTCTGGCTGAAAAGTCATGTTATTTCAAACAAATCGATGTCGTAACGATTCTATAAGTGATCGCAACGATTTCCCTATAAGACTGAAAAGTCATGTTATTTCAAACAAGTCGATGTCACAACGACTCTATAAGTTACCGTAACGATTTCTTTAGAGCCCGTAACGACTTGCTCGTCACAACGACTCTATAAGTTACCGTAACGATTTCTTTAGAGCCCGTAACGACTTGCTCGTCACAACGACTGCATAAGTTACCGTAACGATTTCTTTAGAGCTCGTAACGACTTGCCTGTCGCAACGACTCTATAAGTTGTCGCAACGATTTCTTTAGAAACTCGTAACGACTTGCCTATCATAATGACTCTATAAGTTATCGTAACGATTTCTTTAGAAAGCGCAACGACTTGCTTGTTGTAATGATTTCATAAGTTACCGTAACGACTTCTTTAGAACTCGCAACGACTTGCTTATTGTAACGACTTCATGTTACCATAACGATTTCTTTAGAGTTCATAACGACTTGATAAGTGTTCACAACGATTTGCTTTGTATAACGATTTGTTAAGTGTTTCATATCGATTTCTTCAGAAACACAACTATTTGCATCTCCGAACGATTTGTTAAGTAACTAACAACGATTTCTTTAGAGCTCATAACGATTTGTTAAGTATTTCACAATGACTTCTTCTATATCACAACGACTTGGTCAACCTGACTTATTCATAACGATTTCATAAGTCATATAGTCATTGACTTCATATTGACGTGATATGATCTTTGTTGACTAGTCAAAGACCACGTATGCATCTCTCTGACGCACCTGCATTTAATGAGACCTGAACGTATCTCTGCATGCATGCAGACCATATCATCCTTTATCGTGCCTACTCTGATAACGTCCTTTAGACTTAAGCTATTTTGCACTACTATTTTCATGTCTATTGCTACTGATGTTGACTGACATCAGAGACAGCTTAGCTGTCTGCTATTTGAGTTTGACATTTATGCAGACCTCTGATCCAGCTTCACGGTACAATGTTAAACAAATAGAAGCCAACGGATATCTTTGAAGGTCTCATCTCTTTGCGTGCTCAAGTAATCAAAAGACTGTTGACTGGAAGCTTCCAAGACTCCAGATGTCATTCAGTCTAACGACTACTCAAAGAGAGACAACGGACACTTCAACGTCTACATTTCAAATTGAAGATATAAATTCAAGTCAGAAGAACAGAAGAACACATATCGCATATTCAAGCATTCAAATTCTTCTGAAGAAAGTCCAGAGCCAAGAACCTTCATTCCACTTAGCTTTTGCTCTCCACTAGTTTGTGAAAATCTTGAGAGAGCCTGTATAGTTCTGAGAGTGTGCCTTGTTTAAAATCTCTTTGCTCTCAGTTCCAGTTGCTTCAGATCCTTGCTTATCAAAAGCTTGATCTAGGGGCTTGAATTTCATTCACTCTCTTTGTGTTGTTCCCTTCGCTTGTGAAGGAAGACCAGGTGGTATCCAGGGTGTTGTTCCCTTTGGTTGTGAAGGAAGACCTGGTGGTATCCAGGGTGTTGTTCCCTTCGTTGTGAAGGAAGACCTGGTGTGGTATCCAGGGTGTTGTTCCCTTCGGGTGTGAAGGAAGACCAGCTGAGCTGGTGTTGTAGCGTCCTTAGGGGGACTGTACCCTAGTTAGTGAAATCATAAGTTGTTGCTCAGGGACTGGACGTAGGACTCCTAAGGAAAGGAGGTCCGAACCAGGATAAACCTTGTGTTGTGTGATTGTCTTCTTTGTGTGTTTGTTATTTCAACTAACTGTCACTAACCTACTTCGAAGAACGTTTGTGTGAATGTTTTTAGTTACATGTATCTTCTAGATTAATTTTTAAAGACCCATTCACCCCCCCTCTGGGCTCGTCAACTGGGCAACAAGTGGTATCAGAGCGAGTCTCTTCAACAAAGAAAGAAGATCCAACGATCTGAAGAGTAAAGATCCATGGCAGCCCAGGTAGCATTGAAGGTCAGTCTGTCAACCGACCCCCTCTCTTCGATGGTGAAGATTACCCTTACTGGAAGACCAGAATGGAATACTTTCTACAAGGGCACGACTATCAAATTTGGTCCATAGTAGAAGAAGGTGATCTGTTAGTCACAAATGAGAAAGCACAATGGACAGATGATGACAGGAAGAAGATTTCCCTGAATTGTAAAGCAAAGAGCATCCTATGCTGTGCTCTAAGTAAGAAGGAATTCAACAGAGTTTCAGCCTGCAAATCCTCAATGGAAATGTGAGAAAAGCTCAGGATTACTTATGAAGACACAGACAAAGTAAAAGAAACAAGAATCGACATTCTTGTCACTCAATATGAAAGATTTTAGATGCAGTCAAGTGAGTCCATAACTCAAATGTTTAGCCGGTTCACTAACATCACAAATGGACTAGCTAGTCTGGGGAAAACCTATGAGATGGGAGACATGGTAAGGAAGATACTTAGATCCTTACCATCCTCATGGACCCCAAAGGTCACAACAATAGAAGAAGCTAATGACCTGAAGAGAATGTCTATAGAAAAGCTCATTGGGTCCCTCATGGCCCATGAGATAAACATGGAAAGGCTAGGAGAGTCCTCGAGTAGAAAGAAGCACTCCAACGCCTTAAAAGCTGAAGAAGATTCACCAGAAGCAAGTTCAGCTGAAAGTGAAAGTGATGCAGACAGCGAAAATGAGGAAGCTATGCTATCTAGAAAATTACAGCGAATTTTGGCTAAGAAGAAGAAATTCCAATCTGGAAGAAGGCACTTCAAAAGAAACAAGGAATTCAAGAAGCCAGATGGAAAAGAAATAAGAAAGGAGAACCCGTCTGCTATGAATGTAAGAAGCCAGGATACATTAAAACTGAGTGTCCAAAGTTAAAGAAGTCGGAATTCAAGAAGAAGGACAGTTCCAAGAAGTTCAGAAAGTACAAGAAGAAGGCGATGGCAGCAGCTTGGGAAAACAGTAGTGACTCAGACAGTGAGTCAAGTTCTTGCAGTGATGAAGAAAAGGCCAACTTAGCCTTCATGGCAAATAAGGTAACTTCTGACTCCTCTTTTGATTCATGCAATGATTCAGATTCCGATAGCTTAGAAGAGGCTTTCAACGAACTATATGAAAAATATAAAGAAGTGACCAAATTATTAAAAGTGAGCAAGAAAAACATAATCTGTATAGAAAATACAAACTCAGATCTAAAATCAGAAAATGAACAATTAGGAAGTCAAATAACTGAACTTAAAAGAAGAAATAAATTGTTATGTAAAGACCTAAAAGCTAAGAATGAACAAATAACAAAATTGGAAAAACAGGAAAGTACAGATGAATTAAGAAAAGAAATTAAAAACTTAAATGAAGAAAATGATAAACTATCAAGTACACTAGAGAAATTTACTAATGGTAAAAACTCTCTAATATTAAAAGGTGCTAGAAGATCAGGTAAGAAGAAAAATAGATTAGGATATACACCCCCAGAAAATGAAGAAACCATAATTTATCCTAAAACATATCTAACACCAAAATTTGTACCTGAACAAGATATAGCATACAAAGCTGATTTCAAATATATAGAAAAAGTAACTAAGTTATCCTGATGTAGTCACTGCAATAAGTTAGGACATATTATAACTACATGCCCAACAAGACACAAGAAATGGATAATAAAAGGCAAAATCAATGATACTAACCAATCAGGACCCAAAAGAATTTGGGTACCTAAACCTTGATGTTTTTATTCAGGTTAACCCTCGAGCATCCAAATGGTACTTGGATAGTGGGTGCTCAAGACACATGTCAGGTAACCAGAGTTATTCTCGCATCTCCAAGCTGAAGAAGGAACAATCACTTATGAAGATAATGGGAAAGGAACAGTAATAGGCAGTGGCTCTGTAAATAACAAAGGAAAAATAGTCATAGAAGATGTGTTATTAGTTAAGGGATTGAAGCACAATCTCATTAGCATCAGCCAGCTGTGTGACAGAGGCCATCAGATCAAGTTTCAAGAATCAAAGTGCAGCATAGTGAAGGATGGAGCAGTCATCTTTGACGCAAATAGAGAAAAGAATTTGTATGTGCTCTATCTTGAAGAACTCAAAGAGGAAAATGTTTGTCTGGCAACAAGTAAAGACAAATCTATTGAATTATGGCACAGATGACTTGGACATTGCAGTTTAGATGGCATGAGGAAATTGCAGAAGAAAAGTCTTGTGGAAGGTCTGCCAAAAGTCAGTGGAAAGTTGGAAGGTGTCTGTAGAGCCTGTGCTAAGGGAAAGCACACTAAAAGCTCCTTCAAGTCAAAGACGGTGGTGACCACCTTAAAACCCTTAGAGCTCCTACATATGGATCTATTTGGGCCAATGAGGACTACCAGTCTTGGAGGAAAGAACTTTGGATTTGTCATAGTTGATGACTATTCAAGATATACATGGGTATCATTCCTAGAGCATAAAGATGACACTTTTGAAAACTTTGTTAGTTTCAGCAAGAAGGTGCAGAAAGATCAGAAGTTCAGCATTGTGTCTATCCGATCAGATCATGGTGGTGAATTTCAAAATGAAAGGTTTGCTAGATTCTATGATGATCAGGGAATTGAGCATAATTTCTAAGCACCAAGGACACCACAGCAAAATGGTATTGCTGGGAGGAAGAACAGAACCCTATTGGATATGGCAAGAACTATGCTCTCAGAATATGATCTGCCAACATATTTTTGGGCTGAAGCAGTCAACACAACAAGCTATATTGTCAACCGAGTGATGATCAGGCCAATCCTGAAGAAGACTGCATATGAACTGTTTAAAGGGAAGAAGCCAAAGATCAGCCATTTCAGAACCTTTGGATGTCCCTGCTTCATTCACAACAATGGAAAAAGGGACATTGGTAAGTTGGATGCCAAATCAGATGAAAGCATCTTCATGGGGTACTCTTCTAAACCAGAGCTATAGAGTATTCAATAAGCGTACTTTACTGATTGAACAATCTGTACACATTATCGTTGATGAAACTAACCCTTCCTTAAGAAAGGAAATAGATAGTGATAATGATGATGCAGATGAACTGTCCAAGAAACTAAAGGATACATCAATTGAAGATAATGATGATCCACCTCTGGAAGAATTGCAACAAGAAGAAGTTACTCATGAAAATCTTCCAAAGGAGCGGAGATACAAGAAAGATCACCCACTTGAGAATATTATTGGTGATCCATCCGTAGGGGTAAGAACAAGAGGTAATGTTATCCTTATGATTACTTAGCTTTTGTATCTAAAATAGAGCCTAGGACAGTCAATGAAGCTCTTACTGATGAATCTTGGATAATAGCCATGCAAGATGAACTAAATCAGTTCAAGAGAAACCAAGTATGGTCACTTGTTCCTACACCATCAGATCATCCAGTCATGGGCACAAATGGGTGTTTAGAAATAAACTAGATGATGCTGGTGTAATCTTAAGAAACAAGGCCAGACTGGTAGCTCAAGCTATTCTCAAGAGGAATGCATAGATTTTGATGAAACCTATGCACCTGTAGCTAGACTTGAGGCTATTAGAATATTATTAGCTTATGCATCTGCTCTAAATTAAAACTAGTTCAAATGGATGTTAAATCTGCTTTTTTAACGGTTTATTAAAGAAGAAGTCTATGTAGAACAGCCTCCTGGTTTTGATGATATAGACTTTCCAAATCATGTTTTTAAATTGAATAAGGCTTTATATGGTTTAAAGCAAGCGCCTAGAGCCTGGTATGAAAGGCTTAGCTCTTTTCTTTTGAAACATGGTTTCGTAGAGGTCAAGTAGATAGTACCCTATTTATTAAGTCAAAGGTCAAACATATATGCTAGTTCAAATTTATGTAGATGACATTATCTTTGGATCTACTGATGAATCCCTTTGCAAGTACTTTGAAAAGTTAATGCAGGGAGAATTCGAGATGAGTATGATGGGGGAGCTCAATACTTCCTTGGACTTCAAATCAAACAAGGAAAAGATGGCACTCACATTGTCAAGCTAAGTACACCAAGGAACTGCTGAAGAAATTGGATTTGATAACACCAACACTGTCAACACCAATGGGTACATCAACAAGGATGGACAGCGACAAGGATGGTAAGAAAGTAGATCAAAAAGTCTATAGAGGTATGATAGGTTCACTACTTTATTTAACAGCAGTAGACCTGATATATATTTTAGTGTATGCATGTGTGCTAGGTATCAAGCAGATCCTAGAGAGTCACATTTGATTTCTGTAAAAAGAATTTTTCGATATTTAGCCAGAACTCATGATCTAGGTTTATGGTATCCAAACTCTTGTGAAATCAATTTAGTAGGGTATTCTGATGCTGACTATGCTGGATGCAAGGTAGATAGGAAAAAGCACCAGTGGTTGTTGTCAGTTTTTTGCAGGGTGTTTGATATCCTGGTCCTCAAAGAAACAAAATTAGTAGCACTGTCTACTGAACTGAGTACGTGGCTGCTGGAAGCTGCTGCACACAACTCTTATGGATAAAGCAACAGCTTGAGGATTTTGGATTAAATATCAACTCAATTTCACTACTATGTGACAACACCAGTGCCATTAATCTCACCAAGAATCCAGTTCAGCACTCATGGACCAAACATATTGAGGTTAGATATCATTTTATTCGTAATCATGTTGCAAATGGAAATATTGAAATATTTTATTGATACAAATGGCCAATTAGCAGACATTTTCACAAAAGCCTTACCTGAAGAGAGATTCACATCTCTCAGAAGGGAATTAGGTATGTGCAATTTGTGATAAAGTTTACTTGCAACTGGCACATTAATTTTTAGATTTAAGTTGTTTTCCTCCATGCTTTTAAGCGAAAGAAATCAAATTACCCCTTGTAACCGCTCTTTCATTGAAGTCGGTCTGAATAGTCAACACCTTTTGTCGTTTTCCTCCGCTTTTGGCGCCTCACTTTCCACCCCATTATTTATTCCAAAAATTAAATGCGATAACGATTCATCTCCCGTCTTCAACCCTTTCCCTCTTTATCTGCTTGTGCGAGCCGATGCCCTAACCTCTTCAACAACGACTCTCGACCCTTTGAAAATTTGCTCCCATTCCCGCGAAAGATCTCTTCAGGTTTTCACTCCTTCCCTCATCTCAATCCTCCAGAAACCTTCTTCACCTGATTTCATGGCCGCATCCGTCGTCACTGGAAGTCTTGGGGGCTACGACGCTGAGTTCCTCACTCCTGAGCAGCAGGAGAGTTCACCTTTGTGAAAACTAAGGTCTGTGGAAACAAGGCAGTGGACATAGTAGATCTTGAAAAGAATGGTATGCACAGCGTAGCAGCAGCATTGAGCAAGATGCAGTGGTTGGGAATCACCACCTTCTCAGAGGTAAGTTATCCAGACCTCGTGAAGGCCTTTTTTGTCTGTTTGAAAGCAGAGGCAGACGAGTCCCTAGTTTCATCTGTTAAGAGAATCTGATTAAGATAGATTATGACCTATTGCACCGGTTATTTGGGGTGAAGACTTCAGGGCACAGTGGGGTTCACACCGTGGACGCCCAAGCTAAAGGTCTTGGTATTGTAGGACCGGAGTTTAGACTGAGGGATGGCAAATTAGACATTAATCAGTTCAATGCTTTCAACGCCTCCTTCATTTCATAGTTTGCCAATCTTAGTTCCTAGAAGTGCAACATTCTCAACCTGCACCAAGGCTGATTCAGATGTAATGTTTTGGGCCATTCAAAACAAGGAGATTAACATGGCCGAAGTGATGTTTGAACGAATGAAATTTGCTCGTGACCAGATCTGGATACCAGGAGTAAGCTTAATGTGTCGTTGCCTTATGCCCACTTGCTTACAAAGATATTCAAACACTTTGGTGTTGATTTGTCTGGGGCGGTAGTAGAGAACATGGGCCAAGCTATTAGGTCCAGGAACCTGAGAAAAAGTGGCTTTTCATTAGTCAATGGAATTTGGTCTAAAACCTCTGTAGTAGAAGGAGAGGCCATTATTGAAGATGTCTCAGAAGTTCAAGAAGATGTGCCCGAAGCCTCAACAGAGCCAGGAGCAGCATCAGTAGCAAATGATGAACCATTAGAACTTACAGCATCATCTGAATTGGCAGCAGCAGTACAAGCAGAATCACAACCTTCAGTAGCTCAAGCAGAAGAACCAGTGGAAGGTGCAGTTTTTGTAGATGCTCCCATTTAGGGGAGCAAGACAGGATCATGGAAGATGCTCCCATTCAGGAGGAGCAAGAGACTGAGGACCTCTCTACATCTCAAGGGGTGCACTCAACAGATGCCCCTGTTCATGAAGAACAGATCACAAATCATTAGGATACAGCTGAGAGGAAAGGCAAAAAGATTGCTCATAGAAGGCGAAGGACATCACAGAAGCTAAAATTGAAGCCTATTCTAAAAAGATTGGAAGCACAAAATGCACTCTTATCCTCAGTCCAATCAGATGTAAGCTCTATCATTGTTCGCCAAGACTCTACTTCCAATGATGTATCACAGATAAAACACTCTTTGAAATGGTTTAACAAGGAAATGAGCATGAAGGTAACACTTTCTGAGATTCTGAAGGCAGTAAGTTCTCCACCTCATGGCACTCAAAATGTTTCAGAAGCTGTTCTCAGGCCATCAGGGCCAGTAATCGCAGAAGAAGACAGTGTGCCAGTCCAAGTTCAGACTCAGCAGCAAGCAGAAGAACCCGGACCATCTGATGAGAATGCAGGGCCATCTGGGCAGAATCTTGAGAGGAGTCTCATGTGGCTGTTTCAATGGCAGATGGAGTACCCTCTGAGGATCAAGGGCCAGCAGTACAGGCTGAGGGTCTGTCACCCCTGGAGATTTCGGCAGCAGTTGGAGAAGCACAGGCTGTTGTTCCCGAGCCTTCCACTCTTCCTACTCTAGCCCTCCTTCTCCACCCACCTCATCCACAGCTCCTCCAGCACCTCCTGTTCCTAAACGGCCACGTTCACGACAAATCTCCTCTCCCACTCCTTTCACTTCTTCCACCACTCCTTTACCTTCCTCCACTGTTGAAGTTCCTCCCGGATCTTCTTTAGCTGGAGATCCTCATCTGGTCCCCCTCCTCAAGACCCATGATCCTTCTACCATCACTCCTGACTCTTTGATTCACCCACCAGCACCTCCATCTTTCATCACTCTCATTTCTGAAGGTGCCCAACTCACCAAACCTGAGATCCATGGCATCAAGGATGAATTTGAAGAAACAATTCTCAAATCTGTCCTAGCCATTGGAACTCACTCTCACAGGACTGGTATTTCCAGCCCTGTCTCCAAACGAAGGAGACTTACTTCCACCCTTCCTGTCTCCTCAGATCCTTGCTATCCACCTCTGTGGTTTTCCCTAGCCATTGCAAATAAGCACAAACCCATTTATGAGGAATACCTTCAAAAAGTGGTTCTTACTCATATTTTTGGTTTACCTTTCCAAAATCTTTCCAACCATCTGACTACCATTTTCCCTTACACTTCTCTTTCAAAAGCTCAACAGTCAAAAATCTTTTCTGTGACTGAAGCCAAAACTGAAGAGCAGTGGGCACGGATCAACAGTGCTTTGTACTCTCAATTTAAGAGAGTGCAAGCTGCCAGATATCCTCCTAGGGAAGCCCCTCTCCCTTTGTATGAATGGTTCCAGATGCATCACAAGAACCTGTTTGGACCTTTCATTCAGAAAGAAATCAAGTTCATCAGGCAGTATCAGATGTTCTGCAATTACTGCTTTATCAACAGCTTAGATGAACCTCAGTTGGGGCAGTTTCGTGCAGCCATCACAGCTCTGCAGTCCACTCATTGTGAACCTTTCAGGTAGACTTTGCTACCTTGAAGTTCCCAAACATCGTGTTCCTTCCACCGCTCCACTCCTTGATCATGGATTCCTCGGTTGGTACACTTGTCTTTGAGAGAGCTGCTAGAGTCATGGCCAGGTTGCATGTCTATGAAGCCGTGATCTTTCTTTCCAAAGATTTGTGTTCAAACACTATCTTGAAGGGCAGATTTCAGCTGATATCCTCGCTCCCATTCTCTCAGAATGTGAAAGGCTGACCTCTGATGAGTGGCTCAAGCACTATCCTCTGTCTGCTCAACAGTGTCTGATCTGAATGCCTCCCAGGCACAAGCAAATCTACCTCCTCTGTCACCTGGTGACTTTCTGGACGCCAATTCCCGTCACCTCATCAGAAACATTCGCAATCTGGCTTGAGAGATTCAAGATTTTTCGTGATTTGACGAAGGAGCTCCGTCTCATCAGATCTTCTATCCTATCAAGATGGACAAGTTTCTCCTCTTTGCCAGCCTTGGGTCCTTCTCCACTTTCAAAATAGCCTTAGGTTTGGATAAATATGGGGACTTTATTTCTGAGCATTGGAACCTTCATCTCAAGCGGATGGCCCCCACTATGGGACCCGCCTATAACATTGAGATTGGAGCTTTTCAAGCACATTTTGAAGAGCAGGAAAGATTGGCACTTCCTATCATCCGACAGTTTGCCTCCTTGTTGTCTCCTGCCTTCTATCTTGATCCTTCTCTTCGACCTCAAGAACAATAATAAAATTCACTTCTCTTGTCTTCATATACCTATCCTGTCTTTGTCTCAGATTACTCTTTTTTTTCTTTTTGCTTAATGACAAAAGGGGGAGAAAAACTTATGTCTGAAACATCTATATGCATTTTTTCATCCATACTTATTTTCAGTTTTGTCATCACCAAAAAGGGGGAGATTGATGATCAGTCTGTCCCCATGTAATTTTAATTAATTACATATATATTTGATGATTAACAAAACCAACAAAAGTTTATTAATTATATCTAATGAATATTTCATAAGTCTTAAGACAGGAAAAACACCAAGGTCAAACAAGCCAATAAAGGTATGCACTACTTCTCTGAAGCTTTAATCTCTTCAACATGATATTTCTCTAAGTCCATATCGACTTCTATTGATGGCCATAACGATTTCTTTATAACCATATCGATTTCAATAGAGTTATCATAATGATTTCCTTTCTGGCTGAAAAGTCATGTTGTTTCAAACAAATCGATGTCGTAACGATTCTATAAGTGATCGCAACGATTTCCTTATAAGACTGAAAAGTCATGTTATTTCAAACAAGTCGATGTCACAATGACTCTATAAGTTACCATAACGATTTCTTAGAGCCCGTAACGACTTGCTCGTCACAACGACTCTATAAGTTACCGTAACGATTTCTTTAGAGCCCGTAACGACTTGCTCGTCACAACGACTCTATAAGTTACCGTAACAATTTCTTTAGAGCTCGTAACGACTTACCTGTTGCAACGACTCTATAAGTTGTCGCAACGATTTCTTTAGAAACTAGTAACAACTTGCCTGTCATAACGACTCTATAAGTTATCGTAACGATTTCTTTAGAAAGCGCAACGACTTGCTTGTGTAATGATTCATAAGTTACCATAACGACTTCTTTAGAACTCGCAACGACTTGCTATTGTAACGACTTCATGTTACCATAACGATTTCTTTAGAGTTCATAATGACTTGATAAGTGTTCACAAACGATTTCTTTGTATAAACGATTGTTAAGTGTTTCATATCGATTTTTTCAGAACACAACGATTTGCATCTCACAACGATTTGTTAAGTAACTCACAATGATTTCTTTGAGCTTATAACGATTTGTTAAGTGTTTCACAACGACTTCTTTTATCACAACGACTTGGTCAACCTGACTTATTCATAACGATTTCATAAGTCATATAGTCATCGATTTCATATTGCGTGATATGAGTTGTTTTGACTAGTCAAAGACCACGTATGCATCTCTCTGACGCACCTGCATTTAATGAGACCTGACGTATCTCTGCATGCATGCAGACCATATCATCCTTTATCGTGCCTACTCTGATAACGTCCTTTAGACTTAAGCTATTTTGCACTACTATTTTCATGTCTATTGCTACTGACGTTGACTGACATCAGAGACAGCTTAGCTGTCTACTATTTGAGTTTGACATTTGTGCAGACCTCTGATCCAGCTTCACGGTACAACGTTAAACAAATAGAAGCCAACGGATATCTTTGAAGGTCTCATCTCTTTGCGTGCTCAAGTAATCAAAAGACTGTTGACTGGAAGCTTCCAAGACTCCAGATGTCATTCAGTCTAACGACTACTCAAAAGAGAGACAACGGACACTTCAACATCTACATTTCAAATGAAGATATAAATTCAAGTCAGAAGAACAAAGAAAACATATCGCGTATTCAAGCATTCAATTCTTCTGAAGAAAGTCCAGAGCCAAGAACCTTCATTCCACTTAGCTTTTGCTCTTTTGCTCTGCACTAGTTTGTGAAAATCTTGAGAGAGCCTGTATAGTTCTGAGAGTGTGCCTTGTTTAAAATCTCTTTGCTCTCAGTTCCAGTTGCTTCAGATCCTTGCTTATCAAAAGCTTGATCTAGGGGCTTGAATTTCATTCACTCTCTTTGTGTTGTTCCCTTCGGTTGTGAAGGAAGACCTGGTGGTATCCAAGGTGTTGTTCCCTTCGATTGTGAAGGAAGACCTGGTGGTATCCAGGGTGTTGTTCCCTTCGGTTGTGAAGGAAGACCTGGTGTGGTATCCAGGGTGTTGTTCCCTTCGGGTGTGAAGGAAGACCAGCTGAGCTGGGTGTTGTAGCGTCCTTAGGGGGACTGTACCCTAGTTAGTGAAATCCTGAGTTGTTGCTCAGGGACTGGACGTAGGACTCCTAAGGAAAGGAGGTCCGAACCAGGATAAACCTTGTGTTGTGTGATTGTCTTCTTTGTGTGTTTGTTATTTCAACTAACTGTCACTAACCTACTTCGAAGAACGTTTGTGTGAATGTTTTTAGTTACAGGTATCTTCTAGATTAATTTTTAAAGACCCATTCACCCCCCCCCCCTCTGGGCTCGTCAACTGGGCAACAAGATGTACACTCCTTCAAAGATCTTCATGAAAGCTCTCTTACTTTTCTTCAGCCTTGCTTCATCGTTTATATGAGCAGCTTTAAACAAATCCGTTGGAGTTCTAGCCGTTGCTCATCTTCTTTTTCTTCTGATATTTTGTGGTCTACGAGGTCTGCAAGCATAGAAGAAAGTGTTTAGTTAAAAGAGTGTTTCTGTCAAAAAGGTTCATACCTCTATGTTTCCTGTTGTAGGTAAGCCCCTTTTTGCCTGACAGGAGAGAAGAGATCTAGAGAGATAAAAAAGATCTTATGTCAGAAATATATTTTACTTTTCACTAGATGCCAAAACATTTTGAAATATAAAGGAAATAGATCTTTAAGTGAAATCCATGTTTTCAAGCAAATCCATGTTTCACTTATGAAATCCATGTTTGAAGGAAATCCATATTTTCAAGCGAATCCATGTTTCACTTATCAAATCCATGTTTGAAGCAAATCGATGTTTTACTTATCAAATCCTTGTTTGAAGCAAATCGATGTTTCACTTACCAAATCGATGTGAGAGGCAAATTGATGTTTCACTTATCAAATCGATGTGAGAGGCAAATCGATGTTTCACTAATGAAATCGATGTGAGACTAAAATCGATGTGAGACCAAATCGATGTTCTCACTTATCAAATCGTTATAAGATGAAATTGTTGAGCGATCAAATCGATGTTTAACTTAACGAATCGTTACATGATCAAATTGATGTGGCACTTTGTGAACTGAAATCGATGTATATTGAATAGACATCGATTTGACTTTTCAGTGCAAATCACACAGCAATAGTACCATAAATTTATATTTATTAGGAGAACATGATATTAAATATATTTAATAATATTTAATTAATCATAAGTTTTGTTATCACCAAAATGTAAGGGTAAAATATAAGAGTGGTTCAACAAAAATTACATTTACCTTGTTGTTTTGGCTTATTCACATCACGTTCATGTATTTACACATGGTTTCACATGGTCACATTCACTTGCACATAATCACTTTACTCATTCACATTCACATTCACATTATTTCACATAAATATTGTCGAGACAAATAGCCCAAACCACCATAAAGAAGGACATACATTCACACACATCATTACCTGTCACATAGGCAAAATAGTGATGAATCTTGATAATTATGCAGAACCGGGAGAAACACTCTCCACCCTAACTAGTGGTACTTGTCCACCTCCCAGATTTCATCATGATGCCCACAGGATATAACATAATACATTGAGCCTTCCCATAGGGGCTTCTCTACAGTATGTCTCTACAACCTTCTATGGTAGCAGTGTTTTTCGTAACACTTAGTTCACATTAATCACTTGATTACACACTTATCTCACTTAAAATCTTAATGTTATGCCTAACCACGTATGCATATGACATGATCTCGTGTTCAATTTTACAGAAATTCATTTTACTATCTAACAATGGCAAATCTTGCTTAACAGAACCTAAACATCGTACTAAAATATGTAATTTAATCACTTTTAACTTAATCATGCTTAACATGGTCATTAACACTTCATAAATTCAAAACAATAACATTCCATGTCAGATCATGGTCAAAATTTTATTACGGGTCTCATGCATGGTTTATATCATATGTCTAATTTTCATAAGTTTCTGAGTAGTACAACTATTTTTCCAGATTAAAATAGATTTCAGAAATTTATTACATTAACTCTTTAAAAAATAGGGCTAACAGAAAAAATCCAAACTTAATAGTCTAGAACATGAACACAGTAACTATAACTTTAGAATAAAATATCACAGTAACTAAAACATGGCACAACTATTTTGCAAAATTAAATTTAACCTAAACATGCTTATTTTCTCATGAATCAAAATTACTAAAAACTATACATATAACTAGAAAATAATTAGTACTTACTATAACATCTACCATACTTATCACACCATGTCAAAACATATAGAACCAACATCATTACACAAAACCCACGAAATTCATATCATATGCTTTAAAACAATTTCTGGAAAATAACATGAACTTAACGACAAGGGGACTACTGTTAAGGGGCGTTAGCAGTAGCATCGATTACCGTCAACAAGAGATCTTGGTGACAATGGTTCTTGTCGGCAAGTTCCTATCTACAGAAGTTGTAGATCGAAACCGAAAGAAAATAGAATTTGGGAGTCTAGGACACGAGACAAAAATTGGTAAAAACTAGAAAACTGTACATGATAGGCACATGAACGAAACCCATAAGTTACTTGCTTCCTAAAAATTCCTTGGAAATAGAATCATGTCGATGAATCCCTCCTCAGCCAAGCCAAAGAGGTAAATCTTCACACCTTGATTCAGTCACCATAGCCTCCTCCAATGCAATCTCTATGAGCCAACAACTTCCCCACATCCAGCAACACTTCCTTCTTGCAGAAACACATCAAGGAAGCCTCCAACTCATTGAATCAAACACCATGAGGTAGCTCTCTCTCCCTCTCTCAAATCCCTCCAAAAAACCCTAGCCAACAAAAGTTCTCTCCCCACAAAAATGCCCCATATCTATAGATCTTTGGGTCATGCTTAAGAGAGGAAACAAACCCCTAACCTTACTCAAACTTTCCTAGTTTATCCGTGAAGAAATTAGAGCTACAATTTGATTAGGAAATTGGACACTCGTAAGGGGTTAATAGCAACATAGGTTACCGCTAAAAGGTAAGTAGATGGCAATCTATTATGCTACCAACTTCCCTAAATTTGAAAAATCCACAAAATACAAATAGTAGATAGCATTAGAGACTACCACTGACCATTGGTTAACGACATAGTCTACTGCCGCTAACCCATCCTTACCACATTGGATGTTGTTGTCAAGGTGGTTCGAGCAGAACAATACAATAGTACAAAAATATATACATGCAAGCACAATTAAAAAACAACTCAGGTCTTACACTCAAGGTAGTCCTTCTCTCGAGCATAATTAGCCCACCATACGTGGGACGTGGCTTGCCATACTTTAGGAGGCCATACTGCAGAGAGGATCCCTCCACATCTCATCCCTACCTATCACGCCTCGACGCAAAATATCGGAACGTAAGTCAGATAAATACGTGTATATGTATATCAGATAGTTAGGTCAATCAGAGCAAAATCTAAAATATAACAACATCAACTAAACAATACTTAAAATTGAGTTCCAAATAATCAACTAATACTCTTATTAATATCAATTCACAAAGTCTTTTCCATCCTCTAATTAGAGTCAATATAGTTCGTCATTACATATGCACAACATGCATAAAATAAAAGATTGTATTATCAACCACTACTTCTAGATAACTTTGGACGCTCATCATTGTTTCTCATCCCCATCAATGTATTGATCATCAAAATCTTCTCCTAAAAAACACACAAGTGTTTGAATGAGTGAGATGCATAGTAGGGTTTATATCTCTTTACCAAGCAGGCTTGACGTGCTTAATATGTTAACAAGTTGAACAATATATCATTATGAAAACAAGTTTAATAGGAGTTGATAACAGTTGAACATCAACATGTATTGTCAAGTACTACACAAGCACGATATTGACCAAGCATGATTTGGCCAAAATTCACATAACACAACACTAACAAGGGTTACAAGTACATGTCAAGTATGCAATAAGTCAAGCAAGTATTCATGAGGTGACTATCATCGACTAATCAAGCAAGTCAAGTACTTCGGTGTAATGTTAAACATCATGGTCATTCAAACTCTTGTAGGCACATGCACTTTTTGGGTGCTCCTCCCAATACTAGATTGGGCCCTTATATTACTAGGCATTGGTTGTAGATGTTGACTAGGTTGCAAGCCCAAAGGGGGGGGGTGAATGGGTTGCTTCAAGAGTATCTTTTAAGTTTCCTGCTTAAAACAACTTTAGACAGAAACACATTAAACACAGATGTTAAAGTTAGTGAGCAGTGGAAGTAAAATAAAAACAATCACACAAAATGCACAAGGATTTTATCCGGTTCGGACCTCCATCACTAGGAGTCCTATGTCCAGTCCCCAAAAAACTACTTGGGATTTCACTAACCAAGGGTACAGTCCCCCTCATAGACACTTACACATCCAGCACCTGCTGGCCTTCTCTTCAACCCACGAAGAGGCAATACAACCACATGTAGCAACAGGTCTTCCCTTCAGCAAGGGGAACTAAACCACCTACTCACAGCGGGTCTTCTCTTCTCACAGGAAGAGGAACAAAACCACCTACACACAGTAGGTCTTCTCTTCTCACAGGGAGAGGAACACTCTTAATGAAGAGTTGAAGGGATGGCCCATAGATCAAGCTTATACAACAGGCTTTGCTTGATCTGCGACACGAATTGAGAGAGGAATAAAATAGATAGTGATGCTATCCTCTCAGAACAATCACTACAAGAAAAAGTGCATTTAGAGACCAACAATTTCATTCTCTATTCGGTCACTATTCGGTCACTAAATGGTTCAGAGACCGAATAGTGACCGAATAGAGACCGAAATTGTCGGTCAAGAATTTTTGGTCACAAATCTGTGACCAAAAACTTTCGGTGACTAATCAGTCGCTGATAGTGACCGATTAGTGACCAAAATTCTTCGGTCGCTGACAGTCGTTATCAGCGACCAAAAAGTTCATTCACTATTTCGGTCACTAAAATAGTCACCGAATAGTGACTGAACAGATCAGTCACTATGACAGTCACTAATTTAGTGACTGAATTTCGTCAGTCGCTATCAGTGACCGAAATTATTCGGTCACTAAAATAGTGACCGATTTGTGACCGAACTGAGTCGATCGCCGATAGTGACCGACGATTCACGGTCACAAATCGGTGACTATTTTAGTGATCGAATAATTTCGGTCACTAATCGGTCTCTATATTTTTAATTATATATATATATAAAAAAATAATATGTGTGAATAAAAATAATGTCCACAACAATAATAAATGTCCACAACACAACAATAATAACAATGAAATGAAAATCATGAATCCTCGTCATCATGCTCATCTTCGTGCTCGTCTCCTCCCATGCCACCCGATGAAGGAACCTACAATAGATATATAGAAATAATAAGTTAAAATTAAATACTAATATAAGTAATAAATTTCTAGATTTTATTCACTCACTTTTAAACTAAACTAACTTACTTAAGATGAATTTGAGCGTCGAGCTCAAACCGAGAGTCTGAATTGAACTCTGTCAGTTTCCACAAGTCACAACCATCGCCCTAACCATGCTGGAACAAACCGGAGGCCAATCGGATTAGTATTTCTATTTTTGGACCCCCAAACCTAAGTTCTTCATTTTTAAACTAAACTAACTTGCTTATTGGAATTTAAGCATCGAGCTCAAACCAGGAGTCGGAATTGAACTCTGTCAGTTTTCACAAGCCACACTCATCGCCCCGACCGTGCGGGAAGGAACGGAGACCAATCAGATGAGTATTTCTAATTTTGGACCCCCAAACCTAGCTAAGTTCTTCATTTTTAAACAAAACTAACTTGCTTAAAACGAATTTGAGCGTCGAGCTCAAACCGGGAGTCCGAACTGAACTCCGTCAGTTTCCACAAGTCACAACCATCGCCCTGGCCATGCTGGAAAAACCAGAGGCCAATCGGATTAGTATTTCTAATTTTGGACCCCCAAACCTAACTTCTTTATTTTAAAACTAAACTAACTTGATTAAGATGAATTTGAGTGTCGAGCTCTAACCGAGAGTCCGAATTGAACTCCGTCAATTTCCACAAGTCACAACCATCGCCCTGGCCTTGCTGGAAACAATCGGAGGCCAATCAGATTAGTATTTCTAATTTTGGACCCCCCAAACCTAACTTCTTCATTTTTAAACTAAACTAACTTGGTTAAGATGAATTTGAGCGTCGAGCTCAAATCGGGAGTCCGAATTGAACTCTGTCAGTTTCCACAAGTCACAACCATCGCCCTGGCCATGTTGGAAAAAAATCATAGGCCAATCGGATTAGTATTTCTAATTTTGGACCCCCAAACCTAGCTAAGTTCTTCCTTTTTAAACAAAACTAAACTAAACTAACTTGCTTAATGTGAATTTGAGTGTTGAGCTCAAACCGGGGGTCCGAATTGAACTCCATCAGTTTCCATAAGTCACACTCATCGCCCCGACTGTGCTGGAACAAATTGGATGCCAATCGGATTAATATTTCTAATTTTGGACCACAAACCTATGTTCTTCATTTTTAAACTAAACTAACTTGCTTAATGTGAATTTGAGTGTCGAGCTCAAACCGGGAGTCCGAATTGAACTCCGTTAGTTTCCACAAGCCACACTCATCGCCCCGACCGTGCTGGAACAAATCGAAGGCCGATTGGATTAATATTTATAATTTTGGACCCCCAACCTAGCTAAGTTCTTCCTTTTTAAACAAAACAAACCAAAACTAACTTGCTTAAAAATGAATTTGAGCGTCGAGCTCAAATCAGGAGTCTGAACGGAACTCCATCAGTTTCCACAAGTCACAACCATCGCCCCAGCCGTGCTAGAAAAAATCAGAGGCCAATCGGATTAGTATTTCGAATTTTGAACCCCCAAACCTAAGTTCTTCATTTTCTAACTAAACTAACTTGCTTAATGTGAATTTGAGCGTCGAGCTCAAACGGGAGTCCGAATTGAACTCTGTCAGTTTCCACAAGTCACACTCATCGCCCCGACTGTACTGGAACAAAACGGAGGCCAATCGGATTAGTATTTCTAAGTTTGAACCCTCAAACCTAAGTTTATCATTTTTAAACTAAACTAACTTGCTTAATGTGAATTTGAGCGTCGAGCTCAAATCGGGAGTCCGAATTGAACTCTGTCAGTTTTCACAAGTTATACTCATCGCCCCGACCGTGCTGGAAGGAACCGGAGGCCGATCGGATTAGTATTCCTAATTTTTGACCCCCAAACCTAGCTAAGTTCTTTCTTTTTAAAGAAAACAAAACTAAAATTGACTGTTAAAATAGAAAAGCTAAAATAAATCAATTTACTCACATGAGGGGCTCGTGCTGATGTCGATGGTGCTGCCTGAGGAGGAATGCTGACCTGGGAGAGGGCATGGGAGATAGCCTGGGAGAGGGCCTGGGAGAGCTGGGCCTGGACAACGTCGGACACCTACGTCTGTATCGTGTGGATTAGACGAGACTCCATCGTCTGGGCCAGACGAGACTCCATCGTCTCGGCCAGACGAGACTCCAAACCAGAGATCTCATCTCGAATGAAGCCCATCATCTCACTGGGAGAAGTACCAGGAGCACCAGCTGTGGTGAATGCACTAGTCTGTGAGGCTGAACTCGAGGTGCCAGATAACACCCTGCTCGTGTCCATATTATGCCCAAAACCATACACATGGACTTTCTTTGGGGCACCAGATATTGCAACCCATACCTCAGGATCTAACTGCGGCTGCTCCTCCTCCCTGGCGTACTTCTCTGTCATCTGTTGGCTATACGACTCCTGCAAAAAATAAATTTGACAATGTAATAATAATCTGTAACGATAAAAAATAAATAGTGAATAGACTGTAAATACTTACCGCAACCTCTCGGGCTCTATCGCTAATGTACTGATCCGTCCCCTTTTTCTTATGTGTCTTATCAAACACCTCCCGAAATGTCGGAGGCCGTTTTAGCTCCTTTTCCTATTCCATAGAAAAACATGACATAAATGAGTACCTATATGAGTAAAATATATCACAAACGGACATATGACTTATCAATCTGGACTGATGGGTCACAAAGGAGACGGACCCACTTGTATGCATGTTGGCCTCTGGATTGGCCGCCCGATTCACTTTCATTGTTGTGGAGGTTTGTTGCCATCTCTCTGCGGCCCATATGTTGCACAAACTTTCCCAGTAGTCTCTCCTTATCCATGTCGGTGCGCGCTCCCTCCAAAGAGTCGGGTCTGCACTCTGACAAACTTTCTCTGTGTTTTTCGTCGCATTATACAACAAATGTTTAAAGCTTGATTGGGCGGTGGTCGTCTATACTAATCGAGACCGCGCCTCGTCCGAACGACGCGTGAATCAATGATTCCTCTGTACAAATAAGAGTTAGTTAACTAAATGTAGGAATAAGAAAACAAATAAATTATAATAAGAAATTACATACCATGAACATCTGATACAACGACTCCTGGACCTCCATCGGGAAATCATTAAATCTATGAATAGGCCTAGAAAAGTGTGCCTGAATTGTTCTTGTGATGAATTGAGATGCTTGGGCGGGCTCTATTTTATAACTGTAATTATGTAACTTGTTAGTATGAATTTAAGAACTAAATATACCTCTTTAATAAAAGATACATATAAGTTTATTAAGTATCCATTTATCCACACCTCCCGCAAAGTGCTATCATAAAAACTGCCTCTCCCCTCCTGTAGACTAACAGCATCCTCTGGCACCGGCCTAGACAAAAATGCACAACGACATAAGAAATGTACAAGAATATAAATAATGACTATACAAATACTTACAAATTTAAATATACATACCTACTATTGTATGAGGAGAAGGTGTAGACTGACCCGAGCCTATAACATTTTAATGGCATAAGAATCAATGCACAATGAAAGTACAACTTTAAATATACATACCTGCTGCTACAGGAGGAAACACAGAGGAAGGACCGGCAGTTGTAACAAGAATATATGGCATAAATAATATGTATAAATAATGACTATACAAATACTTGCAAATTGAAATATACATACCTGGTACTCTAGGATGAGGAGGTGTAAACTCACCCGAACCTGTAAGAATTTTATGGCATAAGAATTAATGCATAATAAAAGTGCAACTTTAAATATACATACCTGCTGCTACAGGAGGAGGGACAGAGGAAGGACCAGCAGCTGTAACAATTTAAATGGCATAAATAATATGAATAAATAATGCACAAAGAAAAATACAACTTCAAATATACAATGTACAAGAATATAAATAATGCCTATATAAATACTTGAAAATTGAAATATACATACCTGGTACTCTAGGATGAGGAGGTGTAAACTCATCCGAACCTGTAAGAATTTTATGGTATAAGAATCAATGCACAATGAAAGTAGAACTTTAAATATACATACCTACTGCTATAGGAGGAGGGACAGACGAAGAACCAGAAGCTATAACAATTTAAATGGCATTAATAATATGTATAAATAATACACAAAGAAAAATACCAAAGAAAAATATACATGTCTGATGCCTAGAACAAACCCCTCCCACGGCTGCTCCTCCCAGAACTGGAGCCCGATCGTGCTCCACACACCATATCTTCATAGGGAACATAAAAAATTAATGTTCATTAGTCAATTGCTTATATTGAAAGTGGGCTACTTTAAATATACTAAACAGATGTGAAAAAATTCTACCCATTTTTAAATGATATCCATTTCCTCCTCAGATAATGATGATATATCTAATTCAGCCCCATCTTCATCATCATCTTCACATTCATCATTGGTATATTCCTCCTCCTCATCAGAACTTCCACATTCAATATCTATTCGCCTTCCACTACTCCCTTTTATCTCATGTGGATCGACTTCTTCGACCTCTTGGCGCTTCAGATTTGTCTTCTCCAATATGAGCTGTCAACTCTACATTTTCAACCAAGTCTTCTTGAAAGAATTCTACGTTGACCTCTTCAGGTGTCTGATCAGTTATGTCCAATTCATAATCAGAGAATAGTCTTGACTTAACTCTGCAAAATACCCACCAATCATTTCGTTCTTTGTTTGTAGATGATGGATAGCTTGTATAGTACTCCTGCTGGGCTTGTGTGGCTAAAATGAATGGCGCATAAGTATTCAATTTCGACTTATGTTTAAGCTCAACAATCAAATACGTTGTGTCATTTCGAATGGAATTCAGATCAAACCATTGACACTTGAACAAGAATATATGATTGTCTTGTCCTAGATATTGCAACTGTAAGATCTCCTCTACAATACCATAGTAGTCATATTCACTTTCATTGTATGTACTTCCTTTAACACATACGCCACTATTCATGGTAGATTTACTCTGCCCATAGTCTTTTGTATGAAATCTATACCCATTCACAATAAATCCAGGATAGTTATGTGCAATTTTCGATGGGAAATAGGCTATCTGACAAACTCTTTCATCAGTAATTAAACCTTGTTCAACCTACGTATAGAGAAGACTAGTTAAAAAGTGAACATAACTTATCTTGAATACTATTTGAGCATGTACACTTACGCGTTTTCTTAGCCATAAGGCCAATGACTTCTCTCATTCTTTTTCAACCTCATAATCAGTGAGATGTGGATTTCTTTGAATTATTTCTAAATCAAATTGTCTGTAATATGAATAGAAGACCACCTTCAATAGCTAGAATAAGGGCAAAGAAGTTATATACACAATACATTGTGAGTTTAGCACTTACTCAACATAACACTCTAGCTCAGAAAAATTTAAAAAAATATATATCTCTACGGCGCATAACTCTCTGTCATCCAGCATGCGAGTTGAAGAACGTCCGAAGGCACGTCCAGGATGATTAAATATGGAGAGTCGATATGAACACACAGATTCCCCCCCATCATCATTACGTGGAGGTTAAGTACGACGAGTTTGTATGTCTGCTTCAAAGTACATCGAACAAAAGTTTGAGATTTCCTCCATAATGTATGCCTCAGCAATAGAACCCTCCACTTTTGCTTTATTTCGGACTTTCATTTTGAGGTCATGCATACACCTACATCAACAATGTACAAGACAAATAGGAAACGTATCATATATAAGGTGCAATTCTAAGAAAAAAAAGTTAATATTTGCATATACCTCTCAAATGGATACATCTATCTATATTGTACTGGCCCTCCGACTTTAGCTTCATATGGTAGATGTACGAGTAAATGCTCCATCGAATCGAAGAATGCAGGCGGAAATATCTTCTCCAACTTGCATACAATGGTGACCACATTATGTTCGAAAGTTTGCACATCCTCAAGCCTGAGTTCTGATGCACACAGAATCATGAAAAATCGACTGAGCTCATACAATGCTCCCCCATTAAAGGCTTCGGCAACATGTGACAAAATGCAATAGGTAGCAACCTTTGCATGAACACATGGCAGTCATGACTCTTCATTCCATACAATTTTCCCTCACTGACGTTCACAGAACGAGCAATATTAGACACATAACTGTCAAGAAATCTCAACTGTTTCAGCCACTGACACACTTCCCTTACTTGTCTTCCTCCAAGCACATAAACTGCTTTTGGTTTAATTGATTTCCCATTTACTTCAACAAGTTCTAACTCTGGACATTTACAAAGTATGGACAAGTCCAAACATGCATTCCCGTTGTCCTTTGTTTTACCTTTTATGTCCATAACGATGTTGAACACATTATCAAAGACATTTTTCTCGATATGCATCACGTCTAGATTGTGCCGCACAAGAAGAGTCGACAAATAAGGTAGCTCCCAGAAAATGCTTCTCTTCACCCAGTTGTGCTCCTTCCCAAAACCTAAAAGGTGTCGGGTACTACCCATCAGTTGTGTGATATCTAGCAAATTTTCTACACGTGCTGCCATTTGATGACCGGACAACCTCTCGAATATAACTTCATCTCGTTCCATTCTGTTCTTTAGGAATGCATTTTTTTATCTTCTGAAAGGGTGATCAGCTGCTAAAAACTGTCGATGGCAATCAAACCAGCAGGACTTCCCACCATGTTTAAGTACAAATGATTTGGTATTATCCATACAGTAAGGACATGCTAGCCTCCCATGTGTGCTCCAACCATATAGCATTCCATATGCAGGAAAATCACTTATCGTCCACATCAATGCTGCTCTCATGGTGAAATTTTGCTTTCTAGATGCATCATAAGTATTGACCCCCTCAGTCCATAATAATTTCAATTCATTAATCAATGGTCTGAGATAGATGTCTATATTTTTTGTAGGACTTTTCGGACCAAGAATCAATAAGGACAGGAATAAATTCTCTCACTTCATGCACATGCTCAGAGTAAGGTTGTATGGTGTCATGAACACTGGCCAGTTGGAGTAGGAAGCAACTGAACCTCCAAATGGATTGAATCCGTCAGTGCACAAACCAAGCCTCACATTATGTGACTCCCTTGAGAAGATAGGATGAGCATGGTTGAAATGAGTCCAAGCTTCGCCATCTACAGGATGAGTCATAATATCCTCGTCCCGACGTACTCTTTCTGCGTGCCACCTCATATGTGGAGCTGTCTTTGAAGACATATACATCCGGTGTAGTCTGGGTGTAAGGAGGAAATATCGCAATGACACATAAGGTATATCATTTCCCCTAGAATTGGCCCCTCTTTTAGGTTTAAACCTATCATGATGGCAAACTAAACATGATACCTTATCTGCATCCTCTTTATCATACAACATACAATGATTAGGGCATGCATCTATTTTCACATATCCAAGTCCTAAATCATTGACCATCTTCTTGGCACGATAAAAATTTGGAGGCAGCTTCTCATCTCGAGGTAACATGCTCTTGATGATGAGGAGGAGACGATCAAAGCAATTCTCACTTATATGAAATTCATATTTCAAGTTCAACAACTATGACACCACTGACAACCGAGTGTGTTTTTGACAACCATCCCACAATGGCTCATCAGCATCCTTAAATAACTGATAGAATCTTTCGGCTCCCTTGTTCGGCGTGTCTTCAGCATATATAGGACCCTCATGTACATTGAATGTCAGACCAGCAGCATCAACAACCATATACACGTACGTACTTGTGCCTTCCACATTACTAGGCTCGTGCAACCATAGCTCCTCACCATGACATGTCCAATTCATATAACCTTCAACAAACCCTTTTCTGTATAAATGGCGTTGAACCTCCCATAGTGAATTCCACTTCAAATTTTTACAAATCATACAAGGACATTGGATGCAACCTTCATTGTCTACTGCTGCATTTGGATTCCCCAATGCAAACTGAATGAAAGTCT
Organism: Colocasia esculenta; assembly: GCA_014218235.1. NCBI lineage: Eukaryota > Viridiplantae > Streptophyta > Magnoliopsida > Alismatales > Araceae > Colocasia > Colocasia esculenta. The sequence goes on along the minus strand of CM024760.1, from coordinate 158,746,672 downwards.
CAACTCCGACCCTAAACTCCACAGACACCACATGATCAACTATTCTACGATACATCCATGAACGGTCTGAAGCCATTTTTTTCCTACGCCCAACCAATATTAACAGACAAATAACTTTAAAATTCAAACTCACATATCCTTCGACGCAACCGAAATGAATAGGAAGGATATATTATTTAAATTATCACTTTTTACCCATTTGTGAATATTTGATCGCACTCAGATGGCCATTTACTATGTGTTTGTATAATTTTCTAAAAATTTCGGCAGCATGTCCCCACACCTCTCCGATATACCAAAAATATTTATTGATTAAGATATTTTCTTAAACACTTACTAATAAGTGGTTAAGAAAATATTTTAAATCAATAAAGGTATATCAAAGAGGAGTGGGCAGACGCACCCGAAATTTTCAACAAATAATAGAAACACATAGTAAATGGCCACCTAACTGCGATCAAACATTCACAGACTGTCCAAAACGGGACAATTCAAGACTTTGAGTTAGATATACACATTCTCATCATTGAAAATAAGACTCGTGCACATCAATCCCAAAGTCTTGAACGAGAAGGTTCATTGACACGGGTTTAACACACTCTCGTGAGCTGTGTGCAGTGATAAATTGCTATACATGCATAGATCAAATTTAAAAACCACATAAATATGAAAGGAAAATGAAGTGGGTTTTTGTTAGAAGACTTAAACACGCTCTCGTGACGTGTGTGTAATGTTAAATTGCTATGCATGCATAGATCAAATTTAAATACCACATAAATAAGAAATTAAAATGAAAACATACACATAAATAAACCAAATTCACACATACATGTAAATAAATTGCATTAAAGTAAGAAGTGCAATACTAATCACTAAACTGAAAGTAAGCATTTAAAAGCAATCCATATAATAGTGTTTTATTGAAATAAGTTCGAATTAAGGATCTAATGTCTACAAGGAAGAGTTTGTACTCATTTTTTTATTCCTAAATTGAGAGGTAACCTCATTAGAGTTTGCATTGGCTTATTGAATTCCTCATGCTTAAGTGAGATGTAAGAAACTAAATCCACAGAAGAGAGACGGTGCAGGACACACTAATGTGGAGAACCCAGCGAAGGAGTCTACCGAAGATTTGTAAATATGACCCGGTGTGCCATTTAGGGATTCCTCGTGACTGCTATATATGTGCCTTTGGGCCTAAAAAACTCAATCTCTCCAAGTTCATGGTGTGCTTCCTCTAGTGGAAATATTTGTTTTGAGGATGGTGTCGATTTTGATAAACTGGTCCTTGTTAGATATAAAATGTGCTAAGCGACATGGGAAGAATGTGGAGAGCGGTGGTTGGGGCAGAGCAAGATCTTAGTGAGGGTAGATTGATAGGCTTTGGAACACAACAGAAATACCCCATGCTCCGATGGAGGGGCTTATGACTTCCCTTTAAAATGCACGAAGTGAGTACCTTTTTATTATTATGTTAAAGGATAGATATTAGACGAGTATGTATCTAGTGTGATTTTTAAGAATTTTCCATTTACATTTTGTAAAGGAAGAAAAGTATTTTGCACTGAGATTGGACTCTACAAAACATGGTAATGCATAGCTTCTTATAGTTGGCCGAACCGAGTGGCACCACCGAGCTAAGATGAGGTTACGAAAGAAAGTAGTTTAGACAAACCAAAAAACAAGTGTATCTATATACCCCTTTCCAATGGTATAAAAATCATAATTACAATGACAAAGATTTGGTAGCTTCCTTTGCAATACCCGAAGAACAACAATGCCATAAGAGAAGACTTGGAAGTAAAAGAATGCTTTCCGAAAAATTTCTAAACTCGAATATCAATCTTCCCCATCCCAACTGTAAAGTATGTGTAATATTATATATATATATATATATATATATTATATTATATTTATATTTATTCCTCTCTAGTTTAATAGGAAGCAACGGAGGAAGGCATGGAGTCTTTAAAGTAGTGGTGATGGTGTTGAATTCCCAGCTGCGCATGCAACTTGGCGAAGACGCCCATAAAGGGGTTGGGGGGGGGGGGGGTGTTGTAGGTGCAGGCCTCCGTCTGCTTGTAGTTGCCCCTCTCATCCCAGAACCTGTCCTCGCCGTCGGGGCCGCCGATGAGGGCGCCCACAAGGACGTTGGGGTTGTCGGGACTTGGAGGTGGGACGTCGGAGGAGGGCGGGCCGGAGGGAGGACTCGGACGAAAAGGCCGATTGGGGACTTAGTCGTAACTCAGTGATGCATAATAATATCACTTATACAATTCTAATATATCATACAATAATCGACAAAATAACATCATTAATTATGCTATGATAATCAGTGTTAACATTAGCATTATAATATCATTTATTTCAAATTGATATCATTATTATCCTTATTATAATGAAATTATTTAACTAATACAACTCCATGATAAATATTACTTATAACAGCCCTTCAAGTAAATATAATAATTGAAAAAGCTTGTTGCTTTACTTAGCTTGCATCCATCAATAGTGTCATGAGGAAAAGGAAGGAGATAAGAATACGGAGGATGCAAGGGAGGAGGCAACATGCTGGAGGGCTGGGAGGAAGCACCAGTAAGGTGTTTTGTCAATGGACTCATGACTAGATAGCATGGGAAATGGGAGAATAGGGAAGACATGGGACTATGGTCAGACTTTCCACATGTTTGAGTTAAATCTTGAAGAAATTGCTAACTTTCAGTCAAACAGGACCATGGATACACTAGCAGAAGAGAATGAAGTGTTCATTGGATTATTTTTTTCATTTAAAAAAAAAAATCTAACCATTCAGTTGATCAGAGATATATCTTTATCCAATATATATTTTGATCAGATGAAAGCGATGATTAAATAATCTGAAACACATCCAAAAAAGACCCAATGCAACAACATGATAAGTCAAAAGAGATGTTATCTGCAAGTAGAGGGCCAACTGCATCTAAGAAAATAACTAAGCATTTGATTTATATCTCACAAAAAAAAAAAAAACAACAGTTGTCCCCACCCCCGGCCACCACCGAAATGCCACCCTCTCCCCGCCGGAACACCACCACCACCCTCACTGCCCCGCCCCATCTATAATGCCCCGTGCTGTAACCCCCACCCCACTGCCTCCAACCCACAGTGCCCTCACCCCCACTGCCGGACCCCCACCACCACCATGAACTACCACCCCCCATAGTCGAACCCCACCCTACCAGGCCAAGCCCATGTATCTTTATACACCCCCCCCCTCCAGAACCCTGCCTCCCTGCGCAAGCCCCCCCCCTCTCCTCCCTGCGTAAGCCCCCCGCCCAGTCGGGACCCCCTCCCCCCTCCAGAACCCTGCCTCCCTGCGCAAGCCCCCCCCCCCTCTCCTCCCTACGTAAGCCCCCCCCCGCCCAGTCGGGACCCCCTCCCCCCTCCAGACCCCCCTCCCTGCGCAAGTCCCTCCCCTGACAGACACCCTCCCACCAGAACCCCCCTACAAAGCCCCCCCCCACCCCACCACCACCCCCACCCCACCATGCGGCGGCACTCTGCCCTGTCAACCCCCCCTCACACTCACATCACCGGCCGCTGCATATATAGAGAGAGAGGGCTTACCAGAGGAGAAGAAGAGAACGGCTCCGGCGGGGTCTGATAAGGGCTTCGACCGTGGTGACGGCGGCGTCCGGAAACCCACGGCGGCGCACGGCGATGGCGTCCGGCAACCCACAATGGCGAACGAGAGAGAGAGAGAGAGAGAGAGAGACGAGAGAGAGAGAGAGAGAGAGAGAGAGAGAGGAGAGTAGGAGGGGAGGAAGAAGAGAGTAACATTAGCGACTGACAAATATTGATCGCTATTCAGTCTCTAAACCCGTCGGCTATAGAGACCGATTCTTTCGGTCACTAATCGGTCACTAATTAGTGACCGAAATAATCGATCGCAAAACTTTCTTCCATACCCGGGAAAACGTGAAAATCTGTGACTAAAATAAAATCAGTCACTAATCGGTCACTAATTAGTGACCGATTAGTGACTGAAAATATTCGGTCGCCAAAAGTTTCCTCCATTTTCTGAAAATGGAAATATTCAGTCACCGAACGGTGAACAGTCACTGTTCGGTCACTAATTAGTGACTGATTAGTGACCAAACAGAAATCAGTCACTATAATATTTTTTTAGCGATCGAGAAATTTCTGTCACAATGCGGTCACTAATTAGTGACCGAACAGTGACCGAAAATATCGGTCTCTAAATGTGCTTTTTCTTGTAGTGAATTGACTCTCAAAGAAAATAAGTGGGTGCTTCAGGAGAGCTTAGAGCAGATCATCTTGGAGTTAAGGTGCACTGCTCTCAATGGTGGTTGTAAGGGCTTGTGTGAATCTACGTGCATTGCTTGTAAATGCATTGCTTGTTCTTCACAGCCATCGTCTTCTTATAAATATTTCAGCTTTCTTCAAATGTGTCTGTTGAAGTGTATATTGAAGTGTCCGTTGTCTCTTATTCCTTGGTGCTCGTTTCCATGTAGTCACAGCAAGTCTTATGTTATAAAATTATGTGACTACCAGAAACCTACAGACATTAAATGCTAAGAGAGATCTTTAGTCAACGGAAAAAGGTGTTATACAGAAATAGAAATGTTCATTCTATCACCATATAAATCACAAGAAGACTTATTATAAGAATGGCAAACCATAAAGTGCTTTCTCCAAGAGAACTATGACCCATGACTAAGTAAGCCACAGACAGACGTAAAGTATTAGAAGACTTATCATGCAAATAGAAGTCAGTCAAAAAGTCATACTACATGGGAACTATATCTAGCAACAAACAATGCATAAGACGTGTATGAAATATTAACAGACGACAGGAGATTTTTAATTTCACTCATTCAAAATGGTAAGAGTATTTAAAAATATGTCTGAGAATGCTTTAATCAAATTATCCAAGATGTTTTCAAAAAGTTCCTTAATCAGAAGATATGCTTGAAGGCTTTTGTAAGAATGATATGTAATAGATAATTATCAAGGTATTTGAAACTAATATATCTGAAATAAAAATGGATAATATAATGCCAATCGATGTTAAGACACAATTGATGTTCAAAGAGTAATTGATAATAAGAGCAACCGATGTTCAAGAACAATCCATGAAGACAATCGATGTTTAACTGTAATCTATGTTTAGGACAGTTGATGTTTAAGACATTCGATGTCTAAGGGTAATCGATGTCTAATGGTAATCGATGTCCAAAAAGATAATTGATGTGTGAACATAATCGATGTGGACTTAGAGGAGTAATCGATGTGGACTTAAAGCAGTAATCGATGTGAACTGAGAATCAGTGTCTAAGTTAATTGAAATCGATGTCATTTTATACAGCAATTGATGTTTAAGAGAAAGGCAATCGATATTTCAAAGAAACAACATAAATGGTCGAAGTGAAAGCTTCAATTGGCCATAATACAACGTTATCAGTCGAAGTGTAACTTCGGATATGACGAAGTGGAACTTCGTATAAGATAGATCATAACGTTGTCGGTTGAACTGAATCTTTGTATAAGACTTCAGATATGATGAAGTGAACTTTGTATATGACGAAGTGGTACTTCGACTGATCACGACTAAAAATGTGCATGATGAAGTGTCAGCTTTGGATATGGCGAAGTAGACTTCGGATATGGCAAAGCTAGCTTCGTATATGACAAAGTAGAGCTTCGACTGATCATGATCAAAAACATGCATGACTTCAGATGAAGAAGTTTAAAGCAATATAAGATGAAACTTGACTTCATTTAAAACTATGAAAAGATTATCAGTGATGAAACACATGAACTTATGAATGACAACAAGGCCTTACAAGCAATTTAATACCATCTAGAGAGCTTGGAAATACTTGGAATACTTACAATGGTGATCCTTGTAGTATATTTTATTTTCTTTGAGTCTCTTGTTGACAGACTTAACCAAAATGATATTAAGGAGAATACACATGGTTTATAAAAGTGTTCTGATAAGTTTGGTTATCACCAAAATATATAATCATGGAGATAAATGAGTCAACAGTAGATATAAGATCTCATGTAATATCTAGACAATCATTGATGGCCATGAATTATCAAGAATATAGTTACAAAGTTTTACAGTAAGAAGTTCAAAGGTTGGCACAAGGTAAGGCTTTGCTGAACAACTTCAAGCATGTTCAAAAAGGAATAAGAATTAATCAAGAATGTTCAAGAAAGAGACAAGAGCTTAAGGCTTAAAGCACGAGTGCAATAGCTCTTTGAAGGAGAGTCGATTCCATACACAAAGAGTTGACTTATAATAAGAAAGTCAATTGAATAAGCATGAGAGTCGATTTAATAAGCATGAGAGTTCATTGAAGTAATAGGAGAGTTGATTATGTAACTTAGTCTAGGAGTTTATCTTAATATAGTCAATGTAACGTCCTAGAATTAAAAATGAATTAATAATTAATTTCTAGAAGTTTTTAAATTTTTGGATATTAAAATATAGGAAATAAAAGGGTATCTTGTTGTTATCATATCCTTGTGTACCCCAAAGGGATGACACCAGGAACCAAAAAATAGGAATGAATCTGAATTTACCATAATAACCATAAAAATGTTTTGATTAAAAAAACATTAATATTTGGAATTATAGGTCCACAAATGTTGAGATTAACTCGATTTATTAATTTTTGGGATAATTTTTATCAAATAAAATTTTAATTTAGAAAATTCAATTAAAATTATCATAATTCATATCACCCTTTAGTTAGCTTGTGTTTGAAATTTCATATCGAATGGACATCGTTTGGATATAAAACGAAGGATCCGTAGGGGCAAAAGTAATTAAAACTCATTTATGTAATGAAATACGTAAGATTTCTTACGTAAAACACTTATACATATGTTTCCATGGTATGAAAGAATTTTACCATGTAGCATACGATGTGTTTTATTGTCAAAGAAGCCTTGAGCTTCACACTCAAGACTCCTTAACCCTATATGTGCATGGGAAGTAGCCTAAGGCTACTTAAACCTCCTTCACCATGACCACCTAACCATTTTTGCCATTCCATCTCGTCGTGTTGCTGCAGCTATTGACTGGAGAAGGGGAGAACACTGCTCTTAGGAAGAGAGACTAGAAGGGTCAAGGAACCTCAACTCTCTGAAAGCTCCATAGGATTCTTCTCCTTGCTCCTGTTCTTCTTCTTCCCCTATATATTTTTCCCTAAGATTACACTTCTTGCCATAACATTCTTTGGCTAGACTCCTTGTTTAGAAAATCTTGTATTGTCAACTAGAATGTGGAATCCAAGTGAAAACAACATTAGAATGGAAAACTACTAGGTTGTGTCTCCTAAACATAGCAGAAAACATTTTAGAACTTCTGAGTCTCCATAATCGATCGACTGAAACCTGATTACCGGTTGACCGATACCTATTTACTATCAGAAAATGCTACTAGAAGAAACGGTCGACCGTTTCCTCATTATAGGTCGATTGAAATATTTGTTACCCTTGCATATACTTCTGTAAAAACCATCAATCAATATTCACCTTCCAAATGACCGACAACCCCAATTCGGTCGACCAATTTTATGATTTCGGTCGACTGATTCCCTTCCGAACATTATAGACCAAACCTCTATGAGGGTCGATCGATCGATAAGCATATTCCGGTCAACCTAAACCCTATCAGAAATGCCAGTCTTCTATTCACGGCTCAATTAAGTTTTGGAAAGTGTTTAAGTTGTACACAATTCTTTGCTACAACATTCTCTGAGTTAGTTAACCATTTGGTCAATCAATTGACCCTATTTTGAGTAATCCCCAACTCCTTGAGCCAACTTTTGTCTAAACTCCTCACATTTGCTTCAAAACACACAACATTTGTTTATTATTATGATGTTGCCTAAAAGTGTGTTCAAATGGAAATAAGATGACATATTACTAGGACTTTGGACTCTTTTAGATATAATGCCAGTGCAAATAGGGCATGTCCAGTCCTGGGAGGAGCACCTGAACTCGTTTTATCTGTGCAAAGCGATATGGGACCTTTGGTATGGGTGTTTGGCATGACCCCATGATATGCTAAATTAGTTGGCATTTCCATGATACGCTATATGATTTGTTATATGACTTGCTATATGCTTTGCATCCGGTGGTTTGGACTAAGGTAACACTTATTGAACTTCTTTTAACTCATCACTCTCTGATTAGCACTGCATGATGTTTGACACCTTCATGTTATATCTTGTTATCTGCAATGTCTGACATTTACTTGTTTCTACTAACCTATGTATCTCTAGACAATTACTGTAAACTATGACCTTTTTCTTGCAAGTTGAATCCTACTAGATGCAATTGCTCATTACTTCCTACTTCTTTCATGTGACCAAGAAATGTCCAGTCCTAACAGGGGAAATGAGCACTGAGCATACCATAAGGACTAGATCTAGATTTTCTTTTGTCGATTTAAATAGTGTGTCGAGTTGTAATAATGTGTTTGGCACTTGGTTGACTCTTAATATGTCCTTTTGTTGGTATCAAGGCATTTGGTTTAACCTTGACCATTAGACAAGATGTGTGAAATGGGGTAGAAGTATGCGATTAGGAAATAGTAGTAGTGGTATCTTTTATTTTATGCACTTAATTTATTTGTTTGTAACATAATGGAAGTTAATGCACGTGAAATGTTGCTTTTTTCTATGGAAATGCTCTGCCAAGACATAGAAACTTATGCCAATACACAGTGAGAACTTCATCTATAAATCAAAGAGCAAGTGTTGAATTTGACAAGCAGGGCTTTATCAGTAGGGAATCCCCGATGACACTTGAATATATGTATTCAATTATGGCAAATCTGGATAATTTAAAGATAGGTCAAGGCATTCTTCAATTCCAGTTTGAGCAATATTGGGATGTAATATCTGATGTAGTTCGAGAGCTACATTATGAGAATGAAGAAGCTCGGGAGGAGTTCATTGGATCGATTTCCCATGTGGAATAAATTAGGATCAAGAATGTTCTATATTTTTGAAGACCTCTCTTTAGAATAGCTACTGAGTTTAGTATGAGAGTAGAGTACTGAGTAGTAAGTTAGTAAGTATCTAGGTTCTTTTATACTTGACTTTTGTTATGTACTAAGAGAGGTTGAGGTTGTGTACGTAAAGAGAAATATTTTCAGTTGGATAATGTAAAATGTGTGTGTGTAAATGTATATGTGATTTTGTGAATGGGTGTGTGATAAATTATTTTCGTGGTCTGAAATATTAATCTTTGCATATCTTAGATTAATTCTTAGTGAATCATGGAAGGAGGTGAAGCGTGGCGAAGAACGGAGAATACAATGCATGGTTTGACTCGAGCCTTACGAATGGTAGATAGGAACAACTCACATAGTGAGACTAATATCTTCAAGGAATTTTGGAGTTTCGATCCTCCATGATTTACGGGTAGTACAAATCCCGACGAGGCTAAGAATTAGATTAAGGATATTGAAATGATTTTTAAAGTTGTCTAATGTTGAGAAAAAGATAAGGTTCAACTTGATACCTTTTAGTTAGATCAAGATGCAAGAGTTTGGTGGGAATCTATTGAAGCAACTACAGAAGATTTGGACCAAATCAATTGGGAGGACTGTGTAGAATTATTCAATGAACAATATCTTTTTGAAGTTGTCCAGAAAAAGAAGGCTACTGAATTCGCCAACCTAAAGCAAATGAGATTATCAGTAGCAAAACATGAGGTTTAATTTGCTTGGTTATCTAGGTATGCACCTCATCTAATAGCTACTGAGAAATTGAAGGTGAAGAGATTTATGAATGATCTACGTCTGAATTTTATCACTCAGTTAACATCTCATATGATCACAACTTATCTGAGATGGTAAAAAGGGCATTGGCTCTGGAAGCTGCAAATGAGGCAATAGAAAGGATAAAGGGGAAACCCAGTAATGATACTCCAACCAATGGTCGAAAAAGGAAATTTGAGGCTGATAATTTCTCCAAAACACAACAACCCCTTATTAGGAGGCAGGGAAAGGCTCCCATAGAAGACAAGGTGTTGGGTTTTCATTCTAACGTTTACAGCAACATGTTTTTCGATGATGAATAACTTCAATTGAGGTTTGATACACTTGACACATGACAAAGAACCCAATGCAATACTTGATCATTTGTGTATTCAAAATACTTAACTTTACATGTTTTATCATGTAGGTACAAATGCCCAAAGTCAAGCTCTCACCAAACAAGTGAGAAAGATCACAAAAAGCAAGAAATAAGGTCACCTGTCGACAGACACAAAAGCACCTGTCGACAGATTGCACAGGAAAGATCATCCTGAAGTCACATTGCTCAGGAAGTCTTCATCTGTCGACAGATCTCATAGTCCAGATATCCAGACTTCTGTCGCTTGCACAAAAGAGCATATCTGTCGACAGATGGTCTTCGACTATCGACAGATCTCACAGAGCTGAAGATCCATACTTCTGTCTTACTGTCGCCTGTCGACAGATGGCCAAGACCTGTCGACAGATAGAGTACAATTCATATTACAGAAAGTTTCTAAGTTATCCTAGGAGGTGTTTCCAACTCTCACGTTTCTCCATGTGAGAACTCCAATATTTAAACACCTCTTAGAAGGAAATTTTGCAGAGAAGCAGCCATAATCAAAAACCCTAGAGCTACTCCAAGTTTCACAAGAGTTGATGTTGCCCTACTTCAGACTGCTGCACAGAGCCCTAAAGATCCGTCTATCCAGCAGTTCCTGAAAGAAGAACGTCGAGGATTCAACCTTCTCCATCGACTCAAAGCATTCAAGTTGAAGATTGGACTTCCTCCAGGCGTTCTCAGAAGAGTTCCTCACCAGGATTTATTCTATCACTCAGAACTCTCTCTGTTTTCATATTTCTACCATCCGTGTGTGTGTTGTGGTGATTCAAGCGATCCTTGTGCTTGAGATCACGTGTGTGTGTTGTTCTGATCGTGGGTGCACATCAGAAAACACGTGTGTGTGAGTTGTAGTCACCGAACTCGCTGATAAGCAGTTTTTCTGTGTGTGTGTGTGTGCCGTGAACGTAGGATACATGATTTGTGTACTCCGAACCACGTAAATCTTCGTGTCTTGTGGTTTGAACGATTTTCACATTAGATGCTTGATAGGCACGTTGCATTCACACACTAGATAGATTGCTAACTCATCTACACATCATCAACACATCTAAGTCTCACGTTGTTTCTACAGAAAATTCAAAAGACTTTGTTGAGAAATTAAAAGGGTTGTCTTCATATTCGTAATTAGTAGTAATCTATTCAACCCCCCCCCCCCCTTCCAGATTACCATATTGGGATTCCGCAAACCTTTCAATTGGTATCAGAGCCTAGTTTCTCCGATTTACTGCTTTATCTGGTTGATCTTACGATCAGGAGATTCACGGTCAAATGGAATCTAGCAAGGGGTATATGGCCGAGGGACACTCAGTGACCAGGCCACCCTTCTTTGATGGCACTGACTATCCGTATTGGAAAAATCGAATGCAGGTGTTTCTACGAGCACAAAATTTTCGAACTTTGGAAAATAGTCAGGAAAGGAGCATATGAATTGCCTCAGGACGAGGATACCTGGACTAAGGACCAGATCGCCAAGGGGACACTCAACTGGAGCGCCCTCAACATGATGCAGTGCGCGGTCCATCCGAAGGAATACTCGAGAGTCTCCACATGCACCTCAGCAAAGGAGATGTGGGACAAGCTTGAGCTAATTATGAAGGTACGTCTGAGGTAAGAGAATCAAAGGTAAGCATGTTGGTTTCAGAATATGAAATGTTCAAAATGAATAATAATGAAACCATCTCTGACATGTTTGCTAGATTCATGATAATTATAAATGGATTGAAAGGTCTTAAAAAGGAATACTCAGAGAGTGACTTGGTGAGGAAGATACTTCGGTCTCTTCCATCCTCATGGAACACCAAAGCCACAGTCATTGAGGATTCCAAAGACCTCTCAAAAATGAAAGTAGATGAACTGATTGGCTCCTTGATGACTTATGAACTAAATGTCAAAAGAAAGGAAACTGAAGAAAATCCTAGGAAGTCTTTGCCTTGAAGGCTTCCAGGAAGAGTTCTTCAGCTTCCAAAAAGGAGATAAGTCAGGAAAATAATGAGTCTGAATCGTCTAGTGAGAGTGAGAATGAAGAAATGGCCATGCTCACTAGACAATTCAAAAAATTCCTGAAAAACAAGAGGAGAGGTACAGGTAACTCTAACCTTTCCAAAAAAAAGACTTTGCTAATAAAATTGACTCTACCAAAAAGTCTGAGATTGTTGTTATGAGTGCAAGAAGCAAGGGCACATGAGAGGAGAGTGCCCCGAGCTCAAAAAGAAGCTGAAGAAGGACAGGTTCACCTTCAAGAAGGCCAAGGCAATGGTGGCCACTTGGAGTGATGAAGATGAAGACGAGGACAGTCAAGCTACCTCAGGAGATGATGAGATTCAGTGTCTCATGGCAAGGAGTGATGACTCCAACGAGGTAAATTCTTCCTTTGAAACATATTCTATTACTGAGTGGGAAGAAGCTTATACTGTTCTATTTGAAAAATTCTGTGAATTCAAGTCTGAAAATAAGTCACTCAAGAAGAAAGTCAATTCCCTTGTTCATAGGTCAAACAATGATGAAGAAATTGAATCCTTGAATAAGGTAATTGAAATGATGAAGAGTGATGAACAAACACACAGTGATGAATTGGATAGCATGAAACTTAAGTTTCAAGAAGTTCAAAAGGAAAGAGATGATCTAATGAACTCTCTTGAATTTCTTAAAAATGAGCATGCTAATCTAAAGGAAAGATTGGATCAAGCTGAAAAGGAAATAAAAGATAAGTCAAAGGATCTGTCTGGCTTTGTCAAAAGTAAACAGAATCTTGATGCAATTCTAGGTTCAAAAGTGTTTGTTGCAAGACATGGGATTTGGTTTCAAAATGCAAAGCCAAAGGTAATTGGCAAAAATCTGCTAACAAATTTCATTGATTCCAGCCCAAGTTCAAGTAAACAAACCCTTTCAAAGGGTAAGAAATAGGAACCTAAGTTGATCAAGTTTGTTCCTGGTTAATCTAAAGAATTTGTAACAAGCCCAAGATAGAACAAAAAGCATGCTCCCAAGCCCAAATTGACAAGACAACAAAAGGGCAAGATTCCAATGCATGCTCCCAAGAATATCATGCCCACTTGTTCACAAACCTTCATCATGCGAAGTCTGCAAAAAGGTCGGGCATAATGAAAAACAATGCTGGAACAATTCAAATAACTTGAAACTCAAACAGATTGGATACCTAAGCATTTACTGTTTGGCATGAATGATACAACGGCACCCAAAGTAATTTGGGTACCAAAACCTCTTGTCTGATCCACATGTGCAGGAATGCCTAGCCCCACAATCAAAACAAATGGTACCTGGATAGTGGCTGCTCGAGGCACATGATGGGCGATAAAGAAAAATTCAGTTTGCTCGTGGAAAAAGACGGAGTCAAGTCAAGTTTTTGGAGGTAACAACAAAGGCCAGATCATCGGCTTAGGTAAGGTTGGTAAGTTTGCCTCTAACTCGATAGACAATGTCTTACTTGTTGATGGCCTTCATCACAACTTGCCAAGCATAAGTCAATTGTGTGATAAAGGTCATAAAATTGTCTTTGAATCCAATTCATGTCAAATTCTTGATAAGGAAACAGGAAGTCTGAAATTTTCTGGAAAAAGATCAAACAACATCTACATGATTATTTAGATGATCCAGAAAATAATGATCTATGTCTTGTAGCAAACAAACAGGATGAGCTTACATTGTGGCATCGTAGGCTCGGTCACGCTAGCTACAATGTATTGCACAAGATCATGAGGCTTAAATTGGTGAGTGGTCTTCCTGACATTTCCTTAACAAGAATGAAAAATTATGTGATGCATGTGCACAGGGAAAACAAACCCGGAAATCCTTCAAATCAAAAGCACCGGTGAGTACTACTAAAGCTTATGAACTGTTGCACATGGACCTATTTGGACCTACAAGAACGTTGAGTCTCAATGGCAAACGATTTGGTTTTGTTATTGTAGACGATTTTTCTAGGTTCACATGGGTGAATTTCTTGCTCACAAGAATGAAGCACTGCAAGTTTTTGAAGATTTTTTAATAAGATTGAGCATGGAAATGTCAACAAAATATGCTCCATCCGCACTGATCACGGGGGAGAATTTGACAACAACTCCTTTACTGAATTCTGCAGGCTCCATGGGATAGAGCACTTGTTCTCCTCTCCAAGAACTCCGGAACAAAATGGAGTGGTGGAGTGAAAGAACAGAACATTGGTGGAGATGGCTCGCACGCTTCTGGTCGAGAATCAACTAGCAAGAACCTTTTGGGCAGAAGCGGTAAACACGTCTTGCTACATTCTTAATAGAGCCATGGTAAGACTGGTATTCAAGAAAACCTCCTCCGAACTTCTGAAAGGTAAGAAACCCACAATCGGGTATTTCAGAGTTTTTGGCTCAAAAGTGTTCATACACAAAATGATAAAAATGTTTTGGACAAGTTTGAAGCCAAAAGCGATCAAGGTATTTTTCTTGGATACTCAGAACACTCTAGAGCCTATAGGGTGTTCAATCTTAAAACAAGAAAAGTGGAAGAAACTCCACATGTTGTATTTGATGAATCTCAAACCAAGTCTACAATTCTAAATTTAGGTTTGAAGATGAAACTGAAGATACAACACTTGGAGAACTACAGAGTAAATCAAATGCAATCTCTATAACAACTGTCAAGACTAAAAGTGGATATCTTTGCAGGTATAATGATGAAGAAGATATTCTCCCGTACAACAATTTAGAAGATGTACCTGACAAAGATCCACAAGAGGAAGAACATCAACTTGAACTACCTCAAGCACTTCCTCCTCCAGAACCAACTCCTCAAATGCAAGATATTCCAGGCCCTTCAACAGTCATGAATGTGAGGTATTCAAAAGATCATCCTCTTGAGAATGTGATAGGAAATTTAAATGAGTCAGTTTAAACTAGATCAAAGGTTAATCAAATAGTTGAACATGATCATTTAGCTTTTGTCTCTCAAGTGGAACCTAAGAATGTTGAAGAAGCCTTAAAAGAAGATTCATGGATTGATGCTATGCATGAGGAGCTTGGGAAATTCCAAAGAAATAATGTATAGAGTTTAGTTCCTAAAACCCCTAAAATGTCTGTCATAGGTACAAGGTGGGTCTTTAGAAACAAACTCAATGAAGAGGGTAAAGTGGTGAGAAACAAGGCTAGACTGGTTGTAAAAGGATATAATCAGGAATTTGGTGTAGACTTTGAAGAATCTTTTGCACCAGTAGCTAGGCTAGAAGCAGTTAGAATCTTGTTAGCATATGCATGCTCAAACAAAATTAAATTGTATCAAATGGATGTCAAAACTGCTTTCTTAAATGGCTACATAAAAGAGGAAGTCTACGTTTCTCAACCACATGGCTTGAGGATTATGATAAACCACACCATGTATTTAAATTGCACAAAGCTCTTTATGGTTTGAAACAAGCACCCCGAGCTTGGTACGACAGGCTGAGCACATTTCTGGTAAGCAAAAACTACTCAAGAGGTAAGGTAGACTAAACTCTCTTTACAAAGAAAGTCCGCAATCATATAATGTTGTTCAAGTCTATGTGGACGACATTATCTTTGGTTCTACTAATCCTTCACTATGTGAAGAATTCTCCAAACATATGCACAGTGAATTTGAGATGAGTCTAATGGGGGAGCTTCAATTTTTCTTGGTTTGCAGGTCAAACAATTGGAAGACGGATTCTTCATCACCAAGAAAAATATGTCAAAGAGCTACTGAAAAAGTTTCAGTTTGAAGAAGCTAAACATGCCTCAACACCCATGAGCACAAGCATTAAGCTAGAAAGTGATGCGAAAGGTAAATCAGTAGATGCCAAACATTTCGAGGTATGATTGGCTCACTCCTTTATCTTACTGCAAGTAGACCAGACATCCAGTTCAGTGTTTTCTTTGTGCTAGATATCAATCTAGTCCAAAGGAAAGCCACTTAATTGCCGTTAAGAGAATTTTCAGATATCTGTCAGGTACGTTTGATTGGGTCTTTGGTATCCAGCAGGTAGTAGCTTTGACTTGTTTCATATTCTGATGCTGACTATGATGGATGTAAAATTGACAGAAAAAGCACTAGTGGCTATTGCCAAATCCTTGGCAGTTGCATAGTTTCGTGGGCATCCAAGAAGCAACATTCGGTTGCACTATCCACTGCAGAGGCAAAATTTGTTGCTACAGGGAGTTGTGCGGCTCAAGTGTTGTGGATAAAAAGTCAGTTGTGTGACTATAACATTGATATTGGATGCACACCTATCCTATGTGACAACACCAGTGCAATCAACTTATCAAAGAATCTCATTCAACACTCTAGGACAAAACACATAGAAATCTGTCACCACTTCTTGAGAGATGAGGTAGCCAACAAAAACTTAGAAATCAGTTTCATACCCACAGACAAACAATTGGCTGACATCTTTACCAAACCTCTAGCTGAAGATAGATTCACCACTTTGAGAAGAGAATTGGGCTTGTGCAAATTGCAGTAAAACTTATCCGTATACTGAGCATATGTCTCTTGTGTGCACCAACTATGAGGTATATCAAATAGTGTTTGTGGAAGAACAAGTAAAGCTTGTTTGGATACTTCCACTATGCGTAGAGGAAAGATCCTCTGCCACGTATCCACAGTTGACATGCATGTAAGGGGTATGTACTTCATATAGGGATGAGATTCTTTACAATTTTCCCATTCTCCTCTTCAGTGAAACATTGACAATCTTAACAATCTGTCTTCCTGAAAGCTTGATGTGCTCATGATTGGTCCAGTTGTTGTAATAGTGTGTCTTGAATACTCAATTGCTTGCTTTCACATGAGCACACACTATGGGGGAGCAAGTCTAGGTTAGATGTCCTTCATGAAAAGGAGAATCACTCATTCAATGTGTATTTTCAATTCCCTCACTTGTCATGATCATCTCACTCTTCATTCTAATCTTAAACCAGCTTTGCACAGGCATCTGTCGACAACTCCCACTACATCTGTTGATAGATCAGGCCTCACAGAACTCTATTTCTTCTGTCAGTACAATCTGTCGACAGACGACCCCTTATCTGTCGACAGATCTCACAAGTTCTGCTCTGCCCGAACTGGCCTTTCTTCTGTCTATGTGATCTGTCGACAGGCACTTCTCTAGCTGTCGACAGACACCATCTCTTCAAGTAATTCATGCCTATTCACATACTACTTGTTCAGAAGGTTCATGAACTTTCATTAAGGTGTTTATTGGGTGGATATACGTTTAACTACCTCATATATACATGATATTGATGCTATCCCCTAAACCACCATGATTTGGACATACTACTCATGCTTGGGTTTATGTTACATCATTTTGAAAACATTGAACTATCTTCGAGGATTAACACTTAAACTCCGTTGAATAATTCCTTGTAGGCTCACACCATTCTTAATACAACTAAAAAATCTTATGGTTATTGAACTTTATGTTTTAAACTGAAGGATCATCATATACGTCTCCTTGATCTTAAGATTAGCTAAAATGGAGAAAAGCTACCTATTTCAGAAAAGTATATACAACGTCATTTAAAAAAAAAATGGGATAAAGGTAGAGCTATGATGGGTCTTGCTGAGTAACCGGGGAGACGGGCATCACAAATGTCTGCCCTCGCGTCAAAAACCAAACTCATTATCTCTATACAACGGTATAATGGAAACTTCGACTGAGTAACTGGGGGTACGGGCACTTGTCATGTCTATCCTCATGTCAAAAGGTGTGAAGTTATCTTGAATATCACTTTTCCCATTGAATTCTTGTCTTGAAAGCAAAAATTTGAAATAGTGTGTAGCCTCCACAGTGTCTCAAATCTAAAGGTCATGTACTGTCTATGACTATCCAGAAGTTTAGACATTTATTTCAATCATCATTTGATCATCATAAACTTGGGATAGTGTTGGTCTACAATGTCCTTAATCAACCAAGGGTAATGGTGTCCTTTCTCAACGAATGGAAAATGTTCTCTTCATGCTTTAACTTTAAGTCCCTTGGGTGTTATGCTTAAATCATCCAGGTAAGTGGGAGAGCCTTAATGTCCATGAAAATGATAGGTACAATATGTGTTTACCCATGTTACACCTTACAAATATGACTCATGTAACCATTGCTCCATTTCTTTCTTCAAAAGCCACAACAAACATCAATGGCAAAAACTATGCAGGATCTATCGACAGATCCCCAATCATCTGTCGACAGCCGGCGGAAGACCAGTTTGGGAAGTCCAACGGGCACGCCGTTGGGGATTTTTTTGGTGGGGCTTGCCTTTTCAAATCACCTCCTCTTTCTATAAAAAGGCATCCATAGGAACCTTCTCCTCCTACCACCAAAACCCCTCTCTACTTCCCCTCCAAATCTCCGTCCCTGTCTGGACGGGAAAACCCTATCTTCCTCCGGTCTTCCTTCCTCTCATCCGAGACCTCAACCACATCTCTTTCACGCTCATCCTTCTTCTTCTAGCCTCCTCTGTCTTCTAGGCCGTCCAAGAAATTGGCTTCTCGCCGCCGTCCCTCCTCTTCTCGAGCCGGCGGGGCTGAGGCTGAGCGCAGGACAAAGCATTGGATGATCGTCTTCCCGAGCTTGTGGTGCCTCCCCGTCTTCATCTCACCCCTCAAAGGGGACGCATACCAAGTTTGTCCAGCAACGGTATGTAGAGTTTGAGTCCTGGCCGTCATGTTTCCTAATCTCCACCCCTATTCGACAGTCAGGGCTAGACTCCATTTCTCTACCATCACAAACGGTATTCTTCTTCCGCCGTTCGTGACTTCTACAACAACCTTGGATACACTTCAGATGATCGTTTCTATACCACCGTCAAGGGCACTACATTTCAACTTACTGATAATCTTTTTAGTACAGCCCTTCAAATCCCCAATTCTAGAGTTGATATTCTAAGCCACAAACCCGATGCCTCAGTCTACTACCCTCTCCTTACACATGAGGATTATGATGGCACTAAGAAAATCTCTAAACTCAATGCAAATTCATTTCCTCCATTAATCAGGATGATCCACCACATATTCACTACCATGATTGCGCCTAAACATGGCAGTCGGGAGTTGGTCACTGATGTTCACAAATCTCTCTTCACCTTCTTTCTCAAATGTGAACCCATTAATCTCCCACTTCTGATGCTTCGTCTGATCCTCAAAACCTTCTACCAACCTAGGAGATCGATGCCTTTTGCCTGTCCACTTACCTCTCTCATGAGGTTCATCGGCATTGACATTCCAGACAGCGAGTGCATAGTGCTAAATTCTCGCAACAGCTTTGATCTAACTGCAGCACATCACATGGGATACAAGCTTGTTGATGGAATTGTTACCCGGAGCTTAAGGGTAAAGCACCTTGCTGATGCCGTAGAAGAGAATGTTGAAGACGAAGATGAGAATGTTGCTGATGATGCTGAAGATGAAGATTCCCAGTCTGAATCACATGGTATGCCGGGAGTTGAGATTGTTAGTGATGCTCCAACTCAACCATCCATCAGAGATTTGATTGCACAATTACAGCAACAGATGACCATTGGATTTGAGAACCTCAACACAAGATTGGATACAGTGGACTCGAGTTGGAATCACTTGCGGACAATCAAGTCCAGCTCCAGCTCCGTATCACCAGACTTCAGAAAGAGATGCACGATACACGTCAGGCTCCAGCTCCGCCGCAGATGATGCTAGATAGGTTCTATGTCTAGGAGTGGGTCATCACGTAGTGTATGTGTCTTCTCATGTCTGAGTCTTGTGCTAATTTGCTTCCACTTTGTTGTCATGTAATTTCTTTCCCTTTCAGTCAACAACTTTTGTACTGTGTATGCTTATTTCATATCAATGAATTCACAGTGCCTTGCTCTATGTTGTCTCTATGATTGACTGATATGCATGCTTTTCGATGTGTCAAAAGGGGGAGAAAACTCAATGCATTAATTGAATAATTTTGTCATCATCAAAAAGGGGGAGAATGTTGGGTTTTCATTCTAACGTTTACATCAACAAGTTTTTGATGATGAATAACTTCAATTGAGGTTTGATACACTTGACACATGACAAAGAACCCAATGCAATACTTGATCATTTGTGTATTCAAAATACTTAACTTTACATGTTTTATCATGTAGGTACAAATGCCCAAAGTCAAGCTCTCACCAAACAAGAGAGAAAGATCACAAAAAGCAGGAAATAAGGTCACCTGTCGACAGACACAAAAGCACATGTCGACAGATTGCACAGGAAAGATCATCCTGAAGTCACATTGCTCAGGAAGTCTTCATCTGTTGACGGATGGGAAGTCGACTGTCGACAGATCTCACAGTCCAGATATCCAGACTTCTGTCGCTTGCACAAAAGAGCATATCTGTCGACAGATGGTCTTCGACTGTCGACAGATCTCACAGAGCTGAAGATCCATACTTCTGTCTTACTGTCGCCTGTCGACAGATGGCCAAGACCTGTCGACAGACAGAGTACAATTCATATTACGGAAAGTTTCTAAGTTATCCTAGGAGGTGTTTCCAACTCTCACGTTTCTCCATGTGAGAACTCCAATATTTAAACACTTCTTAGAAGGAAATTTCGCAGAGAAGCAGCCACAATTAAAAACCCTAGAGCTACTCCAAGTTTCACAAGAGTTGCTGCTTCCCTGCTTCAGACTGCTGCACAGAGCCCTAAAGATCCGTCTATCCAGCAGTTCCTAAAAGAAGAATGTCGAGGATTCAACCTTCTCCATCGACTCAAAGCATTCAAGTTGAAGATTGGACTTCCTCCAGGCATTCTCAGAAGAGTTCTTCACCAGGATTATTCTATCACTCAGAACTCTCCTTGTTTTCATATTTCTATCATCCGTGTGTGTTGTGGTGATTCAAGCGATCCATGTGCTTGAGATCACATGTGTGTTGTTCTGATCATGGGTGCACATCAGAAAACAACGTGTGTGTGAGTTGTAGTCACCGAACTCGCTGATAAGCAGTTTTTCTGTGTGTGTGTGTGTGTCGTGGACGTAGGATACACGATTTGTGTACTCCGAACCACGTAAATCTTCGTGTCTTGTGGTTTGAAGGATTTTCACGTTAGATTCTTGATAGGCACGTTGCATTCACACACTAGATAGATTGCTAACTCATCTACACATCATCAACACATCTAAGTCTCACGTTGTTTCTACAGAAAATTCAAAAACTTTGTTGAGAAATTAAAAGGGTTGTCTTCATACTCGTAATTAGTAGTAATCTATTCAACCCCCCCTCTAGATTACCATCTTGGGATTCTGCAAACCTTCACAAGGAAGTATGTCAACATTGTCATCGTAGTGGTCATAAGGTTGAAAATTGTTGGAGGCGGCTAGATGTTTATTTTCGGTGTGGAAGTGAGAATCATTGAATCTCATATTGTCCCTTAATGAAGGATGCGCCACCACCACTGAAGCAATGACTCAGGAAAGGGCATCTGCAAGCAGTACAAGAAGTGGAATTAGAACCCCAACATGAAGGTAGAATTTTTTTTTTTTTAAACCAAGAGCCTCCCCTGGGTCAGCAGCAAGGAGAGTGCACCTTCTCCCAGAGGGAGAAGATGGACTCACTCCACTCGGCGATCACCAGAGGGGAAATTTTATTTCAATATGAAA
Organism: Colocasia esculenta; assembly: GCA_014218235.1. Taxonomy (NCBI): domain Eukaryota; kingdom Viridiplantae; phylum Streptophyta; class Magnoliopsida; order Alismatales; family Araceae; genus Colocasia; species Colocasia esculenta. Next base: position 158,724,895 of record CM024760.1, on the reverse strand, counting down.
GGATGAATATGGAACACCCAACACCAGAAGATCAGCCGCCAGAAAAAGTAAAAGAGGATACACCCGAACTCCAAAACGACAGCTTCAAAAAGAGAGCAAGAAAATGTGTACAAGAAGCTAGCGCCAAAAACTAGGTAAACCAGCCTTGTCAACCAGCAGAGCGCCTCTAGCATGAAGGTAGAATTATTGAAGGTACACTTCTTGTAAACTCCAAACCTGCTCATGTCCTATTTGATGTTGGAGCTACGCATTCTTTAATTAGTTTGGAATTTGGTAAATACCTAGAGAAATAGTCAGTTTCATTACCAAGGAATCTTGAAGGAATTACACCTCTTACAAAAGGAAGGAAACTTGATCGATATTATCCTGCCAGTGAGATTCTATTGGGAAGTCGTAATTTTCTTGAAGATTTGATATGCCTTGAAATGTGGGAATATGATGTAATTCTTGGAGCTGATTGGTTATCCAGGCACCATGTTAATCTGGATTTTCGATCAAGGCAAATAACTTTCCAAGGTACTGAGATTTCACCATTGATTTTTGGTAAGTCTGATACACCAATTTTCATATTAGCTATCAAGGCACATAAGTTAATGCAAAAAGGATGTCAGGGTTATATAACATCTGTCATGATAATGAACCAGCATACTGCAGGACTGGAAAATATTCTAGTGGTAAAAGAATTTCCAAACGTGTTTCCAGAAGAGTTACCTAGTTTTTCGCCTTTGAGGGAGGTGAATTTTTCAATAGAATTGAACCTTGGAGTTACACCAGTATCAAAAGCTCTTTACTGAATGTCGATGGATGAATTAAAGGAGCTGAAAGGCCAATTCATAGAGCTATTGGAGAAGTGATTCATTAAACCTATTATATCTCCTTAGGGTGCTCCAGTATTATTTGTCAAGAAAAAGGACGAAACATTGATAATGTGTATTGATTACAGACAATTGAATTAATTAACAATAAAAAATAAATACCCACTCCTCAGAATTGATGATTTGCCTGACCAATTGTTTGGAGTGCAGTATTTCTCAAAAATCGACCTTCAATTTAGATATCATCAATTGAGGATTGAAGAGAAAGATATTCATAAAACATCTTTTCAGAGTAGGTATGGACATTACGAGTATGTAGTAATGCCATTTGGTTTGAGTAATGCTACTGCCGCATTCATGCATTTGATGAATGATGTATTAAAACCATACTTGAATCAATTTGTAATAGTATTTATACATGATATATTGGTTTATTCCAAAAGTATAGAAGAGCATTAAACCTATCTTCGAATCATCCTACAAGTATTTTGAGATCACCAGATATATGCTAAACTCAGTAAATGTAACTTTTTTTTATAACAAGTAACTTTCTTAGGGCATGTTATTTCTAGAAAAGGATTAACTGTGGATTTATCTAAGATTGAGACTATTTAGAAGTGGGAACAACCCAAAACTGTTACAGAAGTTAGAATCTTTCTGGGTATGGCTATCTATTATCATCGATTTATCAAGGATTTTTCTAAAATAGATTTACCCCTCACTTAATTAACAATAAAGGGAATTTCATTTCTACATAATGAAAACGGTGAAAAAGCCTTCCAAAAATTAAAGGAATTTCTATCATCTGCATCAATCTTTACCAATGGAAGGAAAGATTTTTGAAGTTTACACAGATGCATCTACCATTGGTTTAGATGTGTTTTAATGTAGAAACGAAAGGTTATTGCCTATGCTTCTAGACAACCGTGAAATCATGAAAAGAACTACCAAGTTCATGATTTAGAATTAGCAGCGGTAATCTTTGCCTTGAAGCTTTTGAGGCATTATCTGTATGGTAGTCGATTTATAGTGAATTCAGACCATAAGAGTCTAAAATATTTATTTTCACAGAAGAAACTTAATATGAGGCAAAGAAGAAGGTTAGAGATATCAAAGATTATGATTTTGAGATTCAATATCACCCTGGAAATGGTACTTCTGTGGTTGACGCTCTTAGCGAGAACCCACTATACATATTTCTTGTTTAATGATGCAAAAGTGGAAGCTACTAAAAGAATTTTCTAAATTGAATATGGAAATCCAACCATAGGCAGATAAGGTTATAATAGACAATTTGAAGATTCGATCTAAACTTTTAAGGTAGATCAAGGAGCAGTAAGACAGTGACCCAACACTACTGGAGATTAAGGAGAATTTAAGTTTCCAACCTGATTTTAACATCTATTCACAAGGAAATCTCTAATTTCTAGATAGAATCTACATGCCAGACAATTCAGAGATTAAACAACTAATATTGGAAGAAGTGCATCAATCTCGATACACCATCCATCCTAGAGTTGTTAAGATGTACCAGGATTTAAAGAAGATTCTTTGCTGGTGTAATATGGAAAAGGAAATTGTAGATTTTGTTGCAAGATATTTAACTTGTCAGAAGAATAAGGCTGAACATCAAAACTCAGCAAGAAAATTGAGACCCTTGGAAGTACCAGAATGGAAATGGGATAGTATAGGTACAGATTTCATTGTAGGATTACCTAGACCACATAGTGCATATGATGCTATATGGGTAATAATTGATAGACTTACGAAATCAACTCACTTTCTACCTATTAAAAACAAGTGGTCAATTAATATTCTAGCAGCCTTATATGTGAAGGAGATAGTTTAATTACATGGAATTCCTATGGACATCATCTCTGATCGAGACACAAGGTTCACTTCACATTTTTTTAGGGAGCTACAAAATGCATTGGGAACAAAATTAAAATTTAGTACGGCCTTTCATCCTCAAACTAATGGACAAATAGAGAGAGTAAATCAAATCAGTGAAGATATGTGTCATGTTTGTGTATTAGAGTTTGGAGGTGATTGGAACCATCATTTACCAATTATAGAATTTGCTTACAACAACAATTATCAATCTACAATTCAGATGGCACCCTTCGAAGATTTGTATGGTCGATAATGTAGATCTTCAATCTATTAGAAACTGCGAATTCTTAGAAGTGAAATGGTTCAGGAAACAACAAAAATTATCAAAATCGTACAAGAAAAGATGAAAGCTGCATAGGATCGATAGAAAAGTTATGACGATCACCAAAGAAGGGAATTGGAATTCCAATAGGGAGATCATGTTTTCTTGAAAATATCATCTAAGCAAGGAATCAGAAGATTTGAAATCAAAGGGAAGCTAAGTCCGCGATTTGTTGAACCATTCGAAATACTGAGAGAATTGGTGAAACAGCATATCAATTGGCCCTACCTCCCCAATTGTCCAATGTGCACGACGTTTTCCACATATCATTGCTACGGAAGTATGTATATGACCCAACTCATGTTATTACACATCAAGATTTAGCTTTATAAGGCAATCTAACGTATGAGGAGAAGCCGATGCAAATCCTCGACCATAAAATCAAACAACTTCGTGGCAAGGAAATTCCAATAATAAAGATTCAATGGAGTCGACGAGGTGTAAGAGAAACAACATGGGAACCAAAAGATGCCATGAAGAACCATTATCCAGAGTTATTTATAGGTTAGTATCCAATATTTTTGTCATATACTAGTTGAATTTGGGGGACCAATTCTTTTCTTAGTGGGGGAAAATTTATAAAGTCCTAGAATTAATAATGAATTTCTTAAAATATTAATTTTTATATTAAAATATAGGAAATAAAAGGGTATCTTGTTGTTATCATGTCCCGCTGCACCCCAATGGGATGACACCAGGATCCCGAAAATAGAAATGAATCTGAATTTACCATAATTATCAGAAAAATATGCCAATTCTAAAAACATGAATATTTGAAATTATAGGTCCATAAATATTGAGATTAACTCGATTTATTGATTTTTAGGGCAATTTTTATCCAACAATTTTTTGTTTAGAAAATTCAACTAAAATTATCATAATTCACGTCACCCTTTCGTTAGCATGTGTTTGAAATTCATATCAAATGGACATCGTTTGGATATAAAATGAAGGACCCGATAGGACATAATTAATTAAAACTCATTTATGTAATGAAATACATAAGATTTCTTATGTAAAACATGTGTACATATGTTTCCGTGGTATGGATGAAATTTACCATATAGCATACTACATGTTTTACTGTGGGAGAAGCCTTGAGCTTCACACTTAAGACTCCTCTACCCTGTACATGCATGGGAAGTAGCCTAAGGCTACTTAAACACTCTTCGCCAGGACCACCGAACCCTATTTGTCATTCCATCTTGTCGTGTTGTTGCAGCTGTGACTAGAGAAGGGGAGAAGGCTGCTCTTGGGAAGAGAGACTAGAAGGGTCAAGGAACCTCAACTCTCCAAAAGCTCTATAGGATTCTTCTCCTTGCTCCTATTCTTCTTCTTCCCCTATATGTCTTGGTTTTTCCTAAAGATTACACTTCTTATCATAACATTCTTTGGTTGGACTCCTTGTTTAGAAGATATTGTGTTTTGATCTACAATGTGGAATCCAAGAGCAAAACAACATTAGAATGGGAAACTACTAGGATGTGTCTTATAAATATAGCAGAAAATAGTTTAGAACTTCTGAGTCGCCATAATCAATCGACTGAAACCTGATAATTGGTCGACTGTTACCCATTTACTGTCAAAAAATGCTATTGAAAGAAATTGTCAAATGTTTCCTCATTATCAGTCGACCGAAATCTCTGTTACCCTTGCATAAACTACTGTGAAAATTGGTCAACCGATATTCACCTTTTGGACTACTGAAAATCCCAGTTTAGTCGATCAATTTTTATGATTCTAATCGACCAAGTCCCTTTTGAACATTATAAACCAAACCTCTGTGAGGTCAGTCGACTGATACACATATTTTGGTCAACCTAAACCCTGTCAAAACCGCCATAAACCCTGTCAAAACCACCAGTCTTCTGTTCACAACTCAATTAAGTTTTGGAAAGTATTTCAAGTATACATGATTCTTTCCAACGACATTCTCATAGTTAGTTAACCATTTGGTCAATCAATTAGACCCTCTTTTGAGTAATCCTCAACTCCTTGAGCCAACTTTTGTCTAAACTTCTAATATTTGCTTCAAGACACACAACATTTGTTTATTATTGTGTTGTTGCCTAAAAGTTATGTTCAAATGGAAATGAGATGACGTATTACTAAGTCTTTGGACTATTTTAGACATAATATCAGTGCAAATGGGGCATGTCTAGTCCTAAGAGGATCATTCGAACTCGTTTTATCTGTGCAGAGCTATATGAGACTTTTCATATGGGTGTTCGACATGACACCATGATATGCTAAATTAGTTGGCATTTCCATGATGTGCTATATGATTTGTATATGACTTGCTATATGGTTTGCATCCGGTGGTTGGGACTAAGACAACACTTACTGAACTTCTTTTAATTCAGTACTCTCTGATTAGCAATGCATGATGTTTGACACCTTCATGTTATATGTTGTTATCTATAATGTCTGGCATTTACTTGCTTCCGCTAACTTGGGTATCTCGGGACAATTACTGTAAACTTTGACCTCTTCCTTGCAAGTTGAATCATTCTAGGCACAATTGCTCATTATTTCCTACTTCTTTCAAGTGATCCAGAAATGTCCAATCTTGACGGGGGAAATGAGCGTTAAGCATACCATAAGGACTAGATCTAGACGTTCTTTTGTTCAGTTTAAATAGTGTGTCGAGTTGTAATAATGTGTTTGGTGCTTGGTTGAATCTTAATATGTCCTTTTATCACATTACTTTCTACTGCAGTCATGGTTACAATTACAGAATGAGTTATAATTTTGTTAGGTTCACGTGTCAATAAGCTTTTATTATCGGGACGTGACATCAATTCTTTACCCTAAGTTAGCGAGTCAATTTTAAGAGAGTTTGTGATGCCTTACATTTTCTCTTCGTGATTATCCTTTCTGCAGATTTGATTGGTGATGTTTTGAACTCCGGATGAGGATTTTTTGATTGGCCAGCTGGTAAACTTTGATGCTCTTGATGTCAACACCCTAGACGTCACTTGACATCAATGGATGTTGACGTCAATCCCAGTTTTAGGATTCTTTTGGATTCTTCATCCTTGACGGCGATATCAATTGCCATTTGGTTAAATCTTGACATACACCATGTTGACGTCAACTTCTATGTGTTGGCTTTCCATGTTTTGCACCAAGAACTACTTCTTCGTGTAGATTGCTTAGGTAAGTTAGAGTCATGTAAGGGAAAGGATGTTATTCCAATCACAACCCAAGACTCTATAAATATCAAGTGGCTTCATTTGGGGAGATATCTTGGCTCTTTGTCTAGGGTTTTGTGCTCTTGGAGAGGAGAGAGAATGTGAGCCTGAGTGAGAGTTGGCGAGAGATTCCACCTTGTTCCTATATGATCGTGACTGTTGCTGTGAAGAGGAGGCTGCTATAGACTTAGAGGAAGGCTCTGGGAGTGAAGATCATGGTCAGATCATGCTCGAGAAGGAGGATTTGATTGTGGTCAAAGGGCACCTCTCTGGTTGCCGAAGAGGGCTTCATCGGCTTAATTCTCGATTTGTGGGAGGTTTTAGAGGCAAGTAACTTAGAATTTCTCTCTGTATACTTACTACTTAGGATTTTCTTTTTTTTATAGATTTTTATAAAATTGGTTAGATATCTATTTTACATGATTCCTTATCTCGGGATTGTACTGTGTGCAATTATAAACTTGATGACAGCATAGTATTTCGTTAACTTCAATTGACGGCAACATATGTTGACGACAAGTTCACCCCTTCCAAAACTATATTGTTTAATATTTGTGTGATGAATCCTTGGATTAAGTGACTGTTTTGGGGTTCCTATGGTTTTGTCATGAGGTGTTAACCATCATGACCTAACTAGGAACCCTAGGTTTATTTTGGTTAATTATGATAATTACTTGAAATTCCATTTATATGGAAAGCATGTGAATAATTGGCAATTTAATTTCCATAAAGCATGTATGTTATGAAAATTGTTATGTTCTATGTGGAAATTAGTTAGACTACTGTAAGCATATTTTAGGGTATTTTAAACTCTTTTAATCCCCATTAATGAATTTTAAATGCATTTGAAATAATATCCTGATTTCTATTTTAAATTATAAAAAATAGTTTTACTATTTCAAAAATTCTAAACAATTAGATTTATGTTTTATCCTATATAAGCATCTTGTGGTTAAAATTTTAGCATGATTTGAGAACTATTTAATTAGTTATGAATTTCTGAAACTTTTAATATCATGTTAAGTAAGTATGATTAAGTTTGATTAAAAATGTGATTTGTATCATGATTACGGTATATTTAATTACTGTTTAATGGTAACCTAAGAATTTGGAATAGATTTGTACATGTTTATGTTATGTGTGTGCATGTGCATGGAAAGAGAGAGAAAATGTGAATTATGTGCAAGAAATAAATGTGATAAATGTGTTAATAATACATGTGCTAATGAGACACTGCCACCATAGATTGAGTAGAGTTATATTGTAGAAGTGCAACTATGGGAAGGCTCAATGTGCTATGTGATACCCAAGGCAATGGGTCATGTGAAATCCTAGAGGTGGACATGTACCACTTGTAATTGGTAATGGTGGAGAGGGCTTCCCACGGTTCTGCATAGTAACCAAGACTTGATCATTTTGCTTAGCGATTAATGTGTGTGATCATGACATAACTTTCTAGTTGTGGTTTGGGCTATGCCTCATCATGTGTAAAACTAATGTGAATGCGTAAGTAACGTAAACATGATATGTGAATGTGGCATGTGAAAGTGCAATGTGAATGTGGCATGTGATCATGAATGTGAATCATGAAATCCATGAGTAAGTGAATGTGAATGTACAAGCAAAAAAAGAAGTGCATATGAAAGAAAGGTAAGTGTGGGTGTGAATGTGCCATGAGAAAGTAAATACATGTGTTAATGAGATCCATATTAGATGATAATTATGACATCATGTTAGTAGCATGTTTAATTATGACCATGAGTTAGTGAAGTACTTGATATGCATGTTAGTAACACCATTATGTTTTAGATTGTTTAGTGTTATATATGTTAACCATACTATGCATGCCATGTTATCCATGTTTAGTCCATTATGTTAAGCATGTACACATGATAGAATTGTAAGTTCTAATCATAAGTCATGTGAATATGCAATGAGTACAAGCAAGTGAGAGTACAAAAGAAAGAGTAATTTAATTGTCATTACATTGGAAGTTATTGACCTCATGTTCAAAAGTTAATCATGTTTAGTGATATTGCCTTGCATGAGTTAGTATAGTTTTACTTAAATTGAATCCATGTTTAATGTTATAAGATGAGCAAGATCATGTGTTAGAGTTAATTGCATAGTTGTCAAGGCGTCAAGGTGACCAAGGCATAGTTGGGGTCTCATATCGCCTAAGCGCGTAGGCTCCCGCCTAAACGGTGCCTAGGCGTTTAGGACGGAACTAAATATATATGAGTTGTTTTCAAGTGTCCCTCTTATATGATATTATGTCTCTAAAAAATATATATGAGAATGAAAATTCAATAAAAAAAGATCATAACATGACAGGCATAATTGCAATGACATATCATAATATGGAAAATATATTATTACAATAATACATAATATGAGAAATATAGATAATAGCTACATATCACAAAAAATACTTACAAAAAAAAATTAAAATGTCACGACAACAAGGTCAAAACTATGTGAAAGCAACAAAAATCAAATTACAAGTAAACAAACTCACATTATATATCATAAAGTCATAAAAAATTTAAATTGCCATATTCAAATAAACAAGCACACTAAATAAGAACAAGAAGTACAAATATCATTATATCATCAGAAAACTAATTTCCAACGTTTAGAACAAACAAGTAAATACTCATGCATATAAATATGCTAAATGAAAATAGGAAATGCAATATCTTAACACACTTAAAACAAGTAAATAACTAAAGGAGTCTACTACATAATCCCACAATATGTTTAAAATTTGAAAAGAAACTAGAAAGTGACAATTCTCATGAGTTTGGGCGATGATAGCTTAGGTATGTCCAAATCCTGAGAAGTCTCAAACAGACTAAGTGATGTCAGTAGAAGAGTGAGTCCCTTGGAGAAGTCACATACACGTTTGACTTATTTCACTAGACTTTACATTTTTAGTGTCCTATATAGTTTAATTGAATTATAAAAATTTTAGTTAGATCAAATTATGAGGAATTAGAAAGTCAGCATTTTGATGGAATCACCAAAATCGTGATTTTCTTATTCGATTAGAGAGTTGACTTTGTATACGTAAATGAAATGATGTTTCTAATATTTTTATTAGATTCAAATAGCCGGTATTTTTTTTACATGTAACATCTTAAGTAAATGAAACTATATAAATATAAGCATTTACTTAAATAATGTTCAGAAATAAGTTATTAAATCATGCATCATAAGGTCTAGGCCACCCAAGGTGCCCCAGGCGGGTCGAGGCGCTCACCTAGCCCGCCTAGGAGCAGCCTTGGGACACCTTTTTGGGTCCCTAAAAGTCGAACCTTCGCCTATCCATCAATTTGGCACCTTCCCGCCTAGGCACTGCTTATGCAGCGCCTTGACAACTATGGTTAATTGCTAGTTTCTAGAAAGTTAATGTGATTGTGATAGTTAGAAAGTGCTGACATACTAGAATGCATATGTGGTAACTGGTAAGCCATGGTTTGTGATTCTAAGTTGATTGCTGAGCCTATTACGTAGACTCACCCTTGCTAATATTTCAAGAAGAGTTGAAGATCTAGATGTCGAGGAGTTAGCTAAATCCAATGTGGAGCATGAAGAGTAGAGTTCTTCAAGACTTCTAGCTTCATACTTAGTATGTGGAGTTAATTATAATTTAAACCTTTTGCATTATGCAATTGGAGACTTAAGTTATAATGTCATGTTATTTCTTTTACTTGGATTATACATATAGTGATATGTGGATTATAAAGTTGATGGAATAAGAGTTTTTTATTTTTTGCTACAAATTCTCTTCTCTATTTGTGTAAATCCCAACCTATGTGTCTATCATAGGGGTCTTTCCCCTTGTAGTGTCTCGCTCTTGTCCGACATGTCTTGGTGTAACCGTACCAAGCTAGAGTAGGGTGTTACAGAATTGACTCTTTAACTTGAGTCAAGGAGTCGATTTTTAAGATAGTTGATACTTAAACTTGAGTTAGGGAGTCGATTTTAAGAGAGTCAATTCTTTAACTTTTGAGTCTGGGAGTCGATTTGTTAAGAGAGTCGATTCTTTAACTTAATTGTCTAGGAGTCAATTCTATGACTTGAGACTATGTTGTGTATGAGACTCGATTGTCATGAATCTGAAACTCGATCTATGAATGTGAAAGTCAGTTGTGTCCTAGACTCAATTCTTGTGAGTCTAAGACTCAATTCCATGAACATGAAACTCAGTTGTATCTGAGACTTGATTCTTATGAGTCTTAGTCTTGATTCCATGAATGTGAGACTTGAACTCAATTATGTGAACGTGATATTTTTTGGAATGAAATGGCAAATCAAGAGGGGGTGAATTGATTTCCTCTAAATAAGAAGTCTACAAAATACATAACTAGATCTACTCTGGTACAATGAAAACTACTTAACACATTCGATCTAATCAAAGTATATCTAAAACCAAGAACACATACGTAGTGGATTCAGACCAAATCAAGTCAATAAGTAGGCATCATGTGCATCACATAAGACTGGGGGTAGAGGAGATGGATCAAACCATGATGCATAAAGAATTGTTAAGGTGGTTCAATTACACCCAAGTGTAATCTACCTCTACCCCTCATAGTTTGTAAGGCTTAACACACACACTATCTTCGTTTTACCAGATACAAGATATAAGACCCCCCCCCCCCCCACACACACACACATCTTGTTTTGGGGCACAACAGAAACCCACCCACCCACACACATGGAGATCCTAGTCTCCATAATGATGCATCAGTACCAACAATGCACATACCATAAATGTTTCTAGCACAGACAAGACCAAGTTATCTAGAACTATCAGAATGTAGATTATATTACACAGTTTAAACTCTCAAGATTAAGTTCAATGCCCCTCTGTTTCAGTAAACTTCGCAAATGACTTGTTGTTATTGAGACTTCTCCCCCTAGTTCAGATTAATGATGCAAAATTGCTTCAGATCAGCAATGCTAATATGTGCGAGCGTCCCCTCACAATTTCCAGCTTCCACGTGCAATGGATCATCCAGTTCTCCTTGGTATGAACTCTTTCTTCTTTCTCAAGACAACCAGCAATAAACAAAGCACACTGCAAAAATGTACAAAAGACTAGAGTACGACTCTTTCTCAGGTTGTTCTTAGGGTCCAAAACCCTAGGAGTATAAATAGGCACATTTTGCCATGTCATACATCCTTAAAATGTGCCACATATCACATATAGATGAAGTACTCAGGAATCTTCTAGATGTGTTACTGACTTTGATAAAACTTTCTTAATTTGCTACTTGCTGCATTTGGTCGACTTAGGGCTGTAAACGGGTCGGGTTCGAAACCGAAAACACAGATTTCGATTCTGATTCCGATAACCGAAATATGATTTCGATTCCGATTCTGATAATATCGGAATGGTTAATTCCGATTCCATTCTGATTCCGATAACATTACCGAAATCGAAATTCCAGAATGTATCAGAATCGGAATCATATTTCGGTTATCGGAATCGGAATCGGAATCTGTGTTTCCGGTTCCGACCCGACCCGTTTGCAGCCCTAAGTCGACCAAATGCAACAAGTAGCAAATTAAGAAAGTTTTATCAAAGTCAGTAACACATCTAGAAGATTCCTGAGTACTTCATCTATGTGTGATATGTGGCACATTTTAAGGATGTATAACATGGCAAAATGTGCCTATTTATACTCCTAGGGTTTTGGACCCTAAGAGCAACCTGAGAAAGTGTCGTACTCTAGTCTTTTGTACATTTTTGCAGTGTGCTTTGTTTATTGCTGGTTGTCTTGAGAAAGAAGAAAGAGTTCATACCAAGGAGAACTGGATGATCCATTGCACGTGGAAGCTGGAAATTGTGAGGGGGCGCTCGCACATATTAGCATTGCTGATCTGAAGCAATTTTGCATCATTAATCTGAACTAGGGGGAGAAGTCTCAATAACAACAAGTCATTTGTGAAGTTTACTGAAATAGAGGGGCATTGAACTTAATCTTGAGAGTTTAAACTGTGTAATATAAGCTACATTCTGATAGTTCTGGATAACTTGGTCTTGTCTGTGCTAGAAACTAGAAGCATTTATGGTATGTGCATTGTTGGTACTGATGCATCATTATGGAGACTAGGATCTCCATGTGTGTGGGTGGGTTTCTGTTGTACCCCAAACAAGATGTGTGTGTGTGTGTGGGGGGGGGGGGGGGGTCTTATATCTTGTATCTGGTAAAACGAAGATAGTGTGTGTGTTAAGCCTTACAACTATGAGGGGTAGACGTAGATTACACTTGGGTGTAATTGAACCACCTTAACAATTCTCTGTGCATCATGGTTTGATCCATCTCCTCTACCCCCATTCTTATGTGATGCACATGATGCCTACTTATTGACTTGATTTGGTCTGAATCCACTACGTATGTGTTCTTGGTTTTAGATATACTTTGATTAGATTGAATCTGTTAAGTAGTTTTCATTGTACCAGAGTAGATCTAGTTATGTATTTTGTAGACTTCTTATTTAAGGTGTTTACCATAGTTTTTTCTTTTAATTTTATGGATAATTTATCGGAATAACCGATACCAATTCCGATTTCGATTATTTTTCAATTCCGATTTTTATTCCGATAGCTTATCGGAATATCCGATACTGTTTCCAATAAGCTATCGGTATCAATTTTCAATTCTGAAACCGATAATTTTTATCGGAATCGGGTCGGAATATCGGGTTATCGGGTTCCGTTTACACCCCTAGGTCGACTGAAAGCACAACAACAATCGACTCAATTGAAAAAAACTAGAAGGGCTTGATTCTTTGTTTCCAAAAAACTTAACATTAGACTCATTTTTCTAGACTTAACATGAGATTCGTTTTCCAAACTAAATGTAAGACTCGTTTCTCATACTTAAGCGAGTCTCGTTTCCCATATTCAATGTGAGACTTGATTTCTAGACTTAACATGAGGCTCGTTCCTGATTAATGGGCACTGTTGGACTTAACAAGAGAACGTTTCTTTGAGTTGAGAGACCTGATACAAATGAGACTCATTTGATCAACCCGGTAGCACTTTCGGTCGACTGATCCCCTGCATCATAAATTACAAAACTTAGTTAATCCCATTTTTTGCTCAGAGTTTAGAACCCCATTTCATGAATCATATCCAACAAATATATGGAAATGCCAACTATTTACTCAGCTAGTCACGAAGGAGCTTTGTGAACAAAACATAGTTATTCAGCTATTTACTCAGGAGTTTTGGCCATCAACATTCAATACTTAGGAGTTTTGTTATCATCAAAATTCACATAAGCATCACATGGAGCATAATAATCTCTCCTTGTTTGATGATCAAAAATTTCATAGGATTCAACACAAATATGACACAATAGCCATTCAAAAAGGATATAATGCATTCAAGCAATCACAAGCAATCATGCAAGAACAAGCAATCTCTCCCAATATCTCTCCTCTCCCAAACCATAGTATCTTTTCCCCCTGACAAATAATATGTTCTTCCCCTTTTTTAAATCATCAAATTGAAAGATGTGCAGAATTATACAATATGGTAATCTAGAAAGGGGGTTGAATAGATTACTATCAGTTAAAAATATAATGACCTTCTTTTCGATGGAAACACAGACTTTTGATATTTCAAACAGAGTTTAAATTAAACTAAGATGTGTGTATGTTGTAAGTAGATAGAATAGAAATTTATCTAGCGTGTGAAAGATCAACGTGCCTACCAAACATCTAGCGTGAAACGTTCAAACCACAGACACGATGATTTAAGGTGGTTCGGAGTACACAACTTGTGTATCCTATGTCCACCATCCACACACACACGCAGAAAGATTGCTTATCAGCAAGTTCACTCGCTACAACACACACACACTCACGTCGTCTGATGTAAACCACGATCAGAACAACATGACAAACTTGAATCAAGCACAAGGACGCTTGACTCAACAACACACATACACCAGATATGAAAAACAGAGATAAAGAAGAGTTCAGAGTTGAGATTTCAAATCCTGATGTGGAACTCTTCAGATGATCGTCCCGATGTGCTTCAAGCTTCGTCTTGACATGTATCAGTTGATGGAGAAGCTTGAGAGATGGACAATCTGGCTTCAATCTCGTTCAGAGAATGTCTCTTTGTTTGCCTGCACGAACGGTTGAAGCAGAGCAGTAGAAAGATCTTCTCTCTTGAGACTTTGCTTAGGGTTTTGTGTTGTGGCTGCTTCTATATGAAAATAACTCCAAAGAGTTCCTTTTATATGGGTGTTCAAGTATGGAGAGTCGTGGTAAAAGGAAACACCCAAGTCGGAAACATATGGAGATCTCGTATTGAGATTTTCTCTTCGTCTGTCGACAGCAAGGAATGCATCTGTCGACAGATGTAGACAGACTTGCAGAAGGCAGAAGGCTGGGCTTTCCTAGAGGCAGTTCCCTGTGTGGATCTGTCGACAGGCAACTTGAGTCTGTCGACAGGCACACCTTTGCCAGGAGTCTGTTTGTTCTGTCTGTGCAGATCTATCGACAGGCATCAGTGGGGCTGTCGACAATACATCTTACCAGTACCCTATTAGATCTGTCTGTGTAGGGCTGTCGACAGGCATCTTTGGGGCTGTCGACAGGTACTTGTCTTTAGTGCTTTTCTTGATCTTTTTGCTCTTATTTTGGTACATTGTCTTGCATGCAATCTCACCTACATTTAAGAGCATTGTTAGTGAGATAATGTGAACATTTAGATGATCAAATTAAACATGTGATTCTTCATTAACATTTGCTTGACTTGTCATTCTTATCATGTTTCACACATACATATCACATGAAATTGTATTGTTCATGAAATGCTCATTGATTGCTCATCATCAAAACAAACATCTCAAATATAAATCCATGTAAACCCAACACAAATAAGGGGCGATAAATAGGATAAGGAACAACAATTATAAACTAAAAAAGTAGGAGATGTCACTTGATTATTCATACTTCATAAATCATGGGAAGACAAGAAATTTATGATTCTGACAGTGGAGTATGATAGGTTTATGCCAAAATTAAAGAAGAGTTCATCTGTGACGACATAATCAGTTAACTGGCCCAACAACCATACTAGTTGGTAGACTTCCCAGAAAGGCCACCCATCTTAGGACTTCTCCCAATTGAGCACGCTTAACTTTGGAATTCTTTTCCTGCTCCAACTCCGAAAATGACTAGTAAATCATTGCTAGTCTATTTATTTAGTCCATTTAACATATTCTTATATGGGGTATGACAATCTACCCCTCTTACATAAGTGACGTCCTCGTCTCTAGACACATATAGCACATAGTCAAACCCCAAGTAGTTAGGATTCTAAAGGTGTCCCTCATAGGCTCAAGAGGTGGCTCCCGCTATGTAGCATTTTGTACCGTTATGGCCTCCAGAGGTGGCTCCCATAGCGTAGCACTTTGCCCTATGTGGCACTTAGTTCTTGCAATTCCGACTGGGTAAGGCTCTGATACCATTTGTGACAACCCAACAACCATATTAGTTGGTAGACTTTCTAGAAAGGTCACCCATCCTAGGACTTCTCCTAACTGAGCACGTTTAACTTCAGAGTTCTTTTCCTACTAGAACTCTAAAAATGACTAATTCGAATTGTTGGTAGTCTACTGATTTAGTCCATTTAACAATATTCTTATATAGGGTATTACATCATCATATCATGTAGTTAGTCAACACTTCAGACGACACTTAAAAGATTATGTCCCTCTGTGAATTTGTGAGTTAACTTGATTAATGAGCATCAAACACAAGGATACATGAACTTTCTTCTCAACACTTGATGATGGTTGACAATTCTACACATTTCAATGTCGATCCTCAATTTTTGGTAGCCTGCACTCTGCCCATTTATTGTTATTGGATGATACCAATTGTTGTATGATGGATTTATCTTCACTATTTGACATGAAATTCCTCACATCTTCAGTGGGAAAATCCAGTTACAAGGTTTAGGCATCCACTGTATTTTCCTTTTTTTGTTTATTGGTAGATAGCTTTTTCTTCATGATTACTGTTCAATGATGGTGTAGAATGTTGTACTGTGAATGTACAAAGGTTGATTTCATGATAACAAAACATGCTAAAAATATTTTACTTATATGATGCACTAAAACACTCAAAAGGATTTAATGTCATGGACCCAAAACACTCGAATTATGCCTTATTGTTCATGTTTTTAGACATATTTTTTTAGAGTGCAATTTGGTATTTAGATGTTTTTTAAAGGCCCAAATTTTCCCTCAAGAAAAGAGACATTCACCTACGGTAAGCCTTATTTGATGCCTAATTGTACATGCACTAACATGTGTGAAAAATCTATCTTGCAGGCATTGGTTGACCCAAGCAAAAATTAAGGTTGATCTAAAATGCAGCATTGGTCAACCGAAAATGGCACATTGGTCGATCGAAAATTGGAATAGTTGACCTATATTCATAGAAACTTTGGTTGTTCAGTGCAGGACCATATAGGTCGATTGATTTTCACAAAAGGTTTAGGCGAAGAATCGACAACACATTGGTCAACTGAAGAAAAATATTGGTTGACCAAATTTCACATTGGTCGACTAAAATTATGCATTGGTCGACTAATTCTGATACGAATTAAACACGTACTTTCCAAATTGGTTCAAATCAAGCACATAAATTGCCTAAATGATGGGGAACTTTTGGAAACCTTCAAGCATATATAGAATCATATTTCTTAACCTGAGCACACATCTCAAAGGGTTTTCAGAGCTATCTTTATTCTAAAGAAGGGATGGAGCCCCCTGTTCATGTGTAGCTCGAGTCAAGCTAAAAAGGAGACATCTTTGGGAGACTTGGTAGAAGGGAGGACATATTTTTAGTGCTGCAATGTCTAAAAGAGTTGGGAGATCCCTCGTGCTACAACTTCGAGCATTCAAGTCTACTACAAGTCGTCTAGCAGTGAGGATTTCATATTGACAGGGGGAATCAGAACTCTAGTGTTTACTTTGTGTTTTCACCTATCCTAAGTATATTGTTTGAGTCTGAAAATTTTTTGTATCTATGCTTAAACGTGGGTGTATGTAGTGGTGTACTATGTGGAGATTTCTCTCTATGTCTGTATGGTAGGTTAGCCGTTGTCCTAGGAAACAAAGCTGGATTAGTTTTGTCCCAAGAAATAAACATGTTGGGGTCTTGCGTCTTGTACCCATTTAAACAAGATAGTGTGTGTGTGTGTGTGTGTGTGTGTTAGGCTTGACGAGTGTGAGGGGTGGACGTAGGATGCACACATTGTGTTATTAAACCATCTAAGAAATCATGTGTGCATTGTGGCATGTTCTCCATATCTTCTATCTCCCTTCTATGTGTGTGCATAGCATAGATGGCTTTGTTCAATAGTTTAAGTGTTTTTGCTACACTTATTGTTTCATTTAGCAAAGTCAAAATTCTAAAGTTTAGTTTTTAATTATACATAAGCAATTCAACCCTCCCCTCTTGATTAGCCACTATACTTCGAAAATTCAGTTGGTATCAGAGCCAAGGTTCTTCTTATTGTTGATATAAAGATCAAGAGCAATCCTAAGTACAATAGTGAATTATGGTATGATGTTAGAGGGTCACTCCATCCACCATCCTCCTTTTTTTGATGGGTCAAATTATGGATACTCAAAAAATATAATACACACATTCTTAAGAGCACAAGGGCATGAAGTCTGGAGAGTTGTTCATAAAGGCCCATATGATCTACTAGAAGATGAAGATGAATGGAGTGCTGATCATTTAAGGATATCAAAAGTTAATTTTGTGGGGTTACAATGTGTATGATGATGATTGAAAGCTTAAATGTTTTTGATGATTGACATAATTGATGTTGTAAACATGATAAAGACATGATCAAGACACGAAAGATATGATCAAATGAAAAATGACTCTATGATTGTCTATGCATTCATGATATATTACTTGGAGTGTTTTTCATGTAGGTGTGAATGAAGACACAAGAAAAGCAACTAAACCCAAGTGCAAAAGAACTGGAAATACTCATCAAGTACTCATCTGTCGACAGGCCGGAATCCATGTGTCGACAGATAGTCAAGACAGCAACAAACAGGCTTCTGGAAGCAAATAAAAAGCAGTAGTTGTCGATAGATAGAGTGCATCTGTCGACAGATCAAGATTGTCTGTCGACAGCACAAGGTCGCCTGTCGACAACCCAGGGTTCCAGTGACCAACATGGTTCTGGAAGCCAGTTTCCAGCAGTACCTGTTGACAGCCATATTGCACCTGTCGACAGCCGCAGGATAAGTCACAATGTGTGACTGGCATGTGATCTGTATTAGGGTGTTCTCTTATGACACGACTCTCTAGACTTAAACACCACTTTATATAGATCATATGAAGGTATTTTCGCATAAAGAAGTCTACACACCAAAAACCCTACGCAAGAACCATAAGAAGAAGGCTTTCTCTGTTGCTCTGCTTCAACTTTCCAGATTGCTCAAGAGAGATAAATTCCGTATGAGGAGTTGAAGCCAGTTCATCCTCGAGTCAAGCTTTGTCATCATCACCTAGTCTTCATCGACGTGAAGCTTGGAGTTCCTCTGGACGAACACCCAAGAAGAGTTCATCTCTAGATTTGTTCTACAACTCAGAACTCTTCGTTCATCTTATTTCCTGATATCTGTATGTGTGTTGGTGGTTTGAGCATTCCTTGTGCTCGACCCACATGTGTGTGGCTATTCTGAGTGCGTGTTTGCCTCAAACACTGTGCGTGTGTGTTGTTGGGTTGAACTCGCTTCATAAGCAGTTTTCCGTGTGTGTGTGTGTGTGTGGACGGTGGATGTAGGATACACGAGTTGTGTACTTTGAACCACCTTAAATCATCGTGTCCTGTGGTCTGCACGTTCTACGTTAGATGTATGGTAGGCACGATTATTTGTTCACACGCTTGTTAGACTGCTAATTTCCAAATCACATTCTGCACGCACGTTAAAGCTCAAATTTAATTCACATCTGTTTAAGTTTTCATCAAGTTAGTGTTACATCGAAAAAAAGGTTAAATTGTTTTTAATCGGTAGTAATCTATTCAACCCCCCTTCTAGATTACTGCTTTAGGTGATTCTGCGCACCTTTCAATTGGTATCAGAGCGAGGTTTCTCTGATTTTACAGCTTAAAAAGCTTGATCTCACGATCAGGAGAGATTTTGTCTAATGGAAATTAACAAGGGATTTATGGCTGAAGGACACTCAGTGTCTAAGCCTCCCTTCTTTGATGGCACTGACTACACATACTAGAAAAATCGTATGCAGGTGTTTCTGATAGCTCAAGACTATGAGCTGTGGAAGATCGTAAGCAAGGGACCATATGAGCTGCCTGCTGACGAAGACACCTGGACAAGAGAACAGATACTCAGGGGAACCTTGAACTGGAGCGCGTTGAACATGATGCAATGCGTCGTGCATCCGAAGGAAACTCAAGGGTCTCCACATGCAAGTCAGGAAAGGAAATGTGGGACAAGTTGGAGCTAATATATGAAGGTACGTCAGAGGTAAGGGAAACTAAAGCTAGCATGCTTGTCTCTGAATATGAAATGTTCAATATGAAAATTGAAGAAACTATTTCAGACATGTTTACTAGATTCCTGATCATTATTAATGGCTTGAAAGGTCTGAAGAAAGAGTACAGTGAGAGTGACTTAGTAAGGAAGATACTTCAGTCTCTTCCATCCTCTTGGCATACTAAGGCCACTGCCATTGAGGACTCTAAAGACCTATCAACAATGAAATTGGATGAATTGATAGAATCCCTGATGACTTATGAGATAAATCTAAAAAGAAAAGAAACTAAGGTTAATCCCAGAAAGTCCATTGCTTTGAAAGCCTCGAACAAAGGTTCTTCAAGTTCCAAGAAAGAGGTTCAACAAGAAAATGATGAAATTGAAACATCTTGTGAAAGTGAGAATGATGAAATGGCCATGCTAACTAGACAGTTCAAGAAATTCCTCAAGTTCAAAAGGAAAGGATCAGGTAACTTCAAAACTCTTCCAAAAAGAGATTTCTCAAACAAATTTGATTCTAACAAAAAACCTGACATGATTGTTTGGTATGAGTGCAAGAAATCACATGAGAGGCGAATGCCCATAGCTCAAGAAGAAGCTGAAAAGGGATAAATCTTCATATAAGAAAGCCAAGGCCATGATGGCAACTTGGAGTGATGAAGATGAATATGAGAATGCTCAAGAAAGTTCATCTGATGAAGAGATCCAGTGCTTAATGGCAAGGAGTGGAGACTCCAATGAGGTAAACTCTTCCTTTGAAAATTACACTTTTGATGAATGGGAAGAGGCATATACGTTACTGTTTGAAAATTTTTATCAGTATAAATCTGAAAATAAAGCACTGAAAAAGAAAATCACCTCACTTGTTGATAGCACTAACAATGATGAACAAGTTGCAATCCTAACCAAAGAAATAGAATTACTGAAAATTGAAAAGGAAAGTCAATGTGTTGAAATGGATTGCATGAAAGAAAAACTCCAAGAAAATGAAAAAGAAAAACAAGTCCTAAATACAGTTGCAGAAACCCTTCAAAATGAAAACCAAGAGATTAAGAAAAGATTGAAGAGGTTCAAAAGGAACTAAAAAGAAAAAATGAAGATCTATCAAGATTTGTAAAAGGAAAGCAAAATCTTGATGTTGTTTTGGGAGTTAAGACAAACATAATAAGGCATGGGCTTCGATTTCAAAATGAAAATAAAAAGAAACTTGGAGAAAAATTGATCACATCATTTGTTGATTGCAGTCCAAGTACAAGTAAAAAGTTCAAACTAAAAGCAATGAAGTGAAAAATAAACAAAAGATGTCAAATGTTCAACAAGCTAAGGCATCTGTCGACAGATTGAAAGGGGACTATCGACAGGTATGGAAAACTATTGAAAAAGCCAATCCAACCAAGCAACAAAAGAGTCAAAAGCAATCACAAGTCCAATACAACAGTAAAAGAACTATAAAAACTCAAAAACCACTATGCAAGTGTCGTAAGAAACTTGGCCATACTGAACAACAATGCTGGAATAAATTGAACACGTTGAAATGCAAACAAGTGTGGATTTCAAAGCATTTACTTTCTGGTGTGATTGAAAGAATGGGACCGAAAGTAATTTGGGTACCAAAACTTCCTTTCTGATCTATCCATGCAGGAATGCCTAGCAGCCCAAAATCAAAACAAGTGGTACTTGGACAGTGGCTGCTCGAGGCATATGACGGGCGATAAAGACAAATTCTATTTGCTGGTTGAAAAAGATGGAGGTCAAGTCGTATTTGAAGGTAACAATAAGGGCCAAATAATTGGCACAGGTAAGGTAGGTAAGTATGCCTCCAACTCCATAGAAAATGTGCTTTTAGTTGAAGATCTTAATCACAATCTCTTGAGCATTAGTCAACTGTGTTATAAAGGCCATAAAGTCATCTTTGATTCAGATGCATGCCAAATTATTGATAAACTTTCAGGAAGTGTCAAATTTTCTAGAAAAAGAGTTCATAACATCTATCTAGTTGATCTAGATGAACCAGAAAATAAAAATTTATGTCTTGTTGCAAATAGACAGGATGAATTGTCCTTATGGCATCGTAGGCTAGGCCATGCAAGCTACAATGTTTTGCACAAGATTATGAGGATGAAACTGGTAAGTGGACTTCCTGAAATTCATTTCAATATAAATGTGAGTTTTTGTGATGCATGTGCACAGGGAAAACAAACTAGAAAGTCTTTCAAATCTAATGCACCTATGATCACTTCAAAACCTTTTGAACTGTTGCACATGGACCTCTTTGGACCTACAAGGAGACTTAGTCTCAATGGTAAACGTTTGGTTTTGTCATTGTAGATGATTTCTCTATGTTCACTTGGGTTAAATTTTTTGCTCACAAAAATTAAGTTCTGAAAAGCTTTGAAGAGTTCTTAACAAGATTGAGCATGGGAACATAAACAAAATATGCTCAATCCGTACTGATCATGGGGGAGAGTTTGACAATAATTCATTTTTTGATTTTTGCAGGAACCATGGCATTGATCACAAGTTTTCCTTTCCAAGGACTCCAGAACAAAATGGAGTAGTGGAGAGAAAGAATAGAACCTTGGTGGAAATGGCTCGCACACTTCTAGTTGAAAGCCAACTCTCAAGGAGTTTTTGGGCAGAAGCGGTGAACACATCATGCTACATCCTCAATAGAGCTATGGTAAGACCTATGATGAAGAAAACCTCTTATGAGCTCTTGAAAGGTAAGAAACCCAGTATTGGGTACTTCAGAATCTTTGGCTCCAAAGTTTTTATCCACAACAATGATAAGGCTACTCTGAACACTCTAGAGCCTATAGGGTGTTCAACAATAAAAATAGGACTGTGGAAGAGACTCCACATGTTGTTTTTGATGAGTCTCATGCAAAAACTAACAATGCAAATGCTTGCAGGTATGATGATGAAGAAGGAAAATACTTGAAGAACAGGCTGAGAAGCAGCTATCGACAGACCAAGAAGAGGCGCTGTCGACAGACCTGAAGAAGATAAACCAAATGACCAAATTCCTCAAGAACAAATACATCAAGAGGAAATCCCTCAAGAGAAACATCTTCAAGAACACATTCAACAAGGTCCCCACTATAAGAAATGTTAGGTACTCAAAAGCTCACCAACTTGAGAATGTCATTGGAAATGTCAATGATAGAGTTCACACTAGGTCTCACTATAGACACATAGTTGAACAAGATCACTTAGAATTTATTTCTCAAGTGGAACCTAAAAATGTTGAAGAAGCTCTAAAAGAAAATTCTTGGATAGATGCCATGCATGAAGAACTTGGTCAATTCCAAAGAAATAATGTTTGGAGCTTAGTTCCTAGGACCCCTGAAATTTCAGTAATTGAAACAAGATGGGTATTTAGGAATAAGATGAATTAAGAGGGTAAAGTGGTGAGAAACAAAGCTAGACTGGTAGCAAAAGGGTATAATCAAGAATTTGGGGTAGACTTTGAAGAATCCTTTGCACCAATAGGTAGGCTTGAGGCAGTTAGAATATTGTTAGTATATGCATGCTCAAACAAATTCAGACTTTTTCAAATAGATGTTAAAACTGTCTTCTTGAATGGTTACATTAAAAGAGGTGTATATCTTAGCCACCTGGTTTTGAAGTTCATGATAAACCTAACCATGTCTATAAGTTGCACAAGCTCTCTATGGTTTGAAACAGGCACCACGAGCTTGGTACGACCGGTTGAGCAACTTCTTGGTTAGTAAAAACTACTCCAGAGGTAAAGTGGACCAAACTCTCTTTACTAAATGTGTTCACAATCATATAATTATTGTTCAAGTCTATGTGGATGACATTATTTTTGGTTTCACTAACCCCTCACTGTGTAAGAGTTCTCCAACACATGCACAGTGAATTTGAGATGAGTTTAATGGGGGAGCTTCAATTCTTTCTTGGCTTGCAGGTAAATAATATGAAGATGGCTTCTTCATCAATCAAGAGAAATTTGTCAAGGAGCTACTGAAAAGATTTCAGTTCGAACAAGCCAAGCCAGCCTCTACACCAATGAGCACAAGTGTAAAACTGGAAAATGATGAAAAGGTAAAATGGTAGATGCAAAGCAATACCGAGGTATGATTGGCTCTCTCCTTTACCTTACTGCAAGTAGGCTGGATATACAGTTTAGTGTTTGCCTTTGTTGGAGATATCAATCTAGTCCAAAGGAAAGCCACTTCATTGCAGTTAAAAAGATTTTCAGATATCTCTCAGGAACATATGATTTGGGTTTATGGTATCCAGTAGGTAGCAGTTTTGATTTGGTCTCATATTCTGATGCTGACTATGTTAGGTGTAAAATTGATAGAAAAAGCACTAGTGGGTATTGTTAATTCCTAGGGGGTTGCATGGTTTCATGGGCGTCCAAGAAGCAACACTCAGTTGCACTCTCAACTGCAAAGGCAGAATATGTTGCTGCAGGGAGCTGTGCAGCTCAAGTGTTATGGATCAAAAGTCAATTGTATGATTACAACATTGACATTGGATGCACACCTATCCTATGTGACAACACTAGTGCTATCAACCTTTCAAAGAACCCAATTCAACACTCAAAGACAAAACACATTGAAATAAGACACCACTTTTTGAGAGATGAGGTAGCCAACAAGATCTTGGAGCTTAACTTCATTCCAACTGAAAAAAATTGGCTGATATCTTCACCAAACCATTGTCAGAAGATAGGTTTACATCACTGAGAAGAGAAATGAGCTTATACAAAATTCAGTGAAACTAAAGCTAAATTCAGGAATAAATGATCTCTTTGTGTAGTGACTATGTGGTATATCAAATGGTGAAATGTGGAAGAACAAGTCAGGCTTGTTCGGAAACTATCATTATGCACGAGGAAAAATTCTCCGCCAAGTATCCATAGTCTTCTTATACATAAAGGTCATCAATTTATAAAAAAGAAATTTAAAAAAAATGAGTCTTCAAAAACAACTTCAATTGGCACATTTATCTCTTTAAAAGAATGAAATTTTGGTGCTCACTTACTCATGGATGTTTCTTCTTTATGCAAATGTTTGGCATGACTGTGTATATAACTGCTTGAATTGCTTGAATTTTGCTTTACGCACATGCACACATTATGGGGGAGTAAGTCAAGGATGTTTGAGTGAGATGCTTGAGGGACACCCTTCATAATCATTTTGTCATCATATCTCAATCATATGATCCACATGTCCCTAAATTCAAAGCCTCAACACTATTTTTCTTATAGCTGTCGACAGCCAGGACATCAGCTGTTAACAGATCATCTCTCCCAGAACTGATTTTCTGATTCACATAGTAGCTTTCGACAGCCAGGACACCAGCTGTCGATAGATGACCTTCTTTTGTGAATTTTTCTTCATTCCTCAACATTTTTCCATGAGTGTGTTCATAATACTTTTTCAAGGAGAGAATCGGGTTCTTATATTTAATTACAACATTTCATACTCATATAGTACCAAAAACATTGACTTAATCACAATGATTTTGAAATAATATTCTGTGCATGAGTCTAGGTTGTATCATTTAGAACACATTGAACAAATCTAATGGCCTTAATATAACTCAATTGAATAACATTTGTGGATGGTCATATTTCTGAAATGGGTTGACAAGTAAGAAGATTTTTGGACTTAATGTTCTCCATTGGCTTTTGACCTTAAACAACTTCTTGAACTTGATATTTCAATTAAAAAAAAGGAGAAAAGCTACTTATTTTTAAATTCTTGAAAATTTAAAAAAAATGGAGGCAAAGGCAGAGCAATGATGAGTATAACTAAGTAACCGAGGACATGGGCATTACAAATGTTTGTCTTCGCGTCAAAAAGTCCACATGTCATCTCTGCACAACGGTATGATGGTTACTAACACTGAGTAACTGGAGGTATGGGCATCACAAATTTCTACCTTCACGTCAAAAGGTGAAAGTGAACTTGATTACCACTTACCCCACATCAAAATGCAACATCATCCAACATTAGAAATAGAGTGAAACCTCCATGGTTTTTAATCAAGATCAAATCCTTGTTTATTGTCAAATGTTGATTTGAATATTATCTTCACTCATCAACTGAACATCACACCACCAAGAAATAAGTCTCTCTACAATGGTTTTATTCAAAGGGGTTATCTTATATTCATATGTTTTTAAACGGTGTCTTCTAAATTCTACAACTTAAAATTCTCGGAGTATTATCTCTTAACCATTGTAGAACATTTAAATGTCTTAACACTAGTGTGTATGACACTTTGTAATGGGTATATACCAGTTCTCAACCTTAAAATGCAATTTGCACACTCATTCCCCATTCATTTCTGTCAAAATCCTATTTTGGCACATTTCTGGACAATATCTATCGATAGATGAAATTCGCCTATCGACAGACAGAATTCTGCCCCGTCCAGAAGTCCAACCCATTCCAATTCTGTCTAGTTTTGTAGGCCCCTTTCCATTTTAAATCCTTCCCAAATAGGTTTAAAGGCTAGCCCATGACCCTTCACCCCCTCACCTTCCCTCAAAAGGTGTTTCCTTCCCTATTTCAACCCCAACACCCCTCTCTCTAGAACCTCTCTCTTCAAACCTTCTCTTTGTTCTTCCTTCCTCTTCCTCCTGTCTCCTTCCTCCTTTGTACTCCACTCCTCTCCATGCATCACATCTCCAATGGCTACCAAGAGCAAACTTCTTGCCTCTCGTCAACATCCCACTTCGTCCGAAGCCGGCGAAGGTTCTAGGGCTCCAGCAGAGCGTCGGAGCAAGCACCGGGATGATCGTCTGCCGGAACTCATTGTTCCCCAGGATTTGCAACTCACCAGGATCTGAGGAGTCTTCAAGAAATTTGTCCAGCCACGGTATGTGGATTTCATCTCCCTAGAGGACATGTTCGACAGTCTGCAATCCCTCTTCGACACCCAGTGATGGACTGCCTTCCTGTACTCCCACAAGCGATATTCCCCGATCGCTGTGACGGAGTTCTTCAACAACTTGGGGATGGCAGTGGATGAGGAACTTTACACCACTATCAAAGGTATGACTTTCCACATCACCACCAATCTCTTCAGTCGTGCCTTACAGATTCCCAACTCCGGGGCTGACATCCTTGTCACCCATCTGAATGCCTCAGAGTATTTCACCCTCATCACCCAACAGCCATATAACTCCACCAAAGAGTTCGTCAAACTCAATGCAAACACCTTCCCCCCACTCCACCGCATGATTCATCACATCTTCACCACACTCATCGCTCCAAAAGATGGAAGTCGTGAAATTATGACCGAAGTCCACAAGAGCCTCTTCCACTTCTTTTTTAAGGCTAAGCAGATCCATCTGCCCAAACTCATGCTTGACCTCATCAGGCAATGTTACCAAAATCCAAAGAGGTCAATGTCATATGCCTGTCAAATCACCTCCCTCTTATCCTTCCTTGGTATCCCACTCACTGAGGGCGAGCTTGTCTCCCTCAAGACCCGCAACTCTTATGATATCACCACTGCCCATCGGATGGGCAACAAGTTGGTTGTTGGGAGAGTCACCCGGACTCTCAAGGGTCAAGAACTAGAAGAAGAGGATGGCTTTGATGTAGATGAGGCCAGTGCTGAAGATTCACATCTAGAGCCCATGGAGGATGTTCAAGGTGGTGCTGAAGATGTTCCTGATGAACCAGCTCCACAGGCAGCAGCTCAAGACCTTCGGGAGTTCATTGCCGATCAGATGACCCAGCAATTCACTGCACGATTTGATCAGCTCAACACCTGGATGGACACACTTGTAGATTCCCAAGCTCAGCTCCAGCAGTAGCTTGCTCAACTCACTACTGAATTTCATGGATTTCGTCATCCCACTGCTCCTGGCAATGATGATGCTTCGATTGTCTTAGGTTCAGTTGAGCAATGTGGGGTGGTCATGTAGTTATGTCTTTTCCAGTTTGGGTTATGGGTGGTTAGTCATGTTGTCTTTATCTTTCCCTTTTGATTTTGTAATGTAATGGATGTTTTTACACTATGTGTACTTCACGTTTAATCAATGCAACCATAGTTGCCTTCTTCTATCCATTTGTGCATAAATTCACTTTTTGAATGTTGTCAAAAAGGGGAAGAACATCAATTGTATTTTTGTCATCATCAAAAAGGGGGAGAATGTTGGGTTACAATGTGTATGATGATGATTGAATGCTTAAATGTTTTTAATGATTGACATAATTGATGTTGTAAACATGATAAAGACATGATCAAGACACGAAAGATATGATCAAATGAAAAATGACTCTATGACTATCTATGCATTCATGATATCTTACTTGGAGTGTTTTTCATGTAGGTGTGAATGAAGACACAAGAAAAGCAACTAAACCTAAGTGCAAAAGAACTGGAAATACTCATCAAGTACTCATCTGTCGACAGGCCAAAATCCATGTGTTGACAGATATTCAAGACAGCAACAAACAAGCTTCTGGAAGCAAATAAAAAGCAGTAGCTATCGACAGATAGAGTGCATATGTCGACAAATCAAGATTGCCTATCAACAACACAAGGTCACCTGTCGACAGCCCAGGGTTCCAGTGACCAACATGGTTCTGGAAGCCAGTTTCCAATAGTACCTGTCGACAGCCATATTGCACCTATCAACAGCTGCAGGATAAGTCACAACATGTGACCGGCATGTGATCTGTATTAGGGTGTTCTCTTATGACACGACTCTCTAGACTTAAACACCACTATATATAGATCATATGAAGGTATTTTCGTAGAAAGAAGTCTACACACCAAAAACCCTAAGCAAGAACCATCAGAAGAAGACTTTCTCTGCTGCTCTGCTTCAACTCTCCAAATTTCTCAAGAGAGATTGATTCGGTACGAGGAGTTGAAGCCGGTTCGTCCTCGAGTCAAGCTTCGTCATCATCACCTGGTCTTCATCGACATGAAGCTTGGAGTTCCTCTGGACGAACACCCAAGAAGAGTTCATCTCTAGATTTGTTCTACAACTCAGAACTCCTCGTTCATCTTATTTCCTGATATCTTTGTGTGTGTTGGTGGTTTGAGCATTCCTTGTGCTCGATCCACGTGTGTGTGACTGTTCTGAGTGTGTGTTTGCCTCAGACACCGTGCGTGTGTGTTGTTGTGTTGAACTCGCTTCATAAGTAGTTTTCCGTGTGTGTGTGTGGACGGTGGATGTAGGATACACGAGTTGTGTACTCCAAACCACCTTAAATCATCATGTCCTGTGGTTTGCACGTTCTTACGTTAGATGTATGGTAGGCACAATTATTTGTTCACATGCTTGTTAGACTGCTAATTTCCAAATCACATTCTGCACGCACGTTAAAGCTCGAATTTAATTCACATCTGTTTAAGTTTTCATCAAGTTAGTGTTAACATCGAAAAGAAGGTTAAATTGTTTTTAATCGGTAGTAATCTATTCAACCCCCCTTCTAGATTACTGCTTTAGGCGATTCCGCGCACCTTTCAAATTTCAATGAAATGAATATTATGCAATGTGTCATTCATTTAGGGCTTTTCTTATTCATCTCATGAATCATGCATCCTTAGGTCATATTGATCCAAACTGAAGGCATAGAGTTCTTCTACTTCAAATTTCCAACAACTGTCATGTGGAAGGTGTCATCTACAAACCCCTAGAACCCTAGGTTATAGCCCAATACTTGATCTCAATCGATTTTCATTTATTTTCGAATTGATACACTAAATTGTGTCCAGACCAGTGGATGCAAATATGGGTGACCTTATCGCATCCCCCCAATCAGACGTGACTTCACTTGAAATGTCTCTCTCTAGGCTGACGTGATTTAGACCGCACCGGATAGAGTATTGTTCCTAGTATGCATCAAATTGTGTGCCATCTTATTTTTTGTGCCCTAGGTAATAGGCATCTAGTACACCTAGCACGATTTAACCCGTTTCCAGCCCCTCGATCTTCGTGCATGGTTTTGAACATAGAGTCAAAGGTGTTGGATGAGTGTGTCATACATACCCGATGTGATTCTATCATGAACTGATATGAACGCGTCATATGTACCCAACATGATTTTACTATAACACATCGCTTTCCCGCGATTTAAACACATCTTCCTAGCCTGACGTGATTTTGACCGTGGCATGTTTTAGTTTTTGAGGCCTTGTTTTCACTATTTTAACACTTGTAAAAGACTCGATTGGTCATGACGTGATTTAAAAGTCTTCCAGAGATCGTCTTTTGTCTTATCAGTCTAGTTTAGTGCACGATTACAACAATGTGGGTCTATCCAGATCCTTAAAAGAAATCAACCCATGTAAAAGCTTTAACAACCTAACAAATATTCTAATAGCTCTTAATTGTCTTGATTGATCTTTCTATCATGTGGTTGTTAAATTTCATCTTGATGATCAAGCTTGTTATAAAAACTGAACGTTCCTATCGTTAATATGTAAAACATATGTTAAGACCATCTTGTTTGCCTTGTCATATGTAAGGACTTCATGCTATTGCTTTCTGCTATGTTTAAATCGATGGTTATTATGGATATCATGAGGCTTCCTTTCACTTACACACATGCACAATATGCAGCCCCTTCTTGCTAGATAGGAACCTCTCTGTGGGCATTCCATTCTAGCATATTAAGGACCTTTCTGGCAATACCTCTATAAGTCTCCGTACTCCATGGATTCCCTCATGGAGACCGAGTTGGTTGTACTATTAAAGTTCTCTAGAAATAGCGTGCACTTCTTTTCTTATCTACTTTCTCATAGATCATATTTTTTATACACATAAAACCATGTTACTAATGTAAAGATTGAACTAAATGGAAACTAAGTCGTTATGTTGCCAAATTTCTCTCTTTACACACTATCCTCTTGGAATTATGTTCACTAGGCTTGTTATTCTTGAACTCATTATTATGATCATTATTGACATGATACAATATTACTAACTTCTTGAAAATTCTTGTAATTGGACATGCTTGATTGTGGGTGTCTAAATTTAAATTGCTTGAGATGTAGGATCGAGCACGGTGAGTGTCTAAGGGCTCTAGTCTAGCCCCCTCAGTAGAGCTCCAGAAATGTATTGTTAATTATGGGGTATAATGATAACTGGCATTGCATCGTGCTAGGAGTACTTGCTTGTGTGAATGCTAGATACATAACCATATTACATGTGTTCATGGTGTGCATTCCAAGGTGGCATAGATCCTTAATGTGCATTATGACTCGTGATTGATTATTGTTACATGTTAAAAGTTCTTGCTCGTTACATGCTTGCTTGATATGGCTATCTTGCATTCTTGTAAAACTACTGTTCTTTGAAGGCACATCAAAATTGACCCCACATTGAGCAAATCTCATGTTACACTGTAAAACCCAAAGTGGCCCTCCATTTTACACTTTGTGAGTGCTTTTCCCATCTTTCTAGGTCTATCCCTTTTCCCAATTTTTCATGGCTTCCCCCTTATTATTCTTGGCTTAATGGAGCACCTTTTGGCCCTTTTAGAATCGTGTTAGCCTTAGTGGATGCTATTATCCTTTCAATATTACATCAGGCCAACTGGACACCTTTTTATCAATAACTCATCAGCTTTCAAATAATTGATTACTGACTAAGTGAGCATCTTGGTCAGCCCTCCCTGATGCGATTTCCCAATAATAGATTAGTGAGTATCTTAAACACGTCAGCCACCCCTAATGTGATTTCAAAGTAATCAATTACTAACAAAGTGAGCATTTTGAAATGCCTCAGTCAGGTTCGACGTGATTTCAAACTTCCATATTTCTAAGCAACTTCTTTTTCTAGTTTTTAGAAATATTTATTGCCTTATCTGAAATGCGTCTGGTCTCCTCGACACAATTTGATTTGCTGAATTTTCTTTTTGGCGACTTTTCATAAATCATTTTCCAAAATTCATAAATGTGTTTGCCTTCCCTGATGTGATTCAACTTGTTATTTCTGTCAGAATCTAATTCATTTTGGAAATTCATTAACGCGTCCTACTGGTCTAACTCGTTTCAACTTTAAACGTGTCTACTGAGGCTGACGTGATTTAAAGCAGAGTTGGTCGGATCGACATACCACGCCGACTCAAATTTCTCTTGGGTCTGTATGGTACAGACCATGCCGCCACAACTCGCCCTCACCTACACCAGCCCCTCCCTCTCCCTTCTTCCCATGCTACGCTACCCCTCCCATATCTGGTTGCCCCCTCACCCTCTATCTCGCACCCCTCTCCCATCTCCGGTAGCCCCCCTCCTTCTCTCCGTCTTGCACCCTACCCCCTGCACCCCCCACCTTCAGTCTATCCCCCTCCCACGTTTGGTCTCCCCCTCCCCTCCCCTCTAGTCGCACCCCCATCCCACCTCTAGTCGCCTCCCATCCCCTCTGTTTCAACCCCCCCCCCTCTAGTTGCACCCCCCTCCCCCTCTGTCTCATACCCACGACCCCCCCCCCCAACACCCCGAACCTCTGGTCTCACCCCCTCCCTCCAGTTGCCCCAGTTGCCTCTCCTTGTAAGACCCGGCCCTCTCAGGCCCTTAGCCCTGTCCTCTGGTCGTGACGGACCCCTTGGTTGCGATGTTGTCGCACCAGAGGAGTCGGTCGCGACATGCTTTTGGTCATGGCACACATGGTCGTCGCGTTCTGGTCACGACGGGGGTGGGCGTCGTGTTCTTGTCGCGCTGTCTGCAGGTGACGCAACTTCGTTCTGCCCATTCTGACCACTGTCCTTTCTGTCAAAACGACCTTGTCGGGTGTTAGGTGCGTATAGCATTGACGTGACCTGGAAGGCCATTGCGTTTTGGTTTTCCTAGTCTTCGAGGTTTGACCGCTTTTGGTGTCGCACCGGGGTAGGCAGTCGCGACAAGGTCATTGTCGCGCCAGCTCGACCCGTCGCGTCTTGGGGGCCATTGGTTCAAACCTGAGGCAGGCGACCCTTTTCCCCCTCTCATTCTTCGTTTCCTTCTTCTTCTTCCTTCTTCCTCTCCCCGAGCCCTCTTCCTTCTCCGAAGGTTCTTTGGTGTTTTGGGTGAGGAGGTGACTCCCATTCATATAGGCGGAGTCCGTGTGGTGCTAGGAGCGAGGAGGAGGTGGCCATTCAGACGTGAAGGCCCCAACGGGTCGGCTCTACTCTTTGAGGTAGGGACCCCTCTTTCCCTCTCGTTCTAGCATGCTCCCTTTCCCCTTGAGATCATTGTTTCTCCGTGGTTTTGGGAATTGTGGGGTGTGAGGTCTATGCTCGTGGTGAGTGAGGTTTCCTTCGAGTGTAGATTTATTTGTAATGCATGTTTTATGGGGTGTGAGGGATGTTTGCCTTGTTTAGAAGCTTTCCTACATGTTTCCCATGCTCCCCTTCCCCTGTGGATGTGTTTTGTACGGTTTGGGGTAGTCCTCGGTAGGATGGTTCAGGGACCCCTCTCGATTGAAGTCGCGACCGGCATAGGGGTCGCGATGATGTTGGGACCGGCATGGTCGAAGCCCTAGGGCGTTGCGACATGGTCGCGACTGGCCCTGGCATCGCGACAGTATCAGATATAGGTAAGTACTTGCGGAGTTCTGTTTCTCATGTAGTCTTCGCCGTTTCCGGTTCTTTTTGTACCCGTGGCACCAGTGCTAGTTCCTAGTATGGTCCTACACTAGTAGTTCACCCGGTGCTCGGCACCTGAGGGCTTGTCCCACGAGAGAGGTTGTTACCATTTACCTGGGACTCCCATCCTAATGCGTCTTAGAGGGAGCATTCTGGGCGACGAGCGTACTCGAGTCACGGACTCTGGAATAGAGGGGAAAATAGTGGTTAGGCCAGCGGCGTTGAGTCGTTTGCAGAGCTCTCTTGGTTGGTCTGGGACACCAAGGACAGCCAGAGTTCTACCCGGTGCAGGCCAGCCAGTCCTTTTCTCACTACCTCGCTCTTTGTGGCCCCGGAACCACCTAGAGAGGCCAGGCATGGGACCGTAGTTCGGTTAGACTATGGCGGTTACTGTTGTGTTACTTTGTGCTCTTGCCCCCACTCTAACGAGAGTGGAGGTTTGGACATGGGTCGAGGGTAAGACGTCAGTGGACACTCCTGACGGTTGATTAGTGGTAGTGGTTTTCGTAGCTAGTGTCTCTTGTCCAGGCAGGGTTCCTCTGTCTGTGTTACCAGCCATGTGGTGGTCATGACATGCAGGTCTTACGGAGTTTCCGATCGCAGTGTCTTTTCCGTACAGTCGCTAGTTAGTTAGCTTTGCTTCCGCACTTTCTTGTGTAGCTTAGAATATATATAGAAATATTTTCATTTAATTTGTTTATATATATATTCTTTCCCACCTGTTAGAGCCAGTAAGAGATTGGTAGTCCCTACTGAGCTTCTGTTGTGAAGCTCATCCCTTCTTTTTCCAGGTGAGACTTCTCAGCAGCAGCCGGGTGCGTGTCGGGCGGAGGAGGCGGGGCGGTAGTCTTCATCCTCATAGCTAGCAGTGGGTTCCCCCCCTTTAGTTGTACTTCACCCTCGGGGTATGCCCCAAAGGGCTCTGTCCTCCCCCTTTCTACTTGTACTAGCTATGCGTGTGTGTTGGGACTGTGCCTAGAGCGATACGCTGTGGTCTTGCTCTTCTTATACATCCGCGTGTGTGCTCCTAGTTCGGTAGTTGACGTTTATTTTCCTTACATATTCTGTTAGAATTGTGTTATAGCCCTTCGGGTCCCCGGATCCGTGGGCGTGGACCACGAAAATAGGGTCCTCGGCTTGGGCCAAGGGTCGGGTTCTCAGGGTCGTTACACTTGGTATCAGAGTGAGAGTCTAATAGGACTTGTAGCGGATTTAAACTACAACAAGAAGTCCCAACAATAGTACAAGTGCACTTCTAGCCACCCGAGTTAGTGTCGTCAACCATGTTGGTTGTGTGCCGTGCAGGATATGGCTCCGCGCAAGCGTAGGCAGACCAGAGAGCTAATGGAGCAGTAGGGTGAGTCAGATATGCTAGCACCAGGTCAAGTTCAGGAGGATGAGTCAGCAGAGGAGTTTGTGGCAGAGCTCAGGAGGCAGCGGCAGCAGCAGCAGCGGGTGAGCAGCAGCAGCAGTGGTACCAGCCCCCACCACAGTAGTATGTAGATTGGGTCCCTATGGCCGAGTAGTTCTTCAGGGCCATGTTTCAGGGGACATGGTAGCCAGGGCAGATGGCAGCGGGAGGTCATCCGCCAGTACCTCCCCCAGTAGTAACAGAGTAGCAGGAAGATCCGCAGGTGGAGCCGCCAGTGGTTTAGCAGGCGTTGGGTATCGGGAGTACCCGGGTCGGTAGGAGGAGGACGACTTTCACTGGGAATAGGACCGATCTCTTGGAGAGGTTCTTGCGTCTCCGACCACTGACATTCTTCAGCGACTATGACCCAGATAGAGCTGAGAGTTGGTCGCACGAGTTGAAGCATACGTTCGAGACCATGGAGTGCACCGAGGAGGATCAGGTCAGATTGGCAATGTATTAGCTCAATGGACCAGCCCATGAGTGGTGGAGAGTTCATAGGCAAACACACTTCTCAGGGCAGCATTCGGATCTGGTTTCTTGGCATCGGTTCTTGGAGGTCTTCCACGGCGAGTACTTTCTTGACTATGCTCGACGTGAGAGACGAGATCAATTTCATGAGTTGGTTTAGGGTGATTTGATGGTTGCTCAGTATCACCAGAGGTTTGTCAGGTTGTTGAGGCATGTTCCTCATGTTGCCAGCAGTGAGCAGGGACTGAGGCCAGATTTGCGGTAGGGTGTGACCGCTCACATGTGTGCCACTTTGGGAGTGGTAGTGGCTAAGGCCACTGCTTTGGAAAGAGAGACCTGGCAGCCCCAACAGCAGCAGGGAGGAGCTTCCTCTAGGACCACACCGTACCAGCGTCCTGTAAGTAGTCGTGGTAGTGCGACTTCTTCTTCTTCGAGCTCAGGCAGTTCGGGCAGTTCCGGTTTGTGCTCGATGTTCAAGTAGATGACCACTTGCGAGGGTGGACGGGGTCGGCGGCAGAAGCGCCAGTCAAGGTTTGCAGAGTAGTCGGTCCAGCAGGGAGTCGAGCAGGGCAGATAGGAGGTGATCTGTTACATTTGCGGTCCACTAGGCCACCACAAGAGGGATTGCTCAATGGGGCAAGTTCAGCACCCAGTGCAGTACAGTCAACAGTTGTTGCAGTACCAGTACCCTCCGCAGCAACAACAGGCACCCCGTTAGCAACAACAGGGACAATACCTTCAACAGCCTCAGCAGCATCAGCAGCCTCAACAGTTTCAGCCATATCACTAGTAGTAGCAGTTTCCACAGCACCAATAGTCGCCGTAGCAGCAGCAGCCCCAGCAGGCGCTGTAGCGTGGGCATGGTCATGGTCGTGTGATGGCTCTCACCAAGGAGGAGCCGAGGCGTCGAACCTGGTTATAGGTACTTTGCCTATCCTTGGTAGAGCTGCTCGTGTTCTGGTTGATTCCGGTGCTTCCCTTTGTTTTGCTTCCGAGGAGTTTTATGAGTCTTTCGTTCGTCACACACCTGAGAGGTAGTGTGATGTGATGGTTTATCTTCCATCCAGTGAATGCATGTGTTCCTTCGGTTACCTTGAGGGTGTCACAGTTAAGGTCCAGGGACACCAGTTGCCGGCCAGGTTGTACGCCTTGCAGCTTCATGACTTCGATGTCATCCTTGGCATGGACTGGTTAGAGGCTCACTCAGCTGTGGTGGATTGTTAGCAGAAGACCATGCGGTTTAAGATACCTGGAGCGCCTGTTCTCTGCTTCTGAGGTATCTGGTCTACCCGTCGACCTTTTATTTCTTTCTGTATCGTCATTTGATCCGTGATGGTTGCGTAGCATATCTTGCTTCTGTTTGTTCTTTGGAGCCTAGTGGGTCATCGGTTTTTTATGTACCTATTGTTTGTGAGTTTTCTGATGTTTTTCTGGAGGATCTACTTGGGTTACCGCCTGAGCGGGAGGTAGAGTTCTCCATTGAGCTTTTGCCTGGTACGATGCCTTTGTCCAAGGCACCATACCGGATGGCTCCGGCTGAGTTGTGCGAGTTGAAGCGCCAGCTGTAGGAGTTGCTTGAGGTTGGTTTCATCCGTTCGAGTTGTTTGCCATGGGGCGCGCCAGTGTTGTTCATGAGGAGGAAGGATGGCAACTTAAGATTATGCATCGATTACAGGCAGTTGAACCAGATAACAGTGAAGAACAAGTATCAGTTGCCCAGGATCAATGATTTATTTGATTAGTTGCAGTCAGCCAGAGTGTTTTCAAAGATTGACTTGAGATCAGGGTACTACTAGCTGAGGATCAAAGTGTTAGATATTGGCCTGACAGCTTTCTGTTCGAGGTATGGTCACTTTGAGTTCGTCGTGATGCCGTTTGGGCTCACGAACACACCAGCAACTTTCATGGATTTGATGCACAGAGTGTTCAGTAAGTACCTGGATAGGTTTGTGGTCATCTTTGTAGATGACATTTTGGTCTACTCGGCTTCTGAGGAGGAGCATGAGGAGGATCTGAGGATCATGTTGGAGACGTTGCGGAGTCACCAACTTTATGCCAAGTTCGACAAGTGCAAATTTTGGCTGAGGGAGGTGCACTTTCTCGGACACATGATCTCAGGTTCTGGTGTGGCAGTGGACCCTGCCAAGGTTGAGGTAGTATTGTCTTGAGAGCTGCCCACGTCAGTGTCAGAGGCTCACATTTTTCTGGGTTTGGCAGGTTATTACAGGAGGTTTATCCAGGACTTTTCTAGGATTGCAGAGCCGTTGACCAAATTGACCAGACTTGAGACCAGATTTGTTTGGATAGAGAACTATGAGCAAAGTTTTCAGGAGCTGAAGAGGAGGTTGACTTCAGCGCCAGTGTTGATCTTGCCATTAGGTAGCGGAGGTTTTGTGGTTTACACAGACGCTTCAAGATCAGGTTTGGGTGTAGTGCTGATGCAGCATGGTGGGGTCGTTGCCTATGCTTCTTGGCAGTTGAAGAAGCATGAGGAGAACTACCCTACTCATGACTTAGAGTCGGCAGCAATGGTGTTCACTCTGAAGTTGTGGAGGCACTATTTGTACGGCGAGACCTTCGAGATCTTCACCGACCATCAGAGTTTACAGTATATCTTCACTCAAAAGGATTTGAACTTGAGGTAGCACAGGTGGATAGAGTACTTAAAGGACTATGACCATACCCTGTCCTATCACCCGGGAAGGGCTAACGTCGTGGCGGATGCTTTGAGCAGGCAAGTTCGCTTGAGTTCATTGATGGTCAAAGAGTGGAGGTTGTTTGAGCACTTGTCTCAGGGAGTTTTCTGCCCTTTCGAGGTATAGACATTGTGCAGTAAACCAATTTGTCAGTTTGCCAGTCAGTGTACCGTCAGGTGCTGGAGGCACAACAAGGAGATTCAGAGTTGGTAGATATTTTATAGATGCCATATGTTGAGCTGGACGAGGACAGTGAGGTCAGATTCAGAGGCAGATTGTACGTTCCTTGTGATGCACGACAAGCACTGTTGTAAGAGGCACATCAGTCGAGGTATGTTGTTCATCATGGTTCCACCAAGATGTATCATAACCTGAGGAGGTTCTTCTGGTGGCCAGGGATGAAGAGAGGCGTGGCAGAGTTTGTCGCTCGGTGCCTTACCTGTCAGTAGGTGAAGGCGGAGCATCAGTATCCTGGTGGTAAGCTGCAGCCATTGCCCATTCCCGAGTGGAAGTGGGACGACATCACCATGGATTTTGTGGTTGGTTTGCCCTATACTCTGTAGAGGCATGATGGTATTTGGGTGATTGTGGATCGGTTGACCAAGTCAGCACACTTCCTTCCTGTCAGGATGTCTTGGTCAGTGGATAGGCTTGCTAGATTATATGTGGACCGAGTTGTTCTGTTGCATGGGACCCCAGTTTCCATTGTTTCCAACAGAGATCCGAGGTTCACTTCAGGGTTTTGGCGCAGTTTGCAGAGAGCCCTTAGTACAGAGTTGAGGCTGAGTTCAGCGTACCACTCGCAGACAGACGGTCAGACAGAGAGGACTATGCAGACTTTGGAGGATATGTTGAGAGCTTGTTGCTTGGAGTGGGGTGGCACTTAGGAGTCCCACCTTCCGATGGAGAGTTTACATACAACAATAGTTATCACTTGAGCATTGGAATGGCACCATACGAGGCTCTGTATGGTCGGCCGTGCAGGAAACCACTTCACTGGTTTGAAGTGGGTGAGAGGCAACTTTTGGGACCAGAGATGGTACAACAGTGTGCAGACACAGTCAGTTTAGTCAGGCAGAGGCTTCAAGCATCACAGAGCAGGCAGAAGAGCTATACAGATGTCTGTAGGAGGCCATCGCAGTTCAGCGTGGGTGACCTTGTGTTCTTGCGGGTCTCACCGACCAAGGGTGTTATGAGGTTTGGAAAGAAGGGAAAGCTCACTTCGAGGTATATTGGACCTTTTCCTATTACAGAGAGGATCAGCGAGGTCACGTACAGATTGCGTCTTCCAGTAGAGTTAGCCGATGTGCACAGTGTTTTCCACATTTTGCAGCTGAGGAGGTACGTTGCAAATCCACCGCAAGTGTTAGATTACTCGCAGTTAGAGGTTGCACTGGATTTGTCAGTACGCGAGCACCCAGTCAAAGTTGTGGACCGCAGAGTGCAGCAATTGCGTAGGAGGCAAATTCCACTGGTCAAGGTTGTTTGGGAGAACCGCGTTGGTGGCGAGGCCACTTGGGAGCACGAGGATGAGATGAGAGAGCAATTTCCATACTTGTTTGGTGATCGGTATATTGTTTTTCCTTATGTTGCTTCCTGTTGAAACTGAGTTTTCTTTCGATTTTGAGGTTGAAATATTTTTAAGGGGGGTAGAATGTAAGACTCGGCCCTCTCGGGCCCTTAGCCCTATCCTCTTGGTCGCGACGGACCCCTTGGTCTCAACGTTGTTGCGCCAGAGGAGCCGGTCGCAACATGCTTTTGGTCACGGCACACCTGGACATCGCATTCTGGTCACGACGGGGGCGGGCATCGCATTCTTGTCGCGGCATCTGGAGGCAACGTGACTTTGTTCTAACCGTTCTGACCACTGTCCTTTCTGTTAGAACGACCTTATCGGGTGTAAGGCGCATACAGCATTGACGTGACCTGGCAGGCCGTCGCATTCTGGTTTTCTCGGTCTTCAAGGTTTGACCACTTTTAGTGTTGCACTGGGGTAGGCGGTCACAACATGGTCACGACCTGTAGGGCGGTCGCGACAAGGTCATTGTCACGCCGGCTCGACCCATCACGTCTTGGGGGCCATCGGTTCAAAACCGAGGCAGGCGACCCTTTTCCCCCTCTCCTTCTTCTTTTCCTTCTTCTTCTTCCTTCTTCCTCTCCCCGAGCCCTCTTGCTTCTCCGGTGGTTCTTGGGTGTTTTGGGCGAGGAGGCGACGCCCCATTCGTGTAGGCATCCATGTGGTGCTAGGAGCAAGGAGGAGGTGGCCATTCTGACATAAAGGCCCCAACGGGTCAGCTCTACTCCTTGAGGTAGGGACCCCTCTTTCCCTCTCGTTCTAGCATGCTCCCCTTCTCCTTGAGATTGTTGTTTCTCCGTGTTTTTAGGGATTGTGGGGTGTGAGGTCCATGCTCGTGGTGAGTGAGGTTTCCTTCGAGTGTAGATTTCTTTGTAATGCATGTTTTATGGGGTGTGAGGGAGGTTTGTCTTGTTTAGAAGCTTTCCTACATGTTTCCCATGCTCCCCTTCCCATGTGGATGTGTTTTGTACAGTTTGGGGTGGTCCTCGGGAGGATGGTCCCGAGACTCCTCTCGATTGAGGTCGCGACCGGCATAGGGGTCACGATGATGTCGCGACTGGCATGGCTGTCGCGACATCATCGCGACACCCTAGGGTGTCACAACATGGTCACGACCG
The DNA here is from genome assembly GCA_014218235.1 of Colocasia esculenta. Taxonomy (NCBI): domain Eukaryota; kingdom Viridiplantae; phylum Streptophyta; class Magnoliopsida; order Alismatales; family Araceae; genus Colocasia; species Colocasia esculenta. The sequence goes on along the minus strand of CM024760.1, from coordinate 158,684,260 downwards.
GCCCTGGCATCGAGACAGCCTGTGGTGTCGTGACAGTATCAGATATAGGTAAGTACTTGCGGAGTTCCGTTTCTCATGGAGTCTTCGCCGTTTCTGGTTCTTTCTGTACTTGTGGTACCAGTGCTAGTTCCTAGTACAGTCCTACACTAGTCATTCGATCGGTGCTCAGCACCTGAGGGCTTGTCCCATGAGAGAGGTTGTTACCGTTTACCTAGGACCCCCATCCTCATGCGCCTTAGAGGGAGCACTCGAGGCGACAAGCATGCTCGAGTCACAGACTCTGGAGTAGAGGGGAAAATGGTGGTTAGGACAGCGGCATCGAGTCATTTGCAAAGCTCTTTTGGTTGGTCTGGGACACCGAGGACGGCCAAAGTTCTACCCGGTGTAGGCCAGCCAGTCCTTTTTATCACTGCCTCGCTCTTTGTGGCCCCAGAACCACCTAGAGAGGCCAGGCGTGGGACCGTAGTCTAGCCAGACTACGGCGGTTACTGTTGTGTTACTCTGTGCTCCTACTCCCACTCTGATGAGAGTGGAGGTTTGGACCTAGGTCGATGGTAAGACATCAGTGGAAGCTCCTGACCGGTTGACCAGTGGTAGTGGTTTCCATAGCTAGTGTCTCTTATCCAGGCAGGGTTCCTCTGTTTGTGTTACCAACCGTGTGGTGGTCACGACATGCAGGTCGTACGGAGTTTCCGACCCCAGTGTCTTTTCCGTACCGTCATTAGTTAGTTAGCTTTTCTTGTGTAGCTTAGACTATATATAGAACTATTGTCATTTAATTTGTTTATATATATATTCTTTCCCGTCTGTTAAAGCTAGTAGGAGATTGGTAGTCCCTATTGAGCTTATGTTGTGAAGCGCATCCCTTCTTTTTCTAGGTGAGACTTCTCAACAGCGGCCGGATGCACGTCGGGCGGAGGAGGCGGTAGTCGTCGTCCCCGTAGCTAGCAGTGGGTCCCCCCCCCTTCAGTTGTACTTCACCCTCGGGGTATGCCCCTAAGGGCTCTATCCTCCCCCTTTCTACTTGTTCTAGTTGTGTGTGTGTGTGTTGGGACTATGCCTAGAGCGATACGCTATAGTTTTACTCTTCTTTCTACTTCCGCGTGTGTGCTCCGAGTTCGGTAGTTGACGTTTATTTCCCTTACATATATTTTGTTAGACTTGTGTTATAGCCCTTCCGGGTCCCCAGATCTGTGGGCGGCGACCGCAAAAATTGGGTCCTCGGCTTGGGCCGAGGGTCGGGTTCTCAGGGTCGTTACCCTCCCCCTTCATCTTGCACCCCCTCCCACCTCCGGCGGTCCCCCCTCCCCTCTATCTCTTACACTCCCCCCCCCCACCACCCTCAACCTCTAGTCACCCCCTCTCCCTCTGTCTATGGCCCCCCCTTCCACTAGCACCTTCTCAACCTCAATCACCCCCCTCCCCTTCTGTCTGTAACCCCCCCCCTTCCATCAGCACCCCCCTTTAGTCACCCCCCTCCCCCACCCACTCTCCCCAGTGATGAGAACTTTGGCCCCTCCCTCCATCTCTCTCACACCCCCCTTCGTGTTGACTGTGTCTAGGACTATAAAGTCCCAGGCACGATCTATCACAGTTGTACCACGACGATCCACGGCGGCACAGTCAATCCTGCTTTAGAAGACCTTCTATTAAATAAAAGTGACCAGTTATAAAAAATTATATTTATATATACCTAATCTCATCAATTACTTCACATTTAAATTTATAGAAAATATTATTAATTATTAGTTTCTTTAATTCTTTCTATATTTTTATAAAATATAAAAATAATTTTTTTGAGAGAAATAGAGAACAAATTAGAGGCACCTTTGAATGAGGTCCATGTACCACCAAAAAGGTCAATCCAATACTTATTATCCATTGAAAGGATAGTAAAACAAAGTTCTTCGGGCAGATGGAGAGGATGTTGGATGTCGAAGAGGCAGGCAAAAAATGAGGATCTTGCCATTTCCTTTAATCAATCATCTTATACTTCATTTTTTTTACACAAGTACTCATCTACCGCAACATTAGTTATTTTAATACACCAAAATGCACTCTCAACTATTTTCTCTATGATTGGAGGGACTTTGGGTCAGTAATTGATTGGTCTCTTAAATTGCTAGCTCCTCTAATGAAAGAGAAGTTAATAGGTAGTTAATGTTCATCACAATACTAAGTTTTTATCAATGATGGATGAAGGGTGATGATATGACATGATTGTAAGTACTTAAGGCATCCCCAAAATAGTATATTTAGATGGGGGAAGATATACGGGTACATTAGTTTCCCAAAAAATATCAACTACAATGATTGTAACTAGTTTTGATGTGACTCATACCTAACTAGTTATTACATGTTCCACGATAGAGTTAACCATGTTCTTGATGCATACCTAACAATGGTCCATGGCCATGCCAACCTAAGACAACCTCAAACTTACAACACTGAAAATGAGAACCTCATTTCATCATTTTTCTTGTGGCCTATGTTTTACAACTGTTTTCTCCTGCAAACTTCTATATGATTAAGTGGTCTAAGCACCTACAAGCACATTACAAATTTTAGAGTCATATTCCACCTTAGACTTTAAGCCCCAAATACCTATAAATACCCATTTGGTTTGTTGGATGTAGAGGTTGGCCAGTGCGAGTTCCCCCTTCTAGTGAGTGGGGATGGTCGATTCCAAGGGGAGATGTCATCAGATCTCCACCTCGCACATTGAAGCTTCGCCCTCCTCTCCATAGAAGCCATGCCTTCAGGAGCAGCAGCACTAGCGGGCTCATCTCCTTCCTTCCAAGCTTCATGCAAGTTCCATACGCCATGCATCAATTATAAGTGGAAGCCAACCTCTCTCCCTATCTTTTAATCATTGTTTATATTTCAATCTATTCAATCCCCTTCTTGCTCCCGTGTGAGCACATCTTCTTATTGCTCCCACATAAGCGTCTCCCTTCTGCTCCCACATGAGCACATCCTCATGTTGCTCCCACAAGAGCATCTCATCTTGCTCCCATAATTCCTTAGATCTATCCCTCTCTATTAATCAATCACAACACACACACATATTATTTCAATTTTTCATGCATGCATGCCCAAAGGCCACAACAGGGTGTGTTCTTCTCCATGCTTTCATGTTATATTGACTTTAAGAATTTGATTCTACACAACTTTGCACTAATCCATATTCTTTTTATTGTGTCTTTCTTACAAGGGTAATCAATTGAAGCCTTGTATCTCATTAGGCCCACGTCCCACGCAATCTCCCCTCTTAAAGTTACTCATCGCGATCACTCCTTCTGTTTATTTACTCCTTCAAGGCCCCTACATCTTAGGCAATCACCCTGCCCATCCTAGCATTATGCGCTTTATGATGCTTCATTGCTTCATTTATCATTTTTATCTCTTCTCATCTTTTTCTTTGTGGGACAAAAGTCCAAATCGACAACCAATGCCTTGAGCATCCACTGTCCATGATGCTCTAAGGCTACCCTGCAAGTAACACGTTTAGAAATAGGTACCTAAATCTTTTTAGGTCCTTGAACGTTAGATACATAAAAAAAACTTTTAGTAACCAAGATTTGGTGCTTAGTGGTGCAAGTATTAACTGGGTGGCCTAATTTTTTGCAGTGTGTACAACAATGTGTGTAAATTATTTTAGAGGTTTAACTGTTCCTACGAATTTTCTACAGGAGTTTGTTTACTCTAGGTTTATGTTTCTTATGTAGTTTCTTCTTCTGAGTCATGTCACTTTTAGTTTCTTTTACAAATTTTAGAATTGGATATTTGTTTAGATATTTAATCTATTTTTTAGGAGATTGGTATCCAAGTCCTTGATTGTTGTTGCCAGACTTTGAAAGTTTTAGACATAGTGTGAGAGATGTTTTTCTTTTTGTTAATCTTTTAATAGATTCTCTTAAATACACATTTTATATAGTTAGAGCATTTAGCTTTTCTAGTTGTTCCATTCCATATTTAAGATCAAAATTAGTGTTTTCTAAACAAGTTAAGTTATTTTTAAGAATCCTTATCTCTTTTATGAAAACTTTGTGTTTTTCATAAAGTTCATTGAAGACTTCTTCTATATCTTTTGATCCAGAATCTGATTCAGTACAAGAGTTGAGAGATGTATCTAATGGTGCCTCATCTAATCTTACTATGAGTGCTAGATTCACTTGCTCATCTTCAGAATCTGAACTTGATGGGTCTGTAGAAGAGACTTCTTCATTGTCTCATGTAGTTGCCATAGCTTTCTTCTTAAGTTTCTTATGCTTCTCATATTTTCTCTTCTTCTTCTTGGATTTTTCTTACTGATCATTTTTCTTAAGCATCGGGCAGTCTGACCTCAGATGTCCAAGATGCCTACATTCATAGCAGACTGGTTCTTTCTTCCTTTTCTCTTTCTTGTGGATTCTTCTTGATCCATTCTTCTTCTTCTTTAGAAGTTTCTGAAGCTTTGACAGAACTTCATCTACATCACTATTTTTAGAACCTGCATTTTATAAACTAGAAGAAGAGGAGGAAGTAGCTATAACATTCAAAGCATTAGTAACTATTTTCTTAGATGAGCTTTCAGATAATCGTTCCATATTAATCTCATGTGCCATTAATGAATCTATAAGCTTTTTTATTGTCATGATTGTTAAATCGTTTGCTTCTTCAATAGCAATTACTTTTGGAGTCCATTGTTTCGACAAAGATCTTAATGTTTTCCTAACTAGATCACTGTAGGTAAAGGTTTTTCCCAAATATGTTAAGTTGTTTATTATGTCTATAAATCTTATGTACATTTGTGTTATATTTTCATCACTTTGCATTCTGAATTGCTCATATTTAGCTATAAGAATATTGATTCAAATTTATTTAACCTTACCAGTTCCTTTATAAGTTATTCTTAATGTATCCCATATTTCTTTAGCTGATTTACATGCAAAAATTCTATTAATTTTTTTTTAGACAAAGCACACCAGAGATAGTTTTTAGCCTCATAATTTAGTGAAATATTTCTTTTGTCAGCTAGTGACCAATTAAACTGGTTTTTAGTTAGGAGTTTTTGGTCACCTTCTTCTATTACCTGCCACAGATCAAAATATGTACCTCTAATGAAACATTCCATACGCATCTTCCAGTATGGATAATCTTCACCATTGAAGAAAGGAGGTCTTTGTAGGATCGAAAATAGAATGGACCAGATCTAGAAGGGGGGTTGAATAGATCTAGGCCAAAATTGCGGAAGCTTAGCCAATTTGAACAGATGTTTTGAATCAGAGACAACTTATAAAAGCAATTCACAGATATGATGAGTGATTGTGTGAATTAATTGATTAAAGTGTGTGATCAAGTTGATTAGAAGTGTAAGCGAAAAATCCTATGCATTCATCTAGCGCAAAGTGAAATGAAATCACAGATCAAACCACTGCACAGGAGATTTTTAGGTGGTTCGGAAATCACACCATGTGATTCCTACATCCACCCCTCACACAGTGAGGCTCCACTATTCAACTTGAATACACCACACACTGGAGCTTGACAACTCCAACACACTGAGTTCACAAACTCACACACAACCTCTAGAGCAAGACTACTCTAGAAACCTGAGCACAACTGCTCAACCACAACCTGAGTGCGACGACTCAACACAATTGAGCACAAAGGCTCACAACCAACTTGCTAGATCAAAAACAACAAGATCCAGATCCTCTAGCAATAATCTGAACCATAAAGAGTTCATTCAAGGAGACTAGTGCAACAAATCATGCACAATCTCAAGAATGACTCAGAAGAACTAAGGGGAATTGATTAGTTGTATGTAGAATCCTTGTTCTTCAGATGAACTCCCTTGTAGAAGGCTGAATTGAGAAGATGCTTGAACTCTTGAAGTCCCTGGGCGATGCTCTGCAACTTGTGCCTCTGGATCTTCCTTGAAGTCTTCTCAATTGACTGCTTCTACTTGATCTGCTCCCTTGGAAGTGATCTCACTTCATCTTCATGGATCAACCTTCACTTCTTGTGCTTGCAAGGATGGGAATTGGCTTGAAGCAGCACAAGGAGAGCAAGAACGGGAGGAGACTTCTGTCTTGCCGCCAAAGGGCGTTTTCTGGAAGGCTCTTCCGGAGTTCTTCTACTTGGGGGCCGATTAGATAGGTATTTATACCCCATCATGGCCAAAAGAACCCTTGGGGCACGTGGGCACATGATCCAAGGCCGATCCAAGTGATCCCTAGAGTGCCACGTGTCTAGGTGGGACTTAAAGTGAAAAAGTCGCCGGAGTGTGTCGACCTGACCATGGAGTGTATCGACATACTGTCCCAATTCCACAAAGCAGGTCTTCTGGGAGATGGCTCTAGTGTTGACACACTCACTGGCTGTGTCGACACACTATCCCAATTCTGAAAAACTGGCCCTCTGGGAGAGGTCACTAGTGTCGACACTGCCTGGGACTATGTCGACACACTGTCCCAACCTGTCAACTGGGTTCTCTGGGAGTTGGGTCTAGTGTAGACACCACTAGGGACTGTGTTGACACACTTGACCATTTCTTCATGACTTTGCCTTAGGGTTTGATACCCTATGTCGACACCAGTAGTGGGTGTGTCGACACTACCCTTGCAAGAAATGTATGTCCCTGAGAAATAAACACATAAATCATTAGTCCAATATATTATCATGAAATATATAATAAAATGTGTTTGGAAACATGCTTTTTGAATATTGTTATTACATGTGTGATGTATTTAATATGTTCCATTTATTGTGCATTAAAATCACAACTTGTCATCATCAAAATTATGAGGGGAAATATATTAAATTCACACTCAACCCAACAGTCTTGTGATGGACTATCCTTCAATGTAGCCTTGGGCTACCATAGATCTTAGCTCTTAGGTTGTGAGATCTTCTTCAACAGAGCTTGGCTTTGATACCACTTGTTGGCCCATGGAAGCATAACAAAAAGGGAGGAGGGGTTGAATGAGTGTTGTAATATTAACACTTGAAAACAAAACTTTGATGTGGAAGCATTAGGTAGAGATTTAAATGCAGTGAACTAATAAGCAGCAATCAAACAAGGACAATCACAGAAAGAGACACAAAAATTTATCCTAGTTCGTCACTTCTATCAAATGGAAGTACTATGGCCAGTCCCCAAGCAAACTCTTGGCATTTCACTAACCGAGGTAAAGCGTCCTTAATAGCCATACAATGCCTAGCAACCTGCTGGTCTTCTCTTATGCACAAAGGGAAAACTAAGTATAATCTCTCAACTGGACAAACCACCCGGCACCCTAACTGGTCTTCCCTTCAACACAAGGAGTACACTGAGTATAGTCTCTCAGCTGGACAAACCACTCAGCAACCAACTGGTCTTCTCTTCTTGCAGGAAGAGGAACTAACCAGATTTTCTTAAGGAAATAAAGACCAAGCTGTCGAGATCAAGTTTAGGAGAAAATGAACTTGACTCTTTTGATCTTGACAGCAACCTGAGAACTAAAAGATATGAAAGAAGCTCAATCCCTCAGGCTTACAAACTCTCTCCCAGATTTACCATGTCACATAAATAGAGGAAGAAGGAATGAAGGCTTGAACATAGAACACTTGAATAGATTTCTTGTTGCCTTGTCGTGTGTGTTCCTTGACTTTAGCTTTAAGGCCTTTGTCTTCTTTATACAACTTTTTGAAAAAGATCGTTGAGGAGATCCATTAGAGCTTCTTCTTCTTCTTCTTATTCTTCCTCTTCTTTTGCTTGTTGCCTCTCGAGGATGTTGAAGAAGACTATTCGAATGATAGCCATTAGACTTCATCTTCTTCCCGTTGCTTCCACTTATTTAGAGTGTATTTCTAGAGTCCTTTTTACATAGGTCTTTGCATGAGTACTGTATATTTGCATATAATAAATTCATGGAAGATGATGTTAGGCAAGAGAAGTCATGTGTCTATTAGCCCACACCTCATTTCCCTTTAGTCTGTAAGTTCTACTGACACCCTTCTTACTACCATGAAAAAGGTACGATATAGTCTGACCAGATATCTTGGAAGTATATGTATTTCAAAAGGTAGATCTTGAGACTTGGAATGAGGGAAATAATGTGTTGAAAATATAGAGAGAAGCATTTGAAATATGATTGGCACTAAAATACTTGTGATATGATTTAAACATAATAAATTACCAATCATTGTGAAAACATCAGTAATCGGTGCATCCAAAGTATTTTAAAACAATCTATTCACTAATCGATATATTTGAAGTCATACTAACACTAATTGGAATAGTATATGACTTGTATTCATCAATCGATACGTGAACAACACTAATTAGATCAATATAACATAAGTGTTCACTAATCGATATCTGAATAATGCTAATCAAAATAATATAAAAGATTTATTCAGTAATTGAAACATTTATAACACCAATCGGAATACTACAGAACCTTTGTTCACTAATCAAAATGAGTATAACACTAATCAGAACTGTAACGCCCCGAAAATTTTACTTGTTAAGAAAATATAAGTAGTGTGGTTATTATACATTAGTATGGTCATTAAATTGAAATAATTAGAATGTGAGTTTAATTGATGGTAACATACGTTACCCCAGTATCGTACACAGAGGTGCGCGCTTCCACAGGGCGACACCGGAAAACGACAACGAAATAAAAATCTGAGAACACCATAATTTCTAGAAAAATGTGGAGATCTCAGAAATATAAATGTCTGAATTTTTCGGCGTACGGACTTCAAGGATAAGCCGACGCAACTATTTTTCGGGTGATTTTTTATCCAGTGTAAAATAAATTCTAAAAATTAAATAAAAATCACCATAATTTGTAAAACCATTACATTAACTTATGGTTAAAATTTCAAGACACATGGACACCATTTGAACCTATTTACATGTGGATTATTGAATCAGCTGATTTAGGGGACAATTACGGGATGGATTTTTGTGGATTATTTGCTATGCCACGTGTGAGGCATTAGAGAGGCCAGCACACCTAAGTAAGAAATTAACACGTTTGTTACTAACATATAAGCATGGGAATACTTACATGGGCTACGTGTTGTGGTAAAAACCAAATGGTTTTTACCATGACACCTCAAAGGCCGATGTGTCCTTTGCATGAGGAACCTGCTGGGTTTATAAAAACCCTCCACAGCCATCGCACCCACCTTTCCACTCCTGCTTGTGTGTGTGTGTGTTACTTCTGGAACTACTTCTTCTTTTGCTGCTGTGTTGTGTGGCTATCAGTGCTGTGAGAAAGCCGTTGTTGCTGCTGCAGGAGCTGCTATCTCCACTGTGTGCGTGTGGGTGCTTCAAGAAGCAACGGTGGGTGGTTGCTGTGAGCACCTGGGACTACGTCTCTGTCTTATAGTTGGGGTTCTTTGAAGAAAGACTCCATCTCCTTCAAGTCATGTAGGATTCATTCCCTCCTTTCTCACTCCTGTCTTTTATACATGCTATAGAATCTTGTTTTAGAGCCATAAAGATCTTTAGAATAGTGTGCTCCTTCCTGTTTAAGTGTTTATCCTCTTAGACTTTGGATTTGACTCCTTAAATGCTTCTGAAATTGGGTGTTTATCATGTAGGATCCATCTTCTATTTTCTTCTTCTTCCACACTTAGTTCTGGAGTCTTATTTTGAAGTCACAAACATCTTTAGTGCAGTGAGTTTGTTCCCTGTTTAAATGTGTATATCTTCCAATTTCAGATTTGAATCCTTAAGTACTCTTGGAATTGAGTGTCCATATTGTAGGATTTTCTCTATTCTCTTTCCTTCTTTGTTATAATCCCTAAGTATGAGTGTATACTATACCCACACCTTGATTTATGTTCTGAAATGATTAATAGATATGTCTTTCTGTCCATTGTGTCTATACTTTATCTAATGCTCATGTCTTAGCCAAAATATACTTGTGAAGAAATTCTTGTTAGATGCAAGGAAAAATCTTGTAGAAGGGGTGTTTATACTTAAATCTTCCTTTCATAAGTTTTTCATACCACCCATGTAGAGGAATTTCTTCTTCTTCTTCTTTCTTTCTGACTGTTGCTGGGAAACAACACTAGTGTCGACACTACCCCTGGACTGTGTCGACACTACTCCTGAACTGCTCAGACTGTTTGCTGGGAAACAACACTAATGTCGACACTACCCCTAGACTGTGTCGACACTACTCCTGAACTGCTCAGACTGTTTGCTGGGAAACAGCACTAGTGTCGACACTACCCCTGGACTGTGTCGACACCACTCCTGGATTGTTCTGACTGCTTGCTGGAAAACAGCACTAGTGTCGACACCACCCCTGGACTGTGTCAACACCACAGTGAACTGTGTTGACACCACAGTGACTTGTGTTGACATAGCAGTAACTTGTCTATCCAGTAGTGTCAACTTATCTTTAGTACAACAAGTACCAATGTGAGGGATCATTCTTTTAGCCATGGATTATTCTTAAATATCCCAAATTTGCTTGTTCCTTCATGGCTACCACCTTTTGGAATCATTGGTATTAATCTTTAAATCTTTGTTTCATGTACAATCTTGAATACCTGTGTACCCCAACTAAACCATTACAAGAGTGAGTGTGTTATGATGACAAAGTTGTGGGTCTTTAGACTCAATGAGAAATTATGTCTGGGCAAATAGGGCTGGTTCAGTCCTGGGAGGAGCACCTGAATTCGTTAGTGGCCGCATGGGAACGATAAGGACAAATGGATGTTGGCATACATCATTTCATGCTTGATTGGTCATCATATCATACATGTGTGTGTAAATGGGTATCTGAACCAGAACTTATGTGTTATCTTGAATGCATGATTATGCTTCTACATTTCCATTGTTTTACATGTGTTAATCAGTGGACACATTCGTCCCTCTATTTAATACTCAATATTCCGATTATTGTCCTGTGATTATATACTTGAGTCCTTCTTGTTTAAAGGAATTGAATTCTACTGGGCTAGTTAGCTCATTCTTCCTACCTTTTTCAGGTGATCAAGTTGGGAATGAAGTTTAAGGGGGATGTGTGTACTGAGTGGACTACCCGTCGTCCTGCGAATAGTTACTTTTCCTTTTTATTTCTCTTATAGTTGGTTCAAATGTAATAATGTTACAGTTTACCTCTATCTGCTCCTCATTTAGACTATAGTGAGGGGTATCATGTAAAAAGCTTCCGCTAAGAGAGAGTTGTGTATAAATAAGCTTTTGTGTTAATTCTCGTGCTTAATGTCTGTCATTTTTAGTAAATAGATTTTTACTAGGACGTGACAAGAACAAGGTTGAACATTTATTCAGTAATCAGAATGTTCATAACACCAATCGATATAAGCTTTGTTCTCTAAGCGGATCAACACAAGAGTAATCAGAATAATGTTAAGTAATTGGAAAGAGAATGTTCAGTAATCAATTCGAGTGTTCAATAATCGATGTAATAGGAAATATATCACTAATCAGAACAATTGTTTCTTCTATAATCAGAACACTCCTTCTTAAACAATCAGTATAAAACTTTTCTTCACTTATAGATAGAAGGCTTCTTCATTAATTGGTATAACGCTTTGTTTAGTAATCGGAATGAGATTTCTTCTCTAATCAATAGAGCCTTCCTTTTGTTCTCTAATCGGTAGAAACTTGTTATCTAATTGATATGACATTTTAGTCTCTAATCGATACGCATTGAACCGTAATCGATATGGACTTTTAGTGCATATTTTTTAAAACGATAAAAATTATCTTATTTCTAATGCATAAATACCTTGAAAAGAATATTATTAAATATATTCATGATATCCATGAGTTTTAGTTATCACCAAAACATAGGGATAAATATAAGAGTGGTTCAATAGTACAGTCCCCCAATGGACATACAACTCCCAGATCTCTGCTGGTCCTCCCTTCTACACAAGGAGAAAGTTGAATACAGTCCCTTAATCAGATACAACACCCAACACCCTAGCTAGTCGTCCCTTCTACACAAGGAGAAAGCTGAGTACAGTCCCTCAGCTGGACTACCAAGTCTTTCTAAAGAGAAGAAAGACCACCTAGTCGAGACCAAGTTTAGGATTGATAAACTTGACTAGTTGATCTCAACAGTAACCTGAGAGATACAGAGATGAACAAGAAGCTCAATCTCTCAGGCTCACAAACTCTCTCTCAAATTTCCAATGTCACACAGAGAGAGGAAAAAGGAATGAAGGCTTGACCGCAGTACACTTGAACAGATCTCTTATTGCCTTGTCGTGTGTGTTATTGTCCAGCTTCAAGGCCTTCGTCTTCTTTATATAGTCTTTTGAACAAGACCCTTGAGGAGATCTGTTAGAGCTCCTTCTTCCTGTTTCTCTTCTTCTTCTGCCCATGCCTCTTGAAGATATTGAAAAAGACCATTTGAAGGATAGTCGTTAGACAGCATCTTCTTCCCGTTGCTTCCTCTTGCTTAGAGTGTATTTCTGGAGTCTCTCATTTCCTTTTAGTCTGAAGGTTCTACTGACACCCTTCTTATGTAGTGACCCTGGATATTTATGCCCAATAAGGCTCCATATCCAGACCCACCTCCCGCGAACAGACCGAAATCTCGCAAGGGATAACTCACACACGTGTCCAGTAAGAATACAAAAGATCACCACAAGAGTACAAGAGACAATAAAGTACATGTTCTTATACTCATTTACAACACTTTACACTGTTCCAATACATTATTACATGTCCAAGAGAAAAGTACAACTACCTGGGGCATACCCCCGAGGGAGAAAAAGCTCACACCATAATAACTACAACTCAACTGTTGGTGGTACAAGTCTGCCACAACGCCTCTACAAGCCAAATATGCTACTTACACCTGTAAAGAACTATAAAGGAGTGAGCCTTAAAAAGTCACAGGCTCAGCAACGACTGTCCAAAAAGAGAAACAACAACCAGAAACTGCACAGAGGAGTAACACCTCCACCACTCAGGGTCTCACTAGTAACACCGACAATAGAACTATTGAAGTAAAGACATGCTCGCAATAAACATAACTGAATTAAATTTAAACATAAATACACTAGCTAACACAATTCACAAAAAATAAAGAGAACAACAAGACTAATGCAGAAACACCAGTCCACCACAGTAACCAAAACGAGTAAACCACGAGCAAAATAGGCAAACCACTAACAAAAGGTAACGGGATTGACAGCAAGGAGTCAGTCCACCACACACTAGAATAATAAAACACATCGAAGGACTACCCACAGAAGGGTAAAAACACGCAAGTGGAAAGTCACACATTATGACTTCCACGGAGCATAGCTCCACAACAACACTTGAAACCGGCACACGATATTTATGCCCAATGACCAGCTACCCAAGAACGGTACAAGTATCTAAAACCAAAAAGTACCACAATAGAACCACAATTGTACCACTGTGCAACTAGAAGCCTTGCACGACCAACGAGTAAGAAACTATAATCGGTAAACACTACAACCAGTAGCACAACTCATAAACACAATTTCTAGAAACCCGAGTCGAAAGGAACAACGCCACCACATGGGTAAAGACTAGTAGTTCATGATGCCTAGTATCCAACCCAGATAGCACAACACTAGTGTAGCAACCTGAATTTTTACGAAAAATAAAAATTTAAATAAAGAATTTAAAACCTGGCTAAATGGATATTTAAACAGAGCATTAAATAAAACCCATTAGATGGAAAAGAGTAATGGGCTTTACTTAATGGATCTTCTAGAAATTATTGGGTCAAAAATAAGAATTATAAAGAGAATAATAGGAAAATACCCTAAATTCGTAACTAAATTATTACCTAAATAGAAAAGAGGTATTTAATGCATTAAATAGGAAGTTTGAGTAGGAGTTGGATTCCTAAACCTACCCCATATGGATTAGCACGAATTTGGATCTCTTCCAAGTCTAAATAGGGATTGGAAAGCTTGGAAGGAGGTTAGGAAAGAGGAATTCGGAATTTAATAGGAGTTAGAGTCCTATTAGGAAATAGAAAGAGGAGAAGCTTAAATACTCTCCTAAAACCCTCATGGCCGACCCAAGCTCATTCCAAAGGATTCCTGGACCAGGAGGAGAGGCCAAGCAGGAGGAGATTTCGTGGGAAGAAGAAGCTTTCAAGCTCTCAACCCCGTTCTTCAAGTTCTAGCCCTAGAAGATAAATTGAGTCAAAGGTAGGCATTCTCACAAGCATAAACCATGAAACTTTTTCTGTAGGATGTATCATCTATCAGGAACGAAACCCTCAAGTTTCATAATTTTCCATCGAGTATATCTTTAGTTCTTGATTTTTCATGTTCTGCAACTCTTATGACCCCGAACCTTCATGCTTAATTCATATCTCCTTGCATACTCTATCTCATGCCTCCATATTTTTATGGGAGATACTGATGCATGATAGGCATCTTTTTCCCCTAAAAGCCCTAAATTCTGTTGAGCATGTTACTCGAATTAAATCGATCTTACTCCCTGTAGCATGATCTATGTTACTTGTTCTTGTTCATCCTCAAACCATGTTCAAACCATGCTCTCTCTCGAATTCCTATTTACTGGAAGTACTCTCGCATGTCTAGTTTCATTTGCCCCTGATTTCATGATTTTTCATCATGTATACAATTAGTTATGATTTTCTGAACTACCCTATGTCAAAAAGGCAAGTTTCTGGACCGCAATCCAAGACAGAGCAGAACTCTGTCAGACCCAGGCCACGGACCTGAGAAAGCGACTGCCCGACACGTCGCCTTCTCAAGCCCGTCGCGATGCCCTTCTTGTCACGTTATCAACGCGACAGGACACCCGTCGCGTTCTGGCCGCCTGAGCAAGACAGCTCTGTCGCCTTCTGTGTAACCCCCTGTCGCGATCTGCTCTGCTCCTGTCGCCTTCTATACAGGCCTATGTCGCCTTCTCAGAGTTTTGCCTGAAAACCCATGAAAAATATTTTTGTCACTTTCTAAATAATCCTTACGCCTTCTTACCGTTATACCCCCAGTAAAAACCCTACTTAAAAATGGTGCTATATTGAATGATTTAAAATACATGTTCACGACTTATTTCTATCTATGATTTCTCTTGCACTTGCACACACTTGAACCATCCATTTATGGCTGAAATCTTGCAGAAAATATCTCATAATGTATCTGGTAATTACCGAAATAAAGTATATAATTGCCCTATTTTAAAGGACTTGTATTCGTCTCTTGCGTTGTTTATATACCGATATCGACGCTCCACTGTTCTAGAATTCCTCTAGAATGTCGAGCACATGTTTTATATACACACTTTACTTGGCTTGTGGTGAACTCTCCGTCGGATATTCCTTTCTCCGGACTAGTGAACTCTTGCACAAGGCCTCCATAAGTCTCCTCTGATCATGGATTCCCACATGGTCGACGAGCCGGTTGTACCCTAATACCTACGATACCCTTTAGGGATCTATATGATCCAAACGGCTATTAGAGATTCACTCTCGTCTTAAATCACGCCGGACCTCTAGACCTGTGCATAACAAGGCCAGTGGTAGGGTCGTGAGTTCCACCTGACTGCCAACACCAAGTGCGCGTGTTGTGCAACTGTTACTATCGCCTGATTACTCGACGTATTACGTGCAATGTCCATTATCTCTCATCTATACTCTACTCGCTCACCTATTCACGTTCACTCCACTATCTCGTCTATTCATCTAGTGCTCTTATCTATTTCTTGGTACTCTATACTGGCCATTGACTGATTGTCTAAAGATAAACAATATAACCAATGCCTGGAAATAAATAAAGGGCCCGATCTTGTCCTGGGATGTGCGCCCGAAAGTGCTAGTGCCCATGGGAGTTAAATGATCAGAGTGTTTGGCATTACACTCAAGTGCTATCTATCTCGACTATCTATATGACAATCAAAAACACAAAACGTGCTATACTCTCTCGATGTCTAGAATGACAAACAAGTGCTATACTCGTCGTGCTAGTACTATACTTGTGCTAGTTGTGCTATGGCCATTCTGCTATTCGTGCTATACTTGGTACTTGTGCTATTTTGGAAACTATACGCGATCTCGTGCTATTGTGCTATCTTGTTACCTGTTGTGCTATCTCTTACTATATTTGACTCTCTTGTACCTGCTATCTCTAGACACTCTGCCATTAAATGTGTTAATTATTTAAAGCCTGCTTGAGCCTGAGATTTAAGTCCTACTGGGCGTTATCGCTCACCCTACGTTATTTGATGTTGTGTTCTCAGGTGAGACCGAGGATGACACATACACTCACGAGGAAGGGAATGACAAGAGTGAAGCCAGGAGTACCCTTGAGTCATTATGTTATCTTAGAGTTCTAGTTAGTTATTTTCTTTTATTGCAATGTAATTGGGCCCTGTAGAATGGCTCTGATATTAGCGGTTGTAACTAGACACAGAAAAGTTATTAATGAGAAAGATTTATGGTACTTGCTCTATACCTTTTCTTGCAACTACCTTTGCGCTTCGATATTCCGCGTTGGGGCGTGACAACTAGAACCACCTCTCAGTCTCCTCGTCACGGATAGAAAGTCTAAATGCGGCTCCACCACAATACTGCATAAGCCAAAGAACTGTGGAGACCAACCAACACCATTTTACAATAACACATGCTATAGACCCGCGCCTGACACACTTCTACAAGTTATGGGGCCCGTAGAGTGAGGCAAGTGGAAACACAAGACTAGCTAGGGATAAGTATGTCTACTGGTGTGCGTCCCACAACCAGGAGCGTGCTACAAGCGACCGAACAGAGAACACTCACACACCACAAGTCACTGCCCCACTGTCGTCTTTTCCTCAGCCGGATGAACTACTCAACAAACACATGAGTGAGGGTGTCCAGGAAGACAACACAGACCTCTACAGTACACACAGTACTGGGACAAACCCCGAACACAATGTGTCTAGCTCATAGAGAACCTAGGGTACCCAACTAGAGACGTATTCCAGAATAAGCGCTGGACCACCAAACTCGGTAAACACAAAGACCACGTTACACACCGAACACACATATAAACCATTCATTCATAAACCATGGTGTACCACGATTATTCATCACAGGTTATCATATAACCCCTAACTCAAGTGTATACAAATACTACCGTTAAACACATAACTGCATAACTCTTACATATTGAACATCATTACATGATAAACATTAATAACTAACTAACCACAATCTGAACCATTGTCCCTAAGTCATGCTTTACTACCATTAACCATGCTTAAACATCTTAAATCAACATTAAATAACCAAGGCTAAGTCCATACATGACCCTCATTGCCCAAAACCACATAACACACCTCGGAAAGAAGAATGCGATAGGGTTGACTGCCGCATTAAGAACGCAACGACCCGACCAGTCGCGACCACAAGAAGAATGAGACAAGGCCTAATGTCACGACATGAACGTGATGGCCCAACATGTCACCATCATGCCAATCGATAACTATAACACCAATTGATACACATAAACGCGACAAACCAAAGCAACGCATTCACAACTAGAACGCGATAGGAAGATAGTCGCGTTAAGAACGTGATGGTTCGATCTGTTGCCTTATCAGGCAGACAGCTGAACCCTTCTTCTTCCTCCAGAAATCAATTCAAACCCAATTTAAACTAGAGTTTAGACCTTTAAAACGAAAAGTGCACAACACCTCACCACTATAACATGATTTACAAACCCCAAACCATTCAAATAATACAACATGAAGGGGAAGTCTCCCTACCAACACAAAGAACATGAAGAACACCACACTGACGTCATTTCCATGCTCTAAATGCCCTCCTCGTGTCAAAACCACACCAGCAAAGCCTCTCCTATAGTCGGACAGAGCTTCCCCTGCTTTGTCTGGCCACAAACTGCCTTTAAACAACTCAACAGCAAGAACACGACGTAGCATGTCGTCGTGTTCAAAACGCGACGGACCTAGATGTCGACTTCCAAAACCCGAAGCGCCATGCATCAGAAAGGCAGTGTGGAGAACGTGACGTAGGCAAGAGACGCATTTAGAATGCGACATACACTGTAAAGCCGTGGGCCTTATTGGACCCTTAATGGGACTTTCTAGAATATTGGCTGGTTGACGCCAAGGGTGCTTGACGTCAACATCGTGTTGACAGCGACATTGTATGTCGTCAACCTGGTCTTGACGGCAATCGATGTTTCCGTCTACCCGAAATTCTAGAATGTTTCAAGTGTTGAACTTGACAGCAATCTCTATTGACGTCAAGTTCTTGGCGGTGCAATTGATGGCACCCAAGGTTGACGTCAACTATCCTCGGGCCTATTTTTATGAGGCAACCTGAGGCCTTCTTCTTCCACCCTTTCTCCCCTTCCACACCTCCACCTTCACCTCTCTCCTTCTCCACCTCTTGCGGCGGCCAAGGGGAACTCGTGGGGAGGTTGTGGTGTGCGTGGCGGCTTTGGATTGGGCAAGGAAATGGAAGATTTGGAGGATCGACCACACGGGGTGTGCTTGAGGATCAGTGCGATTCTGAGGTTTTTCTTGAGATTTTTGGCATCTTGAGGTAGGGATCCTAACCCTAAAACCTCCCTTGATCTTTGTGTGTGCTAAATGTGCATGTGATTGTGTGTTAATCTAGTTTTTGGGGAGGGTTTCTCCATGCCGAGTTTTGAGGGTGTAATGTTCAATCCAACCATTGGATCGGTATTTTCCGGCTTTATACTGGTGTCATTTGATGAGGGAAAGCATTTCCCATCATCAGATCTTGATATTATGGGCTGGATCACCCTGGGGGAGAGGCCTAGGGCTGTATCAACTACTGGAAGCTGAAGAACATGACGTCAAGGGTTGTTGACGTCAAGCTCTTCAGGATGAACTTGACGGCAAGGTCTATTGCCGTCAATATTAGGTTAACGGCAGTCAACACTGCCGTCTACTTTGGTAGATGGCAGGGGCTGTGCCATTTACCCTGGGTTAACGACAATCAGGGTTGTCGTCAACCCCACAGGTAGGTCCCAGCAGTCTGAGTCCCTTTTTGTGTATGAGGTTGGGACACGCAGTGTCTGCCTCTTGGCACGGTGTGCCAGACGTTGAGAGTGTCTTCGTCTGTGCGTGTGTTGTGCTTTGTCGTGCTTGTGCTTGTGCTGTGTTCTTCTTGGGTGTTGAGCAGGGCTCCGTCTGGATGACTGGTGTTGAGTTATTCCACAGGTGAGCCTGGGCATCGAGTGCGACTCCGTCTAGTGTGTGCCCCTTGTGGTGGTTACGAGGTGGTTTCCATGGGGCCCCCTCTCCACCATTGAGTCTGGCATAGGGGAAAATCGATCGAGGATTAGACGTGACGAAGTGCGAGTGTGCACACATGCCAAGGGTTTGAGGACTTTGTGGTGTCGAGGCGCCAAGCCATAGGCCCTAGCTGGTCCTACCTTCTTATGTGTGTGTGTGATTGTTGCTGTGTGTTTGTTATGTGTTGTTGAGTTTGCGAGGTTCTAGTTTTCTGGCGCACTCCTATGAGGAGTTGGACGTCACACCACCAGTTTCTGTGTTTTAGTGCAGTGTTTCTTTAGCGTAGTTTATTTTCCTGCACTTGTAGTACTATTTTCCAGTGGGGGTTAGTGTCCCTACTGGGTCTCTTCTTGAGACCCACTCCCTTCCTTTTTAGGTGGTTCGTCATCGACTCCAGGTGCTGAGGAGTCGAGTCACTCCGGTGCTGGTCTTGCTTAGCTGCTAAAAGTGATACTCTCTTTTTGGTGTACGTATTTACTATACTCTTTTCCCTTATTGGATTTGCTATGAGATGTACCATGTTATTATATTTAGTGGATTATATTAGTCTTTGTGGTTGTGCACTTTCTTATATATATTCTCCTCAAATATTTTCTTTTAACCCTTTCGAGCTTCGGCTCGTGGGTGGCGGTTCAAGATTCGGGTTACTAGTGGGTAATTGGTAATTCGGATCCTGGGTCGTTACATACACCCCCGTCGCATTCTCAACTAGAGAACTTGTGGGCTCTATGGGGCCCAAACTCCGGCCACGATACCCACACAACACACGAAGGCCACAACCTAGGCCCAATGGCCACACATTGGCCAAAAGCACCACACTACAACCATTAAACTCGAATCCGAACAGCCACAATGCTACATCTTACCTACCACGAAAAGGTAGCATGAAAAGGCAGGATAGAATCTGACTAGATGGAAGCAACTATATTTCAAAATGTGCACTTATAGTAAACAAATTTTGAGACTTTTGAATACATGAGAAATAGTATGTTGAAAATATAAACAGAGAATCATTTGAAATATGCTTGACATTATATATTAAAATATATATGAATAAAATGTATGACTAATCGTTGTAAAGACATTAGTAATTGGTGCATCCAAAGTATTTAAAACAACTTGTTCACTAATTGATATATTTGAAGTCAGATTAACACTAATCAGAATAGTATATGACTTGTATTCATCAATCAATACATGAACAACACTAATCGAAATAATATAAAACCTCTATTCAGTAATAAGAACATCTATAACACTAATCAGAATGATATTAAACCTTTCTTCACTAATTGGAATACGTATAACACTAATCGGAACAAAGTTGAACTTTTATTCAATAATCGAAATACATATAAACACCAATCAATATAAACTTTATTCTCTAATCGAAATAGCATAAGAGTAATCAGAATGATGTTAAGTAATTAGAAAAAAGATTTTCAGTAATCGATGTAGCATATCACTAATCGAAACAATCATTTCCTCTATAATCAGAGCATTGCTTCTTCAATAATCAGTATGAAACTTTTCTTCTCTAATCGAAAGAAACTTCTTTAGTAATCGGTATGAGATTTCCTCTCCAAGCGACATGAACTTCCTTTTATTTTCTAATCGGTCGAAACCTTCTTCAGTAATCAATGTGGCACTTTAGTCTCTAATCAATACACATTCAACTGTAATTGATATGAACTTTTAGTGCATATCTTTTGAAGGCATACAAATTATCTTATTTTTTTATACATAAATATCTTGAAAAAATATTATTAAATATATTTATGGTATTAAATATGTTTATGATATTCATGAGTTTTAGTTATCACTAAAATATAGGGATAAATATAAGAGTGGTTCAACAATTGTCATAGGTAGCAGCACCAGAGCCGAGAGAGGACCTACTCGCCGGATGCACTACAAGATGGACACGGCAAATCTAGATAGGTTGATTCAGCCTATAGCTCCCCCCAAACTCGGTCGGTAGCTCCCCCTTCTTCTTGGCCTAGAGGTCCCCCTCCTCAACCCCCATCTTTGTCCAAGTCATCTTCTACACACTGTCGTGGTTCATCTCAGACCTATGTGATAAATGTTAATTTATAATACCTCATACATTTTGTTTATTTATGTTACTTCTATTGTCATACTACTCTCGTAAGCATCTGTTGGTTGGCCAGCCAGTTCAAAACAACAAAGGAAGAAGGATGCTGAACAAGAAGGATCGCCAAAGAAATCTGGATGGACAATGAAGATTTTTGGTTCCAACCAAAGGAAAAGCATGCAGTAACAAGATCCCCTTGACATTGAAGATGCCACCATAGTGGATGGCTCAGATGTGACTCCTTCACCATCTGAGCCATCTCAGAGACAAAGTACCAGATATGAGTCATCAAATCCTTCTTCTCCATCTAGTACAAGTGGCAGTGTTGTTGGTGGTGGTGGTTGTAACGTTGCGCATTTTTTGGATCTTCGTGGATCCTTGCTTAGTGGTTGTGGAGGCCAGTGTGTGGCCAATGTCGTGTGTTTTAGGTGTTTGCGCAGGTTGTGAGGCTTTGTGGGCCGGCAGGTTGGGCCCAAAGCACTCACTGGTTCCCTGCCTGTGAATGCGATAGAGCCTGGCGTCGCGTTCTGAACCCGGCGGCCCTGGGTGTCGCGTTCTGGTTGCCGCCATGGAGTAGTCCTCGGCTGCATGTCCACCGCATGTCACGCGCTAGGCGGCCTACTGATGTCGACCATGGGAAGGCAACGACCTTCTGTTGCGTTCAGGTCGCGATGGTGGGCTACATTGTGTTCCCAACTGTGATGCGTTTTTAGCTAAAGTCGGCCAAACAGAGCTCCAGCAAGCTCTACTCAGCCAAGGAGTAGTTTTTGCGAAGGTTTTCGGGCGATTCGAGGTTCGGGAGGTGTTTTTGGCGTGGTCTCGCCGCGAGGACGTCACTCGGAGCAGGGGAAATGACAGGTGGTTGTCGTTCTTCGCATTCTTCGCAGAGGTAGGGAGATTCCACCTTGTTTCTCAATGTCAATCGCTTGTAAAGCATGTTTAGCTTGTTAAACTTGCAACAAATGGTACATAATATGTTAGTGTAGCTGTATAAGCATGAATATATGGTTTTTAGGGTGGTTTGTGTGGTTTGCATGAGAGATCCGGAGATGGGAGCCAGGATTAGGGTTCCTGCCTGTGAAGGCGACGGACCTTTCTATCACATTTTGAATGCGACAGGCCGACCCGTCGCGTTCTACTTCTGAACGCGGCCTATCAGGGTGTCACGTTCAGAAGGCGACACTAACCCCCATCGCATTAACAGTTCCGTGGGTTTTACGTATGTGCATGTAGCGCTCAAGGAGCGTGTTGTTTACATGGTTGATGTGGTGTTTACGTGGTTTGAGCGGTATGCATGTGATTTGTGTGTGCGTGGTGAGTAGTATGACGCATGTGTCCATCGTGATTTAACTTCTGTGATTAGTTGTACTGATTGGGTAATAAGGTTCTAGCGTGAACCTAGCCTCGGTCCTTTGATGTCTGTTATAGGTTATTTAAGATGGTTTAATTAGTAAAGCATGTGTAGGGTTAAGAGTTAGTGTATGGTTATTAAGTGGTTATTGTGTATAGTGTTTAATGTGGCAATGGAGGTCATGAGAAGATCAATGACAGGCCAGATTATATGGTTAATGTAGTTCATGTATGTGTCTGTATAGGCTAGCTTGTAGGTCACATAGTGACCAGGGACAAGCTATTCCTGACACTTGTACCGTGATTTGTAATAAAGATTATATATGTATGTATCGTGGTTTGTGCATTGCCGAGTTTGGTGGTCTGGCACCTGTTCCAGAATACCTCTTCAGTTGGGTACCCCAGGTTCTATGTGAGCCAGGCACGTTGTGCTCAGGGCATGTCCTGGTACAGTGTGTACCACAGAGGTCTCAGTCATCTTCCTGGACACCCTCACTCCTATGTTTGAGTTGTACGTCCGGCTGAGGGAAAGACGACAGGGGGCAGCGGCTTGTGTTTATGGGTGTGCAGTTGCTTGTAGCGCGCTCGTGGTTAGGAGGACGGACACCAGTAGACGTACTAGTCCCCAGCTAGTCTTGTGTTTCCAGTGCCTCACTTTAGGGAGCTCAGGCCGGAGTCCCTAAAGGTGTCAGGCTTGGGTCTGCAGTTGTGTGGTCTGCAGGTGTGGTGTTAGTTGGTCTCCACTGTTGTTTACTTTGTTTATTTGTGGAGCAGTACCTAGACTATATGTCCGTGGCTACGAGACTGAGAGGTGGTTCTTATGTTGTGTTGTCCGGGTTGAATACTGTGTCATGAACCAGTAGTCCGTTCCCGTGTGGTGGTGTCGTTCTTTCCGACCGTGCTTTGTCAATGGTTGTGGCGTGTGTGTAGTGACTCACTAGTTGAGGTTTTACTCGTTGTAGTGTGCCCTAGTGGTGGCATGGTTCTGGTTGTAGTTCCGTGGTGGTACCTCATGGTGGTAGGTACTTGTACCCTTCATGGGTAGCTTTGTGTTATGGTACATTGTGTACTAGCCTCTTCAAGTGTTGAGGTGGACTTGTGTTCCGTGAAGGTCAAGAGGTGTGACCTTTCACATATTGTGTTTTACCCTTCTTTGGGTAAGCTTTCGATTATGGTTTGAGTGTGTGATCGATTGGCTTGTTGATGCCAGTCTTGTTACCCTTCGTGGGTAGGTTGCCTGCGAAGCTTGTAGCTTAGGTGACCAATTATTATAATGATTTGCATGTGAGGCTTGTGGCCTAGGCATTTCAGTTGTTGGCGGACTAGTGGTGCTGTGTACTAGTCCTGTTGCTCCTCTTTCCTTCCGAGGATATAGTTTGTTGATATGTTTATGTTTTAGTTGTTGTTTATTATGATTGTTGTGAGCATGATATGGTTTGGCTATCGATGTTGCCAGTGAGACCCTCTGGGTGAGGTCTCTTTAGTTTCGTGTGTTGTTTTGGGTGGTCCCTGAACGCGCGGCATTGTTGATTGTGCATTTTCGTTGTCCAGATTCCTCGCACAAGTCAAAATGTGCACTTCCTCTAAACTGTCTCACAAAATAAAATAGTAAAAAGGAACTAGCACAATGGTGAGAACAGGTCATATCCACGAGAGGCAGAATAAGTTTGACTAAAAAATACTTCGATTTGAAATCTCTATCGACGATGCATTAAACGTGAATCACTGTACCCTCTCAATTGAGGGATCAAACAGGTCAACAAAAATCCTGAAAGAAAAATTATCCATCAATGTACCCCTATAGCTCAGGGGATGAACAATCACATTCTCAACTCTCCACAAACATCTATCAGAATGAGACAGTGAAAAGATCATATTGAGACAATGAAAAGGAATGCAACCAAAGATTAAGTTGAGATCAAAAGGAACTGAAGAATGTCAGATTACTGTACTAAAGATGATGACAAAATCAGTAAAGAAAAATTACAGAAACCATGAACAACACATCATGCTCCCAATCTGTTTAGGGGACAGAAATAGAACACTAATGAATAGAAAACTCAAAGTAACAATTGCACTAAATCAAACTCTGGAACATAAAGAAGTGGAAAACTACTAAATCCTTCACAGCAGCAGAAGAATTCCTCAACAATTCTGAACCATAAACTCCTCACAAACCAACAGAACTCCCAACAATCGCACCAGATCAAACAAGCCTCTGGAATCCCAGACTCTAATTCTCACCGCAGCAGGAATAAACTTCATAAATTCTACTCTCGAGCTGAACTCTCCGGAAGTTCCCTGGACAATGGACTACCACAGATCAACCCAAGAATCAGTTCTTCTTGTTGCCCTGTGTTGTCTCTGCAGCACACACCTCTGGAATTCTTTAGACGTACCTGACCACCAATCTCAAGATGAACACAACAAGAATAATGAAAGAACTCCGATCAACCTACCAGCCAACAGCAACACAAAATGCTTAAAAGCTTACAGAAATAAAAGAACAATTGCAGTAGACAGAAGAAATGACAAAGCAAATTAATCGAAATGGCAAAACAAGTGCCCCTGGATCACCCTCACAAATTGCACAAATTCCTTACAGAAGGGAATAAGAAACTAAACTCTAACATCGAATCCCAATTGCTGAACAGAAGAAAGAAGGAACATAAAAAAAATCGAACTCTGATCTGAACTCCCTTCCCTGCTCTGCTCAAACCGAAAATACAAGACTGGAAGAACAGGAAATACAGAAAATGTAAACTAAAATTCCTAAAAATTCTAACCAACCAAAGCCCACAGACCCCCGAAGAACTGCTCAACAGGAAACGAAGAACACCCAAAATCAAAAGAACAGCAGAGAGGGAGAACCCCCAAACATCTCAACACTCTGCTCAAAAGAAAATACAAAAAATGGAAACTAAAATAAAGAAAAAAAATCCTACTTGCCAACCAGGGAACCCCTGCACTGAGGACCTTGGGTCCTTTTATAGGCCTCATGGCCTTCTTCTTCCCGCCTTCCACCGGATCGCTCCGGCTTCAGCACATCTGTTCAGCACACCCGGATCGCCAGCGCAGCATCAATGCCAGCTCGGCCGCCTTCACAGCTGCTCACACCCCGCCGCGCCTGTGCTGCTCTGCATGAACCCGGCCTATGCATCCGGTTCCGTATGCATCACACTCCTCACACCCACTCCGGATCCAACAGCCATCGCACACCACACCGCCGCAGCGCACCGCCTCCATTGCCTAGCTGCTGCTCTGCATCTGCTGCACACCGGTCCAGTACGCTCGGTCAGCACCGCCTCAAGCGTTTGCCGCCCAAATCTGCCATCTTCTGCCGCACATGCCCGCCACGCACGGCACCCAGCCTCAGATCCATCAGTAGCGCACTGCCAGCTTCAGCTACGCACGGCGCCTCCCCATCTCTGCACATCTCCGCCTCTGCCGCTGCACATGAACCAGCCCTGGCCTGCGCCACCCTGGCCCTTGGCGCGCCGCACCAACCCAGCCTGGACACCATCTGGCCATGCCCATCACCACAGCCACCCAGCCCAGCCGCCTCCATCTGATCTCCTGCGTCCAGCTGCCAAACCGCCATGCCCTCCCTTGCACAGCACCGCCACAGCACCTGATCCAAACCGCCATCGCACACAGCCTCCTGGCCAGGGCTCCTTCACAAGGAAGAACCCAAATCGCCCAAATACCAGCTTCGTGAAGCTTCCAGCTGAAGACCTGTTAGAAAGGAAGAATTAAAAAATGGTTGCGTGCCTATTTTAACTAAATGAACCAAGACAGGCGTAATGGACTCATGAGTGAAAATAGATGTTGGCCCAATGGGCCCATGAGGAGAGGGGTATGTGTCATTATGGTGTTGGGTGGAGTATTTAAAAAAAATACTATTATTTATTTAATGGGATGGGTGGGGTTTTATTTATTTATTTATCCCTATTTATTTACCACTAAAGATATTTACAAGACTATTATTGTAACAATATTTATTTACAAGTGACTTTTATTTTTTCAAAGTGAATAAAAGAAATGACTTATTTAAATGAAAATCTAACAACTAATATTCAAAAAAATTATTTACAGATGAAATGAAAATTAACATCAAAAGCACATTATTTATAGACAAGACTGTCTAAATTTAACTAAATGTATGAAATTTAACATAAAATTTTGTAATTATCACTCCCCCCTACTTAAACATTGCTAGTCCCTTAGCAATAAAAGTACTCAAAATATAAGACTAGAATATAAATCTCATGCTAACCAGCCATCATGTAAAAGATTTATGTAAAGACTGTCTTTCCTAATTGTAAAGACTTATGGCAAGAAATTAGTGCACAAATGGTAGCTCACTTAAGAGTTCACATCAGCCCTTCTGAAACTCCTCTGCTTCAGTTAGTATTGAGATTAGATTGATTTGAGGAGAAGAAAAGTATTTTGGAGTAAGATCCTTGTTCAGTCAGATCGGGTTGTTTCTCTCAGTTCCATTCTGCCCATCTTCCTTGAGGATTATTCTCTGAGTTGGGGACTTTTGTCCCTTTATTTGCACTTTGTGCACTCAGAATTTCTTTATTTCTTTTTCATCCATAATGCTGCACAACCCATCATCACTTTTCAAGAGTAGCGAGTCCAACTTTACTCAGATCCGGGGCATTTTTCATGGATATATTTTTCTTTTGCTTTTGCTTTTTCTTTTTGCTTTTCTTTTCTTTTCCTCTTAAAGGAAGATTGACAGTCAAGTTCCTTGATCACACACCTTCACTTCCTTCACAATTCACTTAAGGGAAGGGATAAAACCAATCACCTCCTCCTACTAGCCTTTACAATTTGCTACATTCGGGTTCAGCTAGTCTCAGTGGCTGTGTAGTGTGTGTATGAAACTTCTTGCCATAATCCTTACATAAGGTAGACAAGAAGTACATGTAATCATTTACTAGAGGCTACCTAACATGGATACTGCAAGGGAATGTGACAACCACAAAATTTTAATGGTTAAAGATCAGACACAGTTTGTGAAATGACAAGCATTTTTATTCAAAGATTTATTTAAAGATGAACATTGTGAAATTTTTATTTTTCTATGTACAAGCTAAGAAAATGAAATGAAGCAATGGTTGGATGATGACTATGCATGCTTTATTCTACCTCTCCCCCCTACTTATTTGCAAGAAAAGAAAGCAAGATAAAATTACCTGATAAGAAAATCTGTACACTTGGGTTGCCTCCCAAGAAGCGCTAAGTTTATTTCGTCTTCAGCCGGACGCAATTAGCTTCGTTTGATCAGCTAGCTTGGTAGATCCGTTTTTAAAAAAGTGGGCTTTCATAGGAATGCTTTAATATTTGCCCATTAGCAATGAATGATTGTCTAGTTTTTGGGTCAAGAATGATAGCATCATTGTCACAAACTTCGACAACACTATAAGGACCATCCTGTCGGGACTTCAATTTTCCCGAAAACAGACTAAGTCGAGAATTAAATAACCAGACCTTATCTTGCATTTGAAAAGTTTTTCCATGATTTTTCAAGACTTCAATTAGTTTCTTCTCTTGCCCTTCATCAAGATCGCTAGCAATTATGATGGGCCAAGTCTCGTCCTTTCCTAGAAAGATGTATTTTAAATTAGCAGGGAGTGGTTTTAGCTCAACCTTAGGAGGATATTCTAATGGAAATGATAGATCATTATTCTGAAACATGGGACTAAATTGTCCTTCCTCTCCCTCAAACCCTAGAACACAGGGTTGGTCTACTACTTTTCCCACACAATTCTTCCAAGAGTTCTTCATTATCAGTTGGTTTGTTTTTAGATTTTGGCTTTAAAGCTTCAGGAAAAGGGACTCTTAGAATGTAATGACTTGGGTCTTCATTTATTTGATTGTGTCTACAGCTCTTCAATGATTTTCTCTTTTCCCTTGAATTTTTCAACATTCTCTTCACTCTCTTCTTCAATTTCTCTTTCATTTCCTTTTCTTTGTCCTCATTCATATTGACATGTGTGGGTGAGGATTTGTTATGATGTTTCACTTCTTAAAGTAGACATTGTTTTCATTCATATTCCACTTGGGCCCCTAGCCTGGGAAAAATGATGGTCCTGTTGTATAAGTTGATTTTGAATTTGTGGTGCTGAAATGTTTTGGACAAAAGTTTGATGTGGGTTTTGTGGTAGAGGTACATTTGGTCTGACAGGGTTCTGTACCCCTGACCTTGATAGTATTGCTGGTCCTGATAAAATCCAGAAGAGTTGTTCCTTGGGTTTGTTATAGTTTGACTTGGTAACTGACCCAATTCCTCCTACACACATCAGCAATCTGAGACTCTATCCTATCCAAATTTTGTTGAATAGTTTGGTTCTGATTTTGATATTGATTTTGTTGTTCTTGCATAGTTTGGCAAAGAGTCATCATCATATCTTGAAGTTGATTCATTTTATCTTCCCAATTGGGCTGAGAAGATGGTGGTTGATTGTATGAATGTTGCTGAAAATTGGTATAAGCAAATTGATTGAAGTTTTGATTTCCATTGAATTGTGGAGGTCTGAAATAAAAAGATTGGTCAAATCCTGAATTTTGATTGGGATAGGATTGACCATACATGGATTGCTTGAAAGAAGTTTGAGACACTTCTTCATATTGATTTCTCCAAGAAAAATTTGAGTGGTTTCTCCAACCAGGATTGTATGTGTTAGAAGATGGATCATGAGGGGGTTGGTAGAAACCTTGGAAAGTTTGGACTTGTTCTTGATAGGCCATGGGTTGAAAGAATCTCTCAATCGATAGGTTGAGCCAAATCTAAGTCCAGAGAATGTCTACCAAGCATGCACAGATTGAAAAGCCTCTATTTATGATTTTTGAATTTTTTTAAAAATTTTATTGATTTTTGATGAATTT
Organism: Colocasia esculenta; assembly: GCA_014218235.1. Classification (NCBI taxonomy): domain Eukaryota; kingdom Viridiplantae; phylum Streptophyta; class Magnoliopsida; order Alismatales; family Araceae; genus Colocasia; species Colocasia esculenta. The sequence goes on along the minus strand of CM024760.1, from coordinate 158,654,663 downwards.
TTAAACAAACACAAGCAAACAAACACTTTCAAATCAAATTAACCTAGACACTAAGTGTTCCTTGGACTTATGTTATTTTCTCAAAATCAGATTTATACTTGCTTAAATCCAATTCTAACTCTTTTTGTACTGGCCAGGTAAGAGGTGGAGTAGAGGGAGGCCCCCCTTGCTTTCGCAAGGACCCAATTAAATAACCTCTAGCTCACTTAAGCGTAAGCTTTTTAACCTCTAATCCTAGACACCAGACGTAAAGAGAAGTTTTAGAATTAAGAAAGAACAAATCTAATTATGAACCCTAGGGCCAAGTCTACTGATTTTTATTGAAAGTTTAGGACAATGCAAGAATGTGAATTTTTTTGTGATTTTTGGCAAAGGAAAGGGTGATGAAATCCCTCACCTTATCTTTTTATCTAATGGGTTAAGCCCTTAACAGTCTCAATTACAAATGTGAAGTGCACAGATCAATTTCAAACAAGGGATTATCTAATGCTAAGTCTAATGCATGAAACGAGAGAGAGAAATCTTACCTTCCCCCGCTCTCTCAATGCAAGAAAAAAATGAAATGACAATTAAAATGATGAATGTCCTAAAACATGGGATCCTAATCTTGAGAGATGAAATTTTTAATTACAAACAAACGGCTAACATGAAAGAGCGATTTGAGAAATTTTTTAGATTTTAGAAGTTTTTAATTTTTATTTGATTTTTAAACTGAATAAAATGAAAGTAAGGAAATATAAAGTGGTACTATAGACTAATGCCAAACCAATCAAACCACAAAGAGGCCAATTATTACATGCCAACGAGAAGGAAATCTCTGTACATGCACAGAGAGTACATGAAAGCCTCACTACAAAGTTCACTCACACTCTTTCTATCTAAAATTCGGAATTAAAAGTAATTAAAAAAAATTTTCAGCAAGCTTCTCCTCCAATGGGCTTCAAATCTCCAAGCCCAAATCTCCATGGTCCACTCTTATGCAAATCTGAAATGAAAGCCCACAACAAGTTAATGTAAAACCAATAGAAATGAAATCAAATCAAAATAGATCTAAATCAAACTCTAATGCCTCCCGGCAACGGCGCCAAGATGAACGCGCGGCATTGTTGATTGTGCATTTTCGTTGTCCAGAGTTCCTCGCACAAGTCAAAATGTGCACTTCCTCTAAACTGTCTCACAGAATTAAAATAGTAAAAAGGAACTAGCACAATGGTGAGAACAGGTCATATCCACGGAGAGGCAGAATAAAGTTTGACTTAAAAACTACTTCGATTTGAAATCTCTATCGACGATGCATTAAACGTGAATCACTGTACCCTCTCAATTGAGGGATCAAACAGGTCAACAAAAATCCTTGAAAGAAAAATTATCCAATCAATGTACCCCTATAGCTCAGGGGATGAACAATCACATTCTCAACTCTCCACAAACATCTATCAGAATGAGACAGTGAAAAGATCATATTGAGACAATGAAAAGGAATGCAACCAAAGATTAAAGTTGAGATCAACAAGAACTGTAAGAATGTCAGATTACTGTACTAAAGATGATGACAAAATCAGTAAAGAAAATATTACAGAAACCATGAACAACACATCATGCTCCCAATCTGTTTAGGGGACAGAAATAGAACCTAATGAAATAGAAAACTCAAAGTAACAATTGCACTAAATCAAACTCTGGAACATAAAGAAGTGGGAAAACTACTAAATCCTTCACAGCAGCAGAAGAATTCCTCAACAATTCTGAACCATAAAACTCCTCACAAACCAACAGAACTCCCACAATCGCACCAGATCAAACAAGCCTCTGGAATCCCAGACTCTAATTCTCACCGCCAGGATAATAAACTTCATAAATTCTACTCTCGAGCTGAACTCTCCGGAAGTTCCCTGGACAATGGACTACCACAGATCAACCCAAGAAATCAGTTCTTCTGGTTGCCCTGTGTTGTCTCTGCAGCACACACCTCTGGAATTCTTTAGACGTACCTGACCACCAATCTCAATGAACACAACAAGAATAATGAAAGAACCCGGATCAACCTACCAGCCACAGCAAAACAGCCAAATGCTTAAAAGCTTACAGAAATAAAAGAACAATTGCAGTAAGACAGAAGAAATGACAAAGCAAATTAATCGAAATGGGCAAAACAAGTGCCCCTGGATCACCCTCACAAATTGCACAAATTCCTTACAGAAGGGAAGAAGAAAACATAAACTCTAACAGTCGAATCCCAATTGCTGAACAGAAGAAAGAAGGAACATAAAAAAAAATCGAACTCTGATCTGAACTCCCTTCCCTGCTCTGCTCAAACCGAAAATACAAGAACTGGAAGAACAGGAAAATACAGGAAAATGTAAACTAAAATTCCTAAAAATTCTAACCAACCAAAGCCCACAGCAGACCCCCGAAGAACTGCTCAACAAGGAAACGAAGAACACCCAAAATCAAAAGAACAGCAGAGAGAGACCCCCAAACATCTCAACACTCTGCTCAAAAGAAAAATACAAAAAATGGAAACTAAAAATAAAAGAAAAAAAATCCTACTTGCCAACCAGGGACCCTGCACTGAGGACCTTGGGTCCTTTTATAGGCCTCATGGCCTTCTTCTTCCCGCCTTCCACCGGGATCGCTCCGGCTTCAGCACATCTGTTCAGCACACCCGGATCGCCAGCGCAGCATCAGATGCCAGCTCGGCCGCCTTCACAGCTGCTCACACCCCGCCGCGCCTGTGCTGCTCTGCATGAACCCGGCCTATGCATCCGGTTCCGTATGCATCACACTCCTCACACCCACTCCGGATCCAACAGCCATCGCACACCACACCGCCGCAGCGCACCGCCTCCATTGCCTAGCTGCTGCTCTGCATCTGCTGCACACCGGTCCAGTACGCTCGGTCAGCACCGCCTCAAGCGTTTGCCGCCCAAATCTGCCATCTGCCGCACATGCCCGCCACGCACGGCACCCAGCCTCAGATCCATCAGTAGCGCACTGCCAGCTTCAGCTACGCACGGCGCCTCCCCATCTCTGCACATCTCCGCCTCTGCCGCTGCACATGAACCAGCCCTGGCCTGCGCCACCCTGGCCCTTGGCGCGCCGCACCAACCCAGCCTGGACACCATCTGGCCATGCCCATCACCACAGCCACCCAGCCCAGCCGCCTCCATCTGATCTCCTGCGTCCAGCTGCCAAACCGCCATGCCCTCCCTTGCACAGCACCGCCACAGCACCTGATCCAAACCGCCATCGCACAGCAGCCTCCTGGCCAGGGCTCCTTCACAAGGAAGAACCCAAATCGCCCAAATACCAGCTTCGTGAAGCTTCCAGCTGAAGACCTTTTAGAAAGGAAGAATAAGTAAAAAATGGTTGCGTGGCCTATTTTAACTAAATGAAACCAAGACAGGCGTAATGGACTCATGAGGTGAAATAGATGTTGGCCCAATGGGCCCATGAGGAGAGGGGTATGTGTCATTATGGTGTTGGGTGAGTATTTAAAAAAATACTATTATTTATTTAATGGGATGGGGTGGGGTTTTATTTATTTATTTATCCCTATTTATTTACCACTAAAGATATTTACAAGACTATTATTGTAACAATATTTATTTACAAGTGACTTTTATTTTCAAAGTGAATAAAAGAAATGACTTATTTAAATGAAAATCTAACACTAATATGTTCAAAAAAATTATTTACAGATGAAATGAAAATTAACATCAAAATGCACATTATTTTAGACAATGACTGTCTAAATTTAACTAATGTATGAAATTTAACATAAAAATTTTGTAATTATCAGTCCCTAATGAGCCTGTGACTTGTTGAGGCTCACTGCCCTACAGTTCTTTTCAGTGCTTGCCATTTGTTGGGCTTGCAGTGGCGTTGCAACAGACTTGTACCACCAGCAGTAGAGTTAGTCGTGTTGTGTGAGCATGTGCTCCCTCGGGGTATGCCCCAAGTAGTTGTACTACTTAACTGGACATGTAATAATGTATTGAGATAGTTGTACAATGTTGTTTACAGGTATGAGCACATGTACTTTCTTGTATCTTATAATGTTGTTGTTGTCTTTTATATTCTTACTGGACACTTGTGTGATCTATCCCTTGCGAGACTTCGGTCCGATCGCGGGAGGCGGACTTGGATATGGAGCCTTATTGGACATAAATATCTAGGGCCGTTACAGTTGGTATCAGAGCATGGTCCAGTTAGAATATGAAAAGACATTGAAGTTACAATATCCCAAGACATGGTTTAATGTCCACTGCTGGTAGTAAGTATGCAGTTTTGTGTGATTTTTAGCGTGGTTTTCATGTGAATTTTTGTTATATGGAATGTGTATAGTTGTTTAGAATCTAGAAGTTGTTAGCAGTTGCTAAGGAATGGTATAGTTAGTAGTGTAGTTTTAGTGGTTACATCAGTGCGCTAAATTGTAGTTAAAAGTGTAGTTGTTTAAAGGTTCTCAGGTACAGAAATTAAAGGGAGTAGTGAATTTGGTTATGGTGATCAGAAAAGGGTAAGGCAGTGTTCTAAGAAGGATTTGTCTGAGGTGTTTTAGTAAGGTACAGAGTTCGCTGAGACAGGTATAAGGTAATGGTGTGATAGAGTAGCAGTGGAAACAGTGTTGTAATGTGGAATAGTGGGTGTTAAGGATTGTGGTTGAGAATCGTGGCAGAAGTATTGTTGTGTTTAAGACGTGTGTTAGTAAGTATTAAGAAGCAACTTGGATAATAATATGATTAGTAATATGGAAGGTTCGGAATGATTGAGTGAAGCAAGTTAGCTTCAGATGAGGTACTGGTAAACAAAAGAGCAGTGATTTGCGGTAGTCAGATAAGGATATTTTGTGATTAGAGATAAGTGCAATAAAGAGCCTGAGAATAGTGTTGTTGTGAATAGTGGTGACAATAGGAAATTTGATGACAGGATCAGTGCAAGTATGTGCCGAGGTGATCAGTTGGGTAAAGAGAAGTTAAGAGAAGATCAGTGTATAGTGGATTTTCTGAGAATCTTAGAGGATAGATATTTAATTGGCAGGTAGTAGATTGTGAAGACCACGCAAAATAAGTTAATGAATATTGCAGTGCTAAAGATAAGATCAGTGAGATTTAGCAGTTGTAAACAGTTTAGAAAAGATTGAGGTTGAGGTTAAGTGTAGCAACTCTGATTTTTAAATCCCAAATAAAGTAAAATTTGTATTAAATAAATGTGGGAAAATAGATTTAAATGGGAATAAATTGAATTAAAGGGAATTAAACAAAAATCCGTTAAGCTAAATTAGTAAATGGGTTCAACAAATGGTCCACACCTAAAGTAATGGTCCAAAAAGCTAAGAGCCCATCTTTGGATGGGAGATCTTTTGCCTAAATTCAGAGTTAATTAATTAATAAGGGTAAGATAAATATTAAAATAGGTTGTAAATATCCTAAAAAGGAGTCCTACACTTACCCTAACCCTTTACCCACGAAATTAAGCCTCTCCCCAATCCTATTAGGTAGATAAAGAAGAGAAATAGGGAGATAAATATGGAAATTCAGAGTTTTAAAGGAAAGGAGGAGTTTTAGAAAGTAAGGACTCTTATATCTAGCTAATACACCCTAATTCATCTCTACCAATCCATAACTCGTTGCTGGGACTTTGGAGAACGATGACAGAAGGCTGAGGACGAAGGAGCAAGGAGGAGAAGGCTTGGAACAAGGGGGATTTCTTCTTCTTCTTCGTCACCAACCCTAGCTTTTCATTACTGCAAGAAAAGGTAGGCGGTCTCAAGCTTAATCCAATTGAACTCAACCTTAAGTAGACCTTGATCCCCTCTATCAAAGCCCCATGATTGCCCTATTTTTCGTTTCTCCATAAGGGAGAATTAAATGTTCAAACCTCTATCATCATCATGTACCCGACCCTACATGATTGCTTTCAATCCATGCATGTACTTGATCCCATGCCATGCGAATATTCTCTTAAATACTACATGTTGTTAGGCTTCAAACGCCCCTATTTTCCCCAATTTGCAACATGTATCCATTGCTAATTAAATCGAAAACCTTGACTGTGTATGTTTTAGGTCAATGAAATGCAACCTAATTGAAGCATGCCCAATACTTGTCTATTTACAAATTACTCATGCATGTTGATAGATCTACGTGTCTATTTTCATTTAAAACTAGTTTCATAATTTTTGGATCATCGTGTGATTTTATATTGATTTTAGAAGTGTCATGTATCATGCATGGGAGGGAAGGACCAAACCCAAAAAGGGTTGATCCCCTTTTCTGGGTCGGGCCACCCTTCTGAAATCGAGACAGCCCGACCCGTCGCGATCTCAGAGGGGTCGCGGACCATGCCAGCTGATAATTGCATAATTGTTATGAATAATCGTGCCAATTGATTGACAAATAATTGATGATTTCATAATTTCTGTTATCATTTCATTACAAGTGCGGAAATTGATTAAGTCTCTACTGTGTTGTATTTGCAGGATTAATGGGCCAAGAAATGAAGTGTCAAATGGGCCAATAAATTTGATTAGACCAAGAGAGAATAATGAGAGACTCTATTTTTAAAATATTTCCTCTCTCTCTTTCTTTTCAAAAATACTTTCTCATTTTTAAAATCTCTCCCCTATTTTCCAAAAATCTTTCTTTCCTTTAAACTCTCCCCCCTTCCTCTCTAATACTTTATAAAAACTATCTCTTTCTCTCTCTCTCATGCCATTATTCCCCCTCTCACTTTCTCTCTCTCCCTCTTTCCTCCGATCCCCTCCTTCCTCTCTTCTCTTCTTCCTCTCTTCTTCTTCTCTCCCCCGGTCTCTCTTCCTCTGAGAGCAAGCCGCAGCACAGCAGAAGCAGCAGCCCGCGCCTGGCCCCGCCTGCCTGGCCGCGTCCGCCCGCGCCTGGCCCCGCCCGCCAGGCCGCGCCCGCCAGCGCCCCGGCCCGCCACCCTGCCGCGCACGCGCCCGCCCGCGCCCTGCTGCTGCCCCGCGCGCGCCTCAGCCCGCTCGCCCGCCTGGCCGCGCGCCCAGCGCCCCGCACGCCCGCGCCCCTCGCCCTCTACGTGCATGCATGCACGTAGAGACGCCGCGGCGCCTCTCTCTCTCCTCTCTCTTTTCTCTCTCCCATCTCCTCTCTCTCTCTCAGCGCTCTCTCTCCTCTCCTCTATCTCTCTTGTCTCTCTCCTCTCCTCTCTCTCACATCTCTCTCCTCCTCTCTCCTCTCTCTTTTCTCTCTCTTCTCTCTCTCTCCTCTATCGCGCTCTCTCACCTCTCTCTCTTTTCTCTCACTCTTCTCTCTCCTCTCGTCTCTCTTATTCTCTCTATTCTTTTTTCTCTTTGTTTCAGTGTAATTGTTAATGACAGTTGGTTAGAATAAAATATTTGTTAAGTATTTTTGTTATTCAGTAGATTGCAGTTTTAAATATTGCTCGTGTTCTCTCATTCACCTTTACCTTTCTCTCTCTATTTATTTGTTTAGCTTAAATTTATTTAATTCAACTTCGTTTAAATGTCACCACATTATTTTTCTACACAAAACTCAAGGTTTTCAACTCTAAAATCTTTTTCCCCGTGGATTCGACTCGGTCTCACCACTTAACTACTGTTAAAATATTTAGTGTAGGCCGATTATTTGAGATTGTTAGTCACGTGTTTAACGACGCATTCATGGGCTATCACCAGCCCAGCCCGGTTCAGCTGTTGTGCCCGGACCACCCATCGCGACATTAATCGCGACGGGTACCCCCGTCACATTTTCAGTATTGTGCCAGAACTTGAAATTTGCTGTTATGTCCCCTGCTCTATATACCATTTAACCCTTGTTTAAGCTAAATCATGCACTGTTAAGATTAGTAATAATATGAATATTATTATTTGTTAATAATTACATAAATTCAATTAATTAAAAGTCATATGCACGATTATTCATGCTCTCAGGATTTTCTTACACTTGCACACACTAAACATTATTAATTGCAATGAGACCTTATTAAATTACTCAATAATATATCTAGTAATTAAGTGTAATTAATCACTTAATCTCCCAATTATTTAAATGACATTTGTCTTCATTTTATTCACATACTTTGTACACCGACATCGCGTCCCTCTACCATTGAGCACTGGAGGCAAGACGGACAACGTTTCGTTACACACTTTCTCTTGGCATGGACCACCTCTCCATTGGAATACTCCTGACTATACCAAGGACTCATTGTCAAGGCCTCCGTAAGTCTCCTTGGCTTTGGCGCACGTCCATGGCCGACAAGTTGGTTGTACCCTTAATACCCATTACATCCTTAGGGATCAGCATGATCCAAACAGCCTTAGTGTGTTTCCTTCTTACCTTGGGATCACGCCGAACCATCTAGCCTGTGTTCATAGCATGGCTAATGGGCGGATGTGACTTCTACCTGACTGTTGGCATCTGACCTAGTGCTGTGCAACTGTTACCATAGACTGTTTAACGTTGTTTTACGAATATGTCCTTATTCTCATCTATTATCTTTATACTCTCATCTGTTCACTTTCTCTCTACACTCTCGTCTATTCGTCTACTATTCTCATCTATTCTTGGTACTTTATTTGGCCATCTATATGATTGTCCAAGATAAGAAACATGACTATGCCAATGCAATAAGGCCCGATCTGGTCCTGGGGAGAGCACCCGAAAAGTGCCATTTGCCCATGGGAGTTAAAATGATCAAGATGTTGGCATACATACAGTGCCATTATACTATCAAGATTTAATCTATGACAATCAATCTGTGCTATCAATAAAAGTGCTATCGCTACTAGTGCACCGTTGTGCAACTTTACGTGCTATATCGTTACATGGCCAATCTATCATTATCATTGTTGTGCTATATTCCATATACAAGTGCTATTATTCTCTTGCCATCGTTACTATACTTTGCATGACTATACTCTCTAGTTATTCTACCTTATAAGACATTAATCATTTAAAGCATACTTGTTCTTACGAGATATTAAGTCCTATTGGGTGTTATTCGCTCATTCTGCGTTATTATTTCATGTGTTTCAGGTGATTCTGATGGGGATTACCACACTCACGAGGAAGGGAATGAGGATGATGCTCAGGAGTGACCAATTTCGACAACCACTGCTTATTAGTTAGTTAGTCGTCAGTTAGTCATTATAGATTAGTTTGAATTTGAATAAAGTACTCTGAGCCCTAGTTTTGGCTCTGATTAGTGGATGTAATAGTTAGTCGATGAATTATTAATGAAGTTAGATTTTATTTGACATTATACCAATTGTGCAATGGTGACTATTTTATTATCGCTCTGTACTATTTTAATAACTATAATATCGCTCCGATATTCCACGTCGGGGCGTTATAGTTTTGTGGTATCAGAGCCTAGGTTATTCTTAAGTATAGGATGATCTAGGTTTGACCTACCTTGACTTAGAGTCTAAATCCATACATGTGTGAGAGATGGGTAGAACCATGGGTAATAAGATAAAATAAACTCACATACGCACAAACTTAGTGCAATCACATTATCTTATATTAAAATTCTCTTTTGAAGGAACATAAACTATAGCAATGGCAGCAGAGCGTGCACAACTCCGTGATATGCAACAAACCATTTAGCAGCTCACTCAAGCATTACTTCAAGCTGCTGGAGCTGGCGGTGGAAACCGTGGAGTCGGAGATTTACACATAAATTTTTGAAATTTGAATCCGCCTCGTTTCAGTGGGACTACTGATCCAGATGAGGAAGAAAACTGGCTAAAGAAAATTGAACATATTTTCCACGTCATGCAATGCGAGAATGGAGATAAGCTATTGCTTGCAACATTTCAGTTAGAAAGGGACGCTCGTGCGTGGTGGGAGTCCGTTGAAGCAAAATGAGTTGATGCACAATTCACATGGAATGAGTTTAAGGAGCATTTCAACTCCAAGTACTTTTCAGAAAGAGTCCAGAGAAGAAGGCATCCGAGTTTGCTGCATTAAAGCAGAGGAACTTTACTATGGCTAAGTATGAAGCTCAGTTCTCCCGGTTGGCACGATATGCCAATCACATGGCAGGCACTGAGAGAATGAAGGCGAAGCGCTTCCTTAATGGGCTCAGGCCCACATACATCACCCAACTGGAACCACTAGACATCCAAACTTATCCAGAAATGGTCAAGAAGGCACAACTGCTGGAGGATGCGACCGACCTCACCGATCGCATTAAGGGTAGAATGGTCAAGAAGGAGCAGACCTCAGGAGCACCAAGCAAGCCCACTACGGCAAGAAAAGGCCATTAAGCATTACCGACAGGCCAAGCCAAGAGCGGAAGCCCAAGGTCTTCACCCCTACTGCACCCAACAAGCCTAGATGCAAGCACTGTGACAAGCTGGGTCACACTACCGATGAATGCTGGAGAAGGGTAGGTGAATGCCTACGCTGCGGGAGTCGAGAGCACCGTATTCCCGACTGCCCTCTGCTTAAAGAGAATGCGAAGCGCCCTGTTGGACAGAAGAAGCTGGGCAGGCTGTAAGCTGTCCAAGAAATGGAGACCACCGAGGAAGGTGGAGTTGTTGAAGGTACTCTACCAGTCTTTTCCCAATCAGCATTTGTTTTATTTGATACCGGTGCAACACATTCATTCATCTCACAAGCATTTGTTGACACATTAAATGTTAACCCTGTATCTATGGGAACTGAATTACCTGTTACTACACCACTGGGGGAGAAAGTTCAATTAAATAAATATTTTCCATTAGCTGATGTAAAGATTGGTGAACTCAATCTTAGAGCCAATCTGATCTGTATGCCCATGGAAGGCTACGATGTCATACTAGGAGCCGATTGGCTATCTACCTATGGGGCTATTGTTGATTGTAGATGAGGGAAAATCACCTTCAGTGAATTCCCTAAGCTGGCCTTTACGGGACGCAGACACAAGAGGCACTTGTCTCTCGTCTCTTCTATTAAAGCACATAACATGATAAGAAAGGGTTGTGTGGCATTTCTTGCCGCCATAGTGATTGAAAAGAAAGCATCCAAGATATCAGACATACATATAGTGCAAGAGTACCCCGACGTGTTCCCCAATGAGCTGCCAGGCATTCCACCTAAAAGAGATGTGAACTTCACAATCGATCTAACCCCTGGAGCGGTACCGGTGTCACGCCAACCCTACAGAATGTCTCCTGCCGAATTGAATGAATTGAAGGAGCAACTGATGGAATTACTGGAAAAGGGATTTATTAGACCAAGTACTTCTCCTTGGGGAGCACCAGTGCTATTTGTCAAGAAGAAGGATGGATCTATGAGATTGTGCATTGATTACAAGTAGTTGAATCATCTGACTATCAAGAACAAATACCCTCTGCCTCGTGTTGATGAGTTATTTGATCAGATCTCAGAGGCCAAGTACTTCTCTAAGATTGACCTTAGATCGGGATATCATCAAATGAGAATTAAGGATGCAGATATTTACAAGAAAGCTTTCAGGAGCAGGTACGGTCATTATGAATTTGTAGTCATGCCTTTTGGACTAACCAATGCTCCTGCAGCTTTTATACAACTGATGAACAGCATCTATCGGCCCTACCTCGACAAATTCATCGTGGTATTTATCGATGATATTCTCATATACTCAAAGACCAAAGAGGAACATGAGGAGCATCTAAGGATCGCTCAACAGATCTTACACGACAATAAACTCTATGCCAAATTGAGCAAGTGTGAATTCTGGATCGAGGAGGTGTCCTTTCTAGGACATGTTATATCCAAGGATGGTATCACTATCGATCCTTCCAAAGTAGAAGTTGTACTCAACTGGGAGAGACCGACCAACGTCACTGAGATCAGAAGCTTTCTTGGACTGGCTGGCTACTATAGACGGTTCATTAAAGACTTCTCCAAGATAGTTGTACCTCTTACACACCTTATGCGAAAAGAGAACCCCTATGTCTGGAGCAAGGAATGAGAGAAGAGCTTTCAGACATTAAAGCAATGCTTGACATCTGCACCTATCCTCGCATTGCCAATCGAGGGTGAAGGATTCTCAGTCTACACTGATGCATCTGGATCGGTCTAGGCTGCGTGCTAATGCAGAATGAGAAGGTGATCGCCTATTCATCAAGACAATTGAAGCCTCATGAAGTCAATTATCCTGTCCATGACTTAGAACTAGCTGATTTGGTGTTTGCACTTAAGATATGGGGCATTATCTGTATGGAGAGCAGTTCATATTATTTCTCTGATCACAAGAGTTTGAAGTATTATTTTCTCAGAAGGAGCTCAATATGCAACAAAGGAGATGGCTGGAATATTTGAAGGATTTTGATTTCAATATCCAATACCACCCAGGCAAAGGTAATGCAGTAGCTGATGCACTTAGCAGGAAGCCTATGGCGTCCTTATCTTGTTTAGTCATGGGCGAGATGCAACTATTAGAGCAATTAGCCAGTCTGGATTTAAATATTGAGCAGAGAAGTGATCAAGTGTTAGTAGCTAACCTTAGAGCTCAACCCGACATCCTTGTCGAGATCAGGGAGCAACAAGCAAATGATCCATTCTTAATTCGAGTCAAAGAAACCCTAGCAGACTGACCAGACTTCTCCATCATGGAGGACGGGAGGTTAATATTTCAAGGGAGAACATATGTGCCTGATAATGAAGAGTTGAAAAGGAAACTGACAGATGAAGCCCACAAGACTAAGTATACAATTCACCCAGGCGCAACCAAGATGTACCAAGACATGAAAAGGTCATTTTGGTGGCCCAACATAAAGCATGAGGTGGCTGAGCATGCCGTGCACTACCTCACATGTCAGCAGGTAAAAGCAGAACACTGATGTCCTGCGGGTGTACTCAGACCCCTGGACATACCTGAATGGAAATGGGAGAGTATTGGCATGGACTTCATCATGGGTTTTCCCCAAACTCGTGGTGGACTTGATGCTATCTGGGTCATTGTGGACCGATTGACTAAGTCTGCACATTTCCTGTGACGGTCCTCGCCGTTCAGACCCGTTAACCTAATAACGAGCCTAACTCGAGTCTGCCTCCCGCGAACGGGTCGAAGCCTCGCAAGGGATATCAAACCACAAGTCCGTAGAAACATAAAGGAACTAGCTCAAATATTCATAAGATCTGTCAATCTCACAAATATTTACATGAATATACATAACTATAGTCAACTGTAACCAACTACAACAGAACCGGGCATACCCCGAGGTAAACAACAGAAAAGTGAAAATTACACTACTGGTGGTGCTGACCCACCACTGGATGACGGGCATGAAATCTCCTGATCTCCCTCACCTGGTAGAGGTAGGGATGAGCCTCTCGAGTCATTGGCTCAGTAGGAAACTCCCTATAACCGAGCAAACTAACACAAGTAGCAAAGCAGGAAATACTACACTAACAATTTATAATATTATCCAGCAGGATATAAAAACTGTAATAACTACTTACCATTGCTGCTTAACAGGAATCGACGTAAATAAATAACAGCAAAACCAAAAGGTTATGGGGTCTCTACTTAAGAAAACGCCACACTCGAGCCACTCAACTGGTTCGTGACACCAGTACTGACCTGGACAAACACACAGGACTACCTCTCAGTCTCGCAGCCACGGACGAAAGGTCCAGCTGTCGCTCCACTAACAAGTACAAAGAACTATGAAGTCCAACTAAACCACCACAACCTGCAAGTCACACACCTTGCAGGCCCATGCCTGGCACCTTTAGGGACTCTGGCCCAGCTCCCTAAAGTGAGGCACTGGAAAACAGGACTAGCTGGGGTCCAGTACATCTACTGGTGTCCGTCTCCCCCAACTACAAGCGCGCTACAACGACAACACAACAAACTCTCTCTAGTCGTTGCCCACTGCCGTCTTTCCCAGTCGGACGTACTACTCAACACAAGAGTGAGGGTCCAGGAAACTACAGACCTCGTCGGTACCCAGTACTAGGACAAGCCCGGCACTCACGTGCCTGGCTCACACAAAACCTGGGGCTCCCAACTGAAGAGTACCACGGAAGGCGTCAAACTACACACCACATATACAGAAACCACGTGCACAACGCACAATCCACGTGAACACCACGTAAAACCACACACCGCATGCTCCCCGAGCACTGAAAGAGTGCCAATGCACCTTTACTATCATCACATACCACAAACCACACTAGACGGATAATCAAACACTTATACGCATTTATGAATAACTACATTTGGCTGTTATCGCGACAGGGTACTGCGTCGCCTTCATAACACGACGGCACGATGGGTCGCCTTCTGAACGCGACGCATCACTGTGTCGCGACATGGTCGCGACGCCATGGGTCGACGCCTTAACAGGTGCGAACCCTAAACCAGAATCCTTCATTTGGATCACCCCAAACTCTTTAGAATCTACGGTTTTCATTCCATTTTAATGCTTTAATGTGTTCCTACACATGCTATCTAAGGTTTAGAAAGCAGGAAACACATTATCCACATCACCGAACGTTTCACGAATCAAACCACGGGAAATCCCCTACCTTCACGAAGACGCGAAGAACGAAGCTCGTACGACGTTTCCTCCGCTCCAAGTAGCGTCCTCGTAGTGGAAACTCGTCAAGCCAAGCTCTAACAAGCCGAATCGCCCAAAAATTCCACAGCAAAACCCCCTGGCTGAGCAGAGCTTCTCTGAGCTATGTTCTGCCAGGGTTTTCTTAAAAACTGCAGTGAAGTTAAGAACGCGACACCCGACTAAGTCGCGACCTGAACGCGACGCCTTAGGCTATCGCCTTAAGCCTGCTAACGTCAGTCCGAGCACCCAGCATGCGACACGCGGTAGACATGCAATCGTTCACTTAAACCGGCGGTGTCATGAACGCGGCACCATGGACTGTCGCGATCAAAACGTGACGTCCCTCACTGTCACGTTAAGAACCGAGAAACAGTGAGTGCTTTGGGCAAAAACTCATAACCTACGGAAATCACCTGCCACACACACGTCATGGGCCACACACTGGCCTCCATAACCACACAATGACGATCCGAACGATCGGAACGTTACATTTCCTAGCAATCAAAAGTACCTGGAGTGTGGACGTACTTGCAGCCTTATATGTGAAGGAGATCGTAAGATTACATGGAGTCCCTATATCCATAGTCTCAGATCGTGACCCTAGATTCACTTCTAGATTATGGAAGGGACTTCAGACTACTGTAGGCACCAAACTCAACTTTAGCACTACTTTCCACCCACATATTGATGGGCAGACAGAAAGGACAAACCAGATAGTGGAAGATACGCTACGAGCCTGCACCATAGATTTTGAGGGGTACTGGAATGAACAATTATCCTTAATAGAATTTGCCTACAATAATAGCTACCAGGCCAGCATCAAGATGGCTCCATTTGAAGCCTTGTACGGTAGAAGTTGCAGATCGCCAGTGTGTTGGAATGAAGTAGGTGAACAATAATGGCTGGGACCAGACATGGTACAAAATACTAGCAGGTATACAGATTATCAAGGACAGAATTAAAATAGCTCAGTGCAGGCAGAAGAGCTATGCAGACAAGAGAGGAGGGACTTAGAATTCCAAACTGGAGACCATGTACTGCTTAAGGTATCCCCGACCCGAGGATTTCAAAGGTTTGGGATGAAAGGCAAGTTAAGGCCGAGATTCGTAGACCCATTTGAGGTATTGGAAAGAGTAGGTGAGGTGGCATATCGACTAGCACTACCTCCTAAGTTTTCCACTGTACACAATGTCTTCCATGTATCAATGCTAAGGAAGTATGTGTACGATCCATCACATGTAATCAGCTATGACGATATAATCCTAAACAAAGATATGACCTATGAAGAGAAGCCAATGAAAATCTTGGACAAGAAGATACAGCAGCTTCGAAACCGACCCATATCTATGGTCAATATACTTTGGAGGAATCATGAAGTCAAAGAAGCCACGTGGGAACCCGAAGCAACCATGCGACGGAATTACTCGGAGCTATTCAGTAAGTCATTCTTCCTCTTACGATCGTATGAATTTGGGGACAAATTCTTTAAAGGGGGAGGATGTAGCAACTTTGATTTTTAAATCCCAAATAAAATACAATTTTTATTAAATAAATGTGGGAAATATATATTTAAATGGAATAAAGAGGGAATAAATTGAATTAAGGGAATAAACAAAAACCCATTAAGCTAAATTAGTAAATGGGTTCAATAAATGGTCCACACCTAAAGTAATGGGACAAAAAGCTAAGAGCCCATCTTTAGATGGGAGATCTTTTACCTAAATTCAGAGTTAATTAATTAATTAATTAATAAGGGCAAGATAAATATTAAAATAGGTTGTAAATATTCTAAAATAGAGTCCTACACTTACCCTAACCCTTTACCCACGAAATTAAGCCTCTCCCCAATCCTATTAGGTAGATAAAGGAGAGAAATAGGGAGATAAATATGGAAATTCAGAGTTTTAAAGGAAAGGAGGAGTTTTAGAAAGTAAGGACTCTTATAGCTAGCTAATACACCCTAATTCGTCTCTACCAAGCCATAACTCGTTGCTGGGACTTTGGAGAACGAGGAGAGAAGGCTGAGGATGAAGGAGCAAGGAGGAGAAGGCTTGGAACAAGGGGGATTTCTTCTTCTTCTTCATCGTCACTAACCCTAGGTTTTCATTACAGTAAGAAAAGGTAGGCAATCTCTCAAGCTTAATCTAATTGAACTCAAATCTAAGTAGACCTTGATCCCCTCTATCAAAGCCCTATGATTGCCCTATTTTTCATTGCTCCATAAGGGAGAATTAAATGTTCAAACCTTTGTCATCATCATGTACCCGACCCTACATGATTGCTTTCAATCCATGCATATACTTGATCCCATGCCATGTGAATATTCTCTTAAATACTACATGTTGTTAGGCTTCAAACGTCCCTACTTCCCCTAATTTTCAACATGTATCCGTTGCTAATTAAATCAAAAACTGTGACTATGCATGTTTTAGGTCACCGAAATGTAACATAATTGAAGTGTGTCCAATACTTGTCTATTTACAAATTACTCATGCTTGTTGATAGATGTACGTGTCTACTTTCATTTAAAACTAGTTTCATAATTTTTGGATCATCGTGTGATTTTATATCAATTTTAGAAGTGTCATGTATCATGCATGGGAGGGAAGGACTAAACCCAAAAAGGACTGATCCCCTTTTCTGGGTCGGGCCGCCCTTCTGAAATCGCGACGGCCCGACCCGTCGCGATCTCAGAGGGGTCACGACCGGTTGGTCCATCATGTTATAAATGCGATGGCCCGCGCCGTCGTGGTTCCCTTCCAGACCGCGCTAGTCCGGCCCAGTTCAGCTGTCGCGCCCGGACCGCCCGTCGCGACATTAATCGCGACGGGTACCCCCGTCGCGTTTTCAGTATTGCGCCAGAACCTAAAATTTGCTCTTATGCCCCTACTCTATAAACCATTTAACCCTTGTTTAAGCTAACTCATGCACTGTTACAATTAGTAATAATTTGAATATTATTATTTGTTAATCATTACAAAAATTCAATTAATTAAAAGTCATATGCACGATTATTCATGCTCTCAGGATTTTCTTACACTTGCACACACTAAATAGTATTAATTGCAATGAGATATTATTAAATTACTCAATAATATATCTGGTAATTAAGTGTAATTAATCACTTAATCTCCCAATTATTTAAATGACATTTGTCTTCATTTTATTCGCGTGCTTTGTACACCGACATCGCGTCCCTCGGCCATCGAGCACTCGAGGCAAGACGGACAATGTTTCGTTACACACTTTCTCTTGGCATGGAACACCTCTCTATTGGGAATACTCTTGACTGGACCAAGGACTCCTTGTCAAGGCCTCCGTAAGTCTCCTTGGCTTTGGCGCACGTCCATGGTCGACGAGCTGACTGTACCCTTAATACCTGTTATATCTTTAGGGATCAGCATGATCCAAACAGCCTTAGTGTGTTTCCTTCTTACCTTGGGATCACACCGGACCATCTAGCCTGTGTTCATAGCACAGCTAATGGGCGGATGTGACTTCTACCTAACTGCCAGCACCTAAACTAGTGCTGTGCAACTGTTACCATCGGTTGTTTAACGTTGCTTTACGAAGATGTCCCTATTCTCATCTATTCTTTATACTCTCATTTGTTCACTTTCCTCTAACACTCTCGTCTATTCTTCTACTATTCTCATCTATTCGTGTACTCTATTGGCCATCTATATGATGTCTAAGATAACAAACATGACTATGCAGTGCAATAGGGCCCGATCTGGTCCTGGGGAGAGCACCAAAAAGTGCCATTTGCCCATGGGAGTTAAAATGATCAGGATGTTGGCATACATCCAGTGCCATTATACTATCAAGATTTATCTATGACAATCAATATGTGCTATCAATAAAAGTGCTATCGCTACTAGTGCACCGTTGTGCAACTTTACGTGCTATATCGTTACATGGCCAATCTATCATTATCATTGTTGTGTTATATTCCATATACAAGTGCTATTATTCTCTTGCCATCATTACTATACTTTGCATGACTATACTCTCTAGTTATCCTGCCTTATAAGACATTAATCATTTAAAGCATGCTTGTTCTTACGAGATATTAAGTCCTACTAGGTGTTATTCGCTCATCCTACGTTATTATTTCATGTGTTTTAGGTGATTCTGATGGGCATTACCACACCTACGAGGAAGGGAATGAGGATGATGCTCAGGAGTGACTAGTTTCGACAACCACTGCTTATTAGTTAGTTAGTTAGTCGTCAGTTAGTCATTATGTATTACTTTGAATTTGAATAAAGTACTTTGGGCCCTAATTTTGGCTCTGATTAGTGGATGTAATAGTTAGTCGATGAATTATTAATGAAGTTGAATTTTATTTGGAATTATACCAATTGTGAAATGGTGACTATTTTATTATCGCTCTGTACTATTTTAATAACTGTAATATCGCTCTGATAGTCCGCGTCGGGGTGTTACATTAAGAATAACTGAAAAGAGTTAGAGTTATGTGAATAGGAATAGAAAGATGGATCAGTTGAGAAATAGTTAAAGAATATCAGGCTGAACGAAATTGCAAGGCAGATTGCATAAGGAATTCAAGTAAGGGTTTGAATGAAAAGGATAATAGTGAGTATGTTGCAGCAGTGAATTTTTCAGTATTTGAGAATAAAGCGGTAATGTAGAGTCAAGGAGTTAGGCAGAGCAAGTAACTGTAACTAAAAGAGATCGGATTCAGGTTCTGGCTATGGTAGTATTTTAATGAAGGATGATTGTACATTAGCGGGAGTTACAGTATGAATGGTACAAAGAGATTAGCCAGATAGCAGAATAATTAAGAGAAATGTTTTGTAGAAATGATACCGTGGTTAGTGCAGTTGGCAGTACTGATTAGGTGGAGTGTTGTTAATCAGAGAAAGAAACAGTATATCAGACTATGAAATGGATATAATTAAATGGTTCAGGAAGTGTTCAGCAAGAGTTTGCATGCCAGTGCACAGAAAGTAATTTGGTTGGGTAAAGGTGTTTTCCTATAGAGGTATTTCAGAGTTTGATGTAAAAATAAAAGGCAGATTAGTTAAAGAATAATAAGCAGATTAGAGTATGGCAAAATAGAATAGAAAGAGCAAGAAATGTATAGAAATTAGAATTAGAGTGTGATTAGTTGAGCAATGAACAGTTTGAGGTCAGGTAGCACTTGATTGAGAGAAAGAAGGTAGAATATGTGCAGTGTCAGCTGAGTAGTTTTATTTTCCCAATAAAGAGAGTGCAACACCATGGCAATAATAAGAACAGGCATTTTGAAAGATTATGGATTAAATTTGGTTAAATCAGCCATAGGATGTTATTAAAGCAAGAAAGGTATATGAAGAGTAAGGTATGTCAATAGCGATATAGTAGAATTCAGAATACAAGTATATGGCACCATCGGAATTAAATTATTAAGAAAAAGTAAATCAGGGATTTCAGTATATTCTTCCAACGTTAATTGATTGAGTAAAGCGATTTGAGAAGCAAGTACAGTTCGAATTGAGTTCAGTTGGAGTCAGAGTATTAGTGAAAATGGAAAGTAATTGAAAGCAATAATGAGAGTAGGATTTATGAAATATTTTGTCAAGTATTTAGAATAATCAGAGTAGCGCAGCGGAAGCATGGAAAGTTTGATATTCACAGGATATCTGAGGTTTAAATGATTAAAAGAAAGTTTAAGGTTTGTGTACAGTTGGATAAAAAGGCAGTGGTTCTGGCAGCATGAGCAGAAGGGTATACAAAGGTAGGAAATTCAGTTATGGTAATGCGATTTTCTTTGAGAAATTGGCAATTGAGGGTGTGAATAAGGTTGAGGCAGAATAACAGATAGCAGTGAAAGGCAAATAATGAAGTGGCATCGGAAAATTTGAGAATTTAAAGCTGGTTTTCATGGCAGAGCACCTAAGGGTAGCAGGGTAAAGTAAGAGGATTCGAGTACATGAAGTGGGCCAAAAAGAAATGTTGTAAACATAGCCGGGAAAATGTGGAATCAGGTTGAGTCAAAAGAGATAAAGCGCCAACAGCAAGGGTAGAATCACCTACGGTTGAAAGGTAAAGTAAGTCAGTTTGGTAACTAAGCAGAGCAAGTACGGAATTGAATAGATTGAGTTAGCCAGTGTAGAGTGGCTTGAGAAGTAAGCTCAGAGAAAGTGTATCCTACTTGTTTTGTATATAGTTTACTCTCTTTTGAAGTGATAGTTCAGCCTTCTGTGGTTTCGTTCTGAATGTTGAGGACGACATTCCTTTTTAGGTGATAGTAATGTAACATTGCACATTTTTCGGATCTTCGTGGATCCTCGCTTAGTGGTTGTGGAGGCCAGTGTGTGGCCAATGACATGTGTTTTAGGTGTTTGCGCAGGTTGTGAGGCTTTGTGGGCCGGCAGGTTGGGCCCAAAGCACTCACTGGTTCTCTGTCTGTGAATGCAATAGAGCCTGGTGTCGCGTTCTGAACGCGACGGCCCTGGGTGTTGCATTCTGGTTGCCACCGCAGAGTGGTCCTCATCTGCATGTCCGCTGTGTGTCGCGCGCTAGGTGGCTTGCTGACGTCGACCATGGGAAGGCGACGGCCTTCTCCGTCGCGTTCAGGTCGCGACGGTGGGCTACATCGCGTTCCCAACTGTGATGCATTTTTAGCTAAAGTCGGCCAAACAAGCTCCAGCAAGCTCTGCTCGGCCAGGGAGGAGATGTTGCGAAGGTTTTTGGGTGATTCGAGGTTCGGGAGGTGTTTTTGGCGTGGTCTCGCCACGAGGACGTCGCTCGGAGCGGGGGAAATACCTGGTGGTTGTCGTTCTTCGCGTTCTTCGCAGAGGTAGGGAAATTCCACCTTGTTTCTCAATGTGAATTGCTTGTGAAGCATGTTTAGCTTGTTAAACTTGCAATAGATGGTAGATAATATGTTAGTGTAGCTGTATGAGCATGAATATAGGTTTTTAGGGTGGTTTGTGTGGTTTGCATGGGAGATCCGAAGATGGGAGCCCGGATTAGGGTTTCTACCTGTGAAGGCGACGGACCTTCCTGTCGCGTTATGAACACGACAAGCCGACCCGTCGCGTTCTGCTTCTGAACGTGACCTATCGGGGTGTCACGTTCAGAAGGCGAAAGTAACCCCCGTCGCGTTAACAGTTACGTGGGTTTTATGTATGTGCATGTTAGCATATCTATCGGATTATCGTTGTGTGATGTGTAAGGCATTGGTAAGCGGTGCATTGGCACCTCTAGCGCTCAAGGAGCATGTTGTTTACATGGTTAACATAGTGTTTACGTGGTTTGAGTGGTGTGCATGTGATTTGTGTGTGTGTGGTGATAGTACGACGCATGTGTCCGTCGTGATTTAACTTCTGTGATTAGTTGTGGTGTAGCGACCCTCATTATACCGGTACGGTTATACCAACCCACGTCGGTATAGCGAGCGTTGCCACAGTGGGACATTTATCCAACAATAACATTCAGCTGAGATACACGTGAATATAAGAACAGAGTAGCGGAAGTAAAGAACTAATGTCTTCATTTCATTCATCATCCACATTTAAACATACATGATTTGATAACATTTAAGAACCAAAAGTCCACATAATTAAATTGCTGAAAATTTAAAACATAAATGTCCACGCTTATACATTCCCTTTCCATAGTAATTCTAATACAATGTTGCAATTACATACTATGAAAATCTCAAGATGTCACAAGCACTCCAACACTCTAATCTCCACGCTCGGAGTCGGTCTCCAACGCCTCCTCTGCAAGCGTGTCGTCACTAACTACACTTGTACGCCGAAGCAAGTAATGAGTCTAAAAGACTCAACAAGTATTCTACACATACCGCACATGCACATATCATGGTAGGTTTTTCATACACATTCGTAAGACGCATCATGTAGCATGCTCGATATTAAACTTTTACCACCTATCATGGTGAATCTACAATTTAACACATGGACTATGCTTTCAGATTTACGGAAATAGAATCACCTATCACATGCTTTCTATTCATTTCTCACATAAAAATCTACCTCCAACCAACTAAGACATGAAGCCATGAACATACATTTCGAACATGCATGAAAGGAAACACACCTAACATGGAATCTACACATTACTACGCATATACATGACCATTTTTTTCATACTTTAAGCTTGCTGATTTTACATGCTTTAGCAACCATAATCTAACACATGAGAGCTACAACAACGATTTAAATCACAACATGTGAACAATCAAGTATGGAAGTTGTTTACATATCCTTATCAATTATCCTTAACATGAATTCTAGGCATTTTGCATACATAAACATGATCCTAACCTAGTAAAGCTACTGTTCAAGCATGATTTCAGATTGTCATAACATAGATTACAAACTCATATCCTCACATTGGTTTAACATTTTTACACAATTCCAATTTCGCATATTTCACACTTTACACATGCACTTTTACACATTGTTCACATTCACATTTTTCACATGAACGCATACACATTTACACATTCACATTTACACTTTCACATTTAGTGCCATGACACATAGTCCAAACCACCAAAGAAGGACACAACACATCACATCACGTAGACGCCATCTAGGCAATACAATGGCGACTCTTGGACTGTGCAGACCAGGAGAACAAGTCTCCACCCTAACCAGTGGTACTTGTCCACCTCCACGATTTCCCACTAATGCCCTTAGGGTCACTTACACATTGAACCTTCTCAGGGGGACTTTTCCCCGATACGGTTCCACTGCCCTCTGTGGAAGCAATGTCACACTTGGCACAATGTACACATTACACATTTTTACCGATTTTAACACATAGGTTTACACATGTCATTCTCATTTCATTCACTTTCTCACTCACATGCACACTTCTCTGTTTTTCCTAACATGGAACTACAATTACATAATCTTAGCATTTAGAAATTTTCGCTAATCAGGTTGCTATACGCAAAATCAAATCATTCTACAACGGCATGCATTAGTTTCACAATTTCACATGGGAATTCATATTGTATCATCTACTAGTCCCAATGACCTAAAATTTTAACCACAAGCTATTTTCGGGTTTAGGATCCCACATGCAAATTTTCAGATTTTTCTAAGCTAAAACGGAATTACAGAAAATCTAACATTAATTTCACATGCTATCCGCAATTCGATTTAACATGGAGTTAAACACAAGCACAGTTTTAACCACTCACTGTCTGAACCCTAACAGGCATGGAACTACATAATTTATTCCTGAATTTATTGGCCAACATACAATTTACAGAAGATTTATTGCGACTTACGCATGATTTCTGTTTTCCCCCAAAACGGAAAATTCGATAGATCATATAAGCATGGAAAATTCCAGAAACTCAGGCATAGACAAGGTTGTATACACATGGTCTAATGAATTAGGGCAACATGATTTTACCATGATTATATCAGGAAATGGTAAGAACATGCACATGAACATTCTTCCACATGCTTTTAAATATATAATAAGTTCTACCATCCACAAAATAAATGTACATTCACATTCTCATCCATCACATTAGCTAGTATACATAGCATATAAGAGATTACATTATATCCTCATCGTGAAACATATCGAAATTATCCACATAGAAGGGCAGAACAGCTTGCTGTTCTGCTCAGATGAACTTGGCGGCGGTCTCTGGCCGTTCCAGGAGTGGACGGCCAGATCGCTAGACGCGCACCTGGAGCTTGGCGTCAAGGCATTGATGCCAAGTTCTTGTCTGTGCAGAAACACAGACCAAACTCAAATGAAAGGGTGAAAGAGGGGATCCAGGACACGAGGAAAATGTATAAAAATGAAAACCATCCTAGACACATACATGAACACTATGGGTAGGGCACTTGCCTTTTGGGTACACTCCAAAGGGATCAAAAACTTGGTGAAGCTCTCCTTGGACTGTCCCAAGAAGCCTCCAAAACTCCACTCCTCCGGGTTCTTGGTCGATGCAGGGGCTAAGCCAGTGGTGGGGAAGCCTTCTCCTTGGTTCCCTCTAGCCTCCAATTGCAATAGAACGCCGGATGAAGCCTTGGATCGCCGGAATGAAGTCTCCAAAGTTCAGTCCTTGCACAGCTCTGAGCTAGGGTTTTCCTCTTCTTCCTCTCTTGCAAAAAGGCAAAGAGAAGGGTTGGGGAAGCATTTCGGGTTCAGATATATGTGAGGGGCTTCTCCTGTCCCGAAATGTTGATGTGAACCCCATTCAGACCGTTGGGGACAGCTCCCCAATGGTTGGGGTGGCTTGTTCCCGGAATTCTGGGCTCTGCAATGCATGCAGGTCAGAGAAGTTGGCGTCCACATCGCTGGACGCTAGGGTTAGTGTTGGCGTCCATGTGGTTAACGCTGACACCACATCGACGTCATGATATTGACGCAAATCTGGCCTTCGGCCAGAAGTCTAAAACATGCAGAAACCCATGCTCATCATGAATATTTACATGTAATATCTATATGGCATTGTGCACACACTACCATCAAGCAATACATGCATTATTTATACCTAAATTATACACATACACACATAAGTATACTAACTAGTACTTACGTAGATAATTACACCACACGAATTATTTACATGCAATACAATAATGCAATAAATTCAAGGGCCTTACATGTGGTGATTGGGCAATGAGGTTCCAACGTGAACCTAGCCTCGGTCCTTTGATGTCTGTTATAGGTTATTTAAGATGGTTTAATTAGTAAAGCATGCGTAGGGTTAAGAGTTAGTATATGGTTATTAAGTGGTTATTGTGTATAGTGTTTAATGTGGCAATGGAGGTCATGAGATGATCAATGACAGGCCAAATTATTATTAGTTAATGTAGTTCATGTATGTGTCTGTATATGCTAGCTTGTAGGTCACATAGTGACCAGGGACAAGCTATTCCTGACACTTGTACAGTGGTTTGTAATAAAGATTATATATGTATGTATCGTGGTTTGTGCATTGCCGAGTTTGGTGGTCCAGAGCCTGTTCCGGAATACCTCTTTAGTCGGGTACCCCAGGTTCTGTGTGAGCCAGGCACATTATGCTCGGGGCATGTCCCGGTACGGTGTGTACCACAGAGGTCTGAGTCGTCTTCCTGGACACCCTCACTCCTATGTTTAAGTTGTACGTCCGGCTAAGAGAAAGATGACAGGGGGCAGCGGCTTGTGTTTGTGGGTGTGCAGTCGCTTGTAGCGCGCTCGTGGTTAGGGGGATGGACACCAGTAGACGTACTGGTCCCCAGCTAGTCATGTGTTTCCAGTGCCTCACTTTAGGGAGCTCGGGCCGGAGTCCGTAAAGGTGTCAGGCATGGGCCTGCAGCTGTGTGGTCTACAGGTGTGGTGTTAGTTGGTCTCCACTGTTGTTTACTTTGTGTATTTATGGAGCAGTAGCTGGACTAAGTGTCTGTGGCTACGAGACTGAGAGGTGGTTCTTGTGTTGTGTTGTCCAGGTTGGATACTGGCATCATGAACCAGTAGTCCGTTCCCGTGTGGTGGCGTCGTTCTTTCCGACTCGTGCTTTGTCAATGGTTGTGGCGTGTGTGTAGTCACTCGCTAGTTGAGGTTTTACTCGTTGTGGTGTGCCCTAGTGGTGGCATGGTTCTGGTTGTAGTTCCGTGGTGGTACCTCATGGTGGTAGGTACTTGTACCTTCGTGGGTAGCTTTGTGTTGTAGTAGTTTGTGTACCAGCCTCTTCAGGTGTTGAGGTGCACTTGTGTTCCGTGAAGGTCAAGTGGTGTGACCTTTCACACGTTGTGTTTTACCCTTCTTTGGGTAAGCTTTCGATTATGGTTTAAGTGTGTGATCGATTGGCTTGCTGATGCCAGTCTTGTTACCCTTCGTGGGTAGGTTTCCTGCGAAGCTTGTAGCTTAGGCGACCAGTTATTATAATAATTTGCCTGTGAGGCTTGTGGCCTAGGCATTTCAGTTGTTGGGCGGACTAGTGGTGTTGTACTAGTCCTGTTGCTCCTCTTTCCTTCCGAGGACTATATGTATGTTGATATTTATGTTTTAGTTGTTGTTTATTATGATTATTGTGAGCATGATATGGTTTGGCTATCAGTGTTGCCGATGAGACCCTTTAGGGTTGAGGTCTCTTTAGTTTCGTGTGTTGTTTTTGGGTGGTCCCTACTGAGCCTGTGACTTATTGAGGCTCACTCCCCTACAGTTCTTTTCAGGGCTTGCCGTTTGTTGGGCTTGCAATGGCATTGCAACAGACTTGTACCACCAACAGTAGGGTTAGTCGTGTTGTGTGAGCTTGTGCTCCCTCGGGGTATGCCCCAGGTTGTTGTACTATTTAACTGGACATGTAATAATGTATTAGGACAGTTGTACAATGTTGTTTACAGGTATGAGCACATATACTTTCTTGTGTCTTATACTATTGTTATTGTCTTTTATAATCTTACTGGACACTTGTGTGAGCTATCCCTTGCGAGACTTCGGTCCGATCGCAGGAGGCGAACTTGGATATGGAGCCTTATTGGGCATAAATATCTAGGGCCGTTATAGTGGTGTGGTGGTGGTGGTGGTGGTGGTGGTGGTGGTGGTGGTGGTGGTGGTGGTGGAGGGGCATACACTTTACAAGTGAGACTGAGTTCACGCATGCTACCCAAGACGGCATGGATTACGACACTCTACGTATGTCACAAAGAATATGGAAAGTATATGAAAATGGATGGCAGATAGGGCCTACAGATAGTAGCAGCTACCATGACATGGTGTCATATTTTAAGCGTCTGAGCATACGAGAGTATACGACGTTAGATACCAGCAGTGAGGGCCACAACTTCTACTCAGAGCAAGGGCAGATAAATCCATATGCAATGCAATATGGGTATGGAGCCACTTATGGGTATGGATATCAATGTGGATATGGTGGTTCATCTATGCATGTTCCGATCCTTTCACCACCTGGGCCGACAATTGTATGTCATGAAACAAGACAATATAGGGAATATCAATGTATGTATCATGAGACATACGAGCATATGCATGTCTTACGAGAGATATCTCCAATTTGTGACACGAACATATAATGTGAGATTGTTTGGAGATGGAAGTTATGTTCCTTATTACAAAAGTTACGTGGATATACATGCACAAGAAGATGAAGATGACTAGGTAAGGTATTGGATTCTATATTATATATATGGTTATAGATGTTCCTTCATTATTGGCTTAATGTGAATTTCAATTGTTCATGTACATGGCTAAGATAAAGAATGGTGA
This sequence comes from Colocasia esculenta, assembly GCA_014218235.1. Classification (NCBI taxonomy): domain Eukaryota; kingdom Viridiplantae; phylum Streptophyta; class Magnoliopsida; order Alismatales; family Araceae; genus Colocasia; species Colocasia esculenta. Next base: position 158,626,903 of record CM024760.1, on the reverse strand, counting down.
GTACAACATAAAAGATCGGTGTTGTACTTTGTAGATTTTAATGATCTCAAAACACTAATTGTTGTTCATGATCATAAAATATTGATTTATGTTCATGTTGATGACCCAAATGTTTGATTTTTTATATCTATCTTAAGGTCTAATTTGTATGTTAAGTGTGCAGAAAAATAGGCCAAATTCATCTTGGTTTTGAACAGAAGAGAAAATTGACTGAAATAGTCGGTCGATCGATCTCTGTGTTTCGGTCTACCAAAAGTCTCAGTGAACCTCGGCCAGAGCTCCAGACCTAAACGGTTGACCGATCTCTATGTTTTGATCTATCGATACTCCCAGTGTAGCCCGAGCTACCCAGTCAGAGCTCCAAACCTAAACGGTCGACCGATATCTATGTTTCGGTCGACCAATACTCCCAGAGTTTGAAAAAAAAATCTACCAGGGCCAATCCATATCGATACGATATGAATCGATCAAGACCGTGCCAATAGAAACTCGGCATGACCGAGTCTCGTGGCCATGCTGAGTTTCTATTCGCACAGCCAACCTTGGTTATACATACTCAGAAGTTTTTCAAAAAAAAAAACTTGACATTGCATGTTGCTATGGGACATTTAGGAGGTTATAGTACATGTTTTGCTTGAAAACAATAATAAATAAATATAAATTTTTAGCAAAACAAAACCTTTTGGAGCCAAACACTAGATTTTGAAGCCTAAGCACACATTTTGGAGCCTATAGGGAGCATCCTGGAGCCCAACCTATGGTCATTTTACATATACTCAGAAGATTTAAAAAACAAAATTGACATTGATTGTTGCCTAAAAAAAATCATTAAATAACAACAACTCATCCATTCACAAAGATGAAAATAATTCATTTAATCACAGACTCAATTCAAAATTTAATCACAAACTCAATTCACACTTCTCATAGAAAGAAATTTTATAGTTGGACTGTAATCACATTTATCATTGAAATTGTAATCATATATATGAATGTATAGTAAGTCAATCATAACATACACAGTTTCAAACACTATTTAATGGCTTTTAAATGACTTTGTAAAAAGATGACAAGCAAGCTTGAGCAGATATTTGTTCACAGCAGTGTCATCAAAGTCCCAAATTGAGTCCAACCCCTTCTTCATTAGCCACTCCATGTACTTCAAGCAGTATAGAGTGCAATTCATGCTTTTGGCTGGGTTGCTAAGGACAATTTTCATCAAAATGATGCTGAAATTCCCCAGCATTGGTGTAGCATTCAATTTTAAGATATTATTTTTAAATACTTTCCTGTCAATACAAAGAAAGATGTGAATAAGTCCTAATGTTTGTTGTCTCCCCAAATAGTTACTTTACCTATTACTTGAGACATAGTGAAGGCATACCGAGGTCCTAGCAATGTTGTCACATATTACATTCCCTCTTGAAGAATTGTAAACTACATTGCATTTTTTGTCCACCTGGAGGCTAGGCAGAAACCAATGATTGGATTCGTATAGTATGAAGAAGAGATATTCAAATTCAGATAGTGGAGCCCCTAAATTTTTTTGGACAAAGCAAGTATGGAGTTTTTGCCCCTTCGACTCCACCGTCCAATTTGTGTGCCCAATCTATGAGCATCTAGGTTAGCCCATCGATGGTAGGGTTCTCGAAAATGGGCTACGTGGGGCTTTTGTCTTTCCTTCATAATGTGTATTCCAATCTCAATAAGTTGTAAGAAACAGAAGAAGAAAAATAACAATCTGAGACATTTTAATTTTGGAGTCTTCATGCAATGGTGACTATTTTCCACATCATTTGTCATATTGCCCCATAATAAATCCCAAATTTGTGACCACCGTAATATATAGTAGTTTGGAAAGGTCAAGATAGTGTGTCTGAAATGTATGGAAAAAAAAAAAAGAATCAATGCCAATGACAATCATGAATATAATCCAATAAATAGGCTTGTTGTTTACTTGTGGTGCACATGTCCTTGCTGGCTAAGGAAGGTCTCTCCCAATGTAGTCTGCCACTGGGTGCCTTACAACTTGCCAGTCCATTCCTATGGAACTTGTCAAGCTTGGGCTTTGTCTCCTACATAAGTTAGGAAAGTAAAAAAAAATCACAAAACAACAATCAAAATCACACTGATTCAAAATAGAAATCCAATTGTTTATCACCAAACCCGTTTCCCTATCATTTGCTTCTTCTTTGTCTTTTGGCCAGTATATTCCAGCCTTATGAATGGTGTTTGGTCACAAATTCCAGGCCGTCGATCGTCCCAACCCGATATTCTTTATTAAAGATCTCGGGCCAACTGAGTCAGGAAGGGGAACTAGATCGGTTGATGGTGGGGGAGTGGAGCATTTCTGTATAGGAACAAGATCAGTTGATGGTGGGGGGAGGAGTACTTCTGTACATGGACAAGATCAATTGATGATGGGGGAGAGGGGCACTGTTGTACAGGGGCTAAAGGGGATGATGACGATGGGAGGGAGGAGCACTACTGTATAGGGGCTTGAGGGGGTGGTGGTGGGAGGGAAGAGCACTATTGTACAAGGACTAGAGAGGATGATGGTGAGAGGGAGGAGAACTTCATAATGAGGGCTATAGGGGATGATGGTGGGGGGGAGACCACTCCTCTATAGGGCCAGTGAGCTAAGCCTCCTCTTGTGGCCTTGTGCTTGAAAATACCAACAACTTTTTTATTCTATTCAACCTCTTGCCTAGTGCAATTGTGACGGCTTTAATTTGGGGGAGTAGCCAAATTTTGTGTTTGTACGTGTGTCTTCTGCTACCCCTTTTAAGGGCATTTTTCTCCACTTGGGAAAATTTCAAGTGCGATATTATTTGAAAGCATGACAATAACCTTTATTAAAAGCAATTTAAAAGCATAGCCATTTAAGAAACTTTCATTCTTGTATTGCACTAAACTTTTTTTTTTTCGTCACCTATTACCAGCTACCTTTGTAAAGAGCATATAGAGAATGACAGCTTCCTCTCCAAAACAAAATCTCATCTAAACAAGAGAAATGCTGGTTACTCGGGCGCTTGGGTAACCCAGTTGAGCTGGATCAGCCGCGCGGCCGACCTGATTGGTCGGCCGCGCGTGGGCTCGTGGGCCCCATGCGCGGCCGACCAATCAAGTCGACCGCGCGGCCGATCCAGCTCAGCCAGCTATCCGGACTCCCGGGTAGCTAGCACTTCTCTCTAAACAAATAGGAAATTGCCTCCCTATCAACTGGCTGCCGCACCCATGTGTGCTCCAAAAAACAAATCTACATGGACCATGGAATTAATAAAATATACAACAATGCTCAAGCATGGTTTAAAAAAAAAGTTGTAACTTACAACCAGAGTAGCCAAAAATAAATGCACTCACATGCTTTCTCCCAGCAATCTTTTTCTTAGAAGTTGTAGACCTGTGAATCTCTTTACATGAACTACAGTGACGAAATCTTCAAATTTGTGCAATATAATTTTTATAAATTCCGATGCCCAATTATAATGCTCAATCACATCAATGTTGTCCAAAGAAACAAGTATTTACGGTGGACAAGTTTGCGAACACCTCAGGCATCGAAACGTTGATAAAATAACAATCCATAAATGTACGATGTCTTCCACATCTGTAGTATCATCCGATTAAAATTTGTCTTGGCTTCAAATCGGTTGTGTAACTCTGACAACTTAATTGGACAGTGATAATGTAGGACCCTCAACTTAGAGCAGGGCAAACTCAAGATGATGACGACATCTTCTGCAATGAATGTAAGAGTCTTGTCGTCAATCTGAAATTATTTACGCCCTTGAAGGCATTAGCAATCTTCTCTACGAAAGTCATCTTCATTATTATTCGGTGCTTGTTGTCAACAAAATGAACTGTGTCAAAGAAGGGGAAAGAGAGAGAAAGAGAGAGTTGTAAAAAAATACTTTTTGTTGAGAGTTATAGAGAGTAAATTAGTCGTTTTACCCTTTTAACTAAATTGTGGCTGATTTATATAGATCGAATCAAATAGTAGAGACATATATGATAAAATATAATAGTGTGGAATGTAAAATGCAGATTTCAATATTATAATATCAAATAAGATATATTCTAAGGATATGTATATAATTTCTCTTCTTCTTTAATATATATAAATCTAATTTATTTATAAATATATACTATTAAATATTTATTACTTAATAGTGAGAAACTCTAGATCCAATTGCTTGATCTTCCTCAATCTACAAATAGAATCTAACTCACTTCTCTCTCTCCTTGAGGACCGATAACATCCGTCATCATCAAAATCATTCCATTTGATATTACTCCTCACACACCTTATCGGATTGTAACCGATGGTGCTTTCTTTTCTTTTCTTTTTTTTTGGCTTTTCAATTTTTTTTTTATAGAAAATGGATGCAGAAACCATACATTTCCATTTCCAACTATGACCTGTTGGCAGCCTTAATCATGTGCCTCTAATTAAAGTGCTCAGAAAATTATGCTGAAGCTTCCGTATCAGATGAAGACCTCTTATGTGTTCAATGTGAAGCATTTCGTGTGCTAAATTAGTGGCGGAAAATTCTTTCGAACATCAAGAAAGCCACAAGTACGTTTATGCAGAAAAGAATATATATGGCGTGTTTTTTTTCCTTAACTGCCCTTTAATTAATAAAATTACGATTATGACCTAATTTTTGGAATTGATTAGTATTAAGACCCTATTCATGTGGCTTAATTTGAGTTCTAGGGAGTCGATTCAAGGCCCAAATCCTTCATTTTACCCAGTTAAGATTGGCGCCGAGAAGGAACTTTTGCTATTTTAGAAAAAATGTCTTAGTTTAGCTGTTTCTGCAAGTCTTAGTGGGAATAGTTTGTGATGTCTTAGGAAACTTTGTAAAACATAAATTTTGAGGTCCAATTGGAGTTAGGAGGCTGTTGGGTCTTTTTTTTTTTTAATAAAAGTTAGAAATAATTCACTCTAACTAATAGTAGAGTACCTTTATATTTTTTTTCCGGAGACTGACTTTTTTTTTGCACATAGTGGACAAGAGACTTTTTTTTGCCCATAATTAGCAGAAGATGCACGTCATGTCATTTCTTGACGTGGCCAGGCATTCCTTGTTCAAGTTGTGAACATCTTCGTGCCTTCGTGTGGTGTGTAAATATATATATATTTGTATTAGATAAATTAATTAAAAAAATTTATCAAATATTTAATTTATTTTTTAATCTCTGATAAAACTGTAATTTATTACAGTAAACGTTATCTCTTATTACAGTATACGTTAAATTTTATTACAGTAAAAACTTCTTCAATTACAGTGAGAGACTGATAATTAATTTATCTTTTTTTATTTAATTGGCCGAGTAATGACTAACGTGGGGCCTGCACCTCCGATCAAACCGACACTGACCGTGTAATTCTCTTTTATATATATATATATATATCCTTCGGTGGCCACCTGCTTCTGATCCATGTTTAGAACACAATATCTGAAGAAACATCTAACATCCCTCCTTGTAAGGGTGATATATATGTGTGCCTTCCCGCCAGACACAAAAAACAAAAGCTTCCCTTTCCCATTTGGATCATTCATCGCTGTGATGATCATATGGAATCTCTCTGCACTGCAGGTGTCCCCCTCGCGACTCCATCGATCGGCAGAGACATGTTTCCAGTGGCTTTCAATTCGTCCCTTTCTCCAAGCCCAAGTAGTGCGTTTAGATTAACTCCCACCACTCGCGTGTACCACAAAAGGTCAGAAGATAAGAAGGGGAAAAAAAGGAAGAACATGTGTATCGAGTGTTGATGGATAAAGTGAAGAAAAGAAAGCATATACAGCATCCGACTGCAGTCTTAGACATACATAGAACTAACGAGAAGACAAAATAAAGCTCCCTCAAATTAAATGCGTGATCTATGAAGCATTAATCTTGTTCATTATGTCACTACGACAACTCCTGAAAGCGTTGGACAGTGACTGATAGGCATACTTAAACACATGTTTGTCATAGGCACATGTAGCTAGATCAATATATTGATTACAAACATATTTCTGATTAACTTATATCCAGCTGTTCTATATAAAATTTAAGTCAGTCAATTTGTACTTAACTTTGTTCAATAAGAAGAGTCTTGGACATAAATAAACTCAGTGGAGATTCGTAGAAAACAAAATAATGGGGAGATTTTTTCAGTTCTTGATAATATCACAAACTCCGGCGCCCGTAGGTATTCACTCTGCACATCTCGGTGTCTAGTGAAAACTTAAAAGAGACACTAAAAAATATTCATATGTATATACAAAAACACTTCAGATCAATAGATTTCATTCTTGCACATATACGTTTATTAAATTAGGTGTTGAATCTTATCGTAGTGTTATTTCGAAAATACTTAATATATACAAAAAAAAAATTATCACACCAATTATCAAGAAATTATATGTTTCAACGCTGAATTTGCACATCCTCATTTAAGTGTGGGTGCAAAATAAGCCAAGACCATGAGTACTACTACGTTTAAATTCAGTTCGTTCATCATTGAGCCAATCTCTTATCAAAGTCGACTATTTGAAAAGTAAGTGATCTGAGCACACTGCTTTGTCAAAATTCAACTCATTTAAAAATAAGCTTTTTTACATATATACTTTTAATAGAAGTCTATAACTTCATGTATTTGCATGTGTACACTCGAAAATTGTCACGAGAGACCTTGCCATAATCGGCCATGACATAAGTGAGATATTCTATTGATGGACGTTTAGAGCTAGACATCTTTAACAAAAGACAATCTAAAATACCCCTCACTATTTGCAGAAAAAAAACTTTTATAAAACGTATTCTTTTCATATATACTCTCTCTCTCTCTCTCTCTCTAACCTTTTTTGGGAGGTGTTCTTTTACAAGATGTTTTGGTTGGCTCCGGCCCAGATGGTGAGCTGCAAGTACCCATCTTTGCCACTAGTAATAGGAAGCCGGTGTTGGTGAGTTCTAGTGCTACAACAAGAACGTGATGAGCTAGCTGAAGCAGCATGCGAAGGCCACCAAGAACCGCTACTTCATGGGGGCGTCCCACAAGTGCGGGGTCACCACCGCAGGCGAGAACTTCTCCCTCCGTGGGGTGCCCAACAACTTTGACAAGATCGCGAACCTATTGGCGACGGCTGCCATGAACAAAGTTCCACTCTACCAAAAGGATGGTTGCCTACTTCTCACTGGAGCACTTCCACCTATTCACCCATGCTAGTGTGGACTCCATATATCTTTAACTCCTTCCCTCTTCCTCCGCCCCCTGTCATCTCCTACTCCTCTTCTCCGTCTATCCACATACAGGAATACGAAAGGCCATGCACGCAACGGAAGACCAGGGCAACCATGCACATGGCGAAAGGGTCTTACGTGAGAGAGAGGGAGAGAGAGAGAGATGGGGGGGTGGCTAAGGGAGGGGGAGGACTGTAGTAAGATCTAGAGCTGGATCATAGAGGTGAAGACCTCGTCGACCAGCATTAAGATGACAGCGAGCTGCCACCTCGATGGAGCCTTCACCTCCACCGTCGGCATGCTCGACAGCATGGCTGTCGACACTGAAGTGAAGAACATGTCAAGGTTTCTAAGCATGGTTCTCTAACTAGGTCGAGGTCTTCATCTCCACCGTCAAAATGTATGGGAGGTAAAGATGCAATGTCTATGCATGAGAGAGAGAGTGCAGAATCTCCAGATCCCCTCCAATGCTAGTGTCTTTATAGTAGAGAAAGATAGGGGGCGTAGTGATGAGCACCGAAGAGAGGGATAGTAGTGTCTTAATTAGAACATTTCACATAAAAAATAACTCTTCGCACACGTCCGTTGACGTTTTAATTCACTTCCATCACGGATAGATTTTTGTGCAATTAAACTCCTAACAAAGATATATATGCAAAAGAAACCTTTAAAAATATAATTTTTCAAAACACCCTCATTACAGGTTTATTTACAGAATTACTCACTATTATTATCATGTTATTTTAACTCAAGCACGTTTGGACATTAAGAAATACCAATTGTTGCAAGAATTCCACAGCAATAGTTGCTCACCAGGGCATTCTTCCAGTATATTGCTACGTTATCCCGAATAGAAACCGGAGAGATGAAGAATGATGTTTCAATTATACTAGGCAAAGGCTTGATATGCATGCATGTGGTCCATGTGCTATCGGCAGGCAGTAACTCTAATGGATTGTGAAAAGTGACAGCATGCATAATCAACTTTTTTCCATCATGCACATAAAAAGAGTCTAGAGCATACATTTTCTCTGTGAAAGTCGGTTATTTGAATGAGTTCTAAATGAGTGAAAGCATTTTTACTAGGTAAGGATCCAGACACAAGGCAGAGGCTGGGATGCCATGAAAACCGGAAGGAATTCCATTGTTCATGACCAAAATGTACAATAAATGCAAAATTAGTACTTTCAGCTCCCAAAATTTGATCCTGAAGTGATTAATGGCCAAAAACTTGTAGGCATGTTGAGAAAACATAAGAAATGTAGTAGCATATATCATCATAAAATACACTGCCTCCAACCAAGTAGCACAGGATGGAGCAAACGGTAATGAAAAGATAATTCCAGCATACATTTTCATTGCAAAGATATCAATCCCGTGATGCAGACTGGAAGATGAAGAAAGCAGTTAGGACACCAACTAATGCCGTCACAGCCAAGGCAAGTGTCGGCAATGGTGTTGTAAGACCAACATTCTGCAAAAGAAAGCCAGGAAATACCCGTTAGACCACATCAGTGGCATATGGAACATAATTAGGGAGCTACCAGAATTCTGCAAAGAGAAATGGGGAAGAGGGAGTAAAACGTAATAGTGCCTCAGTATCAACTGATAGGGAACTCTGTTAAACCATTCCCACCCCCTTCCAAAGGGAAAGAAAGAGAAGAACAATTACTTAATAACGATAACATGAATTTCCAGTCACGGGGCATGCACAAGAATTAAAATGTCCCTCTACTAACAAGCAATATCATGGCACAATCTAATAATGACATCTAGCATATGATAAGGGTTTTAGGACAATAGTTGACTTGTGACCTAACAACGAGAATACAAAACAATGATACGTCTTCAAGATACTTTGCTGCAAGCATTTATTCTGTGTCTATTAAGTTGAGTATCTTATCACCTTAGTTAGCCAAACTGGATCACGCTTAATTAGATGCTGATGACAAACCCAACACTCCAAAACCAAAAATTTTGTTTTCCCAGCAACTTCTAGTTATAAGAGAAAAAATGACCTTGCCTTTGGTGTCTGTTCTCCCGTCCCTGTTTTGTTTACTATTATTGGTCACTGATCAGTGGCTCAATTGACACCAGGTTGAATGCTAGCTATTGGCCACTGCCACTAAGTCTAACATAGGAAGTTTAAAGGGATCCAACAGAATTGGGTGCTCAAAACTGATTAGGATCAGATTTACATGCGAACAAGTCAAAGGCGCAATGTAAAGTAGCAGCGTGCACTTTTGCTTGGTAATGCACGTGAATGTGTGGACAGGTGCGCAGATAAAAACAGTGCAAGAATAAGATCGAAACTAGGTAGAAGCACACATAAAATGTAAGGGCGTGAGAAGCATGAATAACAGTTATGTCAATTCGATTTATTTTATCCAATGACAGCATGGAAGGCAAAACACAACCAGCATTCTAATAATTTCATTCAGGACAAGAAATATATCAAGAAGATAATATAAATTGAAGATGTGCTTCAGAATAATTAGGATAAGAAATAAAGAACAAAAGTTAGCACAAGTAACAAACATAAACTTTGTGAGCATAAAGCACATAAATGAATGTCAATATATCAACAAGCATTTTCAATATCTAAATCAGTATAGTTGTATTTATCGAACAAAAATTGATATCCTTATAAATAGGTGTCTTGCCAGAATGGTATATTTCAGAAGCTTATAAAGTTTGAGCAAAGGCAGACAACAAAACAGTGAAATCAATAGAAGATCAAGGTAAATTGAAAGGGAACAAAAGCACTCAAATTCCTTTGCAATAAAAGTTAAACAACATTATGGATCCACAAAACCATCTTCCAGATATACATTTGGGATTCCCTGATATTTCCAATTAAAAATTCTGAAAGATCTGGCCCTGCACCAGGTTTCGTTGAAGAAACAGAACAAGCTATCTATATGTGGGCTTGATTGTAAATATAGCTGAGAAACACATACCATCAGGACCATGAGAAGCACATCATGTGCTGGTTAGAAAATGTCATGCAACAATCTTTACAATACTTTAGAAAGAAGACCACACATAATCAAGTTAAAAATTACTTCCAGTATATTCATGGTGCACCGAGGATCTGTGGTATCCTGACATAAAAAAATGTCAAACTCTTGGAAGAACAGACAAATGATGCAAGCGAATGATCATCATCATCAGAGCCTCATCCCATTATTTGGGGTCGGCTACATGAATCCTTTTCTGCCAAAGATTTCTATCAAGTGCTATAGTTGTGTTTAAACTAAAAAATGCGTCGCTTCCGGGGAACACCCTAGCATTAGCACAAACATTTAGATCAGAATTCTTGAAAGGATTTGACATTATTTTTACTGCTGGTGGTCATCCTAATGCAAGCGAATGATACCGCCCTAGAAATAGTATAAAAATGTCAAGAAAATGATGAACATATTATGTTAGCAAACACCAAATGTCTATCAAATTTCAAACTTAAGCTCTGGTCTCCAAGCTTCCAATACATAAACTAGCTAAATTGGGGTGATGTGGTGTGGTGCTAATGTACTAGAAAACAAGAACAAAACGAGTCATGCAACATTAATATCTCTTTTGATTTCTGGGGTTTGCTAGTGTGCATGCATACGTGATCAATAAGAGGAAAAGCACAAATGTGAAGAAGCTTGAATCTTGTAAAAAAAGGCCATAAAATTATGGAGAAAGAAAAACATTTGCCATTGGCATATTTATATTTAATTTCACTAAAGTAACATACCACCAGTCTGTTAAAACTAATTTACAGGTTAGCATCATCACCCACCAATTTTTGGATGACACAAGGTTTTCCATGCCGTGGGACCCCTCCATGCTGGGCTCTCGCTGACACAATGGCACACTTCGGTCTGGGCGATATACTTTAAAAAACAATAATAAAAGAATAAAAAAGGGGATCGAACCGGCCGTGCTTGGGGGGGGGGGGGGGGGGGGTGATCGCCTCCTCTCCCACAAATTCACAGACAATCAAAAACAAGAGATTTCACGTTGTCTACTTTTCTTCTGCTAACTTCCCCCCAGGCCCATGCATATGCATAGGAAGGACAAGTGAAGGAACTGCTTTAAGCTGAATGTTTCAGACAAATTTCTCCCTTTACTGCCAAGAAAGTAGTATTTTAGAACATAGAGCCAAATCCATAGGCATAAGTGGGCATAAGAAAAGTAGACCATTATCATAGAAAACCTGCTTGGCATTTTGCAAACCTTTCCTGCAGTGACCTTTGAAGAAAACGTATATGGAAAGAAGAGATAAACATGGGAGTATACAAAAAGGTAATGTATCAGCTAAAAGGAAAATGAATCGGAAGTACAATAGACTCTAAAAAACATAAGGCTCTGCATTTTAAGAACATAAGATTTTTAGGCATGATTCAGCAAAATAACAAAAATATTAATGCACAGAGGATATACCTCTAAAAGACCACGTCCTGTGGCTATCTCAGTAGTAATAGCCGTTGCAAATCCAACCATTGCTAGCCGACCAAGCCAAACATCCAATCCATTGCTTCCCTTCGCACTTTGCTCACATCTCACTGAAAATGGTTTTACTTTACGCCCAAGCTTCCGTTGACTAGAGTTTCTCGAAACAACTATAAACCAATACACAACTTGGAATATTCAATTGCAATACAGGATGTGTAAATGACTTATAACATTTCAATTATCTATTGGCAAAGACAGTATACATAATACTCCCCTTAAGAAGTGAAATTGTGAATGATTATATATATATATATATATATGTTAGTAAACAAAATTTACGGCATAAGCTATTAAAAAAAGCTTGTGAATTGCACCAACAAAGTCATTAAGGAACAAAGGTAGAAATACAACATCTTGCAAATGAACTTCATATCCATCATCATCATCAGAGTCTTATCCTATTATTTGGGGTCGGCTAATTAATCATATTCCGCCAAAGATTTCTATCAAGTGCTATATTTGTGTTTAAACCAATAAGCTAATGTCCTTCCTAATAACATTGCACCATCTCATTTTGGGCCTTCCCGAGCTCTTTTACTAGTATCCACTAAGATTTGGTCACATCTTTTAATCGGTGCTGAGTTAGGGCGACGGTGCACGTGTCCAAACCAACTGAGTCTATTTTCTCTCATTTTACTATCAATTAGAGTTATCCTCAGGTCTTCAAGGAAGCACTCTTTCCTAATATTATCTTTCTTAGTCTTATCATTCATCCATCTCAGCATCCTCATCTCTGCTACACATATTTTATTAATGTGTTCCTTTCGTATGAACAAAAATCCATATGCTAACTTCATATCCATGGCATGTTCAAAAATGAAAAAAATTCATTTATACCCCTACTATCTTTTTATTATAAACATTATCAAACAAACCACCATTATTCTATAATAATTTCAAATTTAACATCCAACGGACATCGGTATCTAAAAGGAATATTCTCTAACCACCATTAAGACTAACTAAATAATATTTAAATTTGTTATACTGACAAAAATACCCCTAGTTGACTTACCTTCTCTTCGCTAATAGCCAGTGTACTCAACCCACACAAACCACTATTATTTTATAATGATTCCACTTGCCATTGTACTTGTTTGTCTCATACCCCATGCTAATCGGTGGGCATTCATGCACCCCCTCCAGTGTCGATTGATAGAGAGAGGGGGGTGCTAGGTGGGGAAGAGGGGCTTGGGGTGCCCCCTCCACCCTCTGCAATAGAGAGAGAGAGAGACCTAGGTGTGGCAAGGGCCCCCTCTAGGACATGAGAGAGGGAGAGAGAGCCAGGGTGGGGCTGGGCGACTGGGGGCACCCCTTGTAACACCTTAGTTTTTATTTATAAAAATAATTAGTCATTTGCGTATTAATGTATGATGACATTCCAATTAGTTTAATTATTACACGCACTACCATGGCTAAAATAATCCTTAAATAGGCACACTTGAGACCACATAAACATTAATAACCGAAATAAATAAAATTATGTGGATAGAAAAGGATTAAAGGATAAGTATATTACATTAAAAGTCATTTATGGGAATTATATATATATATATGAATTATGGCATAGTGATTACGTAAGGTAATCACTGTTCACCTTACGTAACATGGGTTACGTATTAATCTCCACCTACATGGAGAATCCCAGTAAAATCTTCCCAGCGATCAAACCCCCAACAGCCACGTTTTCACGCACACCTCCTTCCCCTTAGTAGATAAACTCTACCCCAGTAATCCTTATCCAACCTCACCCCCTGCTGCTTTGTCTGTTGTCGTTGCTGCCACTACTACTGCTTTGTCTGCTATTGTTGCTGCTTTGTCTGTTGCTGTCGCTGCTACTGCTGCTTCCACTAAAACCTGAAGAAGAAGAAGAAGAAGAAGAAGGAAGGAGGCGCTGGGAGCTACTGGAAGGAGCTCCGGAACCTCTGTTTCCTGTTACTCCTGTTTTTCCTTTTTACTAAGGTAGGAAACCTCATTTCCCCTTCTCCCTTTTAAATTGTTATTCCCCACAACGGAGGAACCATTAGCACTTGCAAGTACAATCTAGAGCATGATCTGATCCAATACCTTGATGAAACTAGAACAAAAACGAGTAGATGATCAGTGCAGAATGCATACCCAGATCATACGCAGCGAGAGTATCAAATAGATGAATTACAGACTTCGACTTCTACATTCGACTTCCAACTTCGACTCCCACATTCGACTGCTATACTTCGACTTCTACATTCGACTTCCAACTTCGACTCCCACATTCGACTGCCATACTTCGACTTCTACATTCGACTTTCAACTTCGTCTCCCACATTCGACTGCCAGACTTCGACTTCCACATTCGACTCCCAGACTTCGACTCCCATGAAGTCCTTGTGTTTCTGTTAGGACTGCTGCTCCTAGAAGGGGCCTCAGACACCCTGCAAGACTGAGACTTGCACCTTATTTACATGTAATATCTTAAGTAAATGAAACAAATGTTATATGATGTTTCATTTACTTAAGATATTACATGTAAATAAAGAAGTACCCCCCATTTGAATCTAATAAAAATGTCAGAAAAATCATATCTCTTACCAATAAAAAGTCAACTCTTCCATCGAAGAAGAAAAACGCGATTTTGGTGATTCCATCAAAATAGCGTCTTTCTAATCTCTCATAATTTGGCCTACCTGAAGGTCTCACAATTCAAATAAACCTAGTAAAATGCAAAAAATCCAAGATCCAGTGAAAAATGATAAGCACACATATGACTTCTCCAAGGGAGCCCTCTCCTACTGAACCAAAAGTCAAACATGCCCTACCCTTCTGGTCGACCGATTTCCTCGTGAGTTTATACATGTTGTTCCAACTTGTTTCTTTCCCAAATTTCTTATATAGCTTTATGTTATTTAGACTTGGACCAACCTAACTAGCTAGCCCTACTTTGACTTGCTATCACTGTACTCTTACATTGAACTTGCTTTAATATTAATGTTACTTCGAGAGCTGCCCGAACTATATTAAAAGACTGATCAAATGGAAATGGTGACACCTTGGGTCTTCGGACTCTACTGGACCAATGTCTGTGCAATGGAGCCGATCCAGGCTCGGGAGGAGCACCCGAACTCGGCCACTGAATCCAATTCGAATTGTACCTGTCGAGAATGGATCTACTGGGTGTTTGGCATAACACCACCTACTGCTAAATTTAGTCTACATTTCCATGAACTGTATTATGGCTTGAATTTCTTTACTGTTTAGTTCCGGGCAAATTCTTTTATGATATCTTCATCGAACTGTACTTCTATATCTTTGTTGCTTCCTCTTATTGACTGTTATACTTATTGTTCTTTTCCTACTACTGTCCGACTTACTAATATTATAAATGGCAATTTCCTACTGGGCACAATTGCTCATAAATCCTACTTTCCTTTCAGGCATCTCAGATGGGTTTGACTCGCCAGGGGATTGTGCGCCGAGTGATCCATAAATTAGCAAACCTTACTTCTTTTTAGACTCTGTCACTTAAGTAGTTGTATATTTTAAACTTTAAACTATCGACACATGTAACATATTATTCCGCTGCAACTTTCTATGTATATGCAAGTCCGTCCCTACTTGTATTATCTCGATCTTTCTATCACCTCCGAAAATATTATATGAGTAGGACGTGACACCCCTCCCCCTCCAACGCAAAGAGAGAGAGAGAGAGAGAGAGAAAGTTTAATAGAAAAAAGAAAATTTATATATTAGACCTATAATACTTTATAAACTTTAATCCCAACTTGTAAAAAATTAGATTTCAGGGTGATACTACTACTAGATTTCAGGGAGTTATATGTAAAAAAAATCCCTTTTAAAAAGTTTAATTTTGATGGTAGGTTAGACTTTTTGAATATTATTTCAATTTAACTCTACTTCAACAAGTGATGGCAATGGCAAATTTTAAATCATTATAGAATAATAACGGTTTGTAGGATAATACCCAGATAAGCCTGGTTTCTTTGTAATAAAAAAATAATAGAGTAAATACAAAATTTTCCCTTCACAAAATGGTCATATTTTCTAGACAATCAGTAATGACTTCTTTGGAGATAGCTTTCAACATGAAGATCCATTCTTTCTTATCTCAAGAATAAGCTCAGTTGCACATAGCGTCATTGTCACTGGCATGTGATTGATAAGGATCCTTTTCTATGATTATAAGCAAGTTTGCTTTTTCCAGTTCAATGTCCATGATACGGTCACCATGTTGTTTAAGATAAATAGCTGGAAAACCATTACCTTCCAAACTGACGCATACTTATTTCACAATAAGACCTCCATTTTTTGCATGTTCCATCTACATCTTTCTATAAGTTTTTAGGCTTCGGTGTAAACATTGGTTGTGAGGAAGTAATGGAAGAGATCTTCACCGACCTTCAAAAAAAACCACACAGCACGACTACATAACCATGGTATCTATGGCTTCCAGCAACTTTTGTTTTCATTTCTTAGATATAATAGATCAAAACTTTAAACAGTCCCTCCCATAAATATCTGAATTTCAAATATTCACTAGTGTTCACTAGTGTCTCTGCTGTGTTTAGATTCTCAGTATCCTTTATCTTCCCTCTTCTAAGAAATATGGATTTTCATATCCATACTTATTGCTGCATAGTTCGAGTTATAGATACAAGTGAGGATTGTTTAATGTCATGCTACACCATCAGATCTCCCTGCTTACTAGTAACATCATTTTTACCAGAAAGGTAAAGATTGCTTCCAATGCCTCACAAGCTAAAAGAATAAATGTCACTCCTTCAAGCTATATGGCAATACATGTTGTAAATCAGTTTGTAACAGGGGAACTACTTACAACTAATCACAAAGGAGCTCTTTCAAATTGAATTTAAGAAGCCATATCTTTCCTGCGAACAAGTATGCAGATTTCCTTCATATACAGCCACATGAGCCAGAAATGTGTCTTGTATAATAAAAACAAATTGAAAGTCTTGCGGGACAGGTCAGAAACCATGGCTCTATGTATCCTTTTCTTCCAAGTAATCAAAGCTAAAGGATGTAACAAAAGGACAAGCTAAAGGGAAAGAAAACAAGGAGACCATTACACAAAAGAAAATATGAAGTGCGTAGAATAGGAAACTCTAACAGGATCTTGAAATGCCATGACCGACATGTTGTATAAAAGATGGGAAGATGGCCTCCTTAATGCCTTCTATTGGCCATAGAAAAATGCTTATCGCAAGAATACACATATTTTAACAAGCCTGGAACCCCTCGATACCAGAAACAGAAGTTTCAAAGCTATCACAAAATTCTAACAACATAACTATATGAGAAATTCCCAAATGTTTAACACTAAACATCCATTTGAGAAACTGGACAAAAATCCCAATCTAAATTTCATAACACCAATAAGTCTGATAATGTTTATTTGACAGATTAGTCAAGTAGTTAACAGGAACTATAGAAATAACCTCATAGAGACCATTCAGATAGCTGGTAGTATAAGATATAATAGGTATAATCTTTGACAGAATAATCAAATGAGGATTCTCAGACAGAGTCAATTATCAACATTTCAGTTTTGAATTCAAAACAACAGATATATTTCAGTTTTGGATTTCAAACAACAACAGATACATTGACATTAACCTTTCTAAATTCCAAACGAAAAGAATGAAACTAATTTGGGTTAATTACATATATAGCCCTGAAATACGTCCACATATACCCTTCAAATCTTGACCTCATCAAGTATAGCCTGTATTTGAATGTATTACATCATATATGCCTGTGCTGTTGGGTTTCCTCGATTAAGTCTAAATATAGTCAAATTAGTGATGGGAAATGACTAACCTACCCTCAAATGAAAAGACTCACCCATCACCCTCTCTCTCCCACACAGTGGACCTCTCCCCATATGATCCACCTCTCTCTTCATCCTCTTCCATTGCTTTCCATCTCCTCCACCGCTGTCAAGTCACTTCTTCCAGATATGCCAGCGTGCCTTCCTTGTCCTCTAGGTTGTCATTCCTGCCTGAGTTCCAGCAGTGCACATCCTCAGGGGTTGGGGAGCCCCCTCCACCACTGCCATGGAGCCCCTCCCCCTCTACTTCACGAGGAAGGAAAATGACATTATAAATGCCAAGTAGGCTCATCAACCATAGTCACGGCCTGGAGAAAGTAGAGGGAGAGTGGGGAGGTGTCGGTGAGGCAAAGGGAGCCAAAGGTCACTCTCCAGCACTATCAGAGAGGAGAGAGAAGAGAAGAAGATGCAACTATTGGGGGGGGGGGGGGGGGAGAGAGATAGGACAGGAGAGATATTCTCTCTGTCGGCAGAGAAAAGGGAGATTTTTGTCATTTTACCCCCCCCCCCCCAACAATGGTTCCATTTATCTTTGGGGAAATATTCCCCACATTCTAACGGCGAAGTAACCCAATGGACATAACCGATACTTTTTTGTAGAATATTGGGTATATTTGATGAGGTCAAGAGTTGAAGGGTATATGCGAGAATACGATGGTTTTCAGGGGTAACTTTGGGAAAACATATCAATAGTAAGTGTTCTATCAGCTTTCTAACATGATTTAAGAAGACAGATCATTCTTTTTTGGCTCAAATGTTGCTTTATTTTGCTACCTCTCCACAAAATCATCAATATTGTTAGTTAACTGAAGCATAGAATTGCACGAAACAAGGTTCCCTTAAATAGGAAACTACAAGTGCCTTACCCAGAAATAGGCTTCTCAATATAAAGTTATAGATACTCCCAAAGTTGTTTTCTATGGTCTGAAGATTTGTTCCCCTATCTTATTCTGAGAGTATCATCAAAGATATGAATAAATCATAATCTTTATCTCACAAGAGCTGTGTGCACTATTTGTCAAGAATATAATGCCTATGTTTCCCTCATTTCAACAATTCCAGAAATGGGTATCATAAAATTTGAAAATTGCAAAAGGTTTACTCTAGCAATGCCCATTTCAGTGGTTCCAGCATTTTTATTTCACCAATTATGTATACAACTACTCTGTTGCATCAGATAGTATCAAAAATTAATATATGAAAGAGAAAGGGAAAGAAACAGTAATAGGCTAAGCAATACAGGGAAGGTTTACAACATCAAGATTGCTATATGACACAGAATCTAAAATCCCCATATATATTCTTCCAACTACGTACTCATAAAGTAAGTCTACCCTTTATTCATTGTTAGCTTGTATTTGGTGTGCCTCTGTCACGTCTCATCCTGTTACTTGAGCTTAAAACATCTGAAAATATAACAGACTCCCGAACAACTCATATGAGTTGTGAGCCAATTCAGATGGACAAACCATAATATAATTAGAGAGAGATCTTGCTGGTAACTAGCATCAAGCACTTCATTTACTTCTCGGGTATACTAATTGAACATTATGCAACAAGGAAGAACAGGAATTAGCAATCCTCATTTAGAAGCTCATATTGTATGCTCGGAGTGGTTCAGCCAACAATGAGCAGGATACTCTTTAGTTGGAACAGCGCATATGCAAATTATTAATGAAAGCCAAAGCTGTGTTTGGCACTGCAACCCCTTTCTGAGCACCTCTTCAAATTTATCAAGCGTCCTTGTTTTTTCCTACTATAGTCTAGATTGCATCGACGAAAATGTAATCGCCGTAGAATCTCTAGAGCCTCAGCCTACAAGCCGAAACGTTCAGGACCATTACGTTTACATGACTGCCAATCGTCTGCCGCTTCCCCAAGTCGCAACAGAGGTTTCGCCACGCTATTTGCACAGCCACTCTAATCCACACAACACAAGACCAGTATTCTAAAAATTTAAGCACGATCTTTTTCATAGCCCACTGAGGAAAGAGAGGCCAGGCAGGCGAAAACCTCGATACAAATTAGAAGGGAAAAAAGAAGAAGCCATACGGAGAGAGGAGTCCCCTTTGAAGGAGCAGCCGGCTAAACTCGGTGCCGTCCTGGAACTGGAAAGCGAGGAGGATGGAATGGGCGGGAGCGCGAGAACAGCCCGTACGGGCCTAGCGCCGGCGGTAACATCTGCATGATGAGGAGCAAGTAAGCAGAAGAGGAGCTCTGGTAGCCAGAAGAAGTGATGGACCCGAATCGTGGGAGAGAAGAGAGAGAGCTACGGACCCAGGAGCGGGAAGGCGGGCGAGGGCAGAAGGCGAGCTTGGGCAGCCATCGAGCAGCAGGAAGGGGAAGAGAGTTGGAGGCAGCGGCTGGCTCTGGAGAAGGAGCTGAGCTTGGCTGGCCACTGGATTAGTTGTGTGGTGTCGTCAAGATTACAAACTTCTCTCTGTCTCAAGTTTCCGCTATCGTCGTTATCCCTGCTCCCTCAATTCCCAATATCTTCTTCTGGTGGCCACACCTTCCAAGTTCCCAACCTTCACGGTTCGGTTCGGATCTCTTTTCTGAGAAAATCGAACCGAATCGATTTTAAAGTCAAATCGAACCGGTTCGGTTTGAACTGAAATGAAAAAGAATTGAGGAAAAAAAGCATGTAATGGCTCCCCCATGGCGATGAACGCTCCAACCACTGCGCTGCTGTTTGTTTTGTATTATATTATATTATATTATTTATTATATATATATATGTTCGGTTTATTTCAGTTCTTCATAACCAAATCGAACTGAATTGTGGCACTCTCCAAACCAAACCGAACCAGTCGGTTCGGTTCGATTTTTCGATTTGGATCGATTTTTGAACACCCCTAACCTTCACCAACTTTGCAAGTGTTTTCATATACGGTCTTTTATTAAAATAATTATATTTTTATATTTTATTCTTAAAATAATTAAAATAATTCCTAATTTTGTCACTGAATTTGTTATGTCAGCAATCTGATGATCAGAAAACTAGATGGGGCTTAACTTGTGATGTCGGGATTAGGAATACCAACTCTTATAACTTGTGAATCAGTATTGTCAATGTCGACACTTATAAGGATCAAAAAGTAGTCGGAGGCGACTATTTTTGTCTACCATTTGAACGAAAGGGAGGAACTTGGCCGGTGGACGTGAAGGACTTGCGAAGAAAGGAAGAAGGCATTAAAGGGCCCTAGATCTAAACCGGGGAAGAACCCTATGATGCCTAAGTTAGTACCACCCTAGGTTGAGAAGTTTCTTGAGGCTTTTAGGTTGCCGAAATTGTGTACTTGGTGTTGGATGTTTAGACCTCATTTATATAGCCAATGTTTGGGTTGTTCATCTGCCAACAGGTTGTAACGGTTCATTAAGGGCAGTAGTTAAGATTCCAACAGAAAAGCGTAGGAGAGATCATGGCGTGGAAACTACCTAGATTGTGGGGAGTGACCTCGTCAAGCCTCTGTTATGAGGAGTTACACATCTCTGGAGGGTGCAAATACTGGCATGATGAGAGTAGTTATCGTACCCACAAATGTGATTGGCAGGTGCTCGGTGAGAGGAGTTTAGAGGTCCGGAGACAGTTGGCAAGGCATGCGCTCATGCACACGAGCAAGTATCAGCCCAGAAGCCGCCGAAGCGTCCTGGGACATGTGGAGGATGCATAAGCAGAGAGAAGGCCAAAATAGGTTGTATTGGGCAAATAGTGGACTAGAAATCACTTCCTCATTTGCCCCCCCCCCCAACTCTCAACTCTCAAGTCGGCCACAAGGGAACCGATGAGAACTTGAGAGTAATGACATGGACAATAAGGTCTGGTGTCAGGGAGGTCACTTGATGGGACATCACCAGTAAGAGACATGACGCTAGAGGCGCGGGAGCAGCCCGTCGATTCGTCCTCAAGATGAGTGCTAATGATGGCGTCCAAAGGCAAAGCGTCGTCCTCAGTAGTCGAAATCTTGCTTCCAATATGTCCAGCGACAGTAAGAACGCTTCATCCATCTCCGATAGATATGTCTGGTCCTCGCAGAGGTAAGAGATACCGAACTCGGCGGGGATGCGGAAGCGTTCGTGTAACCCTTTTGTGATCCAATATCTCTTGGAATCTGCTGGCGCTCCGCCGGCTTGAACCACCGCTTTTCCTTCATGCTGGGCCATTCCCATTTATGTTGGAAATCTGATGATCAGAAAATTAGATCGGGGCTTAGCTTGCGATGTCTGAATTAGGAATACCAACTCCTATGACTTGTGAAACAGTATTGTCAATGTCGACACTAATTTGGGTATTGACAATGCCAACAAACAAAAGCCTACATTGGGAATCCTAACACAAGAGAGTCCGAAATAAACCTCATTGGGGCCTAATAAGCTAACCCAAGTAAACCTCATTCAATTTTTTAATGGCCTTTTGCCGCTCACTTCCTTTGCCTCGGAGCCCGCCCGAGATGAATTGGAGAAATGCCAATGGCAAGGTCATGGTCAACAAGATAGTGAAACTATATGATCTAAAGAGGCAGAAGATTGTTGCTCAATAAAACTTGGGTGCATCAGATTGCTTGCACTGCGGAGTTCCCAATATTTACTGAAATGGTAAAGGAGTTGTACTAGAGATGGAGAGTGACAAATACAATCCAAAGTTAGAAAGCCAAAGGATCATTTTGTCAAAACGCTTCATCACATACTGCCTGGAATACTATCCCTTTAGAGTAGGCCTACCAACAATGATGGTGACTCCATATGACACTGTCGAAGCTCTTCAAGACTCTATCAAGTGCACCTGCGGTAGAAGAAGCAACCGAGACAAGAAAAGGAAAATCTATTGTGGTTGCAAAAGTAAAAGAGAAGAAGATATCGCAACCTCAACCAACTGAATCTCCACAGTAGCCACTAATTAAGGGGGAGCCACAATATAGGGAATTGGTTTCTACTCAGCTTAGCCAAACATCAGTTCTTAGCACACAGAATTAGTGGAAATTAAAAGAAATTCCTACTAGAAGCACGTCTTCTTGTTTTTTGCTTACCAAGTATTGAAGTCATAGAAAGTAAGTGTCCAATATTACACTTAGATGACCTAGTGGTGGAAAAAAAACTGAACATTTAGATGGAGATGAAAACTTTGTAAATTAGCCCAACAACAATGATGACTGCTAATCAATTCATTTGACATTGCCCAAGAAGCTCCCTCAAACCTTGAACCCTTTGTTGTTCCTTCTTCCTCGATCACACTCATACTTCCTTCCCTTTGATCGCACATAAGACTTTGTGTGGTTGTGAGGAACACCTCTGCCTTGCCAAAATGCTTCACAGCTTCCCAGTTGTTCTCGAGTCCCCTGAGGAGAACAATGCTCTAACCCAAAATTGCTTGGAGAACAAGTTGGTCAAGCACTCATCCCAAGCTTTGAGGATCCTCACCCTTGTTCTCTTTACGAACCTCAATGCCATCACCTTTAGCACTGGCACTTCATGCACCCTCAGATCATCAATAATGACCACAATTTTGTTCTCCTTGCACTTCATGAAGGTGATGAGCCTATAGAGTGAGATAGGTAGCTTGTTGATCTTGCTCATGAAAAGTCTCTTCAGGATTGATGTCCCAAATGGAATGGCAAATTAAGAGACAGATGACTTGATTTCCCCACATAAAAATCTACAACATACAGAACTTAGTTTAAGTGTAATGCTGGACAAATAGAACACAACAGATTCAAGTTTAACACAGCGGGCCGGAATGAACCTTAAATACACGTCACAAGAATGGGAGATAGAGCAAACCATAGAACATACGATTTTGAAGGTGGTTCAACTACACCAATGTGCAACCTACTTCCACCCCTAACGATCTGTGAGGCTTAGTATCCTTAGATAAGAACCCTTACACACTCTTTTTAACGAGGATAAGACTAACCCCACCACATGCACACTCTTGTATCCTTGGACAAGATTACCCCAACATAGAGCACGCCATCTCCACAAGATGTAGTAGCATTAGACACATGCATAGGAATTCTTTTAAGCACGCAGATCTTAACGCTTAATGTTCAGATCAGTCTAGCACAAAACTATAAAAATAGGGATGAAGAAATCAAATACTCTTTTAATTTGAGCTCCCCCTATATGATTGCCTTTCCTTCTTCTGCACAGAAATCTCAGCAACATAGCTTGGACATTGGGTTCACAGATCAACAACACTGCTCTCTCTTTAACAAGAACACAGCATTGCCTTCCCCACTTGGATCACTTCACATCTAGCATCATTCACTTAGTATCTACGCCACACGGAACACTTTCTCACTTTTGCAAATAGCTCATTGTCACATCTCGTTTCTCTTCTTGGCAGAACAGAACAACCGACTTCCTTGGACATGCGTTAGAGCCTCTTCTTGAATCACTCACTATAGCATTGGGTCTCCCACTCCCTAAAACAACTCAACAACAAGCTCTACTTGCTTGGAGAGTAGGAAGGAGAATCACACACTTTCCAAAACTTCCTTGTCCCTTGTCCAAGACACCTTACACAAAGGACAAGGGAATCTTCGCGTTATCAGTTCATTATAACGGCCTCATGTGCAAACCACATGCTGACGATTCTAGATGTAACACCCCGACGCGGAATATCGGAGCGGAATTACAGTTATTAAATAGTACAGAGCGAGAAATAAATACAAATCATTGCACAAATGGAGTAATACTAAATGACCTCCAATTTCATTAATAATCCACCAAACTTCATTACAACCACTAATATCTCATCAACTTCATGAACTAACTATTACATCCACGTGTCAGAGCCAAAACTAGGGCCCAGAGCACTTTATTGAAAAATCAAACTAATACATCAGGACTAACTCATTCTATGATAACTAACTACTAAAGCAAATGGTTGCTGAAATGGTCACTCCTAAGCATCATCCTCAGTCCCGTCCTCGTGAGTGTGGTCATCATCAGACTCACCTGAAACACATTTAAAAAAAATACAGGATGAGCGAATAACGCCCAGTAGGACTTAATATCTCATGAACACAAGCATGGTTTAAATGATTAATGTCTTAATGGCAGGTTAACTAGAGAGAAGAGTCATGTAGATCAAGCAACAATAACGAAAGAACAATAGCATCTGGCACAGAGAAAATAGTTCAACGAGAATGATAATAGAATGGCCATGTAACGATATATCATGTAATTTGCACAACGTGCTCTAGTAACGATAACAAGTGTACTGGTATAGATAGTACTTTGATTGTCATAGATTAATCTTGCTAGTATGCTGGCACTGGATGCATGCCGTAACACATCCTTGATCATTTTAACTCCCATGGGCACTCGCACTTTTCGGGTGCTCCTCCCAGGACCTGATCGGGCCCCATTGCGTTGGCATTAGTCATTTCTTTATCTTAGACAATCACAAGAATGGCCAATAGAGTACCAAGAAGAGATAAGAGAGTACTATATGAGATAGATGAGAGCGTAGAGAGAACGTGAACAGATGAGAGGATATAGAGAGCAGATAAGATATGGGTATTATTGTAAAATCACGTTAACATCGATAGTAACGGTTGCACGACACACCATTGCGGGCCGGCAGTCTGGTGGAAGTCACTACCGCCCACTAGTCGTCCTGTGTACACAGGCTAGATGGTCCGGCGTGATCAAAAGATAAGGAAAGAACACACTAAGGCCATGGATCGTACTGATCCCTAAGGTGTAATAGGTTTTTGGGTACAACCAGCTCGTCGGCAATGTACGTACGCCAAAGCAAAGAAGACTTACGGAGGCCTTGACAAGGAGTCCCTGGCCCAGTCGAGAGTATTCCCGATGGAGAGGTGGTCCAAGTCAAGAGAGTGTAAGTGTATAAAATCGGGTCCGTCATGTCTCGAGTGCTCAAAGGCCGAGGGAAACGGTAACGGTGGTGTACAAAACGCGCATATAAAACGAAAAACAAGTATATAATTAATAGGGAGATTTAGTCATTTATTTCACTTAATTACCAGATATATTATTGCATAAATTATTAGGTCAAATGGCAAATAATAATGTTATGGTGTGTAAGTGTTAAAGAAATCATGAGACTAGGATAATTCGTGTGAATAACTTTTAAATAATTAAATTTATCTCGTTAATGCCATTTATTAATGTAACAAGGGAATTAACTATAACATAGTTTAATCATGGCTAATTAGGGGTAATAAGACCTAAACAGCAGGGTATATGCTTAATTAAAGTTTCTGGCCGAAATTCTTGAATCGTGTCGGGCCTACCCGCCGCGATTCAAGTCACGACGGGTGGCTCGGTCGCGGTCCGAGGACCGACCGGCCCGCCCCGGTCCACGCCAGGAATCGCGGCGGTGTTCTTAACGCGTCGCAGCCGCCGGCCGCGATTCCTCTGGTATCGCGGCGGGTCGCACCGCCGCGATAACAGGAGAGTTCGGCCTTTTACCCATTTTCCTTGGGTGAACCCTTCTTGACACAGGGTCATTCTAAATTCAGTATAAAATCGCACGGTGATCCAAAAAGCATGAAATCAGTTTTAAACGAAAGTAGACACATAGATCTATCAACATGCATGATTAATTTGAAAATAGACAAGATTCAGTCATGCTTTGATCAAGTTACATATCAATGACCTGAACAGGCGCAGTCAAGGTTCAACGAATTAATTAGAGATGGATACATGATGAAATTTAGGCAAACTAGGGGTGTTTGAAAGCTAACATGATGTAGTATTTATGAGAATTTTCTCATGGCATGGGATCATGTATGCCCGAGGTTTAAGAGTAAACATAAAGGGTCGGGTACATGGAACTGGCAGGGATTCAAAGAATTAATTCTCCCTCATGGAAGATCGAAATGGAGTGAAACTAGAGGGCTTTTGCTCGGGATCATGACTTCCTAGGGTAATTTTTACACGGATTTGGCTTGAGAGATTGCCTACCTTTTTCGCAGAGTAAGATAACTAGGGTTTGATGACGAAAATAAGATGAAATCCCTTTCTCCAATCTTTCTTCTCCAAGCTCCTCACATCCAGAACTCCTCCTCCTCGTTCCTCAGAGCTCCAACTGCGGTCTATGGGTTGCTTGGGCCAAGTTTAGGGTGTTTTGATTGCCAATTAGAGTCATTTCTATCTAAAACTCCTTCCTCCTATTAAAATCTGAATTTCTATAATTATCTCCCACTTTCTCTCATTTATCCACCTAATAAGGTTGGGAATGATGACCAAACTGCCCCATAATAAATATTTCCATTTATTATATATTAATTTTGAGATTAACAAAATAACACTAATGGATTTCTTGAGCCTTGAACAGGAAGTAAAAGAAAAATGAAAGATCAAGACAATCTGGTAAGTTCATCACTTATATCCAAGTCCTTGTAAGACTTCTTTGATAAGCAGAACGATTTCCTCTTTGACCGGAAAACTCAAAACAAATCGTTACCGTAACGATTTCTTTAGAACTCGCAACGACTCTCTAGTCGTAACGATTTCTTTAGACCTCGTAACGATTTCTTTAGAACTCGCAACGACTCTCTAGCCGTAACGATTTCTTTAGACCTCGTAACGATTTCTTTAGAACTCGCAAAGACTCTCTAGCCGTAACGATTTCTTTAGATCTCGTAACGATTTCTTTAGAAATCACAACGACTCTCTAGCCGTAACGATTTTTTAGACCTCGTAACGATTTCTTTAGAACTCGCAACGACTCTCTAGCCGTAACGATTTCTTTAGAGTTCATAACGTTCTTTATAACTTGATAGTCATACGATTTCGTGTAACGATTTCTTTATAACTTGATAGTCATAACGATTTCTTACTGTTCATAACGCCTGCTTTGTGTAACGATTTCGTGTAACGATTTCTTTATAACTTGATAGTCATAACGATTTCTTGTAACGATTTCTTTAGAGTTCATAACGATTTCTTTATAACTTGATAGTCATAACGATTTCGTGTAACGATTTCTTTATAACTTGATAGTCATAACGATTTCGTGTAACGATTTCTTTATAACTTGATAGTCATAACGATTTCGTGTAACGATTTCTTTATAACTTGATAGTCATAACGATTTCTTTACTGTTCATAACGCCTTGCTTGTGTAACGATTTCGTGTAACGATTTCTTTCTAACTTGATAGTCATAAAGATTTCTTGTAACGATTCTTTAGAACTCGCACGACTTGCTTGTTGTAACGGCTTCATAAGTTATCACAACGATTTCTTTACATTCTAACGACTTGCTATAATTCATAACGATTTCATAAGTTATGAAGTCAGCAAGATTCTTTTATCGAATTTCTTGATGCATCAGTATAATGCCTTTTAACACGTTGAAAAGTCTAAGTCATATCTTGTCCCCGTTGACTGCTATGCATTAAATGCTCTCTGATCGTATCTCCCATGCATGCAAACAATATCTTCCATTTCTAGGCTACTCTGTCTACGTACTTTTTTAGACAGAAAGGAGCTTTGCTATATACTGCAATATCTGTTCCATCTCAACTAACAATAGACAGCAGTCTTAGCTGTCCTCTATTTATTGAGAATCTACAGATATCTGACAAGACTCATCTGGACAAACGTTGGACACAAGATACAAAGTTCTATGACATCTCTTGCGTGGTACACAAGGATAAAGACTGACGATCAGAAACTTCCTTTGTGACCAGTCTAACGTACACAAGGATAAGAGACAACGGACACTTCAACGTTCGAATTTGAATCAGCAGTTTAAATATAAACTCAAGACGAAAAGAAAAAAAAACAACCGCTTGATTTCAGAAAAAGAAAGAATCATCTCTTCGAGTCTTCAGAAGACAAACAAACTACGAATCTTCCACTCCAACCTTGTTCTAAGCTCTTAGCTCTCTTGCTCAAAATGAATCTTCTCATTTGTAAGAGCCTGTGTGTCCTTGGGAGAAAAACCTGTTAATCTCTCTCCTCTCGGGGGCTTAGGAGCTCAGTGTGTAGCTGTAAGCTAGAGTCTGAAGCCTGTTTCCACACTCCTTCTTATTAGATTGTGTTCCCTTCTGGACGAAGGAAGACCTGTGGTGGATCCAGGGTGGTTGTTGTACCCTTCAGGCTGAAGGAAGACCAGTTGAGGCTTGGTGTAAGGATCCTTAAGGGGGAATTGTACCCTTGGTAGTAACATTCCTAGGTATTGCTCAGGGACTGGACTAGGTCCCTGTGGAGAGGAGTTTCGAACCAGGATAAAAAATCCTGTGTCTCGTGTGGATGTGTTTTGTGTGATTGTTGTCTTGTTTGCTCTAACTCTAACCTTGTTATTAAGTTGTGCAATCTTTTTGAGTAAACAGGTTTTAATCAGAGATCGAAGTTTTAATAACCCATTCAACCCCCCCCTCTGGGCTAGCTAGCTGGGCCACAGGGAACAGATCTAATTTCGTAGGTAGAGGGTATGGTAAGTATATGACTCCTTTTTAGGATAATATATGGTTATTTAGTATTTATCTTAACCCCTTTTCATTTATTTATTTATTAGGTATAAATTTAACCTAATTACCTCTCATCCCATGATGGCTCTTTACTTTTGGGCCCATTCTTTTAGGCTTGGACCAATAGCACAACCCATTCCTAACTTAACTTAATGGGCTTTGATTTAAATCATCTAATTCTATTTATTCCCCTTTTATTCAATTAAATCTATTTTCCTATTTATAAAAATATAACTATTTTATTTTATTTGTTTTTTTTTAATCAAGGGTGCTACATCCTCCCCCTCTTAAAAGAATTTTGGTCCCCAAATTCATATGATCGTAAGGAAAATGA
The DNA here is from genome assembly GCA_014218235.1 of Colocasia esculenta. Classification (NCBI taxonomy): domain Eukaryota; kingdom Viridiplantae; phylum Streptophyta; class Magnoliopsida; order Alismatales; family Araceae; genus Colocasia; species Colocasia esculenta. The sequence continues at coordinate 158,597,536 of CM024760.1, read as the reverse complement.
CTTACTGAATAACTCCGGATAATTCCGTCGCATTAATGCTTTGGGCTCCCACGTGCCTCTTCAACTTCGTGATTTCTCCATAATATCTTGATCACGGGTATAGATCGATTCCGAAGCTGTTGCATCTTCTTGTCCAAGATCTTCACTGGCCTTTCTTCATAGGTCATATCCTTATTCAAGTAATGTCATCATAGTTGATCACATGTGACGGATCATACATGTACTTCCTCAGCATGGACACATGGAACACATTGTGCACTATTGAGAACTGAGGAGGTAGTGCTAGTCGGTATGCCACCTCACCAACTCTATCCAACACTTCGAATGGACCTATGAATCTTGGTCTCAATTTGCCTTTCATCCCAAATCTTTGGAATCCTCTGGTCGGGGATACCTTCAGTATCACATGATCTCCAATTTGAAATTCTAAGTCTCTCCTTCTCTTATCTGCATAGCTCTTCTGCCTGGACTGAGCTACTTTAATTATGTCTCTAATAATCTGTATATCCCTGCTAGTGCTTTGCACCATGTCTGATCTCAGCCATTGCTGTTCACCTACTTCATTCCAGCACACTGGTGATCTGCAGCTTATGCCGTACAATGCTTCAAACGGTGTCATTTTAATGCTAGCCTGATAACTGTTGTTGTAGGCGAATTCAATCAAAGATAGTTGTTCATTCCAAGATCCCTCAAAATCTATAGTGCAAGCACGAAGCATGTCTTCCACAATCTGATTTGTCCTTTCTGTCTGTCCATCCGTCTGTGGGTGAAAAGCAGTGCTGAAATTGAGTTTAGTACCCAACGCTGTCTGAAGTCCCTTCCAGAATCTAGAAGTGAATCTGGGATCACGGTCTGAGACAATGGATACTGGGACTTCATGCAATCTTACTATCTCCTTTACATACAATGTTGCAAGTACATCCACACTCCATGTACTCTTAATTGCAAGGAAATGTGCGGACTTAGTCAAACGGTCCACAATGACCCAGATAGCATCGAGTACACCACGAGTTCGGGGTAAACCCATGATGAAATCCATTCCGATGCTTTCCCACTTCCACTCGGGTATGTCCAGGGGTCTAAGTACACCCGCAGGACGACGGTGCTCGACTTTCACCTGTTGGCAAGTGAGGTAGTGCGCGGTGTGCTCAGCCACCTCACGCTTCATGTTTGGCCACCAAAATGACCTTTTCATGTCTTGGTACATCTTGGTTGCTCCTGGATGTATTGTGTACTTGGTCTTGTGGGCTTCATCCATCAGTTTCCTTTTCAGCTCTTCATTGTCAGGCACACATGTCCTGGCTTGGAATAATATTCTTCCATCTTCCGTGATGGAGAAATCTGGCTTGTTAGCTATAGTCTCCTTTACTCAAATTAGAAACGGATCATTAGCCTGTTGCTCTATGATCTCGACAAAGATGTCGGGTTGAGCTTTAAGATTAGCCACTAGCATCATATCACTTCTCTTCTTAATATTCAGATCTAGACTGGCGAATTGCTCTAATAGTTGCATCTCGCCCATGACTAGACAGGATAAAGAAGCTACTGGCTTCCTACTAAGTGCATCAGCTACTGTATTACCTTTACCTAGGTGGTATTGGATATTGAAATCAAAGTCTTTCAAGTACTCTAGCCATCTCCGTTGTCGCATATTGAGCACTTTCTGAGAAAATAGGTACTTCAAACTCTTGTGGTCGGAGTAGACAATAAATTGCTCCCCATATAAATAATGTCTCCATATCTTAAGTGCAAATACCACCGCAGCCAATTCTAAGTCATGGACTGGATAGTTGACTTCATGTGGCTTCAACTGCCTTGAAGAATAAGCTATCACCTTTTCGTTCTGCATTAATACGCAACCTAGACCGATTCCGGATGCATCAGTGTAGACTGAGAATCCTGCGCCCTCGACTGGTAACGCGAGGATAGGTGCAGACGTCAACAACTGCTTCAGTGTCTGAAATCTCTTCTCACACTCCTTGCTCCAGACGTAGGGGTTCTCTTTCCGCGTAAGACGTGTAAGAGGTACAGCTATCTTGGAGAAATCTTTTATGAATCATCTGTAATATCCAGCCAGTCCAAGAAAGCTTCTTATTTCTGTGACATTAGTCGGCCTTTCCCAGTTGAGCACGACTTCTACCTTGGAAGGATCGATAGCGATACCATCCTTGAAAATGACATGGCCTAGGAACGACACCTCCTCGAGCCAGAATTCACACTTGCTCAATTTGGCGTAGAGTTGGTTGTCCCGCAAGATTTGCAGAGCGATCCTCAGATGCTCCTCGTGCTCTTCTTTGGTCTTGAAGTATATGAGAATATCATCGATAAAAATCACGACGAACTTGTCGAGGTAGGGCCGATAAATACTGTTCATTAGTTGCATGAAAGCTGCAGGAGCATTGGTTAGTCCAAAAAGCATGACTACAAATTCGTAATGACCATACCTGCTCCTGAAAGTCGTCTTGTAAATATATGCATCTTTAATCCTCATCTGATGATATCCCGATCTAAGGTCAATCTTAGAAAAATACTTTGCTCCTGATATCTGATCAAATAATTCATCGACATGCGGCAGAGGGTACTTGTTCTTGATAGTGAGATTATTCAACTGCCTGTAGTCGATACATAACCTCATAGATCCGTCCTTCTTCTTGACGAACAGCACTGGTGCTCCCCAAGGATAAGTACTTGGCCTGATAAACCCTTTTTCTAGAAGTTCCATCAGTTGCTCTTTCAACTCTTTAAATTTAGCTGGGGACATCCTGTAAGGTTGGCGTGATACCGGTGCAGCTCCAAGTACGAGATCAATTGAGAAATTTACATCTCTCTCGAGTGGAATGCCTAGCAGCTCATCGGGATATTCTTGCACTATATGAATGTTTGATATTTCTATTGCTTTCTTTTCAATCACAATTGCGGCAAGAAATGCCACACAACCCTTTCTTATCATGTTTTGTGCCTTTATGGCAGAGACGAGAGACAAGTGTCTCTTGTGTCTACGTCCCGTAAAGGTTAACTTAGGGAATTCACTAAAGGAAATTTTCCCTCTTCTACAATCCACGATAGCCCTATACGTGGATAGCCAATCGGCTCCCAGAATTACATCGTAGCCCTCCATGGGCATATAGATCAAATCAGCTCTAAGGTTGAGTTCACCAATCTTAACATCAGCTAATGAATAATATTTATTCAATTGGGTCTTTTCTCCCAATGGTCTAGTAACAGGCAATTTAAATCCCATAGATGCAGATTGCTCAGTTAATGTATCAGCAAATGCTTGTGATATAAATGAATGTGTTGCGCCAGTATCAAATAATACAAAAGTTGACTGAGAGAATACTGGTAAAGTACCTTCGACGACCCCACCTTCCTCGGTGGTTTCCACTTCTTGTAAGGCCTGCAGTCGGTCGGGTTTCTTCTGTCCCATAGGACGCTTTTCATTCTCCTTAAGCAATGGGCACTCGGGATTCTGATGCTCTCTGCTCCCACAACGAAGGCATGCACCTGCCTTCCTCCAGCACTCTTCTGCGGTATGGCCCATCTTGTCATAGTGTTTGCATCTGGGCTTGTTGTTTGAGGCGGTAGAAGTTGGGACTTTGGGCTTTCGCTCATGGCTTGGCCATCAGTGATACTTAATGGCCTTTTCTTGCCGTTAGTAGGCTTGCTCGGTGCTCCGGAAGTTTGCTCTTTCTTGAACATTCTGCCCTTGATGCGCTCAGTGAGTTCAGTTGCATCCTCCAGGCATTGTGCTTGCTTGACCATCTCCGGATAGGTCTGAATGTCAAATGGTGCTAGTTGAGTGATATATGCGGGTCTGAGCCCATTAAGGAAACACTTGGCCTTCATTCTTTCAGTGCTAACCAAATGATTGGCATAACGAGCCAATCGTGAGAACTGAGCTTCATACTCAGCAACTGTCAAGTTCCTTTGTTTCAACGCAGCAAATTCTGACGCCTTTCTCTCTTGGACTCATTCGGAAAAGTACTTGGAGTTGAAACGCTCCTTGAACTCTTCCCAAGTAAACTGAGCATCTGCCCGTGTGGCCTCAATGGACTCCCACCACGCACGGGCATCCCTTTCTAACTGAAATGTTGCTAACAACAGCTTATCGCCATCCGCGCATTGCATAACGCGGAATATGCGCTCAGTCTCCTTGAGCCAGTTCTCTGCCTCATCAGGGTCTGTGGTTCCACTGAATCGAGGCGGATTTAGGTTGCGGAAGTTCCAATGTAATTCACCAGCTCCTCGATTGTTATTGTTGTTATTGTTGGCTCCAGCCGCTTGAAGTAAGGCTTGAGTAAGCTGCTGAATAGTCTGCTGCATATCACGGAGTTGTGCACGCTCTGCTGCCATTGTTGTGGTTTAATTTCCTTCAAAAGAGAATTTTAAATGTAAGTTGTTGAGTTTGCACTAAGTTTGTGCGTGTGTGTATTCATTTTATCTTAAATACCCTTGGTTCTACCCTTCTCACACAGGTCTGGAATTTAGACTCTAAGTCGAGGCAGGTCAAACCTAGATCATCATATACTTAAGAATAACCTAGGCTCTGATACCACAAAACTGTAACGCCCCGACGCGGAATATCGGAGCGGAATTACAGTTATTAAATAGTACAGAGCGAGAAATAAATACAAACCATTGCACAAATAGGGTAATACTAAATGAACTCCAATTTCATTAATAATCCACCAAACTTCATTACAACCACTAATATCTCATCAACTTCATGAACTAACTATTACATCAACATGTCAGAGCCAAAACTAGGGTCCATAGCACTTTATTGAAAAATCAAACTAATACATCAGGACTAACTGACTCATTCTATGCTAACTAACTACTAAAGCAAACGGTTGCTGAAATGGTCACTCTTGAGCATCATCCTCAGTCCCGTCCTCGTGAGTGTGGTCGTCATCAGACTCACCTGAAGCACATTTAATAAAAACACAGGATGAGCGAATAATGCCCAGTAGGACTTAATATCTCATGGAACACAAGCATGGTTTAAATGATTAATGTCTTAATGGCAGGTTAACTAGAGAGAAGAGTCATGTAGATCAAGCAACAATAACGAAAGAACAATAGCATCTGGCACAGGGAAAATAGTTCAACGAGAATGATAATAGAATGGCCATGTAACGATATATCATGTAATTTGCACAACGTGCTCTAGTAACGATAACAAGTGTGCTGGTATAGATAGTACTTTGATTGTCATAGATTAATCTTGCTAGTATGCTGGCACTGAATGCATGCCGTAACACATTCTTGATCATTCTAACTCCCATGGGCACTCGCACTTTTCGGGCGCTCCTCCCAGGACCTGATTGGGCCCCATTGCGCTGGCATTAGTCATTTCTTTATCTTAGACAATCACAAGAATGGCCAATAGAGTACCAAGAAGAGATAAGAGAGTACTAGATGTGATAGATGAGAGCGTAGAGAGAACGTGAACAGATGAGAGGATATAGAGAGCAGATGAGATAGGGGTATTATTGTAAAATCACGTTAAACATCGATAGTAACGGTTGCACGGCACACCATTGCAGGCTGACAGTCTGGTAGAAGTCACTACCGCCCACTAGCCGTGCTGTGTACATAGGCTAGATGGTCCGGCGTGATCAAAAGATAAGGAAAGAACACACTAAGGCCATGGATCGTACTGATCCCTAAGGTGTAATGGGTTTTTGGGTACAACTAGCTCGTCGACAATGGACGTACGCCAAAGCCAAGAAGACTTACGGAGGCCTTGACAAGGAGTCTCTGGCCCAGTCGAGAGTATTCCCGATGGAGAGGTGGTCCAAGTCAAGAGGAAGTGTATAGAAATCGGGTCCGTCGTGCCTCGAGTGCTCGAAGGCCGAGGGAAACGGTAACGGTGTACAAAACGCGCATATAAAATGAAAACAAGCATATAATTAAATAGGGAGATTTAGTCATTTATTTCACTTAATTTACCAGATGTATTATTGCATAAATTATTAGGGTCAAATGGCAAATAATAATGTTATGTGTGTGTAAGTGTAAAGAAATTATGAGACTATGATAATTCGTGAGAATAGCTTTTAAATAATTAAATTTATCTCGTTAATGCCATTTATTAATGTAACAAGTTGAATTAACTATAACATGGTTTAATCATGGATAATTAGGGGTAATAAACCTAAATAGCAGGGGTATATGCTTAATTAAAGTTTCTGGCCGAAATCCTTGAATCGCGTCGGGCCTACCCGCCGCGATTCAAGTCGCGACGAGTGGCTCGGTCGCGGTCCGAGGTCCGACCGGCCCGGCCCGGTCCACGCCAAGAATCGCGGCGGCAGCCGCCGCGTTCTTAATGCGTCGCAGCCGCCGGCCGCGATTCCTCTGGTATCGCGGCGGGTCGCGCCACCGCGATAACAGGAGAGTCCGGCCTTTTTACCCATTTTCCCTGGGTGAACCCTTCTTGACACAGGGTCATTCTAAATTCAGTATAAAATCGCACGGTGATCCAAAAGGCATGAAATCAGTTTTAAACGAAAATAGACATATAGATCTATCAACATGCATGATTAATTTGAAAATAGATAAGGTTTAGTCATGCTTTGATCAAGTTACATATCAATGACCTGAACAGGCGCAGTCAAGGTTCAACGAATTAATTAGAGATGGATACACGATGAAATTTAGCAAACCAGAGGCGTTTGAAAGCTAACATGATGTAGTATGTATGAGAATTTTCTCATGGCATGGGAACATGTATGCCCGAGGTTTAAGAGTAAACATAAAGGGTCAGGTACATGGAACTAGCAGGGATTCAAAGAATTAATTCTCCTTCTTGGAAGATCGAAATGGAGCAAAACCAGAGGATTTTTGCTCGGGATCATGAAGTCTTCTTAGGGTAATTTTTACACGGATTTGGCTTGAGAGATTGCCTACCTTTTTCTCGGAGTAAGATAACTAGGGTTTGATGATGAAAATAAGATAAAATCCCTTGCTCCAATCCTTCTTCTCCAAGCTCCTCACGTCCAGAACTCCTCCTCCTCGTTCCTCAGAGCTCCAACTGTGGTCTATGGGTTGCTAGGGCCAAGTTTAGGGTGTTTTGATTGCCAATTAGAGTCCTTTCTATCTAAAACTCCTTCCTCATATTAAAATCTGAATTTCGATAATTATCACCCACTTTCTCTCATTTATCCACCTAATAAGGCTAGGAACAGATCTAATTTCGTGGGTAGAGGGTTAGGGTAAGTATAGGACTCCTTTTTAGGATATATATGGGTTATTTAGTATTTATCTTAACCCCTTTTCATTTATTTAATTAATTAGGTACGAATTTAACCTAATTACCTCTCATCCATGATGGGCTCTTCACTTTTGGGCCCATTCTTTTAGGCTTCGACCAATAGCACAACCCATTCCTAACTTAACTTAATGGGCTTTGATTTAAATCATCCAAATTCTATTTATTCCCTTTTTTATTCAATTAAATCTATTTTCCTTATCTATAAAAATATAACAATTTTATTGGGGTGCTACACTAGAACATTCTTGTCATAACCATTTTCGGTTCACCAAGCAATAGAGTTGGTCGACCAAACTGTGCCTCCACAGAAACACATATTAACTGAAATGTATGTGTCAATCGACGAAGACTTTGCCGTCGATCGATGAAGACTGAAATTTGTGTAAGAACACGCTTCTAGAAGACTTTCTAGAAGGCTGCTAGAAAACACAATTTGGTCGTTCGACAATGAACATCAACAATGAAGAAATTCGATCATCTAAGACACCTAGTCATTGACCAAACTGACAAGACCTAATTCTTGCTTCTACAATGCTTTTGGGAGTTGATTCTAGATGCCTCTTAGAATCAACTCTAGCTGCTTTAAATCCCAAGACGTGGGGAGTCGACTCCTTAGAGTCATAAAGTTGGGAGTCGATTCTTTTGGTTGTCTATTTTCTTGAAGTCTAATAAATGTGGGAATCAATTCCTGGGAGTTTAATATACATTGGGAAGCAATTTTCTATTGGAATCGATTTTGTGAAAGCATCAGCCAATCGATGCTTGTGGTCAGTGGGCTAGTTGACTTGTAAAATAACATAGATGCACTCTACTGCAAAAGCATTTACCAAGCAAGTTAGATCCTCAACAAATAAAAAAATACGAACACATGTCCATTAATTTACCAACTGAATAATACATTTTGTTATCATCAAAATCATTTGAAGTCCAACAATCTCCCCCTTTTTGATAATGATAAAGCTCATACCAATTTATTATAACTATATAAGAAGGAGATAATTATTCACACATAATAATCACCACCATAAGAGATAACCAGTCATTCAACAATTTGTTTTATAAACACTCACACACAAAGAAAATTATGAATTTAAAATTCATGAAAAAGGGTGTCCATTCATTCAAGATAGCCAAAGAGATTGCTATTCATTTTCATTAAACTTCCATTACAATTGAAACTACCATTACATCTCTTGACTCTAGATTACTAACACTTAAACTAACTCCTGGACTTTCCTTTATACTCTTAACCTAGACATTACTCTTAACCTATCATGATGTAAAACATGCTCACACAGTCATACAATCATGCAACTAGTCAATACAACATATACTAGCATATAATATACTTCTCTCCCTTTGACATCATCAAAAAGAGGGAGAGGCTGAGGAAAAAGCAAATGATTAAAACTAGAGTGCTTGTTGTTGGATCATTGTGGAGGAGGAAGGCCTAAATTCAAGTAGTTCTTAATGAGTTTTAAAAAACCATTTTGAGTCTCCATGTGGACTTGAATATGGTTAAGGCTTTGTTGTACACTTTGTTAAAACAACTTCATTTTTGCCATATCCCTAGATAGGACATCCACATTTGTATTGATTCGATCGACTTGGCTACATAGATCATCTAATCAAGTCTCCATCCATGTGAACCTCTCTTGAAAGTCTATAACAGAGCCATGATTTCCTGACTAGAGAGAAGATTGACCCACAACTTATTCAACTGGTCTTTCATAATTCATAGGGTCATCTTGGAACTCATAGCCTTGGGCTTCTTCTTGTTCTAGCCCAACCAATTCATGATGCTTATCATCACCAGCATCAGCAAATTCAAAATCATCACTAGTGTCCTCATCAATTTTTGGCACAAAATTCAAAAATGGTTGCAAATTTACTTTTTTGAAGACATTGTTCTTTTGAACTGTTTCAAAAAGTTCATCATCCATGTTGATGCCAGCATGTTCAAATATTGCTATAAGAGCTGTTGCATATAGGAGTGAGCGCTTCCTCTGTTTCTTGTAGATCATAATTAGATATAGCATCAAATGCAGTAGATTTACATACTTCCCAATAAATAGACAATGAAATAGAAGTTTATGTACTTCTATAATTTGGCCTTTGTTCCCACCCTTTGGGTAAATAATCCAAGAGATGATGTGATAAATAACATGTTCTAGTGGAGGGAAAGTAAGAGCAGTGAAGAAGACCATATTCCTCAATAATAGATCAACATCAAGTTGAGTCATAAATGCATAGTCTTCTTTCTCATCAAAAGTATAAGAGTTATATTGTTCTCCTCTACATGGAATGCATAATGCATCTTCAAACAACTCTCCAGACACTTCAATCTCAACACCTTTCACAAATGTATATTATGTGTTGTTTCTGCTAAAGATATTGGCATAAAACTCTTGAACTACAGAAACATATATCCATGTACTACAGAAACATATATCCATGTATGGGCGGACATAAACTTGACCCAATCTCGGACATAAACTTGACCCAATATTGAGAGCTTAAAATCATCTAAAGCATTGGAAATATACCATCTAAATCATCACAATTCACCATACTCGACTTAAGGATGGTTCTTCGCCTTTCCTGTTGAATAACAAAGTAGTGTGTGGACCTTGACAACATGTAACTTCTTGTGAATGCAATCCGCTTAAATCTCCATCAAGAGTAATGGGTGTAGGGGGCTATGTCCAACAACTTTCTTCCTTAGGGCCATCCCAGACAGATACTCAGAAGGATGGTCAGTGTAGCTTGTGTCCTCCTCAATGAACCATGTGAATGCAAGATAGGTTTTAGAAAATACAGGTTTCTAGCGATGTAGGTGAAAGAACAACAACAAAATATGGAGACTCATTGAGGTGGCTAGGGTTTGAAGAATGCAAAAAAGAAGCAAGGCCAACCGTTCTCCAGCTTGAGGTGAGATGAAGAGCGGCGACTGAGGGTAAAAGAATGGTGAAAGATGAATTTTGGGCAGCCCCTCCCATTTATAAAGGGTAAGATTAGGTCAACCGATTTGTGGGTTTTTGGGGCAACAAAATAGCATAGGATTGGTCGACCAATGTCTAATAGTGTAACAACCTGGATTTTTTTTATAACCCTAAATATATTGGAATAATAATAATAATAATAATAAAATTGCGAAGAGGGCTGATTAAATGTGTGACGACCCTAGATATTTATGCTTATTAATGCTCTATATCCAGATCCGCCTCCTGCGAACGGACCGAAATCTCGCAAGGGATAGCTCACACACATGTCCAGTAAGAATATAAAAGACTACAACTACAGTATAAGACACAAGAAAGTACATGTGCTCATAACTGCATATAACAATTTACAACTGTCCCAATACATTATTACATGTCCAAATTAAAAAGACTACAACTACCTGGGGCACACCCCGAGGGAGCACAAGCTCACACAACTGAACTAACACTACTGCTAGTGGTAGAAGTCTGCCACAATGTCTCCACAAGCCAAACCAACGGTAAGCCCTGAAAAGAACTGTTGGGGAGTGAGCCTCAACAAGTCACCGGCTCAGTAGGGGTCCACCTAAAAAACACACGTAACATTGAAAAGACCTCAACCCCAAAGGGTCTCACTAGCAACTCAAATAGCCAAACCATATCATGCTCACAACATTGATAATAATTAACAACTTAAACAGTAATTCATAAACAAATACACATTCCTCGGAAAGAAAGAGGAACCACAGGACTAACACAGCAATACTAGTCCGCTCAACCACGGGAATGCCTAGGCCACAAGCCTCACAGGCAAACCACTACAGCAACGGGTCGCCTAAGCTATAAGCTACACAGGCACACCACTGCCTAAGCCACTAGCTTCACAGGCAACCTCAAACACATAGGTAACAGGACTGCTAACCATGAGCTAGTCCACATACCTTAAAACACGATATGACGAAAGCTACCCTCAGAAGGGTATAACGCAACAAGTAGAAAAGACTGGTACACGGTGTACCACCACAAATTATTACCCCATAGGGTACATGTACCTACTACCACAAGGTACCACCACAAAGTCTCAGACAATTGTGCCAATGACGGGGCACACCACAAACCAGTGAGTCTCCACTCACCAACCACAACTACAACCGTGCCAACACTAGGGCACACCTCACTGAGGAAAACCTCAATCAACGAGTAACAACACAAAAGCCACAGTCGGTGGCAATGCACGAGTTGAAAAGGAACAACGCCACCATACGGGAAAGGACTACTAGCTGATCAAACCAGTATCCAACCCGAACAATACAACACAAGAACTACCTCTCAGTCTTGTAGCTACGGACCCTCAGTCTAGCTACGGCTCCACAAACTCACAAGTCAAGCAACTAACTGTGGAGACCAACAAACACCACCACCACCTGCAGCCTCACACACACTGTAGGCCCATGCCTGACACCTTTAGGGACTCAGGCCCAAACTCCCTAAAGTGAGGCACTGGTAACAGGACTAGCTGGGGACCAGTGTCGACTACTGGTGTCCGTACCGCCAACCACGAGCGCGCTACAAGTGACCAAACACAAACTCTCACAAGTCGCTGTCCCACTGTCGTCTTTCCCTCAGCCGGACGTATAACTCAAACATAGGAGTGAGGGTGTCCAGGACAGACGACACAGACCTCAACGGTACACACCGTACCGGGACAAACCCCGAGCACAACAAATACAATGTGCTTGGCTCAAAGAACCTGGGGTACCTGACTAGAGAGGCATTTCGGAATAGGCACTGAACTACCACACTCAGCTAGCACACAAACTACGATACATAATTATATAATCTTTATTAATTTATAAATCACGGTATACATGTGTTAGGATAGCTTACACCGGTCACTATGTGACCCTCAAGCTATCCTACGCCAACACATACGTAAACCACAGTCACATAATGTAACCTTGCCTATCATTGGTCACCTAGTGACCTCCATAGCAACACACACCACTCAACACGTTAATTGCATAACAACTTCTGCACATACTTTACTAATTAAATCACCTTACACAATCTATAGAAGCGACAAAGAACCGGGGCTAGGCTCACATTGGAACCTCACTGCCCAACCACCACAAACTAACTGTAAAAGTCATGTTACAATATTCATAACGTCAAATTACTAACCATGCGCACATGCACGGCACTCAAACTAGGTAAACACAACGTGTATAACACACTAACTGTGTGCACAACACGCCAACCACATAAAAACATGCTCACTTCGTGAGCACCACACTTACCACGTAAACAACACACGAACGACATGCTTCACAAGTGCTACATGTGCCAATGCACCATTAGCATTGCCATACACAACATTTAAACGATAATCGGATAACAAAACCATTAAAACAAGCACCACAAGCTCTCTCGGCTCTAGTCGCGACATGGGGTAACGTCGCCTTGAGAACGCGACACCCCGATAGGTCACGTTCATAACCTGAACGTGATGCCCCAACATGTCACGTTACAAACTATAATGCGACGGGTCGGCCTGTCGCGACCTGGTCGCGACAGCAGGGTCTGTCAGGGTCTATCGCCTTCACAGGCGAAAACCCTAATCCGGAACCCTTCTCTAGATTTCCCCCACAAGCCATATAAACCATGCTTAATTCTCAATTTTCATGCTTTAATGAATGCCCTAGCATGAGATCTACTGTTTATAAAGCAATAAACAATTCAAACATGCTTCATACACGATCCACGCAACGAAACCAGGTGGGATCTCCCTACCTTCGCGAAGAACTCGCAAACCACGCACGACACGGTGTCTCTCCAGCTCCATGCAACGTCCTCGCGGCGAGAGCGTGCCAAAAACACCATCAACCCGTCGAATCAGTCAAAAAACCACCGCAGCAGCTTCCCCTGGCCGAGCAGAGCTTCCCCTGCTCTGTCCGGCTGAAACCAACTTAAAAACACCCAGCGATTAAGAATGTGACGTAGCACTATGTCGTGACCTGAACGCGACGTAGCAGGCCGTCGCCTTCCCAAAGCCGACATCAGCTGACTGCCCAGCACGTGACACATGGCAGCCATGCAGACGAAGACCGCCAAACAGCGGCAACATGAACACAACCACTAGGGCCGTCGCGTTCAGAACGCGACGCAACTCCTTGTCGCGTTCACAGGCACAAGACCTGTGAGCACTTTGGGCCCAACTGCCGGCCCACCAAGCCTCACAACCCGCACAGACACCTGAAACACAAGCTAATGGGCCACACATTGGCCACCAAATCCGCTAAACAAGGATCTGAAAAATGCGCGACGTTACATTATTATCACCTAAAAAGAAATGTCGTCCTCGACATTTAAAACAAACCATAATAAACTAAATTATCACCTAAAAAGAAATAAAGCCATATACAGAACAAGTAGGATACGCTTCTTCTGCATCTTCCTTTCTATTTATTTGTACTGACTGATTCATCTGTTCATTCTGCCTTTTATTCCCTTTTCAATTCATTTCATAACTGCTCCATTCCATGGATTCAATCTGACATTCCTTACTTTTTGGTCGTAGGCGATTCTACCATGCTAATGGCGCTTTATCTCCTTGGACTCAACCTAGTTCCACATTTTCTGGGCTGTGTTTGCAACATTTCTTTTCGGGCTGCTTTTCTTGCTCAAAACCTTTCTTTTTATTCTACTACTTTTAGATGCTCTGCTAAGAAAAGTAGCTTTAAATTCTTGGATTCCTTGGTGTCGCGTCATTACCTACTTGTCACTGCTATCCGCTGCTCTGACTGATCTGTATTCACATTCTTAATTGCCAAATTCTCAAAGAAAAGCAAATTTCCATAATTGAATTTCTACCTCTTTATACCATTCTGCTCATACTGCCTTAACTTATATCTGGCCAAAAACCACTGCTTTTTTTCCAATTGTGTAAATACCTCAAACTTTTTCTTTAATTAAGCAAATCTCTGGTAATCTGCAAATATTAAATCTTTCTTGCTTTCCATACTTCCGCTGCGCCACTCTGATTACACTGGTTACTTGGCAAAATATTCCATAAACTCTATTTTCTCTGTTGCTTTCAATTACTTTCCACTTTCACTATTATTCTGACTTCAGCTGGACTCAATTCTAACTTTACTTGCTTCTCAAACCATCTTACTTAATCAATTATTACTAGAAGTGACATACTTGAATTCTTGTACTACCTTCTTTAATGTTTCAACTCGGGTTGTGCCACTTACTTATATTCTGAAATCCACTATACTGTTATTAACATATCTTGCCCTTCATATACTTTTCTTACTTCAGTTAAAATTCTCTGACTAACTTAATAAATCAAATCCATACTTTTTTCAAAATATCCATTTTCATTACTGCAACACTGTACTCTCTTATCAGAAAGCAACACTTACTCAATTAACTCTGCATTGCACATACTCTAGTATCTACCTTACTTTAATCTGCTCGCTATTCTTTAACTGATTCACTGTGACTTTTACTTCAAACTCTGGAAATTTCTTTATAACAAAACGCATCTATTCATCTGGATCACTTTACTGAATACTGCTACATAAATTCTTACTACACATTTCTTGAATCATCTGACTATCATTATTCCATAATCTGCCACATTCTTTCTTCATCTGACTATCATTATTCCATAATCTGCCACATTCTTTCTTCATCTGATCATTGATACTGAACTTTGACTTTATTGCTAATCGAATAATACCATTTCTGCAAAATATTTCTCTTAATTATTCTGCTGACTGGCTAATCCCACTGTACCAATTACACTGCAATTCTTCTTAATGAACAATCATCCTTCATTGAAATACTGTTATAACCACAAACTGAAACTAATTCCTTTGAACATAATAGCTTATTTTACATGATTCCCTTATTCCACATTACTGCTTCATTCTTAAATACCATAAATACCACTGTTTCAGCATACTCGTTGATATCCATTCACAATCTACCTTACTGTTCCTTTCAACTTGTTATTCTTTAACTGCTTCTTAACTGAATCATCTCTTTCTATTCTGATTTACATAGCCCTAACTTATTTCAGCCATTCATAACTTCAATCTCAATCTTTTTCTGACACAAACTTTACCTTTCTTTTTCCACAAGCTATACTCAACTGCTAAACATCACGAATCTTATCTTCAACACTGTCATCTTTTACTAATCATTCTATGAAATCTTCACAAACTGCCTCTGACTAAACGAATATATTTCTTGTGAATTTCTCAGAAAAACCTAATCATACACTAATTTGTTCTTCCTTTACTCTTCCTTTACCCAACTGGTCACACATCTCTACTCCTCTGTTTATCAATACCTCATCTCAAGCTGAATTGCCTCATTACTAATCATTACATGAGTTTTACATTGAAATATATTTTACATAAAGATAGTTTTAAAGATAGTTTTCTTAAGTCCTATAAATCATGTTTCCTACAGTTTATATAAAATTTAAATTACCTTTTGGCGGGAATGTGAAAAATCCATTTTGAGATCTGTAAAAGATTTAGATATATTTTGTTATCCCTTCCACTGACAGGAAGATAAGTTGTTTGAGAGATGGTCAAGAAATTAAATGATTGACATGTATAAGATATATGGGCAATCTGTCAGAACCTATCTACCACTGTTAGAAACCTCATGACTTTCAGAAAGAGATCGTGTGCAACTGTTTGTTCACTCTTGAATGTTTTGAACTTCTGTATGAACTTCCTCATACTATATATCTTTTATCTAACCTACCTCCGAAGGTATGCATGGAGGTATATGCTTTTGTCTTGTTCTTTCAGGCTTGCAGAACATTTATGAAGTATGGTTTGCTCCCAGCCTTGCGCATGGAGTTCACAAAACATTAATGAAGTTGTCTATCAAGCATGAAGCTACAAAATATAGCCTAAAGATTTTGGACTCATGGAGCTAAAGATCTAATGAACAAACCTAAAAAGCTTAAAGTCTCCTCTCAATGGACATCCTTCAACAGCTAGTTTCCAACGGTCAAATTCAAACAGGAAGATGAAGCTCCATATATATAGAAGCAGAAAATTGAAACCACGAGCACAATAGTAAGAAGAAGAAGATATACACATAGAGAACACACAAGGCTTCATACATAGAAGAAGTTAGAAGCTCACATTCCACTCCAATCAGAAAGCTAGAAGAGTCATTGAAAAGAGAAAGAGAGCCACACTTCAATCCTCGACTTGCATGCTCTCCATTGGCGTTGAGAAGTCTTCTTCCTTGGCGGCCTACTGCATTGCAGATCTTCTCAATCCACCTCCTTGTTTTAGAAAGAGTTTTAAGTTTCATTCTGTAATTGTTTCTCTTTCTGATTATTTGTGTTTACTCATTCTGTTGAGCAGACACACTAGTGCATTTTTACTTATGTGTAAGATAACCCGTAGGGGGTTTGTTCCCTGCAGTGCCCCTCTTGTGAAGTGAAGACCTACAGGTGTAGGTGGTCTTGTACCTCTTGGTGAAGGGAAGACTTGCTTAGAAGCAAGTGGGTTTGTAATACCTCTCAGGTTTGAGAGAAGGTCAAGTATTCTTGACAGTTAGTGAAATCTCAAGTGGTTTCTTGGAGATTGGACGTAGGACTTTCATGTGGGAAGGGCCGAACCAGGATAAAATCCTTGTGCATTTTTGTGTGATTGTTTCCGCCAAGTCTTCACTTGTTTCACACACACCACACTAAGTACTAACTACTCTATTTAGTGTTGTTTATCTTTTAGATAAAAAATTTAAAGTGCAAGAAGTCCTATTCACCCCCCTCTAAGACAACTATAGTGCCATATCGATCTAACAATAAATACTCATCATAAGCCCTTAGGGGCGAGTTACCAACTTGCTAAAGGACTTGCGGAAGAATACTGTAACGACCCGACCTCTCGGACCCCCGCCAGGGACCCCGAAGTTTGCACCGCCACCCACGGATCTGAAGACCTGGATGGGTTAGAAGAAATAGTCTAGTGAGATATGTACTGAATTTAAATAACTATAACAATATATACAATATACAAAAGTATGTACAACATGTCCCAAGTAAAAGCACAGGTACAAGAAGAAAGGTGCAGTCCTTAAGGGGCATACCCCGAGAACTTGCAAAGCACAACTCTCAACTCACTCAGGTACAAGAGCTCACAACACTCGCTCTTACTGCTGCAGAAAACACACTGCGCCACAGCCGCCTCCGCAAACCCATCCGGCACCGAGCTCCCGCGACGACGAACCCCTAGCTGAAGAGAGTAGGGGGGTGAGCATCGCGATCAAGGCCCAGTAGGGATTACCAGTCCCTCACCGGCCAGAGTAGCAGGAACTCTGAAAATAGGAAACTACACTAGAAAGTTGTAAAGCGAGGAACACCTACAACAGGATACTACAAAGCAGCGGAACAAAATAATACAATGTCACGACCGCCAACCAAGGTCGTGACACACACATGACTCCCGCAGAAACCAACGGAGTCGGGCACCAAGCGGAAGCAACCCACGGCGCATCCGCCGAGACCACACAACAACCAGGTGAGAATGACGTCTCACCTCAAGCACGGCCACCTCAGACCTCCACAAGGTCGAGGGCCCACAAGCAGAACCACCCCAGACCCCGGGCACACCGTGAGGTCGGGAAGCCACACACGCCGGTGCCACCACGGACTGGCACCCAAGAACGGGACTACGGAACCGAGAGGACACCGAAGCGGAAACCACCAGAAGTACTGGCCAACAAGGCCAAACCAACGATGCCCACATAAACTAGGCACGACCATGCTATAACCGTCATGCAAGCTAGGGCAATGGATAACACTTGGAAACGTCGTGAGGAAATGCCGTCACAAAAACAGCAACCAAGCCACTGCCACTGGCAGCCAAGAGGAGGACACACCAGCCACTCCCTCTGCTTGCCAGCCTGGCTCCTGCCTCCGCCTCCCCGGAAGAGCGAGATAGAGCTGCCATAGAACACCACAAGAATGCACGCAACACCGCAGCCTGGCCAAGCTGCGGCCCCACGCCTACCACCACTACGTGGCTCTGAAACCAACGTAGAGAGAGGCAGTGAGACAAAGGACTGTCTGGGCCACGCTAGGAAGAGAACCGCCTCAACGACCTCAGCGTCCCGCCCCAGATAAGAGAGCTCTATAAAACGACTCGTGTCGCTGTCCAAACCTCGTTTTCCCCTCAGCTCCAGAGTCAGCCAAGTCGGCTGCCAATTCGAGCATGCTCATAGCCCAGAGCACTCCCTCAACAGGCTCCCGAGGATGGGTGTCCCAAGCAATGGAGACAACCTCTGAACGGGACAAGCCCTCAAGTGTCAAGCACCAGGCTGAACAAACGGGGCAAGCACAACAAAAACCATGCCGAACCGCGGGCTTGTAACCCATGACAAGCCCAACAAACACAAGGCACGCACGAACCCTCGAGAGGGCCGTCGGCCAACCAAGGCACGCACGAGCAAGCCAAAACCTCGAAACACCACCAGTCAATACGGAAAACGTCACTCTGCTAATAATCAATTGGCCATCAGACAATTGATTATTAGACAGACGCGAGCCTCCTAGCACCGCTGCTAGGACACGGCCACGAAGGTGTCACCTTCGGTCACTGAATGCAGTAAGGTAACCTGCCACATTCTCCACCAAAAGGTCCTAAGGGCAAACCCGCCCTGGGGCACACGCCGACACGCCAACTGGGGCCACAGAAACTCCCGAGACAACACAGGTACTATCGCAACCTCCAAGGCCATCGCGATACCATCGCAACGAGGAAAGGCGCCGTGACAGCAACCCTGTCGCGACGGGGCAGAGCGTCGCGACAACAAGCCTGTCGCGATAGGAAAACGCATCGCGACAGCGATCCTTATCGCGACAGGCAAACACGTCGTGATAAGGTCATGCCCAACTAGGCAGAAGCCTCTTCTGGTGTCACAATGGGCACCGTGATCGCGACACCAACAGAGAGGCAGACCCATGAGACGCTGCATCCCGGGGCCGCCCACAAGCCACACACACCACCACACGGGGGAGGGGAGCATGGAGAAGCTATCTAAACTAACTAGAAAGCACAAGAAGCTCCCAATCCACCTAGATCGGGAAGAGCACAAGCAATCCCTACCTTTCAAGAAGAAACGAACCCATAAGGGCCCTTCACGTCAGATTGGTCACCTTCTCCTCGCTCCACGCAAGCTCCACGACGTTGGGAACACGAGCATGGCCCTCCTCCTCTCTTGAAACACAGAAAAGGGAGAGAGGGAGGCGGAGCACCGCCGGAGGGGGAGAAGAAAGGGGAAGGAGGGAGAAAGGGAGAAGGGGTCGCCGGCCAAGGCCTTATGCCTTCGGCACCTAAGACGCGACGAGGCGACGCGTCGCGTTAAGGACCTTAACGCGATGGGTCAACGCACCGCGACAAGAACGCGTCCCCCAGGGACGCCGCGATAATGCGATAGGTCGTATTGACACGCCTGCCACCCTAACAGCTGCCAGACGATAAAAGGCACAGAACACTATCACGACCCGTTGACCGGGCGCAACATGAAGACGCGACGGAGAAGCAAGGCGCGACAAGAACGCGATGCACAAGCTCGTCACGACAAGGATGACTGTCATGTCGGACACCCACGACGCGACACTAACGCGTCGCCCAGCCCGGTGCATAGTGGCCAGTCATCCAAGACACCGAACGGAAAGTCGGAAAGCCAGGTCTCACATTCTACCCCCCTTAAAATAATTTCATCCTCGAAATTAGGGCAAGCCCAAAAGATCCCGAGGCACGAAACGAAGCACAGGGAGCAAACGTAAGACCAGTGTGAATAAGCTACTAAGTCTCAACACGACTTCCTTGTGGTAGCAATCATACAGCCAAACACGCACGGGTGCAAAAAGCCACTAAGTCTCACCACGACCTCCTCGTGGCATCAACTGCACCTCCAAACACACAGAGAGCAACCAACTGAAAAACCAATGGCTCACGCAACGAGCTCCAAACACATAGGGAGCACGCAACCGAAACCCAACGGCTCACAACACGCTCCGAACGTGGGTGGAGCGCAAAACCAAAAACCAATGGCTCACTCGAGCCGCACGTGAGGCGTCCAAATGGAATGACAACCCCACAGATGTCGAGCAACGCCAAAATCGACCTGAACAGCAGAAAATGCCAGCCGAAAACTGCACGGCTGCAGCCACCAACAGACCCCGCTGTTGGGACGAACCAACCAACAACCCACTCAGTCACCAGCAAGGCCCGACAGAGGATGCAGTTGCCAGCAGCAACACGAGAAACTCTAGTCAGTCGCCAGCAAAACCCGACAAAGCACACAGTTGCCAACAACAATCCGAAAAAATGCATGAGAGTCAAGCACAACACTCAGGGGAACAGCCTCACATTACTAGCAGCAGCTAGCATCGGTCACCAGCCCAACCGAGAAGCCACACGAGTAACGAGGATTAAAGCAACATCACGCTCGCGGAGAATCTGCAACACACAGAACGACGTCCACTGCCACCACTAGGTCTCACCCAGACCTTCCTCATGGTCCGACAAGGATACCAAATGCGCACAGAGAAACCTCAACACACAAAACGGTATCCACTATCACCACTAGGTCTCACCCAGACCTTCCTCGTGGTCCGACAAGGACACCAAATGCACGCGGAGCCACAATACTGGGAAACTGCACACTTCACAATGCGACATATCGCGACGGAAGCATGAAAGACGTTTGAAGTTAAGCCAAAATTGAGAACCTCACAATGTTGACAAACTACGTGGTTGAGTACTAGCAAGCCAATAAGCCTCACTGTCACCAAAGGAAACGACAGAAGACTCTGCCATCGGCTTACAGACTCACCAACACCACGCACAATGGAGAACCAACGAGGAGTTGGCAGCACACCCGCCACGTGCACACAAGGCTCAACGCGGGTACCAACATGCCAACCACCAAAAAGACGCACAACCACACAGGAACCAAAACAACCGCAGAGGTCGAGAACAACACGTCAACCTCAGAGGGACCCAGACCGAAGTAGGGTACCACAACCGAACACACTCGCTCTCAAAGCGAGAGGGAAAACCAAGAGACAGGCCACAACCAAAGCCTGGCATACCACCGATAGGGCTACCTAGACAAGGCAAAGCAGCCACCCCACAACAGTAACTGTACAACCATAAGACTCAGGCCAGCACTAAGTGTCCCAGAGGCGGAAAGCCCAACGCGTCCAAGACCAAGCAAACTCGTGAAATGATGCACAAAGCTCATGATTAGGGCACACGGCACAACCTACGATACTATCACAAGCACCGGGAGCCACCCAAGGTACAACACAATGCACCAAAGCTCTAAACTGCACAAAACCGAAACACTCAAGCACGAGTACACGGTGCTACCACAAGCACCAAAACTAAGCAAAGTGCAATATAGGTGCACTAGCAGCCGAAACAACACCACGGGCTAATAGGAAGGACTCTTCACCGGAGACCCACAAGAGAAGCACACGGAAAGCCAACAATTTCAAGAGCGCAACAACCACGTCGGCTCCAAAAAGCATACAAAACAAGGAGCACCGACTCTGCCACACAGGGAGCAAAAGACCACAGCGACTCCCTAGCGTGCAAGAACAAGAAGCACCACCTCTATCGCAGCCAATAGAGAGGCCAAACACTAAAATGACGACACGAAAAGCCTCCAAGGCACAAGCCGAGGCACAATGGAGCACTCACCAAAATAACGCTCACACGAGCAAGCCAACCAAGAAAAACCAATGCACAGTGGAACAATGCTCACGCAAGCAACCCAACAAGAAAATAATACTACCTTGCACTAAACCAACAGGGACCCAATGCCCCAAATTGTCCATGTAGGCAGCAAGAAACAATCAACGACAAACGGCACGAACAGGTCCACCGACCCACGGTGCCACAAGGAAACAACAACACGAGGAGACCAACCAGCTCAACCCAAAAACAACTCAAGGGAAGATGACTCCACCAGAAGGTCGCAACGATGCGCACCCTGGCAACACAACACCACAGTGGAGCATCGCCACCCTGAGCAACTCACGAAAAATAGAGGAAGGAGACACGCAACGCAACGAGTCTCTTCCACGCACGAGAGGGAAATCCACAACTCAAGATTGGCACTTCCACAAGAAGCACAACCAGCTAAACACCCACTATACTCACCAGATCACCATCTGGGAGAGCACGCCGAGCACAGAAAAACAAAACAAACCATCCGAGTCACGGGGACACACAAAGTCCCACCGACGCAATCGAGAAACTTAAAAACAAACAATGAGACAAGCTGGCCAATGCAGCAGCTAGACGCATAGCCAAGGGCAACACACCTTGACCGGAAATGCCCAGGCAGACTGTAACACAGACAGTCCAACTGGCAACAACGACGGCTCATCTCTACATAGAGAGAGAGCAACGACGACCAAAACAAACACAAGGCGGCTTTAGGGAGAACCTCCACCAAAAGCACCAAGAGACGTCCTGGGAGAACCTCACCAGAATGCAGCCCAACCAAATGGCACACTTCAAACCACAGAGGCAACACAACGGTGGCCCGAAACGAACACACAGCACTCCTGGGAAGAACCTCCGCCAGAAATGACAATGGGCGATCCTGGAAGAACCTTCACCAAAATGCACAACCCAAATGACCAAACAACACAGACCTTCAAAGAGAACACTGCAGCAAGCAGAACTGCAGAAGCAACACAAGCCGATCCTGGGAGAACCTCCACCAGAACCACCAAGGCACATTTCTGGGAAAACCCACTAGAATGCACCAGCCAAAACAACAGCATACCTCAGACCCTGAGGCAACACAGCAACAACAGAAATGAGCACGAAACAGTCCTAGGAGAAACCCTCACCAAGACAACAACAAACGGTTTTGGGAAACCTCACCAGAACACAGGGCAACCAAGCGATGCACCTCAACCCAGAGGGCAACGCAACAACAACCAGAAACGAGCACAACTTAGTTATGGGGAAACCTCACTTCCACCAAAACCAACAGAGAAGGACTCCGGGAGCACCTCACAAGAGCTCACAACCAGCCATCACAAGGCCGACAAACAACCACAGACAAGCGTCGTAGCGCTCAACCAGCGATGCAACATGGCACACAGAACATCTACTTAGCTCGAGCAACGATGCCGACTGAGCAGAGCACAACGCACAATAGCGCACAGATAGTAGACCACATATACAACCAACATAGCACATGTGACGGAACGCCTCGGTCAAGCCCGTTAAACTAATAACGTACTTGATCCGAGTCCGCCTCCCGCGAACGGGCCGAAGCCTCGCAAGGGATACCAAACCACAGTCCGTGTAAACATAAAGGAACACACCACATTTCATATATAATTTTTCACAATTTACATAGCCATATCCATTAAAACTGTAAAGGTGTACAAAAGTCTGGGGCATACCCCGAGGTACAACAAAAGAAAGTAAACAACTACAAAACTACAAGGCTACACTGCTGAAGTACTACTCTGCTGGAACTATTCTGGGAGGTACTGACCCTGCACCGCTACGACGCGGCCCAGAACTGGACGTCGGACGGGAAACGTCCTCCTCGCCCTCACCTGTGGGGGTAGGGGTGAGCCTCTCTAGTCACTGGCTCAGTAGGGAACTCCCCCAAAGCCGAACAAACCACAAACCACAGGTACGAAACAGTAAACAGTACTAACAATATATAAAACAGCTAAGCAGGTAAGTAAAGCTGTAAAACTACTCACCGTCTGCCGACTACGAGAAAAACAGTAATAACTAAACGGCAAACCCAAACAGGTGTACAAGCCAAAGTAGAGACAACCAACACGAGCCACGTGAACTGGTTCGCGACACCAGAAACTGACTCGGACAAAACACACAGGTCCACCTCTCAGTCTCGCAGCCACGGACGAAAGGTCCAGCTGCCGCTCCACGTAAAAAGGTCAAACAACTGTGGAGACCAACTAAAACACCACAACCTGCAGACCACACGGTCACAGGCCCATGCCTGGCACCTCCAGTGACCCTGGCCTGGGCTCGCTAGAGTGAGGCACTGGAAAAGGACTAGCTGGGGTCCAGTACGTCTACTGGTGTCCGTACCCCCAACTACGAGCGCGCTACAAGTGACTAAAAACAACCACAACTGTCACTATCCCACTGTCATCTTTCCCTCAACCGGACGTACAACTCTAACACAAGAGTGAGGGTGTCCAGGTCAGACGACACAGACCTCAACGGTACAACACAAGTACCGGGACAAGGCCCCGAGCTAACAGCCTGGCTCACAAAGAACCTGGGGCACCCAACTGGAGAGGTAACCACGGTAGGCGTCGTACTACTCGTCACGTACACAAAACCACGTGCACGTCACACACAAACCACGTGAAACCTCACGTAAACCACAAGTAACCACTGGTCCACTACATGTGAACCCAACTGACTCGCGTACACAACGCGCAGTCACCGAAGTAAACAACTAACAACATACTTTGTATGCTAAATACGAGAACCATGTGCACTTAGTGCACCTCATATGATACCACGCATGCATTATCGATAAAACACTATAAATAGCCATTTCTGTTCATATATGAGTAGGCGGCCACATCGATTGCCGCTTACAGGAAGTAGACGACAAGGTCCCTGGCCGTCGACCTCCTGGCTGAAGATCTTGGCGGCAAACGATGTTGACGCCAAGTTTCCCGGCCTTAAACCCTGCAGAAACCCTAATCCGGTCTTGCGGGTTTTCTAACTGTTCTAACTACTGAAAAATGTGCAAATGCATACCCTCTAGCATGTCAGAACCCAATGCAACCCGTTTAAACATGATTCGTACAATAAACTACTCAAACACCCATTATCCCATATGGTGAACTCTATCCAAACATGGATTATCATGCTGGTTCAAGTAGTTATGATGTGTTTTAATGTTTCTATGGAGCTACCAGGGTTCGTCCCCTACCTCAGAACGCGTTAGAATCTCTCGCAACTCCCCCGGTTCACGCCGAGCCCTCCGCGAGCTCCCACGCGAATTGCACCACGCCGCGACGTTCCTCGCGCAATTCGGCGACGCAGCGCGGTCCCACGATCGACCAACCACTCCTCGAAACCTGTTAGAACCTTCAGAAACACCAAGGCGCGAAGCTGGGGCAAGAGGGAGAGAGGGTGAGCTGAGAGAGCTGCCCTCGGTGAACATATAACTGCTGAACTGACAGGTTGGCGTCAACCCCCTTGTCGCCCACATGCACCGCCAGACTAAACGTCCACAAAAGCTGCCGCCAAGTTCAAGAAGTCAACGTCCATAAACCTGGACGCCAACAGTAAACGACCACCCCTTGGCCGCCAACTCAGACAGACACAGCAGGTCCTATTCCAATTCAGGACCCACCCTGCTCTTCACCTGCTCAAGCACGCAATCACACCATGCATTCCAAACACCCAACTCACACTGGCCTCACAACGGCCGCCACAACCACAATGCACATGATCTGCATGGATCCGAAAAGCACGCGACGTTACATTACTATCATCTAAAAAGAAAATTTCGACCTCGAAATTTATAACACAACACAAAGTCAAACAACTTAAACATACACAATTTTACAGCACTATCATCTAAAAGAAATACACACAAACTTATACAAAAGATAGGGATACCCTTTAGCCATTTCAGCGGCCAACTCCCAGGTATCCTCACCGCCCAACCTATTTTCCATCTCACTTTAACCAACTCAATTTCTTATTTCTTAACTTCTTTATCTTTCGATCTGTGATCTGCACCGGATACTCTGGCATGTCATGTCCGCCTCAGGTCACCACCTTGATATCTAATTATCTGAGCTGGATCTTCAATACATTTTCTTAACATGGAGACATGGAAAATATCATGCACATCTGCAAAATCAGCTGGCAAATCCAGTCTATAAGCTGTTTCCCCAACTCTTTCAATACCTGGAAAGGTCCCACATATCTTGGACTCAGCTTTCCAGATTTACCGAACCTCATAATCCTTTACTTGGAGAAACTCTCAGAAAAACAAAATCTCCCACCTCAAACTGAAGTGGTCTCCTCCGCACATCTGCATAACTTTCTGCCTACTTTGAGCTGCCTGCAATTTTTCTTTAATACTTTCACTACTTCAGTGGTCTGCTGAATCAATTCAGGCCCTACTAATTGCCTTTCTCCCACTTCATGCCAGTTTAACGGAGTTCTACATGGCCTTCCATACAGAGCTTCATACGGTGCCATTCGAAACTGGTATGATAACTATTATTGTAGGCAAATTCAACCATACCCAAATGATGCTCCCAACTGCCTCCCCAAACTAACAACAAGCTCGCAACATATCTTCAATTGTCTGAATGGTCCTCTCTGTCTGACCATCTGTCTGGGGATGATAAGCGGAGCTATATCTTAATTCAGAACCAATCACCCTTTGTAAACTTCTCCAAAAACCAGAAGTAAATCTTGGATCCCTGTCAGACACAATTGTCTTCGGAATACCATGCAGTGGAACAATTCTTTCAACATAAACATTTGCCAATCTGTCCACTGTCCAAGACATACTCACTGCCACTAATCTGCAAACTTTGGTCAATCTGTCAACAAACACCCATATTCCATTATGCCCAGAATTTGTCCTTGGTAAACCTGCTACAAAATCCATTGCAATATCATCCCACTTCCACTGTGGAATGGGTAACGGTTGCAACAGACCTCCATGCTTCTGGTGTTCTGCTTTAATTTGCTGACAGATAGCACACCTTGCCACAAATTCTGCTATTTCTTTCTTCATATGAGGCCACCAAAAATGCTTTCTTAAATCATGGTACATTTTTGT
This sequence comes from Colocasia esculenta, assembly GCA_014218235.1. Taxonomy (NCBI): domain Eukaryota; kingdom Viridiplantae; phylum Streptophyta; class Magnoliopsida; order Alismatales; family Araceae; genus Colocasia; species Colocasia esculenta. The sequence continues at coordinate 158,570,389 of CM024760.1, read as the reverse complement.
ACTACCCGGATGAATGTATACCTTGATTTATGACCTCTTCTAGAACACGCTGCTTCACTTCTTTCTGCAGGAACAAATAACCTGCCTCGAAGCCTGACCACACAATTATCGTCAATAGAGACTCCTTCCATTTTCACAATTTCAGGTAAACCTGCATCTGCTCTTTGAGCCTCAATAATCTGCCATATAAAGACGGCTCTACAGCACTAGCAGCTAGAATTGCCCGACGCTGACTGCTGGGCACATACAAAGAATTCTCTGCTACCTCTTCATATAATTTCCATTCCTTAATCATCATTAAGTTCATATATGCCTTTCTGCTCAAGGCATCGGCCACAACATTGGCCTTACCCGGATGGTAAGCCAAACTGAAATCATAATCTTTCATATACTCAACCCATCTGCGCTGGCGAAGATTTAGATCTTTCTGCGAGAAGATATACTTCAAGCTTTTATGATCTGTAAAAATTTCAAATCTCTCGCCATACAATAATGCCTCCACATTTTCAAAGCAAATACAACTGCAGCTAATTCCAAATCATGAGTGGGGTAATTCTCTTCTGCTGGCTTCAGTTGCCTAGACGCATAGGCTATCACTTTACCATGCTGCATAAGCACTGCTCCAAGACCTCTCCTTGAAGCATCAGTATACAGCACAAAACCACCACTTCCTGCCGGCAATGCCAATATAGGAGCTGATGTAAGTCTTTTCTTCAATTCCATGAAACTTCTCTGACATTCACCAGACCACACAAAAGGCACACCCTTCCTGGTCAGTCTGGTCATAGGTGCTGCAATCTTAGAAAAATCTTGAATAAAGCGCCTATAATAACCTGCCAACCCCAGAAAACTTCTAATCTCGGTTATTGTCTTAGGCACTTCCCACCTAGACACAGCTTCCACTTTACTTGGGTCTACTACTACTCCTTTGGCTGAAATAACATGACCCAAAAATTGAATTTCCTTTAACCAATTCACACTTACTGAATTTAGCAAACAACTGGTTATCTCTTAACAACTGCAAAGTAAATCTCAAATGAGCTGCATGCTCCTCCTCAGATGCTGAATAAATTAGAATATCATCAATAAAGACCACAATAAATTGATCTAAATACGATGAAATTTCTATTCATCAGATCCATAAAACCTGCAGGAGCATTAGTCAACCCAAAAGGCATTACCACAAACTCATAGTGACCATATCTGGTTTTGAACGCTGTTTTATCTATATCTTCTTCTCTGATTCTCAGTTGATGGTACCCGGACCTCAAATCAATTTTGGAAAACACTTTTGCTGATTGCAACTGATCAAATAAATCATCTATTCTTGGCAACGGATACTTATTCTTAATGGTCACATCATTCAACTTTCTATAATCTATACACATCCGGAAACTTCCATCTTTCTTTTTCACGAATAAACCGGCGCTCCCCACGGGGAATGACTCGGTCTAATAAACCCTTTTTTGCAACAATTCTTCTAATTGCTTTTTCAACTCCTTGAGTTCTGCTGGTGCCATCCGATATGGGGCTTTAGAGATCGGCATAGTACCCGGCAGCAACTCAATAGTAAAATCCACCTCTCTATGTGGAGCTACACCAGGCAAATCTTCCGGAAAGACATCAGCAAATTCCCTAACCACGGGAACTGCTTCAACTGACTGCCTAGCTTCTACCAAACTTACCGAAGCTAATAGGCCACACACCCATCATTAATCAACTTTCTAGCTTTAATTGCAGAAATTAGAAACTTTGAGGTATAAAAAGGCATACCTTGATATTCAAACTCTGCACCATTAGGATGATAAAACTGATCCTTTTCTTTCTGCAATCTAGCATTGCTCCATACATCTCTAGCCAGTCCATACCCAGAATAATATCATAATCTGAAAATTGCAGGGCATACAACCGACCCGGCATTTGGTTCCCTTCAATCATAACAGGAGCTTCATCTATGTAGCTCGAAGTGAGTAAGAACTCACCTGAAGGAACCTCTACCACTAACTCACAAGACTTCTCTTCTAATGGATGAACTATGCAATCCAGAAATTCTTCGGAAATAAAAGAATGAGAGGCACCCGAATCAAATAGACTCTTGCTGAATATTCATAGAGGTAAAATACCTTCTATCATATTTGATGCCTCTGCCTGGGCTCGGGTGATAGCCATAACCCGGCCTCTCCCCTGCTGCTGCGGTGCTCCTCTGCCACGACCTGCCTGTGGCTGCTGAAACTGCTGAGGCTGCTGCTGCTGCACACCTCTACCATACCATATTCTCTTGCATGGGACAATTGCAGATCAAATGTCCCGGCTGATTACAATTATAACACTGTATCCTGGAGGAACATAGGCTGCCTGGCATGCTCTGCTGCGACTCCTCCACCTCAGGCCTACCACGGCCTTGCTGATACTGCAGACGACCTCCCCATCCTTTTCCTTTTCCTTTAAGTGCTTGCTTTATTTCTGTCCCCACTTCCCAAAGCCTGATGAAGAAGGTCCTGCTGGTGCCTTGCCCTTGCTTGCACCCACTGTCTGCTGCGGTAACCGGAAACTACCAGAACCTGACTCACCTGCCTGACGAGTCCGAATAGACCTCTCTAAAATAGCTGCTCTTTGCGCTGCTTCTTCCACTGTTTTACACTAAGGGTACTATCGCATTCTGCAGTTCCACTCTCAATCCTCTGATAAAATACTCAACCATCATGTTATTATTAGAAACAACATAAGGTGCATAACGGCTGAGTGCCATAAATCTCATCTGATACTCTAGAACCGAAGAGTTACCTTGCTGAAGAGTCCGGAATTGCTCTCTCTTTCCTGTTGTACTGGATCGGAAAGATGTATCATTAAATACCTCGAGAAACTCCGACCAAGTGATAGCTTCTTCTCTTCTACCTGCGAAGGTAGTCTGCATCTTCAATCGCCACCATTCTAAAGCAAAACCTCTCAACTGATAAGCAGCCAATACAACTCTGTCTGCTTCAGGACACCGCATAGTCGCAAAACCCTCTCAATTTCATGAATCCAGTGCTCAGTTGTATCTGGATTCGGCCCTCCTGAGTAAGTAGACTGCTGCAATCTCAGAAATTTCTCCACCTGTATCACTGGTTCATCTACTAATTGCACTGGCGGTGGTGGTAGCACAGGTGCTACAAAAGGTACCTCCACCCTCGGTGGAACTGGAGCAATAGGTACTGCCTCTCCTTCCCCAGGTGGCACTGCAACTGGTGGTATAGGCGCCTGCTGATCCATTCTCGCTCGAATATCCGTGAGGCTCTCCCAGATTCTCTCAATCATACGCTGGGTATTTTCCTCCGGATCATCTCCTCCACCACCCCAATCTCTCCTATCAGCCATTCCAGAAATTCTACATACACAAAACACCAGGCAAAAATCAAAACCACAAATATCAAAAAGGGTCTTTACCAGCAGTGTATAATGACCGAAATAAGGCTATGTATTCTTCTAATTCCCTATATAACACGGACCTTGCTCTGATACCAACTGTGACGGAACGCCTCGGTCAAGCCCGTTAACTAATAGCGTACTTGATCGAGTCCGCCTCCCGCGAACGGGCCGAAGCCTCGCAAGGGATACCAAACCACAGTCCGTGTAAACATAAAGGAACACACACATTTCATATATAATTTTTCACAATTTACATAGCCATATCCATTAAAACTGTAAAGGTGTATAAAAGTCTGGGGCATACCCCGAGGTACAACAAAAGAAAGTAAACACTACAAAACTACAAGGCTACACTGCTGAAGTACTACTCTGCTGGAACTATTCTGCTGGAGGTACTGACCCTGCACCGCTACGACGCGGCCCAGAACTGGACGTCGGACGGGAAACGTCCTCCTCGCCCTCACCTTGTGGGGTAGGGGTGAGCCTCTCTAGTCACTGGCTCAGTAGGGAACTCCCCCAAAGCCGAACAAACCACAAACCACAGGTACGAAACAGTAAACAGTACTAACAATATATAAAACAGCTAAGCAGGTAAGTAAAGCTGTAAAACTACTCACCGTCTGCCGACTACGAGAAACAACAGTAATAACTAAACGGCAAACCCAAACAGGTGTACAAGCCAAAGTAGAGACACCAACACGAGCCACGTGAACTGGTTCGCGACACCAAGAAACTGACTCGGACAACTAACACAGGTCCACCTCTCAGTCTCGCAGCCACGGACGAAAGGTCCAGCTGCCGCTCCACGTAAAAAGGTCAAACAACTGTGGAGACCAACTAAACACCACAACCTGCAGACCACACGGTCACAGGCCCATGCCTGGCACCTCCAGTGACCCTGGCCTGGGCTCGCTAGAGTGAGGCACTGGAAAAGGACTAGCTGGGGTCCAGTACGTCTACTGGTGTCCGTACCCCCAACTACGAGCGCGCTACAAGTGACTAAAAACAACCACAACTGTCACTGTCCCACTGTCGTCTTTCCCTCACCGGACGTACAACTCTAACACAAGAGTGAGGGTGTCCAGGTCAGACGACACAGACCTCAACGGTACAACACAAGTACCGGGACAAGGCCCCGAGCTAACAGCCTGGCTCACAAAGAACCTAGGGCACCCAACTGGAGAGGTAACCACGGTAGGCGTCGTACTACTCGTCACGTACACAAAACCACGTGCACGTCACACACAAACCACGTGAAACCTCACGTAAACCACAAGTAACCACTGGTCCACTACATGTGAACCCAACTGACTCGCGTACACAACGCGCAGTCACCGAAGTAAACAACTAACAGCATACTTTGTATGCTAAATACGAACCATGTGCACTTAGTGCACCTCGTATGATACCACGCATGCATTATCGTTAAAACACTATAAATAGCCATTTCTGTTCATATATGAGTAGGCGGCCACATCGATTGCCGCTTACAGGAAGTAGAACGACAGGTCCCTGGCCGTCGACCTCCTGGCTGAAGATCTTGGCGGCAAACGATGTTGACGCCAGTTTCCCGGCCTTAAACCTGCAGAAACCCTAATCCGGTCTTGCGGGTTTTCTAACTGTTCTAACTACTGAAAAACGGCAAATGCATACCCTCTAGCATGTCAGAACCCAATGCAACCCGTTTAAACATGATTCGTACAATAAACTACTCAAACCACCCATTATCCCATATGGTGCAACTCTATCCAACATGGATTATCATGCTGGTTCAAGTAGTTATGATGTGTTTTAATGTTTCTACGGAGCTACCAGGGTTCGTCCCCTACCTCAGAACGCGTTAGAATCTCTCGCAAGCACTCCCGGTTCACGCCGAGCCCTCCGCGAGGTCCCACGCGAATTGCACCACGCTGCGACGTTTCCTCGCGCAATTCGCGACGCCGCGCGTCCCACGATCGACCAACCACTCCTCGAAACCTGTTAGAACCTTCAGAAACACCAAGGCGCGAAGCTGGGGCAAGAGGGAGAGAGGGTGAGCTGAGAGAGCTGCCCTCGAGTGAACATATAACCTGCTGAACTGACAGGTTGGCGTCAACCCCCTTGTCGCCCACATGCACCGCCAGACTAAACGTCCAAAAAGCTGCCGCAAGTTCAAGAAGTAAACGTCCATAAACTGGACGCCAACAGTAAACGACCACCCCTTGGCCGCCAACTCAGACAGAACAACAGCAGGTCCTATTCCAATTCAGGACCCACCCTGCTCTTCACCTGCTCAAGCCACGCAATCACACCATGCATTCCAAAACCCAACTCACACTGGCCTCACAACGGCCGCCACAACCACAATGCACATGATCTGCATGGATCCGAAAAGCACGCGACGTTACATTACTATCATCTAAAAAGAAAATTTCGACCTCGAAATTATAACACAACACAAAGTCAAACAACTTAAACATACACAATTTTACAAGCACTATCATCTAAAAAGAAAATACACAAACTTATACAAACAGATAGGGATACCCTTAGCCATTTCAGCGGCCAACTCCCAGGTATCCTCACGCCCAACCTATTTTCCCATCCACTTTAACCAACTCAATTCCTTATTCTTAACTTCTTTATCTTTCGATCTGTGATCTGCACCGGATACTCTGGCATAGTCATGTCCGGCCTCAGGTCACCACCTTGATATCTAATTATCTGAGCTGGATCTTCAATACATTTTCTTAACATGGAGACATGGAAAATATCATGCACATCTGCAAAATCAGCTGGCAAATCCAGTCTATAAGCTGTTTCCCCAACTCTTCAATTACCTGGAAGGTCCCACATATCTTGGACTCAGCTTTCCAGATTTACCGAACCTCATAATTCCTTACTTGGGAAACTCTCAGAAAAACAAAATCTCCCACCTCAAACTGAAGTGGTCTCCTCCGCACATCTGCATAACTTTCTGCCTACTTTGAGCTGCCTGCAATTTTTCTTTAAAAGCTTCACTACTTCAGTGGTCTGCTGAATCAATTCAGGCCCTACTAATTGCCTTCTCCCACTTCATGCCAGTTTAACGGAGTTCTACATGGCCTTCCATACAGAGCTTCATACGGTGCCATTCGAAACTGGTATGATAACTATTATTGTAGGCAAATTCAACCATACCCAAATGATGCTTCAACTGCCTCCCCAAACTAAACAACAAGCTCGCAACATATCTTCAATTGTCTGAATGGTCCTCTCTGTCTGACCATCTGTCTGGGGATGATAAGCGGAGCTATATCTTAATTCAGAACCAATCACCCTTTGTAAACTTCTCCAAAAACCAGAAGTAAATCTTGGATCCCTGTCAGACACAATTGTCTTCGGAATACCATGCAGTGGAACAATTCTTTCAACATAAACATTTGCCAATCTGTCCACTGTCCAAGACATACTCACTGCCACTAATCTGCAAACTTTGGTCAATCTGTCAACAAACACCCATATTCCATTATGCCCAGAATTTGTCCTTGGTAAACCTGCTACAAAATCCATTGCAATATCATCCCACTTCCACTGTGGAATGGGTAACGGTTGCAACAGACCTCCATGCTTTGGTGTTCTGCTTTAATTTGCTGACAGATAGCACACCTTGCCACAAATTCTGCTATTTCTTTCTTCATATGAGGCCACCAAAAATGCTTTCTTAAATCATGGTACATTTTTGTACTACCCGGATGAATAGTATACCTTGATTTATGAGCCTCTTCTAGAACACGCTGCTTCACTTCTCTTTCTGCAGGAACAAATAACCTGCCTCGAAGCTGACCACACAATTATCGTCAATAGAGACTCCTTCCATTTTCACAATTTCAGGTAAACCTGCATCTGCTCTTGAGCCTCAATAATCTGCCAATATAAAGACGGCTCTACAGCACTAGCAGCTAGAATTGCCCGACGATGCTGCTGGGCACATACAAAGAATTCTCTGCTACCTCTTCATACATTTCCATTCCTTAATCATCATAAGTTCATATATGCCTTTCTGCTCAAGGCATCGGCCACAACATTGGCCTTACCCGGATGGTAAGCCAAACTGAAATCATAATCTTTCATATACTCAACCCATCTGCGCTGGCGAAGATTTAGATCTTTCTGCGAGAAGATATACTTCAAGCTTTTATGATCTGTAAAAATTTCAAATCTCTCGCCATACAAATAATGCCTCCACATTTTCAAAGCAAATACAACTGCAGCTAATTCCAAATCATGAGTGGGGTAATTCTCTTCTGCTGGCTTCAGTTGCCTAGACGCATAGGCTATCACTTTACCATGCTGCATAAGCACTGCTCCAAGACCTCTCCTTGAAGCATCAGTATACAGCACAAAACCACCACTTCCTGCCGGCAATGCCAATATAGGAGCTGATGTAAGTCTTTTCTTCAATTCCATGAAACTTCTCTGACATTCACCAGACCACACAAAAGGCACACCCTTCCTGGTCAGTCTGGTCATAGGTGCTGCAATCTTAGAAAAATCTTGAATAAAGCGCCTATAATAACCTGCCAACCCCAGAAAACTTCTAATCTCGGTTATTGTCTTAGGCACTTCCCACCTAGACACAGCTTCCACTTTACTTGGGTCTACTGCTACTCTTTGGCTGAAATAACATGACCCAAAAATTGAATTTCCTTTAACCAAAATCACACTTACTGAATTTAGCAAACAACTGGTTATCTCTTAACACTGCAAAGTAAATCTCAAATGAGCTGCATGCTCCTCCTCAGATGCTGAATAAATTAGAATATCATCAATAAAGACCACAATAAATTGATCTAAATACGATGAAATATTCTATTCATCAGATCCATAAAACCTGCAGGAGACATTAGTCAACCCAAAAGGCATTACCACAAACTCATAGTGACCATATGGTTGTTTGAACGCTGTTTTATCTATATCTTCTTCTCTGATTCTCAGTTGATGGTACCCGGACCTCAAATCAATTTTGGAAAACACTTTTGCTGATTGCAACTGATCAATAAATCATCTATTCTTGGCAACAGATACTTATTCTTAATGGTCACATCATTCAACTTTCTATAATCTATACCATCCGGAAACTTCCATCTTTCTTTTTCACGAATAAAACTGGCGCTCCCCACGGGGAATGACTCGGTCTAATAAACCCTTTTGCAACAATTTCTAATTGCTTTTTCAACTCCTTGAGTTCTGCTGGTGCCATCGATATGGGGCTTTAGAGATCGGCATAGTACCCGGCAGCAATCAATAGTAAAATCCACCTCTCTATGTGGAGCTACACCAGGCAAATCTTCCGGAAAGACATCAGCAAATTCCCTAACCACGGGAACTGCTTCAACTGACTGCCTAGCTTCTACCAAACTTACCGAAGCTAAGTAAGCCACACACCCATCATTAATCAACTTTCTAGCTTTAATTGCAGAAATTAGAAACTTTGAGGTATAAAAAGGCATACCTTGATATTCAAACTCTGCACCATTAGGATGATAAAACATGATCCTTTTCTTTCTGCAATCTAGCATTGCTCCATACATCTCTAGCCAGTCCATACCCAGAATAATATCATAATCTGAAAATTGCAGGGCATACAACCGACCCGGCATTTGGTTCCCTTCAATCATAACAGGAGCTTCATCTATGTAGCTCGAAGTGAGTAAGAACTCACCTGAAGGAACCTCTACCACTAACTCACAAGACTTCTCTTCTAATGGATGAACTATGCAATCCAGAAATTCTTCGGAAATAAAAGAATGAGAGGCACCCGAATCAAATAAGACTCTTGCTGAATATTCATAAAGAGGTAAAATACCTTCTATCATATTTGATGCCTCTGCCTGGGCTCGGGTGATAGCCATAACCCGGCCTCTCCCCTGCTGCTGCGGTGCTCCTCTGCCACGACCTGCCTGTGGCTGCTGAAACTGCTGAGGCTGCTGCTGCTGCACACCTCTACCATACCCATATTCTCTTGCATAGGGACAATTGCAGATCAAATGTCCCGGCTGATTACAATTATAACACCTGTATCTGGAGGAACCATAGGCTGCCTGGCAGGTGCTGCTGCGACTCCTCCACCTCAGGCCTACCACGGCTTGCTGATACTGCAGACGACCTCCCCATCCTTTTCCTTTTCCTTTAAGTGCTTGCTTTAATTTCTGTCCCCACTTCCAAAGCCTGATGAAGAAGGTCCTGCTGGTGCCTTGCCCTTGCTTGCACCCACTGTCTGCTGCGGTAACCGGAAACTACCAGAACTGACTCACCTGCCTGACGAGTCCGAATAGACCTCTCTAAAATAGCTGCTCTTTGCGCTGCTTCTTCCACTGTTTTACACATAAGGGGTACTATCGCATTCTGCAGTTCCACTCTCAATCCTCTGATAAAATACTCAACCATCATGTTATTATTAGAAACAACATAAGGTGCATAACGGCTGAGTGCCATAAATCTCATATGATACTCTAGAACCGAAGAGTTACCTTGCTGAAGAGTCCGGAATTGCTCTCTCTTTACCTGTTGTACTTGGATCGGAAAGAATGTATCATTAAATACCTCGAGAAACTCCGACCAAGTGATAGCTTCTTCTCTTCTACCTGCGAAGGTAGTCTGCATCTTCAATCGCCACCATTCTAAAGCAAAACTCTCAACTGATAAGCAGCCAATACAACTCTGTCTGCTTCAGGACACCGCATAGTCGCAAAAAACCTCTCAATTCATGAATCCAGTGCTCAGTTGTATCTGGATTCGGCCCTCCTGAGTAAGTAGACTGCTGCAATCTCAGAAATTTCTCCACCTGTATCACTGGTTCATCTACTAATTGCACTGGCAGTGGTGGTAGCACAGGTGCTACAAAAGGTACCTCCACCCTCGGTGGAACTGGAGCAACAGGTACTGCCTCTCCTTCCCCAGGTGGCACTGCAACTGGTGGTATAGGCGCCTGCTGATCCATTCTCGCTCGAATATCCGTGAGGCTCTCCCAGATTCTCTCAATCATACGCTGGGTATTTTCCTCTGGATCATCTCCTCCACCACCCCAATCTCTCCTATCAGCCATTCCAGAAATTCTACATACACAAAACACCAGGCAAAAATCAAAACCACAAATTATCAAAAACAAGGGTCTTTACCAGCAGTGTATAATGACCGAAATAAGGCTATGTATTCTTCTAATTCCCTTATATTAACACGGACCTTGCTCTGATACCAACTGTGACGGAACGCCTCGGTCAAGCCCGTTAAACTAATAGCGTACTTGATCCGAGTCCGCCTCCCGCGAACGGGCCGAAGCCTCGCAAGGGATACCAAACCACAGTCCGTGTAAACATAAAGGAACACCACATTTCATATATAATTTTTCACAATTTACATAGCCATAATCCATTAAAACTGTAAAGGTGTATAAAAGTCTGGGGCATACCCCGAGGTACAACAAAAGAAAGTAACAACTACAAAACTACAAGGCTACACTGCTGAAGTACTACTCTGCTGGAACTATTCTGCTGGAGGTACTGACCCTGCACCGCTACGACGCGGCCCAGAACTGGACGTCGGACGGGAAACGTCTCCTCGCTCCCTCACCTGTGGGGGTAGGGGTGAGCCTCTCTAGTCACTGGCTCAGTAGGGAACTCCCCCAAAGCCGAACAAACCACAAACCACAGGTACGAAACAGTAAACAGTACTAACAATATATAAAACAGCTAAGCAGGTAAGTAAAGCTGTAAAACTACTCACCGTCTGCCGACTACGAGAAACAACAGTAATAACTAAACGGCAAACCCAAACAGGTGTACAAGCCAAAGTAGAGACACCAACACGAGCCACGTGAATGGTTCGCGACACAAAAAATGACTCGGACAAACTAACACAGGTCCACCTCTCAGTCTCGCAGCCACGGACGAAAGGTCCAGCTGCCGCTCCACGTAAAAAGGTCAAACAACTGTGGAGACCAACTAAAAACACCACAACCTGCAGACCACACGGTCATAGGCCATGCCTGGCACCTCCAGTGACCCTGGCCTGGGCTCGCTAGAGTGAGGCACTGGAAAAGGACTAGCTGGGGTCCAGTACGTCTACTGGTGTCCGTACCCCCAACTACGAGCGCGCTACAAGTGACTAAAAACAACCACAACTGTCACTGTCCCACTGTCGTCTTTCCTCAACCGGACGTACAACTCTAACACAAGAGTGAGGGTGTCCAGGTCAGACGACACAGACCTCAACGGTACAACACAAGTACCGGGACAAGGCCCCGAGCTAACAGCCTGGCTCACAAAGAACCTAGGGCACCCAACTGGAGAGGTAACCACGGTAGGCGTCGTACTACTCGTCACGTACACAAAACCACGTGCACGTCACACACAAACCACGTGAAACTCACGTAAACCACAAGTAACCACTGGTCCACTACATGTGAACCCAACTGACTCGCGTACACAACGCGCAGTCACCGAAGTAAACAACTAACAGCATACTTTGTATGCTAAATACGAGAACCATGTGCACTTAGTGCACCTCGTATGATACCACGCATGCATTATCGTTAAAAAACTAAAATAGCCATTTCGTTCATATATGAGTAGGCGGCCACATCGATTGCCGCTTACAGGAAGTAGACGACAGGGTCCTGGCCGTCGACCTCCTGGCTGAAGATCTTGGCGGCAAACGATGTTGACGCCAAGTTTCCCGGCCTTAACCCTGCAGAGAAACCCTAATCCGTCTTGCGGGTTTTCTAACGTTCTAACTACTGAAAAACGTCAAATGCATACCCTCTAGCATGTCAGAACCCAATGCAACCCGTTTAAACATGATTCGTACAATAAACTACTCAAAACACCCATTATCCCTATGGGTGCAACTCTATCCAAACATGGATTATCATGCTGGTTCAAGTAGTTATGATGTGTTTTAATGTTTCTACGGAGCTACCAGGGTTCGTCCCCTACCTCAGAAGCGTTAGAATCTCTCGCAACTCCCCGGTTCACGCCGAGCCCTCCGCGAGGTCCCACGCGAATTGCACCACGCTGCGACGTTTCCTCGCGCAATTCGGCGACGCCGCGCGTCCCACGATCGACCAACCACTCCTCGAAACTGTTAGAACCTTCAGAAAAACACAGGCGCGAAGCTGGGGCAAGAGGGAGAGAGGGTGAGCTGAGAGAGCTGCCCTCGGGTGAACATATAACCTGCTGAACTGACAGGTTGGCGTCAACCCCCTTGTCGCCCACATGCACCGCCAGACTAAACGTCCACAAAAGCTGCCGCCAAGTTCAAGAAGTCAACGTCCATAAACCTGGACGCCAACAGTAAACGACGACCCCTTGGCCGCCAACTCAGACAGAACAGCAGTAGGTCCTATTCCAATTCAGGACCCACCCTGCTCTTCACCTGCTCAAGCCACGCAATCACACCATGCATTCCAAACACCCAACTCACACTGGCCTCACAACGGCCGCCACAACCACAATGCACATGATCCGCATGGATCCGAAAAGCACGCGACGTTACAGCACACCCCAACAACAGGGGAACAACCAATAAGGCAGGGACACTTCGACCGGTTCCACAGACAACAACCCTACACCAGTGAAGGCTACACTACATGCATGTTCTCTCAGCCTCAGCGGCACACACGCACCCAAAAGCGCCGATGACGACCTGGAGCACCGCACCTGGACTTTCCTACAATCATCCTTCATACGGGGAAGACCACTGCCAGCCAGTCCACCGCCAACCGTGCCACCACAGCACAAACACACCGAGCGACCACACTCACCACGCACGCAATATAGCAATAGCTGAAACCCTCCTACAGCATGCACACGAACCTTGCAGGGAAGCCGCACGCCTGCAAAACAATTGAAAGCACAAGCCTAACACTAGCCGGATGGTGTCAGCAGCGTACTAGTACCTTTCTTCGGGACAACTATAGTTATTAACTCATTACAAATCTCAATAGATCCACGCTCGAATACCAACTGTAACGACCCGACCTCTCGGACCCCCGCCAGGGACCCCGAAGTTCATGCCGCCACCCATAGATCTGAAGACTCGGAAGGGTTAGAAGAAATAGTCTAGTGAGATGTGTACTGAATTTAAATAACTATAACATATATACAATATACAAAAGTCTGTACAACATGCCCCAAGTAAAAGCACATGTATAAGAAGAAATGTGCAGTCCTTAAGGGGCATACCCCGAGAACTTGCAAAGCACAACTCTCAACTCACTCAGGTACAAGAGCTCACAACACTCGCTCTCACTACTGCTGACAACACACGGTGCCACAGCCGCCTCCGCAACCCATCCGACACCGAGCTCCCGTGACGATGAGCCCCTAGCTGAAGAGAGTAGGGGGGTAAGCCTCGCAAATAAGGCCCAGTAGGGATTACCAGTCCCTCACCGGCCAGAGCAGTAGGAACTCCGAAAATAGGAAACTACACTAGAAAGTTGTAAAGCAAAGAACACCTATAGTAAGATACTACAAAGCAACGGAACAGAACAATGCAACGTCACGACTACCAACCAAGGTCATGACACACACACGACTCCCCCAGAAACCAACGGAGTCGGGCACCAAGGGGAAGCAACCCTCGACGCACCCACCGAGACCACACAACAACCAGGTGAGAATGACGTCTCACCACAAGCACGGACACCTCAGACCTCCACAAGGTCGAGGGCCCACAAGAAGAACCACCCCGAACCCCGGACATACCATGAGGTCGGGAAGCCACACACGCCAGTGCCACCACAGTCTGGCACCCAAGAACGGGACTACAGAACCGAGAGGACACCGAAGCGAAAACCACCAGAAGTACTGTCCAACAAGGCCAAACCAAGGATGCCTACGGAAACTAGGCACGGCCAGGCTATAACCGCCGTGCAAGCTAGGGCAACAGATAACACTTGGAAACGTCGTGAGGAAACGCCGTCACAACAAAAGCAACCAAGCCACCGCCACTGGCAGCCAAAAGGAGGACACACTAGCCACTCCCTCTGATCGCCAGCCTGGCTCCTGCCTCTGCCTCCCCGGAAGAGTGAGACAGAGCCGCCATAGAACACCACAAGAACGCATGCAACACCGCAGCCTGGCCAAGCTGCGGCCCCATGCCTAGCACCACTACGTGGCTCCGGAACCAACATAGAGAGAGGCAGTGAGACAAAGGACTGTCTGGGCCACGTCAGGAAGAGAACCGTCTCAACGACCTCAGAGTCCCTCCCCATGCAAGAGAGCTCTACAAACGACTCGGTGCCGCTGTCCAAACCTCGTTTTCCCCTCAGCCCTAGAGTCCGCCAAGTCGGCTGCCAACTCGAGCACGCTCGTAGCCCAGAGCACTCCCTCAACAGGCTCCCGAGGATGGGGGTCCCAGGCAATGGAGACAACCTCTGAATGGGACAAGCCCTCAAGTGCCAAGCACTGGGCGAACAGGTGGGGCAAGCACAACAAAAACCACGCCAAACCGCTAGCTTGTAACCCACGACAAGCCCAGAAAGCACAAGGCACGCACGGACCCTCGAGAGGGCCGTCGGCCAACAAAGGCACGCACGAGCAAGCCAGAACCTCGGAACACCACTAGTTAGTATGGAAAATGTCGCTATGCTAATAATCGATTGGCCATCAGATAATCGATTATTAGACATGCGCGAGCCTCCTAGCATCGCTGCTAGGACACGGCCACGAAGGTGTCACCTTCGGTCACTGAATGCAGCAAGGTAACCTACCACATTCCCTACCAGAAGGTCCTAAGGGAAAACCTACCCTGGGGCACACGCCGACATGCTAACCGGGGCCACGGAAACTCCTGAGACAACATGGGTACTGTCTCAACCTCCAAGGCCATCGCGATACCATCGCAACGGGGAAAGGCACCGTGACAGCAACCCTGTCGCAATAGGAAAACACATCGCGACAGCGATCCTTATCGTGACAGGCAAATGTGTCGTGATAAGGTCGCCCCCGATTAGGCAGACGCCTCTTCTGGTGTCGCGATGGGCACCGCGGTCGCGACACCAGCAGAGAGGCAGACCCACACGATGCTCCATCCTGAGGCCGCCCACAAGCCACACACACCACCACACGGGGAAGGGGAGCATGGAGAAGCTATCTAAACTAACTAGAAAGCACGAGAAGCTCCCAATGCACCTAGAGCGAGAAGGGAACAAGCAATCCCTACCTTTCAAGAAGAAATGAACCCATAAGGGCCCTTCACGTCAGATTGGCCACCTCCTCCTCGCTCCACACAAGCTCCACAATGCCGGGAACACGAGCACGGCCCTCCTCCTCGCCTGAAACACACAAAGGGGAGAGAGGGAGGCGGAGCACCGCCGGAGGGGGAGAAGAGAGGGGAAGAAGGGAGAAAGGGAGAAGGGGTCACCGGCCAAGGCCTTATGCCTTCGGCACCCAAGACATGACGAGGCGACGCGTCGCATTAAGGACCTTAACGCAATGGGTCAACGCACCGCGACAAGAACGCGTCCCCCAGGGATGCCGCGACAACGTGACAGGTCGTACTGACATGCCTGCCACCCTAACAGCTGCCAGACGACAAAAGGCACGGAACACTGTCACGACCCGTTGACCGAGCACAACACGAAGAGACAATGGAGAAGCAAGGCGCGACAAGAACGTGACGCACAAACTCATCGCAACAAGGATGACTTCGCATCAAACACCCACGACGCGACACTAACGCGTCGCCCAGCCCAGACGCATTAGTGGCCAGTCATCCAAGACGCCGAACGGAAATCCAGAAAGCCAGGTCTTACAAATACCTAGAGCACTAGAGAAGGAGGAGATCACCCAACTGGAGCTTTCTTCCCCATACCCTGTTCTGCTTCGTCGTGCAGAAGATTTTCTTAGGAACGTCCAAAGGTAGGCAATCTCTCAAGCATAAACCTAAATAATCTTGTTCATAGACAGTCCAGAAAACCCATAGCTAAAGCCCATGTTTGTCCCTGATTTTATCTCTCAAGTTGTGAGATTTTCATGTTCAAGGTTCTATTATTTCACGTACCCGTGACCTTTGGTTGCTCTTGTTCTTCGTGAAATTCTTGTTAAGACCTTGATTCTTTTGAGTATACCTTGTTAGGAGTTGTTAGCTGTTTCCATAAGTTACATGCCATGTACATCGAGACCTAAGTGTTTCTTCTAGCCTTAAAACCTAGATTTCTGAACTGTCCTACTTGATACCGTGATGAGTCTGTCTTTAAGTTCCTGTAAAGACTGTAACAATCTCATGTATATTAAGGTTAAAAGTATGTTAATTGCTCTATCCATGGAAGATGTGCATGATCTATTCCACTGTCTTGGATTATTCTTCACATGCACACACAAACTAGAAGAAAAGGAATCCAAATTTTCTGCCAGTACCGACTGTGTTGTGCAACAGATACTATCGGTGGTATTACTTGTCGTTTTACGTGTCCAACCTGTTGTTTCTATTTAGATCTCTTTATAAATTCATCTATTCAAGTTTTTCTTTACGCCCTCATCTATCCTTGATACTCTATTGGCTATTTACTGACTGTCTAAAGATAATAAACATGACTAATGCCTGATAATATTACAAGGGGCTCGGTCTAGTTTTGGGAGGTGTGCCCAAAAGTGCTAGTGCCTACGGGAGTTTATTGACCAGAGTGTTTGGCATTACACTTAAGTGCTAGTTATCTCGATAATCTAAAGACAATCAAAAGTGCTATCTTGACTAGTGTGCTATCGTGACGTGCTATCTCGTGATATGGCCAATCCTTTAACGTGCTAGATATACTATATTCTTTTTTTTAAATTACTATTGTGCCCTTGTTATCATGTGCTATGACTCTCTTGAACATTCTCTCTAGTTATCCTGTTATCCAAGATATTAATCACTTAAAGCATGCATGTTTTACAAGATATTAAGTTCTACTGAGCATTATCGCTCATCCTGTGAAGTTGTGATTTATCTTCAGGTGAATATAATGATGAAGAGGACCATACACAAGAGGATGGGGATGAGCAGAATCAAGAGTGATCCCAGTGTCGTTCAAACTGATAGTCTAATTTAGTTTTAGTTACTTGTTTTTATTTAAGTATGAAGAAGTTCTCTGGGCCCATAGTTAAGGCTCTGAACTAGTGAATGTAACAGACACAGTGGAAGGAATAATGAAATATAGTTGGTTTTATACTATTTAAAACTATGCAGTGGTTTGATGTTTATATCTCTCTATACTTGCATTATATTAACTGCTTCACATCCCAATATTCCACGTCGGGACGTGACAAATAATCAATTGACCAAATTGAAGATATATATATGAGAGAAGTTTTATAGTGCAGGTTTGAAGTATTCAAGAGTGCTATGGGTATACCAAAGAAATAGGAAAGATCACATAAGGACTAATACAGTTTATCATCAGTCATGTCTCCCTTAATGTTTTAACTAAGCACTTTTTGCATTTATCTAGACCAAGGTGGTTATGCTAGATTCAAGGAATTAGCATATCATATACACAAACATTCAATCATGGCCATACTTCATCCAAAAATGAATTCTCAAGCACCAATGTACATGCCTGATACTCACACTAATGCTTCTCATCTTCTTTTTTGACTCACAATCCTACAAAGGACTTAACCACCCTTTATTTAAAATTTTATGATAGATAAACTATCCCTACTAAAAGCTTAATAAACATGATCACAAATGATAATGGAAACTAAGGTTGACTTTAAAAGATCAAAGATTTTTATTATTATTAATTTCTTATTACCAATTGATTTTAAATCATCAAACATGAAGCAATTTTATTTTCATCACATGAAATATTTTCAAGATCAATTAGAACACATTTTTCAACTCAAAACATACACTACAAGAAAAAGCGCACATAGCAACTACATTTGAGACCAAATATTTTGGACACTATTCAGTCTCTGATTTAAGACCGAATAGTGAACGAAAGTATTCAGTCACTAATATTTTTAGTTAGTGACCGAATAATTATTGGTCACTATTCGGTCTCAGATCAGAGACCAGATAGTGACTGAAAATTTTGGTCTCAAAAATAGGGACCAAACTGTGACCAATAAGAATTCGATCACTAATGCCATCTGTTTGGCGCGTTCTGGCATGAAATACTGTGACCGACGATATTCAGTCGCTATTTTTTAGACTGAGTTGTGACCGAATTTATTCAGTCGCAGACTAAACAGGGTATTTGTGATCGAATTTTTTTCGGTCAAAAGTCGGTCTCTAAATCTCGATGAATTTGGGACTGAATAGCGACCGAAGTTTTCGGTCGCTATTCTCGCCCTTTTTCTTCTTCCCCCCTTCTCTTTTCTCCTCTCTCGCTTTGTCTCTTCTCTCTCACTCTGTCGAGACCTCCGTTGGGATCGCCTCGTCGAGACACCGCATCGCCGCCGCGGTCGTCTGCATCACCGCCGCCGTCATCTGCATCGCCTTCATTGGTCCAGTTTTCATCGTCGCTCTCTCACCGCCAGAGCTCCACGTCGTCACCACCGGTAAGCTCTCTCTCTCTCTTTGTGCGTGTGTGTGTGTTTGTTGTGTGTGAGGGGGCTGGGGGCAGATAGCCGGGGTGGGGGTCTCTCTCTCTCTCTCTCTCTCTCTCTCTCTCTCTCTCTCTCTCTCTCTTTCTCACTGTCCAGGCGGGAGGGGGGCCTTGGTGGAGGGGGAAAGAAGGTGGTGGCTTGGGTGGGAGGTTAGTAATAGGAATGTATCATCACGAAGAGAAACCAGTGCAGTGCGGCAGTAGAGTATTTTATTTCATTTTTTTTCAGTTTAAACTGTGTCTATATTGATCGATATACATTATAAAAGAAAGCTTTCCATGTTAATTACTTCAAATAAACAGACTTCATGCAACTACTTATTCTTTTTAATCTTGGATGATGAAGATGATAGATATGATGTGGCCTTTATTAGAGGAGAACCGACAGTGTGAGGATATCTGATATAAGAATAGTAAAATTTCTACATGTGCTTATATATTTTGGATCTTAGAACGTCAACACTTAAGTTTTGTGGGTTTCTGCATAATGTTAGAGTAGGGCTAGAGCCCACTTTGATATTTTCATCTCCCCAATCCAATTCTAAATGTTTCTCCTTCTGGGTGAATATTGCTTATAATTAGCATGTGCATGCCATTAATTTGTCTAATACCCATCGTCATATGGTTTCTGGGTATGCACCCTTTTATTAGTGCACTTCAATAATCCCACATGTTGAAGACCTAAGGAACCTACCATCTGGCTGCAGCTAAATAAACATTATATCCTAAACGTTAAAAATAAGGAAGATTCCATCATGTAATTATATCTAGCCGTCTATGCTATCATGGTCTCTTAAGTTCATGTTGGGAATCGAGGATACATCATGTAATTTCCTATTACGGATGAAGATTCCATCATGTAATTATATCTAGCCGAGGATATAGCATATACCATTACGAATTTTAGCGTTATACCATGCACGAGGATACAACATATACCATAAGCTAAATCCATACAAGTTTATATTATAAATTCAGCCTAAAAATAATATTTATAAAACTATCTAGTATAAATTTTTAAAAGTAATGTATTTAAAAATAAAAATGGATAAGTTGTTCCTTTTCACCTTCTATAACGTGACTTGGAATGTTGGGAATCGAAATGGAAACATGGTTTTAGAACATCTACACACTAAAGCTCAAACTAGTGGCTTGAACTACTCTTTCTATTTTTTGGTTCTACAAAGACATGCACGCATGCATGCATGCATGCATGCGTAACACGTGCAATGTGCTATCTTGCATAGGTGAACACTTAGACTAAAAGACCAAAGCAATAAGTTTCAATGTATGTAGAACTACTTGATTCTATGTTCATGAAGAAGCAGAAGTAAAAATAAAAACATAAGTTTTCATGTTTGCTTCCAAATCTATTTTTAAAATCATGAAAGAAACATTATTCCTTGAAGGGGGGCTAGGCCAAGTCCCAAAGTAATATTGGTTTCAAGTCTGAGATCTTGCTGATCGGCAACGTAAGTCAATCTTGGACAAAAACTTTATAAACAAACTGAAACTTTTCAATAGTTCTCTATGTTTTCCCTTGATTAAGGGAATATATAGATGATGGTTCGCGGCCTATTCGCTTTCAAATGATATAGCAGAATAGGATGATAATAAAAAAAAATGTATAAAGAGTGGCACCAAACCTCCTCACCCCATTGATGATTTATAGAGTTCGGTCCTCTCATGTACCAAGAGGATCCAAACACACCCAGAAGGGGGGTAGCCCATCGGCAGTGATCAAGGGGAAGACTCCACTCTTCATATTTGTGGGGATCTACACTTTCTCACTCTCTTCCCTCACGGGTGTCATGACAATCAAATGCCTTTGGGTGATCTTCCCATTCATGGGAAGACATTGCCCAAAACCTTGTTTGTTCAGAAAAGAATAGAATAGATGCTCCTCTCAACTTTGCAGTACACGCCATCTATAGAGTAAAATCTAGGGACTTTTGTTGAATACAAATTATAGAATACCATTCCTATGCCTGCATTTAATATACCAAAGTATGGTCAATATATATCGCAACCCAGATTAGAAGTTTAGATACGTATTCCTCAATCTAATACGTAAAGCAGCCAGGTCAAGGGAAAAAAAAAGGAAATGAGTTACAAATTAGAAATATAGATAAAAAACTATAAGCAATATACATCATTAAAATTTCTAAAAATATAAAAAACAACAACAAATATGTGCTCCCCAACCCAGTAGGAAAGTTCCAAGATATGAGAAGGAAGTATCAGAAAAGAAGATATATAACAGAAATAATTTTTTGCAATCAAGAAAACAAAATTAAAAAAAAATAGAAAAGAAAATTCTCTAGAAACAACATGGATAAGAAGAAATGAATAGAAGAAACAAAAGAAAACAGAAACTAAGTTGATTTTTTGAACTTGAATTCAATTTACTGGCTAGGGTCTTGGAAATAAAGTTACTCAACCAAAGATGGAATTGATTAACTATTTGCTTCAAAGACGTAAGGCATCGGCAATCGACTAATTTTGTGCTTGACTAAATAAATGATTTATCTGACTAGTTTAATAAATAGTACAATTCTCTGTAAATTTTTACAGAAGAGCGTAACTATTTAATTCTCTTGCTTCAGTCTAGTTCAAAGTGGTGCCTTCTACTCATGACATGCAGGTCCTTATGTCATTCGGGTTTTTTGCAAATTTTTCTACCAAACAGCTCAAACTCATTCGTTGGATACCTCCGATAAGCCACTATTGTTTGAATGTTGATGGGGCAAGCAAACGAAACCCAGGTGAATGTGGGGGTGGTGGATGCATTCGGGATAAGAAGGGTGATATGGTGGCGGCGTTTTCTCATTTTTATGGTCATGGAAATAGCTTCATTGCTGAAGCAAGAGCCCTCTGTGATGGTATCCATCTGGTAGATTCCCTGGGCATTTAGATCTCCATCATTTATTCAGATTCATTGGCTTTGGTGAATTCTCTGAAATCTGGTAAATGTCCTTCTTGGCAAGCTTTCATCTGGTGGCGTGAAGCATATTCCTTGATACATAAGAACAACCTCAATATTACACATATTTATCGGGAGGCGAATCAGGTGGCGGATGGGTTAGCTAGCTTCGGATGTCTGTCCAAGGGTAACACGATGTACTGGGGTTCTAGGGGTATACCTCCTAATTGCAAAGGTCCCTTACTGTTGGATAAAACCGGTTTGCCTCATGTTAGGCTTGTGTAGCCGAATATCCTGGTTTTTTCTCTTTTCGGTTTGCTAGGGCTCCCTCGATTGGTGGTTGTACTATCTATTTCAATATATATATTCCCAAGCCCAGATCTCTTGCTGGTGGAGTGGGAACATTCTCCCCCTCTGGGGGTGGGTGCACTCTCCTAGCTTTAGAGGTATGAGGACCGATTTTGATCAAAAAAAAAAAAAAAGATAGGTTAGAGAATGATTAGATAGAAAATTTTATTTTTTTTTCACTTTAATAGAGAAGTTCTTATTTGATTTAGATAGTTACACCCATAGAAATAACAAACTAAGTAAACAAAAGTTTTATCCCCTATAAAGTGGGTTTTTGTTGGAGGACACAACCCCAAATATGAATGAATTAATGGCATGTAGGAAGAGGACACAACCCCCCACTCTACTGGTTCAAAGTCATTGTGAATTTTTAATGTGCAAGAAGTCACAATCCTCTCCCCTCCCCAACTCCCTTGGAGCCATAGGATAGGCGTTTAGAAGTGTGTTACACACCACTTATTAGCCATGGGATAGGCGTTTCTAAAGAAGTCAAATACAAACACCAATGAGGTATACATCCCAACTTAGGAAAAAAAAATAGTACAAACTCTTCCTTCTAGACATTAGTTGAGTTTACGTTTAATTGTTCACTTTCAGTTTAATGATTAGTATTACACTTCTTATTTTAATGTAATTATTTAGTATTGCACTTGTTTATATGTATGATTTTGTTTTCATTTTCTTTTCATATTTATGTGGTATTTAAATTTGATCTATGCATGCATAGCAATTTAACACTACACACACCTCACGAGAGCGTGTTAAGCCTGTGTCAATAAACCTTCACGTTCAAGACTTTGGGATTGATGTGCACGAGTCTTATTTTCAATGATGAGAACGTGTATATCTAACTCAAAGTCTTGAATTGTCCCGTTTTGGATAGTCTGTGAATGTTTGATCGCAATTAGGTGGTCATTTACTATGTGTTTGTATTATTTGTTGAAACTTTCGGGTGCGTCTACTCACTCCTCTCTGATATACCTTTATTGATTTAGAATATTTTCTTTATACGTAGGTTGAACAAGGTTTAATTACTGATGAAAGAGTTCGTCAGATAGCCTATGGCCCATCGAAAATTGCACAGAACTATCCTAGATTTATTGTGAATGGGTATAAATTTCATACAAAAGACTATGAGCAGAGTAAGTCTACCATGAACATTGGCGTATGTGTTAAAGGAAGTACATACAATGAAAATGAATATGACTACTATGGTATTGTAGAAGAGATCTTACAGTTGCAATATCTAGGACAAGATAATCATATATTCTTGTTCAAGTGTCATTGGTTTGATCTGAATTCCTGACACAATGCATGGGATTGTCGAGCTTAAACATAAGTCGAAATTGAATACTTATGAGCCATTCATTTTAGCCACACAAGCCCAACAGGTGTACTATAAAAGCTATCCATCATCTACGAACAAAGAATGAAATGATTGGTGGGCAGTTTGCAGAGTTAAGTCAAGACTATTCTATGATTATGAATTGGACATGACTCCTGAAGAGTTCAACACCGAATTCTTTCAAGAAGATTTGGTTGAAGATGTAGAGTTGACAGCTCATACTGGAGAAGACGAATCTGAAGCGCCAATTTGCTTGTCTAAAGGAAATGAGGTCGAAGAAGTCGATCCACATGAGATAAAAGGGAGTAGTGGAAGGCGAACATATATTGAATGTGAAGGTTCTGATGAGGAGGAGGAATATACCAGTGATGAATGTGAAGATGATGATGAAGATGGGGCTGAATTAGATAAATCGTCATCATCTGAGGAGGAAATGGATATCATTTAAAAATGGGTAGAATTTTTTCACATTTGTTCAGTATATTTAAAGTTGCCCACTTTCAATATAAGCAATTGACTAATGAACATTAAATTTTTATGTTCTCTATGAAGATATGGTGCGTGGAGCACGATCGGGCTCCAGTTCTGGGAGGAGGAGTAGTGGGAGGGGTTTCTCTGTGGCATGAGGTATGTTTATTTTTCTTTGGTATTTTTCTTTGTGTATTATTTATACATATTATTTATGTCATTTAAATTGTTACAACTTCTGGCCATTCTTCTGTGCCTCCTCCTCTAGCAGTAGGTATGTATATTTAAAGTTGTACTTTCATTGTGCATTGATTCTTATGCCATTAAAATTCTTACAGGTTCGGGTGAGTTTACACTCCTCCTCCTAGAGTATCAGGTATGTATATTTAAATTTGTAAGTATTTCTATAGTCATTATTTATATTTTTGTACATTGTATATTTAAAGTTGTATTTTTATGCATTATTTATACATATTATTTATGCTATTTAAATTGTTATAGCTTCTGGTCCTTCTTCTGTGCCTCCTCCTCTGACAGCAGGTGTGTATATTAAAGTTGTAGTTTCTTTGTGCATTGATTCTTATGCCATTAAAATGTTACATGCTCGGGTCAGTGTACACCTTCTCCTCCTACAGTAGCAGGTATGTATATTTAAATTTGTAAGTATTTGTATAGTCATTATTTATATTCTTGTACATTGCTTATGTCGTTGTGCATTTTTGTCCAGGACCGAGTGTTTCCGCACCTCCAGCTTTTTTGGAAGGTGCATCTACGGTGCCAAAGGCAGAGGATGCTATCAGTCTACAGGAGGGGGGAGGCAGTTTTTATGATAGCACTTTGCGGGAGGTGTGGATAAATGGGTACGTAATAAACTTATATGTATCTTTTATTAAGGAGGTATATTTAGTTCATAAATTCATTGTAACAAGTTACATAATTACATGGATAAAATAGAACCTGCCCAAGTGTCTCAATTCATCACAATATCAATTCTGGCACACTTTCTTGGTTCTATTCATAGATTCAATGATTTCCTGATGGAGGTCCAGGAGTTGTTGTATCAGATGTTCATGGTATGTAATTTCTTATTATAATTTATTTGTTTTCTTACTACTACATTCAGTTAACTAACTCTTATCTATACAGAGCAATCATCGATTCACGCGTCCTTCGGATGAGGCACGGTCTCGATCAGTATAGATGACCACCGCCCGATCAAATTATAAACATTTGTTGTATAATGTGAGGAAAATGCAAAGAGACTTTGTCAGAGTGCAAACCCGACTCTTTGGAGGGAGCGCGCACCGACATGGATGAGGAGAGACTACTGGGAAGGTCTGTGCAACATATGGGCCGCAGAGAGATGGCAAGAAACCTCCACAATAATGAAAGTGAATCGGGCTACCAATCCAGAGGCCAACAAGCATACAAGTGGGTCCGTCTCCTTTGCGACCCATCAGTCCAGATTGGTAAGTCGTATGTCCGTTTGTGATATATTTTATTTATATAGGTACTCATTTATGTAATGTTTTTCTGTGAAATAGGAAAAGGAGCTAAAACGGCCTCTGACATTTCAGGAGGTGTTTGATAAGACACATAAGAAAAAGGGGACGGATCAGTACATTAATGATAGAGCCCGAGAGGTTGCGGTAAGTATTTGCAGTCTATTCACTATTTATTTTTTCTCATTACAGATTAATATTACATTGTCAATTTTATTTTTTACAGGAGTCGTATAGCCAATAGATGACAGAGAAGTACGTCGGGGAGGAGGAGCCGCCGCAGTTAGATCATAAGGTATGGGTTGCGGCATATGGTGCCCCAAAAAAAGGCCATGTGTATGGTTTTGGGAACAGTATGGACACGAGCAGGGTGTTATCTGGCGCCTCGAGTTCAGCCTTAGTGGCGACTAGTGCATTCACAACACCTAGTGCTCCAAGTACTTCTCCCAGTGAGATGATGGGCATCATTTGAGATGAGATCTCTGGTTTGGAGTCTCGTCTGGCCCACACGATGCAGATGCAAGTGTCCGACGCTGTCCAGGCCCAGCTCTCCCAGGCCCTCTCCCATGCCTTCTCCCAAGTCAGCATTCCTCCTCAGGCAGCACCATCGACATCAGCACGGGCCCCTCATGTGAGTAAATTGATTTTATTTTAGCTTTTCTATTTTAACAGTCAACTTTAGTTTTGTTTTGTTTAAAAAGGAAGAACTTAATTAGGTTTGGGGGTCCAAAATTAGAAATACTAATCTGATCGGCCTCTGGTTTATCCCAGCACGGCCAGGGTCATGAGTGTGAGTTGTGAAAACTGACGGAGTTCAATTCGGACTCCCGATTTGAGCTCGGCGCTCAAATTCACATTAAGCAAGTTAATTTAGTTTAAAAATTAAGAACTTAGGTTTGGGGTCCAAAATTAGAAATACTAATCCGATTGGCCTCCGATTTTTTCCAACACGGCCAAGGTGATGATTGTGACTTGTGAAAACTGATGGAGTTCAATTCGGACTCCCGGTTTGAGTTCGACACTCAAATTCACATTAAGCAAGTTAGTTTAGTTTAAAAATGAAGAACTTAGGTTTGGGAGTCCAAAATTAGAAATACTAATTCGATTGGCCTCTGATTTTTTCCAGCACGGCTAGGGTGATGAATGTGACTTGTGAAAACTGACAGAGTTCAATTCGGACTCCCAGTTTGAGCTCTGCTCTCAAATTCACCTTAAGCAAGTAGTTTACTTTAAAAATGAAGAACTTGGGTTTGGGGGTCCAAAATTAGAAATAGTAATCCGATTGGCCTCTGTTTTTTCTAGCATGGCCAGGGAGATGATTGTGACGTGTGAAAACTGACGAAGTTCAATTCGGACTTCCAGTTTGAGTTCGACACTCAAATTCACATTAAGCAAGTTAGTTTCATTTAAAAATTAAGAACTTAGGTTTGGGGATCCAAAATTTGAAATACTAATCCAATTGGCCTTCGATTTTTTCCAGCATGATCGGGGCGATGAATGTGACTTATGGAAACTGACAGAGTTTAATTCGGACTCCCGGTTTGAGCTCGATGCTCAAATTCACCTTAAGCAAGTTAGTTTACTTTTAAAATGAAGAACTTAGGTTTGGGGGTCCAAAATTTGAAATACTAATTCGATTGGCCTTCGATTTTTTCCAGCACGGCCAGGGTGATGATTGTGACTTGTGAAAATTGACGGAGTTCAATTCGGACTCCAGGTTTGAGCTCGGCACTCAAATTCACCTTAAGCAAATTAGTTTAGTTTTGTTTTTTTTTTAGGAAGAACTTAGATAGGTTTGGGGGTCCAAAATTAGAAATACTGATCCGATCAGCCTTCGGTTTGTTCCAGCACGGTCGAGGTGATGATTGTGACTTGTGGAAACTGACGGAGTTCAAATCGGATTTCCGGTTTGAGCTTGATGCTCGAATTCACATTAAGCTAGTTAATTTAGTTTAAAAGTGAGAGAAGAAAAACTAAAATTTTAAATAAATTATTGCTTATATTAGTATTTAATTTTAACTTATTATTGTTATATATCTATTGTAGGTTCCTTCATCAAGTGGTGTCGGAGGAGACGAGGACGAGGAGGACGAGGATTCATGATTTTCTTTTCATTGTTATGAACATTTTATGTATTATTGTGGACATTTTATGTTTTATTATTGTTCACATTTGTCATAATATAGTTTTTATTTTTATTATATGCATAAGTTATTTTGTTTATATATATATATATATATAATAATTAAAAAATAGAGACCGATTAGTGACCGAATTGCTTCGATCTCTATCAGCGACTGATAACTTCGACCACTATTTTAGTGACTGAAATAGTGACTGATTGTATCGGTCACTAGTGACTGATTAGTGACTGAATTGTATCGGTCACTATCAGTGACCGATACAATCTGTCACTATTTTAGTGACCGGCATAGTGACCGAAGGTATCGATCGCTGATAGCGACCGAAGCAATTCATTCACTAATTGGTCACTATTTTAGTGACTACAATAGTGACCGAAGTTATCGGTCTCTGATCGGTCACTATCAGCGACTGATTAGTGATCGAAATTTTTCGGTCACAGAATTGTGACCAAAAAATTTTCACTAACAATTTTAGTCCCTATTCGATCACTATTCGGTCACTGGATCATTTAGTGACCGAATTGGGACCGAAATTGTCGGTCTCTAAACCCGTTTTTTCTTGTAGTGATAAAATTCACTCCAATTGCACATGTAGATGGTTGAAAGACATTTAAGAGCAATTTATCTCATAATTCACTTCAAAGATGATTCAACATACCATAGATTCACACAGGATTGATACCAAACAAAGCATGTTGTTTAGAGTTTAAGAAATACCTACTGACATTGTCAATTTATTTATTATTATTATTTTATTTCATGAGACTTTATCATGTCTTGAACCTCCACAAGAAGTAGACTCCTCACTAGTCATTGCTTCAAGGCATTCCTGCAAAGCAACAAATCTTATCTAGATTTCTTTGATACCCAAATTAGTTTGGATCCATGAATGTCGGTCTGTTCATCAACCAAATCTTTTCTAACCTAGATTATATTCATATGATTTGAATTTTTCCAAATCCACACAAGGTTTAGATGATATGCATTCTTTTTTAACTAATGGTTTGAAATAACATGATCACCTTTTTTCACAATAAAAACATTTAGGAGTAGATGTTTTGGAAAACTTATTTATTTTCTTGACATGGTTATGGTGCATGTTATGAATATTCTTTCTTAAATAGCAGCTTGATAACATGGCCAAATTTTCCACAATGAAACAAGTGATGTTTGATACTTTAGAAGAACAACTTGTTTTGTAAGCAAGACTTTGTGGAACCTGATGTTTTCCTTTGACATAATGTCCACTTTCAACATTTTTTTGTGCAATGTTTTGAATAAGCTTAGCAAGCACGAAGGAGGTGTTACATTGAATTCAAAAAATTTCTTTTTCACATAAGTTTATGCAAGGCCTTCTTTTTGAAAGTTAACATTTATACCAAGCACAAAATCAAGATTCTATTTCTCTTCAACAAATTTTGACAAAACTATGTTCAAATCTTCTTTTCCTGATTTAAGCATGCAACTTTACCTTCCACAATTTTAGCATTGTTTTCAAGTAGAGAAATTTTGCACTATAAGGAGTCAATTTCTTCTCTTAAATCTTTGTCTTCATTTTCTAACCCATAATATTTATTAAAAAAATCATGATCATGAACTATGCTTTCTATAATGGAGATTTTGACATCAAACAATTATTTTCCATTTTCAAATCACTATTCCATCTTTCAAAAGCATGAGATGGTTCATGGTCATGAATGCTTCTATCTTTAATACTTATGTTAGCAAATTTATTTTCAAGGATTTCTGCATTCTTTTTCAACATAAAAATTTTACATAGCAAGAATTATTTCTTCTTTCTTTTAGATTGATATTCTGACTTTTTAAAACATGACATTTATTATTTGAGAGTTCACAATCTACAGTCATGTTCTCAACTTCTTCTTGATAAAGAGAAATTTTACATGATAGAGATTCATTTTCTTCTTTTGATATGTGATTTCTTCTTTTAAACTATTGCATTCCATCTCTAACATGCGAACTTTATCCACAGACTAATTATCATGAAATATTTTGTCCATTTTCTTTTTGAGATTTTTATTTTCAGATATTGTCTTTTCATATTTTTCATAAAAGACAATATAAGTAGCTTTCCGTTATTCATTTGTAAAACTTTCAGGGTCAAAGTTTACCTCATTTAAGTCATCTTCATATTCCACTAAACATGTATTTGTATTATCTATTTGTTGAGCAACATCTTCCATTGCCTTGGTTCCTTGAGTTCTTAGATTATCTTCATAGATAGTCTTCATCTTATGCCAAACTTCCTTAGCTGAGACATACATTGAAATATGACTGAATTCAGTGGGATCAATAGAACCTGCAAAACATTTAAAGCATTTAGATTCGTGGCAAACTTTCTAATTTGTTTAGTAGTCCAAGTATTTTCACTTTCAGACAATTCATATGGGCCTTCATTAATTACTTTCCAAAGTTCATATTGATAAACTTTTATAAACACATGCATATCATTTTTCCAATAAACCTAATTTGTGCCATCAAAGAAAGGTATTATGTGAATTGAAATCTCCCCAAACATGATTCCTCTATTTGCCATTAAATTTGGATCTCTCTTAGATCACAAGATCTATAAAATCAAGAGCCTAATCCTAATACCAATTGATGTCTTAAGTGGAATGGCAAATCAAGAGGGCAGATGGGGGTGTGAATTGATTTTCCCAAATAAAAATTCACAGCACACAGAGCTTAGTTTAAGTGTGATGCAGATGAATAGAACATTACATATTCAAGTTTTAACACAGTAGGAATGAAGCATTAGGCACACATGATATGAATGGGAGGTAGAGGTGATGGAGCAAACCACAAAACAGAAGAACTGTTAAGGTGCTTCAGCTACACCAATGTGTCCCTCATGATTTGTGAGGCTTAACACACACACTATCCTATAAATGGGTATAAGATAAGAACCCTTTCACACTCTTGCTTAATAGAGAGAAGACTAACCCCACCACATATACACACTCTTGTATCCTAGAACAAGATTACACCAATGTGGAGTACACCGTCTCCACAAGATGTAATAGAATCACGCACATAGGAATTCTTTAAGCATATAGATCTCTTAATGCTCAATGTTCAACTCAAGTACACATCTAGCATTGTAAAAATAGGGATGAGGAAATCAAATCCTCTTTCAGATCAAGCCCCCCCTGTCTGATTGCTTTTTCTTCTTCTGCATAGAAGTCTCAAAAACATAGCTTGGACAATGGGTTCACAGATCAACATCACTGCTCTCTCTTTAACAAGAACACAACATCACCTTCTCCACTTGGATCACATCATGTCCAAATCATTCACTCAACATCTGTGCCGCAGAAAACACTTTCTTACTTTTGTAAATAGCTTACTGCTGCATCTCGTTGTTCTTCTTGGAAAAACAAAGCAGCAAGCTTCCTTGGACATGAGTTAGAGCCTCTTCTTGATTCTCTCACTATATCACTAGGCCTCTCATTCCCTCAAATGAACTCAAAAACATGCTCCGCTTGCTTGGGGTGTAGGAAGGAGTCTCACACACTTTTCTAGAACCTCCTTGCCTATTTTCCAAGACACCTCACACAAAGGACAAGGGAATCTCCACGTTATTAGCCCATTAAAATGACGTCACATGCAAACCATGTGCTGACAATTCTAGAACATTCTCATTGCAAATGATTTCAATCAACCCAAGCACCTGAGTTGGTCAACCACACTATGCCTACACAGAAACACACGTTAGCTGAAAAACATGTCTATCGACCAAGACTTTATCGTCGATCGATCAGACTAAAACCTGTATAGGAACACACTTCTAAAATACTTTCTAGAAGGTTGCTAGAAAACATAGTTCGGTCGTCCGACCAATGAAGAAATTTGGTCATCCAAAACACCTGGTTGATCGACCAGACTGATAAGGCTCGATTCTTTCTTCTGGAACACATCTAAGAGTCAATTCTAGATGCCTCTTGGAATCAATCCTAGGTGATTTGAAGTCCAACAAACCATAGGGAGTCAATTCCTTGGACTCATAAAGTTAGGAATCAATTCTTTTGGGAGTCAATTTTCTTGGAGTCTAATAAATATGGGAATTGATTTTTGGGAGTTTAATATACATTGAGAGTTGACTTTCTTTTGGAGTTGATTTTGTGAAAGCATCGGTCAACCAATGCTTGTGGTTGGTCAACAAGTTAACCAGCAACACAACACAAATACATTCTATTGCAAAACATTGAGCAAGTTGGACCCTCAAAATATAAACACATGTCCATCAATGTAGCAACTTAATAATACGTTTTGTTATCATCAAAATCAGTTGGAGTCCAATAAGGATCACTGTATTGAATTTGTTGCCCATCCTTTGCTGGCCATGCTATAGAGATCTAGAAGGTGGTAAATGGGTCATGATCACAATATTGGTAAATAAAAAAAAATACTATGAGAAAGCACAACAGAATTGAAACAGTACAAAGAAAGCACGTAAGATGTTGGCCACACTATGGACACCCAGAGGTAGGGGTGAATGGGTAACACAGTGAAAAGTACATAAATGAAAGCATGCAAGCAAGGAGAGACAACAATTTATTCTGGTTCGCTTCTGACCACGTCAGACACTTACATCCAATCCCTAGGGGAAATCCATCCTTGAGTTTTTCCTAAACCGCCCTAGCAGGACAACCACTTACTGCACAACCCACAGCTACCCACAGAGGGAATAACTACTTGGCCTCATCAGTCCTCCTCTCAACAGAGGGAATATCTATTTAGTGCCACACATATATGCCTTCCTCTTAATAGAGGGCAACACCCCGGCCATGTTGGTCCTCCTCTCAACAGAGGGTACAAGGCTATACTACCCATCACTTCTGAAGAAGTTTGCCAAATCGAGATGTCTTCTACTAAGATTCATGTTAGGGTTGTTGAAGCTCTTGATTCACGATTGACTTCAGAAAGGATGAAGCTTGTTGGCGCTTGATGACAATGCATTGGATTGCTTGGAGTAGATAGTAGATTGATGTCAAGCAAAGGCTTATTGATATGATTGCAACATCAAAGTGGCTCTTTCAGCTTGAGGCTTGGAGACGATGAACAATGGATAGGAATGGTAGCTCAGACTCCTCACTTGGATTAATGCTTGGATATGGATTTTATTTTCTTCTCTTATGGGAGCATCATCCATTCTATAGTTGATGCTTGCTCACTTGATATGAGTGAGTGACATGGTGCAAGCACTATGCAAACATTTGACAAGTACACTTTCTTCTTTACTTCTAATCTTGTATTTATAAATGCTAGAGTGTCAATCGATCATTTTAAGCCTACTCTTTCTGGTATTAGTTGTTGTGTCTTGTTCTTTCAAGCTTCTATACATTAAGTTTCATCAACTAGTAGTTGCACGTTGTCATGCATTTGAATCAGTTTGAATTTCTTCTCTGATTGAGGTTCTTCTTGTAGCCTTCTTATCCGTTGAGCATATTTGGTAGTACTCCATTTATTGGTCTTGAATATAGGCTTGTAGGCTTTTGACCCAAATCTAATTTTTGCATGTGTTCTTACTTTGCCTACCTTAGATTAATCTTCAGACTGTTGTGATTACTTAATCCTTTAGCTTTATGGTCTTTGGCTCATCCACATAACTCTTCTAACCATTTTAACTGATAAACATTGTAGTTGATGGTCTTCAAATTTAATCTTTTAGTCTTGATTAGAGCTTTATATCTTCTCGATATCAAGCTTCTTTATATGTTGTGACTGATTAAGTCTTTTGAGCCCTTTGGGGTCTTTGGTGATTTTGAAAGCTTTTCAATTACTTTGTCACATGTAGCTTGGAGATTTCTTTCTCCTTTTCTTGGTACATATGTAAGTAGTTATGCAAAAAGAGATCTTCTGACAAATGGGTTATCTCCTTTGAAAAAATGTTAGTTTCTAAGAAATATAACATGCAAAGAAGATTGTAATCCAAGAGCTAAAGAGATATAGTTTCAACATTGTTTAGATTGCAAGCATGATTCAATTAGTCTTAGTATGAGTATGTGGCATAATTCTGTCAGGGAGGTTATGGCTTGAATAAAGACATAATATTTTTCAA
Source organism: Colocasia esculenta (assembly GCA_014218235.1). NCBI lineage: Eukaryota > Viridiplantae > Streptophyta > Magnoliopsida > Alismatales > Araceae > Colocasia > Colocasia esculenta. The sequence continues at coordinate 158,536,613 of CM024760.1, read as the reverse complement.
ATAGATATGTTCAAATGAGTTTATTTTAAAGCATATGCCACATTAAGATACGAGTAGGCATGCAAAACATTGTTTACTATCTTGACTTAATATAAGATCATTTTAGTTAGTCAAAATTATTAATAACACTTATCAAGAGATTTTATCACGAAGCATGGACATCAAGTTGAAATCAACAAATATGTCTTTTTATCACGTCATTGAAAAGATATACGTCTAATGTACAATATTTGTAAGAAAGACATGACATTAAACTAAAAGAGAAGTGACTAGAAAAATATGATCGATTTAGTTAAGAAAAAATATATAGGCATAATTGATATATGTAACCAAATAATGACTTTATCTTGTTCAGTGAAAATCATGATCAGCTTGATATTCCTAGAGAATAATATGCATGTCTTCCAAGAATATAATTGCTCTATAGAAGACTTAGTCAATTCTTGGTATGAGTAAATTGATTCTTATATAGTATTTAATCGATCATATAGCAATCACTGATAGTCAATTAAATAAATATGTGTCTAGATACTTGGAAAATCTATAGAATGCATTGGCACTTAGTTGATTATCGAGTTAGCAAAGCCAACTGCTTCTAGTAAGGTAGTGGACTTTTGCTTACTAACTTAGTCGATTATCAGGATAGAGTAATTGACTACTTCAATGTAGCCCTGAATGCATCCCATACTGAGTTAGTCAACAACTTTATCTTACAGTGAAAAGATAGTCTATTACTTTAATAGGTATCTACTACTAAGGACTTAGGGTCCGTTTGATAGCACTTAGTACATGTCTAATATCCGAAGCGGTAAGATATGGGACTTTTAGACCGTTTGATAAAATTTCTGAATGTACATCTGAAACTATGTCTACCCTCTTAAATTACCTCTAAAAAAAAAGTGGGGTTGGGTCACTTTTTGTTGGTTCAGATCTCAGGACGTTCAGCTCCATCCTCGCGAGGGCTCCTGCGGCGAGGGCTCCGCGAGCTCCTGCGGCGAGGGCTCCTGCGGCTCCCCCATCCTCGTGAGGCCTCCTACGGCTCCCCCATCCTCGCAAAGGAGATCCCTGGCGCCTCCGTCGACATCCTTGCGAGGGAGATCCCCGGCAGGTTCCTCCGCTGCTCCTCCGTCGCCACTGACGTCTCCCCATCGCCGATAAGCCTAGCTCTCACTCCCCCCCCCCCCCCCTCTCCCCTCCCATCGTCACTGCTACTGCCTCCCCAGACCATCGCCGTTGTCCCCTGTCCCCGCCCCGTGCCCCCTCCTCCTCCTCCCTCCTCCTCCCTCCCCCGCTAAGGAAACGTCCAGCTGTCTCCACTTCCACCAACGTCCCCAGCACCCGGAGACCTCCAGACCGGCAGTTACCCATCCTCCATTGTGCCGGCAGCCAGAACTGTCTCTCCCTCTGCCGGCGATGTATTTGTGTCTGATCTTGGCAGCCAGAACTTCTTCTGAGTTATTGTTTCCTCTGTGTTTTTTTCCATTGGAAAAGAAGTTATTGTATTATGATAAAAGAAGTTATCCTGAAGTACATGGTTAGTTTGGAGGATCTTGGTTAAAAAAATGTAAAATGTTAAGTGATTATATGTAAAAAATTGTATTATATATAATTGTATTATATACAAATACAACACTCTTTTAACTTTAGTAAATATAGAATAAAAGCCACAAATTTATGGATATTTTTAAGTATATAGGGGTGTTTATGTAATATATAAAAATTATGGGCTTATATGTAATTATAAGATAGTTGAGAGATGTATATATAAAATTATAGGAAATAAAAAATAAATTTAGACATATTCTTAAGCATATAAAGATATTTATGTGAAAAAATATATTAATTCAGATCTCAATTAAGTTGGTTATCAAACAACTCTTAATAGAAGTCTAATATATTTTAAGTACTTATTAAATTACAGATTTAGACAATAGATAGAAAATTAGACTTTAGACATTTTAATTAAGTGTTATCAAACGCCACCTTAGTAATTTTCTTAGACCATTCCACCGTGGTATGCACCATTGATGTGGGTCACTTAAGTAATATCATGACTATGTTAAGGTGTCTGGAAAAAACTTGTTCTTCAGTGTGATACACAGTAGTAGTAAAAGCATGATATCAATGTTTCTGATTAAATTAGCTTCGTAATATGGTCACTAATTTTACAATGTTTGTGAACAGAGTGATGTTGATTAAGAAGCATGTACTATTTTAAAAAACTATGATTATAATATATATACATATGAGAGATGTTGGGGTGTAGCAAAAAAAAATGTGGTGCGCACACCAAGTACAACTAGAAAATAGGCTCGAGGCACCAACACCACCTCTCCTCGTCCACAACCCACAAGAGAACTAATCTACACAAGAGGGGGCATCATCGGCAAGCATCCACCCATGCAAAATCACAAGTAAGCCCACGAGCACGGGGAGGATCGCTCGAAACAAAGCACCATCTCCTTAAGACAGTAAGAGAGAGCAAGAGATCCCTACACGAAGTCGAAGAGTCAAACCCGTTGGGGCCCTTCACATCGGATTGGCCACCTCCTCCTCGCTCCACGCAGCTCCAATGCTCCGCCACGAGCTCGCCCACACCTCCACCATGCCCAACACCTAAGAGGGAGGGAGGAAGCTCCCACACCATGGAGAGGAGGAGAAAGAAGGAGAAACAAGAAGAAAGATGAAGAAAGAGGAGCCTACATGCCTTAAGGCCTCGGGACTGAGGTCACGACAAGGAGAGCGTCGCGTTCTCACCAAAATGCGACAAGCACCTTGTCACCTTCTCAAACGTTCTGACAGGTCTTATGACAGGCAGACATCCTCTAGACCACGTGTCATGCATGCATGTGCCTCAAGTGAATGTGACACCTGGCACGTCACCTTCTCACACATGTGTGTAGACATGTGGCACACTAACCACAGACAGTCAAGAGGAATGCGACACAGGGGTTGTCACCTTCTCAACCAAAAGGCGACAAGGAACACGTCACGATAAGGCTCTGATGATATATATATATATATATATATATATATATATATATATATAGACAGCCTCTAGACCACGTGTCACGCATGCATGTGCCTCAGGTGAATGTGACACCTGGCGCATCACCTTCTCACACATATGTGCGGACATGTGGCACACTAACCACAGACAGTCAAGAGGAATGCGACACAGGGGTTGTCGCCTTCTCAACCAAAAGGCGACAAGGAACACATCACGATAAGGCTCTGATGATGATGATGATATATATATATATATAGTGGTCATTTAGGAGATAGTATAACTTTGTCAATGAGGCTGATCAAGCTTTGTTATGAAATAATTACACTTAATATAAAGGGATTAAATGTCTTCATTCTCCACCTAAGTTAGATAGGTAAATGTTTTGTTGATCAAAATGAGTCTTGAGGGAGGTGTAGTGCAGCTATCACAAGAGACACATGGAGTTTTTATCCTAGTTCAGATCTTACCACATTAGACTCCTACGTCTAGTACCTAAAGACATTAACAAGCCTAACAGGGTAATCATTTGTTGCACAACATGTAGCTAAGTCTTCCTTCTATGGAGGGAACATATGACTAGCCACATCGATGCTCCTCTCAATAGAGGGAACAACCCCCTAGTGCCATGCAAGTAGGTCTTCCTCTCAATAGAGGGCACATGGGCACTCAAGCCCCCAACTTCTAAAAAAATAGTGCCAAAAGAGATGTCTTCTATAAAGACTAATCTGGTAAAGATGAAAGCTCAATAGCCACTCTAAACTCCAGAAAAAATGGAGCTTGAAGATATTTAATGTCGATGGCTTTGACCAGCTCGATGTAGCTTGTAGCTGATCCCGACTAAATTGCCTCTTCAAAAGATTGAACTAGTTGTATACTTCATAGGCTTGGAGACAAAGAGGAAGATCTAAATGTTGGCTCTATCTCATCACTAGGATGAGTGCTTGCTTGATTTTTAGATTTTTCTTTTCTTCTCTCATTAGGTCATCATACCACTCTCTTCTCATTTCTACAAGCCCTCAAGTCATATATATAGAAGCTTGAACTTTTCGACCGTTAAAGCTCTTCTTTCATGATTCTTCCTTTTTTATCCATTAGGCTTGCAGATGTTGATCTCTTGTCTGTTGAGCCTATTCACCTTGAATTCTTCTTCTAAATTTTATTCAGCTTGATTGGGATAATCTTCTCAACTGTTAAGACTAACTAGGATGCTGTGAAATCTTGGTCTTCGAAGATCTTGATTATTTCTAAGTTTTTAAACTTGATTTGTTGTGAATGGCTTGTAGCTTTCCTTTATTTGATAAACATGTAAAGAAACAAGCAAAAAAGATTTTCTAACAAAGATGTTATCTCCCTTGCATACTATTAGTCTAAATTATATTGCTAGGCATGCAAAAAAATATACATTCTATGGTCCTGCATGGCTTGGTAGTGTGCATGAAATCACCTATCTTCACAAGGCTCGAGACAGATACAATATGATACATACTATCATAGATGCATTGCTTAATAAAGTAATATATGACATGGCGCTTATCAATTTGTAGGTTCAAACAATTATTTTATAAAGTATATGTCAACATATTCATCTAAGGAAGTTGAAAACATTACATCACATATCGTGCTTTATATCTTAATGGGCAAAATATAATCATTTCAGATTATGTTAAGATATAAGCGATTTATGCAACTTCATATAATATCTCAACATGTTATAAGAATGATCATGAAGTATTTTTCCATCCATAAGTACAAAGGGCGAAGAGGGAACATTTCAGATCACTTAAGTAAGGAAATATGTCCGTGTTAGAGTACTAGATGAGGTTTACTGCATTGAGTTGGTATGTAGCTTATTTGGCTGCAGATGAAGCAATGAAGATTGAGTATTTCATAGAAGGGTATTCGTCTAACTTTACCTAATGGAATGTCTCTACCTGAGAAAGTGAGGTTGGCCCCCATTTGCTGTAAGAGTCCCCTGCTTAATCTAGTGATCCGCATCCAAAGAGGTACCAGGGGTGGCAAAATATGAGTATTTCATAGAAGGGTTGAGGTAAGAATTGAAGCAAGGCATATCATCTCATATATGTATCACGGTGACAGAGGCAGTACAGAAAGCAGCAATAGTTGAAAGAGCATTTTAGTCAGGGAAGGAAGGAGCAGGTACTTCTCCAGCAACAACAACCAGGAATTGGTAGAGGAAAGGCTCCATCGGGATCCACTTCATCTTCAGGATCTGGATTAGGTATGTTGAGATTGGGATAGAGATTAAGAAAGTTATTCGCTCTCGATGAGGTGGTAGGCAGCAACAGCAACGTCGAGGTTTTCGATCCCCCAGTGAGGAGTCATAGTAGAGCATAGGAAGGCAACCGACACGGTATAGATGTTATAATTGTGGTCAGCCTGGTCACCTAGAAGAGATTTTCCGCAGCCCAGGGAGTTTAGACATTCATATTAACCTTATCAGCCATATTAATAGCGACAACACCAGCCAGTGGAGCATGGGCAGTAGCCAGTGGGGCATGGACAACAGCGAGGTAGAGGCAAGGTGATGGTGATGACTAGGGAGCAAGCAGAGGCATCGAATGTCATGGAAGGTATAATATCCATCTTTAATAGTTCTTGCAGAGTTTTAATTGATTCTGGTGCATCACATACTTTCATTTCTAAGAAATTTCTAGATAGTTTAGTAGCTTTGGCCGAGGAGAGACCGTGCGAATTGATTTTTAAGGTTCCTTCTGGTGGTTATGTGCTCACTACTAATTATTTAGATAATGTGCCTATAGAGATTAGAGGGCCATAGGTTGCTAGCTAGACTGTTTGCACTTCAATTAAAAGATTATGATGTGATTTTGGGAATGGATTGATTAGAGGCTTACTCCACTGTTGTAGATTGTAGAAAGAGGAAGTTATATTTGTGCATTCCAGTGGTACAGAGTTTGAATTTCAAAGTATTCTTTCCTTTTCCCTTAAGCTTGTTATTTCTGCACTTAAGGTTAGAAAGTTAATTAATGATGGTTGCATAGTGTATTTGGCTTCTGCTAGTCTTGTGGATAGTAGTGGTTATGTATCAGATGTGTCAGTTGTGAAAGAGTTTGCAGATGTGTTTCTCAAAGAGTTACCAGGGTTAGCACTATAAAGAGAGGTATATTTCACAATAGAGTTACAGCCATGCACCATGACCATATCAAAATCATTGTATCGAATGGCGCAAGAAGAATTGAGAGAATTGAAGAGGAAATTGCAAGAATTGTTGGAAAAAGGATTTATTAGACCTAGTCATTCTCTGTGGAGAGCATCTATAAGACCCAGCTTCCCGGCTTTCCGTCCGGTGTCTTGGATGACTAGCCACTAACGCGTCCAGGCTAGGCGACGCGTTAGTGTCGCATCGTGGGTGTCCGAAGCGACAGTCATCCTTGTCGCGACGAACGTGTGCGTCGCGTTCTTGTCACGCCCGGCTTTCCCGTCGCGTCTCGTTGTCACGACCGGTCAATGGGTCGCGACAGTGTTCCGTCGTTTCAATCGTCTGACGCCTGTCAGGGTGGCAGGTGTGTTAGTACGACCTGTCGCATTGTCGCAGTGTCCCTGGGGGACGTGTTCTTGTCGCGGTGCGTTGACCTGTCATGTTAAGGTCTTTAACGCGACGCATCGCCCCGTCGCATCTTGGGTGCCGAAGGCATAAGGCCTTGGCCGGCGACCCCTTCCCCCTCTTTCCCTCTTTCTCCTCTCTTCTCCTCCTCTGGCGGTGCTCCACCTCCCTCTCTCCCCTTTGTGTGTTTCAGGTGAGGAGGAGGGTCGTGCGTGGTGTCCCGGCGTCATGGAGCTTGCGTGGAGCGAGGAGGAGGTGGCCAATCTTACGTGAAGGGCCCTATTGGGGTTCGTTCTTCATTTAAGGTAGGGATTGCTTGAACGCTTCTCCATCTGGGTGGATTGGGAGCCCCTCAGGGTTTGTAGTTAGTGTTTACTGCTTCTCCATGCTCCCCTCCCCTGTGTGGTGATGTGTATGGCTTGTGGGTAGCCCCGGGATGGAGCATCTCATGGGTCTGCCTCTCTGCTGGTGTCGCGACCTCGGCGTGCGTCGCGACACCAAAAGAGGCGTCTGCCCGGTCGGGCGTGACCTTATCGTGACACGTTTTCCAGTCGTGATAAAAATCAATGCCGCGACGCATTTTCCTATCGCGACAGGGTTTGCTGTCACGATGCTTCACCCCATCGCGACAGGGTTACTGTCGCGGTGCCTTTTCCCATCGCGATGGTGTCACGACGGCCTTGGAGGTCGTGACAGTACCCGTGTTGTCTCGGGTGTTTCCGTGGCCCCAGTTGGCATGTCGGCATGTGCCCCAGGGCAGGCTTTGCCCTTAGGACCTTTTGGTGGGGAACGTGGTAGGTTACCACCCTGCATTCAGTTACCAAAGGTGACACCTTTGTGGCCGTGTCCTAGCAGCAGTGCCAGGAGGTTCGTGTCTGCCTAATAATCGATTGACCGGCGGTCAATCGAATATTAGCAGAGTGACGGTTTTTTCGTACCGACTGGTGGTGTTCCAAGGTTCTGGCTCGTCCATGCGTGCCTCTTGCTTGATGGGCTTATCGTGGGTTACAAACCAGCAGTTCGGCATTGTTCTTGTTGTGCTTGCCCCACCTGTTCGCCCGGTGCTTGGCACTTGAGGGCTTGTCCCGTTCAGAGGTTGTCTCCATTGTCTAGGACCCCCATCCTCGGGAGCCTGTTGAGGGAGTGCTCTGGGCTACGAGTGTGCCCCAGTTGGCAGCCGACTTGGCGGACTCTGGAGCTGAGGGGAAAATGAGGTTTGGATAGCGGCACTGAGTCATTTGTAGAGCTCTCTTGTCTGGGGCGGGACGCCGAGGTTGTTGAGGTGTTTTCTTCCCAGCGCGGCCCAGATAGTCCCTTGTCTCACTGCCTCTCTCTATGTTGGTTCCGGAGCCACGTAGTGGTGCTAGGCATGGGGCCGCAGCTTGGCCAGGTTGCGGTGTTGTGTGCTTTTGTGTGTTTCCATGGTGGCTCTGTCTCGCTCTTCCATGGAGGGGAGGCAGGAGCTAGGCGGGCAGAGGGCATGGACGGTGTGTCCTCCTCTTGGCTGCCAGTGGCGGTGGCTTGGTTGTTGTTGTTGTGACGATGTTTCCGCACGATGTTTTCAAGTATGACTCGTTGCCCGAGCTTGCACGGCGGTTATAGCCTGGCTGTGCCTAGTTTTCGTGGGTGTTGTTGGTGTGGCCTTGTTGGCTTGTGCTTCTGGTGGTTTCCACCTCGGTGTCCTCTCAGTTTCATAGTCCCGTTCTTGGGTGCCAGTCCGTGGTGGCACCGACGTGTGTGGCTTTCCGACCTTGCAGTGTGTCCGGGGTCCGGGGTGATTCTGCTTGTGGGCCCTCGACCTTGTGGAGGTCTGAGGTGGCCGTGCTTGTGGTGAGACGTCATTCTCACTTGGTTGTTGCGTGGTCTCGGCGGGTGTGCCGAGAGTTACTTCCGCTTGGTGCCCGACTCCGTAGGTTTCTGCGGGAGTCGTGTGTGTGTCACGACCTTGGTTGGTGGTCGTGGCGTTGCATTGTCTATTCCACTGCTTAGTAGTACCCTGCTGTAGGTGTTCCTCACTTTACAGCTTTCTAGGGTAGTTTCCTATTTTCGGAGTGCCTGCTGCTCTGGTCGGTGAGGGACTGGTAATCCCTACTGGGCCTTGTTCGCGAGGCTCACCCCCTACTTCCTTCAGCTAGGGGCTCGTCGTCGCAGGAGCTCAGTGTCGGACGGGTTGCGGAGGCGGCTGTGGCGCCGTGTGTTGTCAGCAGCAGTGAGAGCGAGTGTTGTGAGCTCTTGTACCTGAGTGAGTTGAGAGTTCTGCTTTGCAAATGCTCGGGGTATGCCCCTTAAGGACTGCACCTTTCTTCTTATACATGTGGTTTTACTTGGGACACGTTGTATATTGTATATCTTGTTATAGTTATTTAAATTCAGTACATATCTCACTAGACTATTTCTTCTAACCCTTCCGGGTCTTCGAATCCGTGGGTGGCGACATGAAGTTTGGGGTCCCTAGCGGGGCTCCGGGAGGTCGGGTCATTACAACATCAGTATTATTTGTAAGAAAGAATGATGATAGTTTCATATTGTGTATATATTATAGGCAATTGAACAAGGTTATTATCAAGAATAACTATCCATTGTCGAGGATTGATGATTTGTTTGATCAATTGTTGTCAACCATCGTATTTTCTAAGATTGACTTGAGGTCCAGGTAACATTAGTTGAGGATTAAAGAGGAAGATATTAGTAAGACCGCATTCAGAACATGTTATGGACATTATGAGTTTGTGGTGTTGCCTTTTGGACTTACCAACACACCAGCAACTTTTATGAATTTGATGAATCAAATTTTCCATTAGTATTTGGACCAATTTGTCGTAGTATTTATTGATGATATTTTGATATATTCACCTTCAAAAGAGGAGCATTCTAAGCGCTTAAGGATTTCATTACAACTATTGAGAGATAATCAATTATATGCAAAGTTCAGCAAATGTGAGTTCTGGTTGAAGGAAGTGCAGTTTTTGGGACATGTGATATCTGGTGCAGGAATTGCAGTTGATCCAGCTACAGTAGAGTCAGTAATGAGATGGGAAAGGCCGAAGACAGTAACCAAAATTAGAAGTTTTTTGGGTTTAGCAGGATATTACAGAAGAATTATAAGGGACTTCTCTAAGATTGCAGCGCCCATGACTTGTTTGACTAGGAAAGGTGTATCTTTTGAATGGTCTAGTGAATGTCAGAGGAGTTTCATTGAATTGAAGAAAAGGTTGACTTCAACACCTATTCTAGTTTTGCCATTTGGTCACAGAGGGTTTGTTTTATACAATGATGCTTCTAGAAGTGGTTTAGGAGCGAATGATGCAACATGACAGAGTTGTAGCTTATGCATCCAGGAAGTTGAAACATCATGAAGAGAATTACCACACTCATGATTTAGAGCTAGCAGTAGTAGTTTTTGCATTAAAGACTTGAAGGCACTATTTGTATGGTGAGACATTTGAGATATTTACAAATCATAAGAGCTTGAAGTATATCTTCTATCAGAAGGATTTGAATCTTACACAACGTAGATGGATTGAATACTTGAAAGATGATGGATATGCTTTGGCATATCAGGGAAAACAAATGTAATGGTAGATGCATTGAGTAAGAAAGTAGCATTAAGGTATACAATGATTAAAGAATGGAAGTTATATGAAGATGTGGCAAAGAATTCTTTTGAGATTCCCAGCAACCGCAATAGAGCAGTGTTAGCCTATATTACTATGCAACCATCTTTGTATTATCAGATTATGAATGCTCAGAAATCAGATGATGATTTGGCAAAAATAGTAAAGATGCAAGGCACCAGTATTGATGATGACTGTGTAGTCAGATTTCAAGGCCGATTATCTGTACCAGATAAAGCTGAGTTGAAGCAGAAATTGTTGAGTGAAGTGCATAAGTCGAAGTATTCCATTCATTCATGTAATAATAAGGTGTATCAAGGATCAAAGAAGCATTTTTTGGTGGCGGAGCATGAAGAAAGAGATAGCTGAGTTTGTAGCCAGATGCATGGTGTGTCAACAAGTCAAAGCAGAACATCTGAAACTTAGAGGTTTATTACAGCCCTTACCAATTTCGTAGTGGAAGTAGGATGATGTAGCAATGGATTTTGTGATGTGTTTGCCAAAAACTTCAATAGGAAATAATGGAATTTGGGTGATTATGGACATATTGACCAAAGTTTGTAGGTTGTTGCCAGTCAATATGTCATGGATGGTAGAGAAGTTAGTTAGACTATATGTAGACAGGATCATTCCGTTGCATGGTATCTAGGGCTGCAAACGATCCGAGCCGAGCCGAGTATCACTTTGTTCGAGCTCGGCTCGCACACTCTATAATATGTTCAGACTCAGGCTCGATACTCGCGAGCTTCACAAAATCTGTTCGAGCTCGGCTCGTTAAAAAACCTTCACGTTCGAGCTCGTCTCGTTAAGCTGCCCGATTAACCCATTCCTAGCTCACTCAGAAGGGTGATGGCGTGAGGGATTTTATGTGTGAAGTTTGAAATGGCGCTGGGTCATTTTATAAAGAGTAAAGTGCCATGGATTAAATCTAATATCTGATATGGGATATATGTGGGATCGTTGGAGTTGGCAAGAAAATGTTGTCCGGCACTGGATGAGGGAGGTGACGCGGCCGGAGATCACCACCGGGAACTTCAAGAATGTCGTATGGCACCACCGGAACTGCCACGGGCGTCTGCACTGCCGCCGTGGCACTGCAACTTGGAACCGCCATGGGCATCTGCACTGCCGCCGTGGCACTGCTGTGGGAGCCGGCATCTGCACTGCCGTCGTGGCACTGCTGTGGGAGCCGGCGACTCCAACTGTGGATCTCCGACTGTGGGCGTGACCCCCCCCCCCCCCCCCCCCCGTGGTGTGCACCGCCACTGTGCAGCTAACGGCGCCGGAAGGGACGGTGACGGAGGGGAAAAGAAGTTTTCCCCAATCGCTACCTAGGGACCCAAAAGGCTTTCGGGTTTTTACTTTTAAACCCTTAATTTACCTTATATGCATATAAGACTAGTTAAGTTACATATAAGATTTATGTATCTATCTTATTTATGTACATATCTTATTTATATGATTTGTGTATATCTTTGTCCTTTCACATTTAGTCTTTAAATCTTTTACATTTAAATCCTCTTAAATATTTTATACTTCAACAATAATTTTATAAAAATAAAGAAACATATTTATATTCTCATATTTATTATATTTGAGTATATTAACTAGTATAAATTTGAGTATATTAATGAGTAATTTATCAAATATTTTAACGAATATTTTATCGAGTATCTTAACGAGTTGCTCGCGAACATAATTGAGTCGAGCATACATCTGTTCAAGCTCTTCTCGTTTATGAACCGAGCTTATTTTTATGTTCAAGCTCGGCTCGTTAGTCTAATAAACGAATAGAATCGAGCTTTTATCGAGCTGAGCTTCGAACTACTCGTCGAGTGTATTGGCTCGTTTGCAACCCTAATGGTATCCTAGTCACTATTGTTTCAAATAGAGATCCAAGGTTTACATCAGGTTTTTGGAATAGTTTTCAGTGAGCAGTAGGCATAGAATTGAGATTTAGTTCAACTTATCATCCTCAAATAGATGGTCAGAGTGAAAGAACAATTCAGACATTGGAAGATATGTTAAGAGCTTGATGTATGCATTAAGGCGGTTCATGGGAGCATCATTTAAGCATGATATAATTTGCCTACAACAACAGTTACCATTTGAGTAATTGGCATGGCACCATATGAAGCTTTATATGGAAGGACTTACAGAACTCCTTTAGATTGGCACGAAGTCGAAGAGAGGCAACTATTGAGTCCAGAATTAGCTCAACAATGTGCATAAATGGTGGGATTTATAAAAAAAGAAATTATAGGTAGCGTTGCCATAAGAGTTATGTAGATTCAAAAATAAGGTCATTGCATTTCAAAGTAGAGAATATGTGTTTCAGAAAGTGTCACCCACCAAGGGAGTTCAAAGATTCACTAAGGAAGGAAAGTTGAGGCCAAGGTATGTTGGCTCGTTTAGAATTCTAGAGAAGATTGGAGAATCACCATACATACTAGAGCGTCCAACAGATTTCACCGATGCACATGATGTTTTTCACGTGTCAATGCTTAGAAGGTATATTGAGATCTGTCTGACATTGTTAGTTACACCAAAGATGATTTGATGTTAGATTTGTCTATGCCAGAATACCCCGTGCAAATTACTGATAGGAAGGTATAAAAATTGAGAAATAAATAGATTGAATTGGTCAAGGTAATCTGGGCAAACAGACAAGAAGTGAAGCGATATGGAAACGGGCTGATGTAATGATGAAGATGTATTTATACTTGTTTGAGTAAGATTTTATTTCCAATTAAATAGCATTCTTAGCAATTATTTTTTTATTATTTAAATTTTAGAATGAATGTGTACTTTTTCCAACTGTATTCAAATTTCAAGGATAAAATTTCTTTTAGGTGGTAGCAATGTAGTGTAAGGTGCTTTCCATATCATCCTTAGTGGGTCTAATGATTGTTGCAGCCTTATGAGAGTTGAGCATTGTCTCTTTGTAGTGTTTTTATGCCTTTGCCTTTGATTGGGTCGAGTCTGGTGCTCCGGTTCTAAATGTGTCTGGTAAGGCTATTGCATTCTTAACATGGTCAAGCTGAGCGGCGCATTCATATTTCTATCGTGGTTAATTGTTTTGACATGTTTTAAGGCTATTAGTGAGGGGGGTACGTGTCCCGTAAGGATACGTGGCACCCTTCGGTGTCGCTGTCCTTTGACAGGCCACTTTTAGGTCACGGCCTATCGAGGTGACGCGTTTAGATTTCCGATGCCTTTTTAGGCTAAGGCGCCTGCAGAGTGAGGATTTTCACCCTCAGCTCCACAGGTGACTCCCCAGAGCATGTTTTCATAGGGTTTCAAGGATTTGATCATTTTTGGGCATTATAGATTCCGATTTGCATAAGAGGAGGCGGCCAGATCACATGAAGGCCCCAACATGTGTTGTTCTTCGTTGTTTGGTAGGGTGGTTCTCCTCCTCTCTACTTTCTCGTGAGTTCCATGGGCTCTTCAGTAAGGAGAAGTGAGATTAATTTTTTTAGATGCATGTCTATTCTGTTTATAGTGTTTGAATGTTGTACATTTGTTGGGGGAGTTGGAAATGGTGGTTTGATTAAGGTTTTGGGTAGAACTATGTGTTTTGTGGTTCTTTGTGTTGTCACGGTCGAGGAACCCAACGTGTTATTATCGTGTTCCCCTATCCTGATGTGTTCCCATCGCAGTATCCTAGTCCATCGGGTTCTTATCGCGGTCTACTAGTCTGATGCATTCATATTTCTTGTCACAATCTATTGTGTGCTTGTGTTTTGGTCGCAGTCTCTATGTGCGACACGTTAACGGTTATGTGTCAGCCAAGGTTCAAGCTCATATATATGGTTGTGTTATTCAAGGCAAAAGGCTTACAGTGTTTTTCTGACAAGTCTGGCAGTGTCGATGCTTATTTACTTGTCTGTTACCTCTGGTCACGATCCCCGACTACTGTGTGTGCCTAGAAATTGTGTGACAACAGGGGTTTAATCTCAGTGTTGCATGCACTAACAGGGTCTTGTCATATTCCCATAATCCCCTTTTAGTTCCTCATCCTAGGTAAGGGAAAGACAACTATTGGGAAGCTTGTGTAGTTTGAATGCTCTCATGGTTGGGGATTGGACACCGAAAAATGTGCTAGGCCCCAGTTAGTAAAAAGTTAGAGTTGGTGTCTTGCCCCATTGTCTCTCCAGTTAGCAGGTAGTCAGGTGTGGGAGTGGCAGTCAAAATGTGTTTTTGATTGCGAGATTGGGAGGTTGCCTATGTACTCTTGTCCAGGTTAGGTTTTAGCTTTGTGGGCCAGTTGCTGTGTCTCAAGTGTAGTGTCATACTAGTTTACTATCAGTTTGACGTGTTTAGCGGTAACAAGTGGTGGTGTGTTTATTTCCTATTCAGTTGTATTATTTACTTCAATTCAACATAATTAACTGTTATCGTGATTATTGTAGTTTGTTGTGTGTCTAGGGGGAGATTCCCTACTGAGCCAATGATTTTGAGGCTCATACCTCTACTCCTTTTCAGGTGAGAGTGAGCAAGCGAGTTCCCAGCCCCCGACCGCACCTCCACAGTAATGAGCGAGACCCTCATCTACCAACAGTTTGTGAGTTTTGGGTGCCACGAGGTATGCCCCTGGCTAGTGTACTTTTCTTTTGAGCTTATGTTGTGTATGGAACAATGTAATCTGATGTACATATTTATATCAATGTGAGTACTTTTATTTCTTCTGTACATTTCCTAATAGACACGTGTAATGATTACCCTTTCGAAACTTCATAGCTCGTGGGTTGGCGAAGTTGGTTAAGGATCCTTATAGGGTCAAGATGATGAGAACCTCCACATAAGTTGTCATTAACACACCACTGAAAAATATTAATACTTAAATCCACTCAATGTGTGAAAATACATAATCAATAAAGCTTGATGAAATTGTGAATGAAACAAAATTATCTTTAATAATAAAATCAAGGTTGAATAGAATATCTTAATTAAGCATAAACAACTTACTTAACCAACTAATGACTTAGTTCTCAACAGATTACATCTTAATTACTTTATTTTTCCCTACAAGAATAATTATTTTGCTCGTAGGAACACTAATGATTTTTCACTCTGTAGGAAACTTAGTTGATTCTTGGTATAGGTAAATCAATTGTTACCATTACTACTTAGAAATACATCATGTTCAAGAATAGTGTTGCCTAGATGATATGATCAATTATCGAATATATATGAAGAAACTTAATCAATTACTGCGTGAAACATAACATAGACAAATTAATAATCAATTCTCGAGACAACATAATCGATTACTTTGTTGTAGGGTGCAAACTACCTACAATGACTTCATCAATTATTAAATCCAGTAGAGAATGCACACAATCAATTATTTCATCTATAGAGAAATAGTAGTATTTACTAGTAAGGAATTAGAATTTCTACAACTTCCACATAGTGGTATGTACTAAATCGATTTTCATGGATCACTTAATCAATATCATAGTGTGTCTAGCACTTATAAGATTTTGTCTTCAGCATGATACATAGTCAATACAAAACAATGATATTAATGTTCTTGAGACTAAGAATTTTGCTAGATGTTCACAAATTCGAATAATGTTTGTGAACAAGGAAAATATTGTTCTCAAGACACATATTAGATAACATTAAAAAACTATGATATGTCTTATTAATTAAATATTTCGATGAAACAACAAGAGATTGCACATACATACGAACATGATTATTTAATTAAAAAATATTTTGTCAATACAAACTAAATGTTTCTTAATCACTCAAAATACAAAGGATGAGGGAAGCTATAGGGCAACAATCTCCTCCTTTTCAATGAGGGAAGTTGTAGGGCAGCATCCTTCTCATCAAGAACCTATAGAGCTTGACGTAGACATTGTTCGACTTGGGCATGATGTTGCTTGGTCTTCTTGCTCTTCCTGCTGGCGATGAAATTGATACCCATGGCTACCCACTAGCGGCACAACTCCTGCTCTTCTCCCGCAGCTACCCGTCTCTAGCCAGAAGCACTTCTTTATTTGTTCACTTTCCTAAAGAGAAGAGGCAACTTTTTTTTCTTCATATCTTTCTTTGGATCTTAGCTCCATCCTTCATCTCTAGATGATCCAGAAATTGACCTCTCTCTCAATGACATCTTTTAGATCTCTTTAATCTCTCCATGCACAATCTACTTATGTCATACATTCCTTTTGCAAGTTTGATTCATTATGTCTAACCCTTTTGCACCTTGTTGTGTTTTAACAAAAAAGGGGAGAGAAATTTGGGTTTTTACAAAATGAGGGAGAGAAGTTTTGATTCTTTCAAAAAGGGGGAGAAATTTTAGATATTACTCAGGGTGGTGTTGTAAGAAATAATATTTGTTAAATATTTCATGTTTTGTCAATCACACAAAAAGAGGCTTATTGTTGTAGGTTGCACTACAATAGTATCCCTAACAATACTTAGTTTTGAGTGATTAACGAAACATGCATATTATTAGTTGAGTGATTGACAAAAGTTGTATGTATAAATATCATGTTCTTATCTCGCATACTTAGACTTGGATTTAATCGGCTAAATAATACACATGTTCATCAACTTAAATGATTCATACTGAAAGAATTAAGTTTTATACAATTATCTAAACATTGTCTATGAGATTTGATTGCTAAATTATTTATCATTTATTTCATAAAAAAATATGTTGTTAAGTTTATCCCAGTGCATGCATGTGATGATAATACATGATAATGTTTCAATATTTGGGTTCAAGCTTATTTGTTAATTGTTTATGTCTCCTACTGAAAAAGCCATCGAAAAATATTTGAAGTCCACACACAATATTGTTAATCGCTTATGCTTCACTCTATACTATCAATAATCGATTATGTTTCCTATCGAGAAAGGCTTCAAAAAATATTCTTAAGTCCACACACAATATGAGTTAATCGATTATGTTTCACTCTATGCTATTGATAATCGATTATGGTCCATATCGAGAAAGGTTTTGAAAATATTCTAATTCTACACACAGTGCAAGTTAATCAATTATGTTTCGCTCTATGATATCGATAATCGATTATGCCTCCTAATTTGAAAGCCGTCAAAAAAGTGTTGAAGTCTACACATAGTGCACGTTAATCAATTACTTTTCACTCCATGCTTTTAATGACTGATTAAGTGTTCTACCATCAAAAGTTTTCTACATCTACATAGTGTGCAATAATCGATTATGTTTCAACTGTGTAGTCGATAATCAATTATATCTTTGACTGTGTAAAAGATTCTAAATCCCTATAGGAAGAGTTGATAATAGATTATGTTTC
The DNA here is from genome assembly GCA_014218235.1 of Colocasia esculenta. Lineage (NCBI taxonomy): Eukaryota > Viridiplantae > Streptophyta > Magnoliopsida > Alismatales > Araceae > Colocasia > Colocasia esculenta. The sequence goes on along the minus strand of CM024760.1, from coordinate 158,519,105 downwards.
TTCTCTCGAGAATCCTATGTCCACATAATAACACCAATAAATGATTAAGTTAGTGCGAAACTTTTAAGTCCACACTAGTAGACATGGTAATTGATTGAATGTTTAAGTTGTGAAATTTTATAAGTCTGTAGAGAGACTCAATAATCGATTAAGTATCACTATGTATACTTGAATAATCGATTATGTCTCAAGTTGTGCTCAATCTATTAGATCAATAATTGATTATGTTTCACTATACATACTCAGTAATCGATGATGTTTTAGTGTCGATATTTTTCCAAGGCCACAGAGAGACTTGATAATCAATTAAGTTTCACTCTATGAACTCAATAATCGATTAAGTCTTCACCTATGTAGAATCTGTAAGGAATCGATCAGAGCGCAGTGGAAATACGATTCCCTCTGGTAGATATCGTTGCCGGCGGTCGGAATCGAGCAAGACCGGTAAACCCACGCACAAGGAGATCCGATCTATACCTTTGTGGGGTTGCGAAACTCCCGAATCCGGGGAGGAAGTGGCGCTGGAGGCGCTGGTGCTTCAAGCCGTTCAAGTGTCCGGCCTCTAGACGTATCCACACGAGCTCCAGATGCAGACGGGATCTCCTCGGTCTCCACACGTCTCCCAGATCTCAACTCCACCATGTGCCAGAGAGAGGAGAGAGAGAAGGTGGGGGCGCCCAGGGAGAGAGAGAGGAGGTGGCGGCCAGGGAGAGAGCCTGGAGCTTGGGCCAGGGTTTAACTCTCCACGTGTATATATAGACTCTGCGGTTTTTCACAAAAACCCAGTTAATGTCTATATCGGTCATCCTGCCCAGTCTACTCGGAACTCTATTGCGTGTGACCCTCTAGGCCCAAGTGCTAGTCCAATTTTCAGCCCATTAAGCCCAATAACTCTTTATTGACTTACTGCAATTAATTAATATCTCATATTAATTAATTACACAATCAATTATCGTCTCACGATAATTGACCGGGCTTCCAATCAAGTTGGGTGCCAAACAACACCACTTGATCCTGGAAAGCATTGGGGTTCAGCAACCCATTCAAGGAACCTTTTGTGTCAACAGATACCACGTGACTATAATCCTTCGCTCGTACAATGCTCCCGAGTGCACTTAGGGTATGGTCAATTGTCAAACCCTTATACGCACACTCACTTGGATTAGATGCCGCATAACAATATCAGAAAACTCCTTTTCTGATAAGTAGTCATGCCCTGGCCAGGGACTATTAGGCATCTTTCCCTAGAGCATTCACTCTCTTATTACCGAGAGCGAGCGATCCCATGTTGACCACACAATCATCTTCGAAGGTATTCTGCTAGATCCGAACACTTAACTGATTAAGACCTCATGGCTAGAGATCTATAAGTTAAGGTCAAAATCCAGAAGTCCACCGACAAGGTGTCCTTGGTGTCTCAGGTCTAAGGACCAATCACGCCACTGTGACAATGAATCTAGCTGGTTGACAGTTAGGTAATATTACCATCCAGTGATTCATAACGGATCAGTTCAGTGAACTCATTCTCCAATGAGCACCTATAGATTCACCTTAGTGTCTCCACACAAGTGACTATGAGACCAGTCACCCTCATCATATGAGCAGGTGCAACCTATACTAGCCTAACCGGATATCCGATGTCCTTCTCGAATATCCTCCGACTAGGAACAATTAAGAATATACGTTTAAAGGATATTAATCTCATTATTATGAACTCATCATAATTAATATCCATTGCGTATATTTATGGACTTCATAATGAAACGATAAATGAATTACACATAATGAATATAAAAGCCTTATTATTATTATCAAAGAACAAGATTGTACAAGTTATGATTGGCTTGAGGACACCCATAACTAACAAAATCAACTACGTCCATGCTACTAGCAATATAATCGGCTATCTTCGCTCTCTATACTCTAATTATGTGTTAATGAGATTGTTCAAGATGTATGTTGTAATCAATTATGTTTTACCTGTGAATATAGCAACTATGTAAGTGACTTGATAAACGATTAAGTATCAGTATGTAAACACTATAATAGACTATGCCTTCATCTATGCACAAGCATTATTGACTTTATATTCAATTAAATTTCACATTGAATACTCTTTAAATCGATTATGCTTTCACTATTGAGTTTTGCCTAAAGATCATGTTTGCAATAATTGATTATATGATTCTTCTGATATTAAGCTTCTCGAATAATCGATTATGCATTTTTATGACTGTAAACTTAAATTAATATTGTTTGAATATGTTGAAGTGACCATTGATTTGACCGTTACATTACATAGTATATAATCGTTCTTGTCATTACATAAAGTCCTCGATAGACTAACATGTAAGATTTTGTTTGATTAAAATACTTGTTTATTATATGAATGAGACTATTTGTCAAAAGTATGGTCTAACATTCAAATGCAATATTATAAAATCAATCTCTCCTGAACACTAACTTTTTTTCTTCAACTACATGACACCATATTTTTTTATGAAAAGAATATCATATCTAAGACAAGTGTTATCTTTTTTAGAAAAAGGAAGTAGCGGCCAAATAGTACAAGAAAAGTTATCTTCATGCACGTCCCCGAAATCCCAATTTGCATGGCTATTAACATCTTTTATTTATGTAGTGCTCTACAATATGCAAAGGAAGATAAGCTCTGATGTTATACATGAGATTTCTCTAACAGTCTGCAAAGGATTCAAATATTTGTCAGATATGTTTTTGCCCTATGTTAGATCTTGAGTAGACTGCCTACCAAGACAAATTGGATACAAGGAAGATCTTATATAAGTAGGTATTGGACATATGCACCAACCTTGAAGCTTGCTCAATGGCTATGATCGCACAGCTCCAATGGTCATCAAGCTCAAAGATCTATGGATAAGATTGGAAGCCTTCAAGTAAGAAATATAAGCACATATGAGAAAGAAAATATAAGAGATTACATTCGTGAGAAATCAAAAGAGCTTCCACTTCCAGTAGAAGATTGAGCAACCATTCCATCTTAACAAGTCTTATCATCTCGAGAAAAAGATCAAGCCCTCCTGAACAAGCTCTCGCATCACCATCTCTGAGGAGAAGAATGTAGATTGGCCTTAAAGCTTCATCGCCATTCTTCGCTAAGCATCAACCAACGACATCAACCTTCTCATTTCTATCTTTTTGAGTCATTTGGTGATCTTTGTGCTATATCGTTGTCATCTTGTCTAAGAAGACTAATTTATGGTATCATTTCTTTATGAAGTGTGGGTCTGCATGCTCTGTTGGTTCCCTTCGGTATAGAGGAAGATCTAAGAGTTGTGGTTTTAGGGTATTGTTAGTGTTGTCCCTCTTAGATAGAGAAGACTTGGGAGTTGTGGTTTCAAGGTGTTGTTCTCTCATGGGGGGGACATCAGTGTGAGATGGATGTTGTGACCCTTGGATAGGGAAGACCTGAGTGCTATGACTTCAGGGTGTTGTTCCCTTTGTGGAGGGAAGACTGGTGTGATTTAAGTGTTGTGCCCTTTGACTAGGGAAGACTTGGGTGAGGGTTGTGGACCAGGTGGTTGTGGCCGGTTCGCTATTAATAGAGTCTTGAAGTTGTTCACCAAAAGAAACGGCGGGATTTACAGGGAACAAGTCCACCGCAAAAAAAAATTGAACTAATCAGTGATGAAAAAAATTTCATCACTAATTTGCAAGGAAAAAGCGGCCTCAAATTTGTCGCTCAAAATTCCGCCGTAGATACCTTGTGAATCTGTCACAAATTTTCCATTGCAGATCCCCCTCAAATTCATCGCAAAGATTTCCATCATAAATCCTCATTAAGTCTGTCACTAAATGTTTCAAAGTATTGCTCATAGATCCCTCTTAAATTCGTCATAGTTTTTGTCGCAAATCCTTGCAAATTTGTATCGCAGATCACCCTCTAATCCATAGCAAAAAAATTTTTAATAAAAATTTACAAAAAAAAACATTGGATGGGCCTGTATATTACAACACTGACAAATGGCCATACACATATACTAAAAGTTTTAAAGTGGCGAATTAAAATAAAATGTTCAATCAAATACAATATTTGAAATATATTTTAGTACAATATCAAAAAAAAATCATGATTAATCCTCCCGGTCCTCCTCCTTGTCCCCCCATCATTGTATAGTGAACGAGTAGTAGGAGCTTACACTAGACATCTAAATGAAAAGAATACTAGACATATGCATATGAAATAAAAATTTTCAAAAAATTAAAATTTGACCAAACAAAAGTTCAGATATTGGGCACCAATTTCTTGGTTTTCTACTTAATTTCTAAATGGGTGATTTGAGTGCCAAGCCAAAATCGAGAATCCAATTTTGATTTTATCAACTCCCATGAGTCACTCAAACATCTCCAATCGTGTTAGAACAATCGACACATCAATCTGACTGGTATTTCAAAAATTGGGCCCTCAAACCTGAGTTCTTTTGTTTTCTACTTAACTTAATTTCTAAATTGGTGATTTAAGCATGGAGTCCAAACTAGGAATTTGATTTGGATTCTCACACATCTACGGTCATGTAGGAATGAACAACGCATTGTTTAGACTGGTATTCTAAAAATTGGGCCCCTAAATTTGACTTATTTGGTTTTATACTTAATTTCTAAATGGGCGATGAGCATCAAGCCCAAACAGGGAATTTGATTTGGATTTTGTCATATCCCATGTGTCTTTTTTCACACATGTATGATCGTGTAGGAATGATTGGCACATCGATCAAATTGGTATTTTGGATGTAAGGCCCTCAAATTTTGCCCTTTTTATTTAGATGTTTGGTCATGGGATGTTTAGATGTCTTGTGTATATAGCCTTGTGTATATATGTATATGTATATATGTATGTGTAATTATTATGTACATATTGTATTTAAAGGATGTTATATGAGTTTACTATGTACATATTGTTGTATTTACATAGTATAGATGGTACTTAAGTTATACATTACAATGCATGCATGCATGTATATATATATATATATATATATATATATATATATATATATTTTTTTTTTTTTTTTTTTATGGTCATTTCTGTGTTCTGGCCGAAAGGCTGGTTGGCGTCAACATGCATGGACGTGCATGGAGATGTTGACGTCCAGATCGATGGATGCCAACTCCCAATAGGCTGCAACTAATGTGGCCGTTTATTTCCCAGAACCTGTGCGATTTCAGATCTGGAAACGGCTGCGTTTTTTGCGCTCCAGATTAGGAAAGCCACCTTCCAACGGTAGGATTCCTACCCTAATGCATACCCAACCTCTTGGTTCTATAAAAACACCATTTTCTGGACAGAATAGGTCTTTTGGCTCTTTGAGAAAAACCCTAGAACTGCTTGTGCGAAACCCAAACTTTGAAGATCTGGATCTGGCGATTGGGTGCGTCTTCCGGCGTTCTTCTTCGACTGGGAGGTGCACTTGACCTTAAGGAAGCTTCCTCGGCTCCGGCGTGTAGCATATTTCATCACAGAAACCGGTTCGAGGGGAGTTTTGGGTGCTTCTTGGCTTGGCCGAGGAGAGCATCTTCGAAAAATAACTTCGATTTAGTAATTTTTAAGAGGCAAGTAACCTTTGGACACCATCCCTACTCATGTCAGCTAGGTCTTAGGAATTTCACAGGATTTATCTCGTGTCCTGGAACCCCCATTCACCATGATTCTGTGCATTCTGTCTGTATTCTACAGACAGGAACTTAACGGCAACATATTGTGCCGTTAAGATCTAGGGTCAGCGGCAGTATCGTGTGCCATTAACCCAGGTTAGCGGCAACACTTGTGCCGCCAAGTTCATCAGTTTTGACAGATATGATGTTTTGATCTATGTAGTATATTCTCTGGACTTCTGAGTATAAGTACATGCTGTGAGAATTATTTTGGGTCAAGTATATTCATTAGGGTATGCCATGTGGATGGGTCGAATTTTTGTAAACTGTATTAATTATTAGAATTTTTGTAATAGGATAGTAAGTATGATTTAGCCTTGTTAATTCCTGATTAATTAGATTCATGTTAAATTAGGGTTTTAGAAATTTCCTACGACTATATGATGACTGAGTTCAGGTATTAGCACTGTTGTGTATAATTGTGTTACTGTGAAACCTGTTTAAAGGAATTTAGTGATAATTATGCCTGAATCATGTTTTAATTGCCAAAATTATTTTACAGATCTAAAAAATATGGAAAATTGAGCATGTGATTTGTTTATTGTTTGGAACATGTTATAAAAATTTCATGTTGTTTCAATAACAGTAGGTAGTGTTATGGATTTAAATGAGAAAATATCCACGTTAAGCATGTTAAGTTAAATTGTATGTGATTTAGCTATTAACAGCATAATTAGGATAGTATTAGGAGTTGATTATCATTATGAAACAGTAATAGCATGCTCTGCAAATTGATCTATGTATATGTGTTAAAAGTGAATGTGTGTATGTCTAAATGCATGTGAATAATGTGACAATGTGATAACGTGAAAATGTATAAACTGTGCCGTTAGTGACACTGCTACCATAGAGGGCTATGGAACCGTACCGTAGTAAAGTCCCTACGGAAAGGTTCAATGTGTGTGATATCCTATGGACAATTAGGATGAAATCTTGGAGATGGACAAGTACCACTGGTTAGGGTGGAGAGTGCTTCTCCCGGTTCTACGCAGTTAACCAAGATCTATCACTGTGTTGCCTAGGTGATAGGTATGTGAATGTGTATATGTGTGTCCTTCTAGTGGTGGTTTGGACTATGTGTCACGGCAACTAAGTGTAAAAAAGTATAATTATGTGAATGTGAATATGTGAATTGTGCAATGTGTAAAATGAGCATGTTAAAGTGTAAAGTGAATGTGTTAGCTTGTGAATAAGTGTAAACCATGTGAATTTGTGTAATTCATGTCAAAACAGCAAGCAAAGTGTGAGTATAATTGTGATAAATACATGAAAGAATGTCTAGATTTCATGCTAGATTTGTTATTTATTTAATACATAGTTTCATGCTTAAATTGTATATAGTTGCCAACCGACTTGAATATGTTTTAAACTTTCAATTCATGTTTAATAAAGTGTGATATCATGAATAATTGTGAATTATTTACATTAAAACAGCAAGTTAAATGTGTAATTAAATGTGAAAAGTGCAAGTGAAATTGATTAGATATCATGCTATATGTTGTGTGTAGAACTCATGTGTAGGATTTTTGTGTTATTTTGTTTAATGTTATAAACATGTATCATGTGTCTCTATTGCTATAGGTTTCCATGTATAGTAATTTAAATTGTATGAACCTTGCAACATGTGTTACTTATTTTCCTTGAAAGATAGCATGTGCATATGATATGTGTAAGGATGTTGTGCATAGATTGCTTGTTGGGTCTATTAAGACTCTTCCTTGTTTCGGCGTACAGGTGTGTCAGGTGTCTCCACTTCTGAGGAGGAGATAGTTAGGAGCGACTTTGAGCGAGAGGAGTAGCTTGTGTTGTGGAGATTTCGACATTGTACTTTTATTTTTTTATAAGTATGTAATCAATAAGTGATGTATGTCATATGGACAATGTATTTAATTTGGAGTTGTATTATGTGGACATTTATATTTTCTTCTTACTATATGGACTGTGGATAGAATGATAATGATGGAATAAGATTAATTCATTTATTTCCGCTGTGATATTTTATTATTCGTATACATCTCAATCTAGTGTTAGTGTTGGGTAAATGCCTCACTGTGACAGCGTTCACTATATCGATGTGGATTGGTATAATCGTGCCGGTATAAGGAGGGCCGTTACATTAGAAATTGGGCCCCCGAATCCAACTTCTTTAGTTTTCAACTTAATTTCTAAATGGGTGATATAAGCACCGAGTCCATACTGGGAATCCGATTGGATTCCATCAACTCCTATGGGTCACTCACATATCTACAGTCGTGTAGGAACAATCAACGCATCGATCGGATGAATATTTTAGATATTGAGCACCAAACCTGACTTCTTTAATTTTCTACTTAACTTAATTTCTAAATGAGTGATTTGGGCATCAAATCTAAATTGGGAATTTGATTTGGATTCTGTTAGCTTTTATGGGTCACTCACACATCTATAGTCATGTAAGAATGATTAGCATGTCGATCGGTCCAATAGTTTAGATATTGGGCCCCCTAACTTGACTTCTTTAGTTGCCTACTTAACTTAATTTCTAAATGAGTTATTTGAGCGTTGAGCCTAAACCATGAATCCGATTTGGATTGCATCAGCTCCCATGTCTCATTTGTATATCTACAGTTATGTAGGAATGATAAGCAAACCAATCGGACTAGTATTTCAAATATTAGGACCCCAAACCTGACTTCTTTACTTTTCCACTTAATTTCTAAATGGGTGATTTGAGCATCAAGCCCCAACCAAAAATTTAATTTGGGGCCATGTAAGAATGATCGGGACATCAATTGGACCGATATTTTAGATATTGGGCCCCTAAACTAGGCTTCTTTATTTTCTACTTAATTTCTAAATGGGCGATATGAGTGCCGAGTCCAAACTAAGAATCCAACTTGGATTCTATCCCCTCCTATAGGTCACTCACACATCTACGATCATGTAGGAATGATGAATATTTTGGTCGGACTATCATTTTAGATATTGGGCCCCGAACCCTAATTCTTTAGTTTTTTACTTGCTTTAAATTCTAAATGGGTTATATGAGCATTGAGCCCAAATTGGGAATTTGATTTGGATTCAGTAAGCTCCTATTGGTTATTCACATATCTACAGCTGTGTAGGAATGATCGGCATGTCGATCAGATTGGTATTTCAAATATTGTGCCCCTGAACCAAACTTCTTTAGTTTTCTACTTAATTTCTAAATGGGTGATTTGAGCGCCAAGTGCAAATCGAGAAACTGATTTGGATTCTGTCAGCTCCCAAACTAGAATTCAATTTGAGCACTGGGCGCAAAACTTAGTTTAATAACTCATTTTAGTATGTCGAAAATGAATCGAGCCACATTATCAAAATTTCTTACTACATTTACAAATCATATAGATGGAGGTAATTACATTTATGATGGATAGATAACAAATGCAAGCCCTAGGAAGATACTTACTCCCTCTGAGAATTATCTATGTAGATTGCCTCTCATCCATCGCCAATGTGTCCACTAATGGCATCATCATCTCCTACTACTTCATCTGACCCAAGTGCGACCCTCTCCCCTTCATGTACTGCAAGCAAAGTAGAAATGAAAATAGGTACGATAGTATTTATATTTTTCATATTTACAAAATTATTGAATTAAAATTTGATTGAATGAATAAGTGCTTGAATTGCTAGACAAGGGTGGTGGTGGAAGTGGTGATAGTCCTCCAGAGCCTCCAGTGCTCCCTGTAAAATTTAAATGACATAAATATGCATACTATCAAGAAACACATATAACAAGAAAGTTAATAGTCAAACATGCCCTCGAAGTCGTTGGTGGTACAGAGGAGCCTCCAAAGACCCTCCCACTACTCAAGGCTCCAAACCTCCCCCCTCCTCGGTCCATATTTCCTTTGTCAACATTAAAAAATCATATATGGTAGTTACAATATGTTGAAGAAAACTTAACAAAATTCATTATCAAAGCATTTTCAAGCACATGGAGATTCTTACAATATTTTCTATCAGTTTTCAAACAATATTCATTAATTTCATCTTCAGATGATGAGGATATGTATAACTCAGCCTCATCTTCCTCTTCATCCTTATCTTCATCACTGTAAGGTTCTTCCTCCTCAATGAACTCCACCTCCACTTCAACAAAATCTATTAACCCTCCACTGATCTTCTCTAACTCATGTGGATTGACCTCATCCACTTCATTTTTCTTACATAAACGAAGTGGCACATCAATTTCACTAGTTTTTAAATATGTACAAGCCAACTCAAGAGCCTCAACTTGGTCTTTTTTAAAATAATGGTCAATGACATCCTCCTTTAAATGTTTAGTCTGATCCAACCCATAGTCGAAGAAAAGTCTTACTTTAACCCTGCAAACTACCCACCAATCAGTCATTTCTTTATTTGACAATAATGGATACGTTGTGTAGTATACTTACTAGGCATGTTATGCCAAAATAAATAGCTCATAAGTATTCAATTTGGACTATGTTTGACATCAAAAATCCCATATGTTGTGTCATTTCATACAAAAGTACGATCAAACCAATGACACTTAAATAGAAAAACATGGTTTTCTCCTCCCAAGTACTTCAAGTTCAGCATCATCATAAATACCACCTTTAACACACATGCCGATGTTCATATTGGTTTTATTTTGCCATATTCTTTAGTGTGAAATATGTATCCATTTGCAGTAAACATATTATTTGAATGAGTGACGCTTGAGGGGCTATAGAACAATTCTCAAATATCATGTTTAGCAACAAAACCAAGTTGAACCTATATATAAATTAGACTAGTTAGGAGAATTAAATGAACACAAATACATAATTTAGATATTACCTATGAGACTTACTTGTTGTCTTAGCCATGTGGCAAAATACTTCTCTTGATACTTGTCAAAATCTGCATCATTGGGTTGTTGATGTTGTTGGCTTAACTCTATGTTAAATCATCTGCAATACGAATTCAACTTACCCTCAACCACAAGAATAAGGCAAAGAACTATAAGTACATGTATGTGAATCCTAGACTTACTCTACATAAGGATCAATGTTAGGACAATTTAGAAGAACGTATATCTCTGCCACTTCCAACTCTCTATCTTCAAGTGTGTGAGTTGAGGGATGCCCAAATGCATGGCCTGGATACTTAAATATTGATAGTTGCTTTGAAACAACAGGCTCTCCTCCATCATCAATATAAGGTGATCAAGTATGATGAGTACATACCTTAGGTCAAAATACATCAAATAGAAGTTTGATAGTTCTTCCACAATGTATGCCTTGCTAATTGAACCCTCCACATTACTTTGTTGCAAACCTTTTTTTTTTAATTCATACAAGCATCTAAGACAACTACTCAACTAAAAGTCACATTCATATTATACATATGTAACAATTTTAAGAAGACTACCCCATTGCTCTGATACCATCTCTGTAATGCCCCACTCCGGCACGGTACAGTCCCATTGACCTACATTGGATAGGAGGGACATGTCACGGGGGGGAAGACCCCAACAATGGACACTTGGGTTGAGATGTATATAAATAAAGAGATTGCAGCATAAAAATAAATAATAATTATTCTATCAACTTTATAATCCACATATCACTATCTATATAGTCCAAGAAACAAAAATAACATAATCAATCTCCATGTATATAATATCAAATATTAAACTACAACTAACTCAACATGCTAAGTACTAACTATAAGTCTACTCTTCATGCTCTGCAACATATCTCCCTAACTCCTCGGCCTTAGGATTGTCAGCTTTTCCTAAAAAGTCAACAAGGGTGAGTTTATACAATAGGCTCAACAAGTAAAGAGAAATCTGAATCCACAATCTACAATATAAGGTACTTTGAAAACAACATGGTAATTCATAACATATAAACATACACATGCTATCTTCTACATAGAATGCTCTATTAACTAATCAAGTATTAACATATCATGTAAAATTAACACATAGAATCAGTTAACATCAGAAATAGTCACTTGTACTTAACCTCTCTTTTGCACTTACACATTGGTTTTCACATTGCACTTACACTTGCACTTGCACATTCACTTTCATTTTATCACTTAGCGAGACACAATCCAACCACCATTAGAAGGTTACAACACTCACTACTCCATCTCCAAGCAAAGCGATAAAGTCTTGATCCTGCAGAACTAGAGGAAGCTCTTCCCTTTTATTGTCTTGAATTTCACACAACACATTGAGCCTTCCCATAAGAGCTTTTTTATAGCACGGGTCCACTACCCTTTATGGCGGCAGTGTCTCATTGGCACCTCTTAATTTTATTAATGCATTATCTTATTTACACATACACATGCATTCATGCTAAAGCAATATAAAAACATGTATCATGCTTTAACAATCATAATTAGGCAAGGTTTCAGGTGCCTAAACCTGTTGTTAATCTCAGTAATTGCACATATTAAACTTAATTAAAACATTACATTTAAATAGCACTAAACAGTACAGAAATGCCTATAGAGCTCATAAAATCTGAAAATTTTAAAAATGTACATATAATGCAATAGAATAAATCATAAAATTTTCATAATTTTCTGATGACCCTATGATTTACTATGAATTATAGACTATTGTCATGCATATAAAATAAATTCCAAAAACACCTATTCAGCACAGAAAATCCTCCGGATAGAACCACATGATGATATTACTACAGGAACAACTAGTAAAAGATCATGATTTATCTCAACAATATGTTAAAATATATATGAATTTTTCCTTCTTATCTGTACTATAATATTAAAATAGAAGTTTTTGTTTCCCGCCTAAACTGATACAAGACACATGGCATTACCAAAAGATGTTTCACTTTCTTTTATTCCCATTCTCTCTCTCTATCTCTCCCCCATCTTTACCCTTTTGAATCTTTCGTATCATTCTGTCGTTTCAGTTCCCAGAGAGAAGCTGAAGGGTTGTCGCAGACTCCTCACCTTTTATCCTGTAGAAGCGGCCTTTCTCCCCTTTCTCTCTCTCTATCTCTCCTCCATCTATTGCCGTTTCAGTTCCTAGAGAGAAGAGTTGAAGGGCCGGCGATCCTTCGCCTTCCCATGTCTACACCAAAGCTTCGCCGTTTCCCGGTGAAGATGTTGTGCCGCAATCCTAAACCATCGTCCACTGCTTCGCCCTCTCCCGCGCAACCTCTCCCTTTCCCTCGCCCTCGCAGCCTCGCAGCCCCGATGGAAGCGCGCCGTCACCAGTTGCCAGATCGTGCAGTTCTGCTTCAGCTCCTCCATGCCCGAGCGTCTGAAGGCCAGCACCGCTTCTACGGGAACTCCGCCCCTGGCAGGCCTGGCACCCCATCTGCGATCATCTTCTGCTCGCCATTGCATCCTCACCATCGCAGCAACTGCGACCGCCGTCGCATTCTTCACCGTCGCAACAAAAGAAGGTATGAACATTTCTTTCCCCCATTTTTACCCAGATTTTCCCCTTTCTATCCCCTTTTTCCCCTGATATCCTCGCCTTTGCCTTCTCCCCTGATTTCCCCCTTTTCTAGTCCCCGGTACGATTAGGCCATGATTTCCAGGGGATTTTTGATGCCTCTAATTCCTAGACATTACTCTGCTTTCAGCCTCTTTTTCCCCTGATATCCTCGCCTTCAGTAATAAATCTGGCAATGGAGCTGGATCACTGAGTTGTATGGCATTGAAATGGGCAAATCTTCGTATAATTTTCTGGTACATAAGTTCCTTGCTGATAGAAAAGCAACAGAAATTCTGTCAACTCATTTAGGCTTTTTTTTTTTCCCTGATGACAAAGAAAAATGAGATGTTCCACAAAATCATCATTCCAATTGAACTGTGCCCACCCATAATTTGCAAAGAAATATCAGGAGTCAGAACATGACTATTCCCCATCATATTATATATGAAGAAGTTGTTAAAAAGCTGTCTCAAGAAAAACCTTCTCATTTTTCTAAAAGTTGGCTAACCTTAAGATTCATCCCCAAAAACCATGCAAGGATGCCGGAATGACCAAAGAAATTTTACATCAAGTGCTCAAGACATGCATAACTTAGAAAAAATCAAGCAAATTACCTGACGTTCACTACATTGACAAGGTATAGACGGGTACTGTGTTGAAGCAATGATAAGACCAGAAGTAGAAGGATTCATTGCCTACAAAACATACCACAAGTCATGGCAGTGTATAAAACTAAATCCATGTAGTCTCCATCTGAATTAGTGAGGTGCGGTGCATAAGAAGCATAAGCAGATATGAGTCAGGATTAACAGCTCAATCACCCACATTGGTAAAGGGACATTGTCATTCATTGCCACCATATACACCCATCCAAACTGAAAATCACTACCACACTGAGCATCAATTTATGCCCTCACAATACCAAGAGCTGATGGACTGCCAGACCTGAGTTAAGAGAAGTTACATTTGGCCCTCAAACAGCCAATTGGGGCCACATGGAACACTCCCACCCCACCCGACTGAGAAGAAGGTAAAAAATTGTCATGCTCTTTCTTTTTGAGAAAAAAGGTACTCGGGCAAATTTTAGAAGCCCTGAATTTGCAATGAAGTTTTAGTTTAATATCCATATTCCAGGAGCTTTACTTTTTTGTTTCAGGTTTTTTTATGTTATGAGTTTTAAGAATGAACTCTTTGATTTTTTTATGTCATGAGTTGTCTTCTTACGTCCTTGGACCATTTTTTAGATGTGGTTATCCTTATATTAGACTTCTTCTATTCTCTTTGTGACGAAACATAACACAGCACTGTTGTTAACAATTTTTTTTAGCTTAGGAAACATAACACAACACTGTTGTAGGGAACTTCTCATTCCCAAAATAAAAGAATGAGTGAGAATGAGTAAGCAATCATGGAGCAAACAGGATTTTTTTTTTTTTTAAGACTGCAACTTGCCAAGATTGGAGGAAAGCAGATTGTCTCATAACAACACAAAGGTTTTATTTCAGGTACAAGAAAATTGCATTCAATAGCCTACCTTAGAAACAAAATTGATATCCTGATTTCAGGTACAAGAAAGTTGCAGTGTGCACTACAACCAAAAATCCTGATTTCTTTTTTTTGTTCATAAAAACTTCATTGTAATATAATGAAATATACTGAGCATTGGCTACTGGAGCTTTAGTTTTTGGTTTTAGGTTTTTTTTTGGATATCATAAGCATTTATTAGCAAAAATAAAATTCATTTAAATGTGCTATCATTTAATGAATTTCATATATGTAATATATGTTTTCATTCTATGTCTTTCATTGTCCATATGTGCATGGTAAGGACCCTACTACTCAGCTTCTGGCACTATCTCACTGCTCCCCGGATAGTCTAACTCTGTTATTAGAAAAGGAGATATGCAAAACTCTGTGCAAGAGGTGGTCAAAGGGAAAAAGAATGGTGAATTCTCAGAATGGTAGATAAAAAGATATCAGTGAGTTATTGTTCAAATAGAATCTTATCACTATGTAAGAAGAAAAGCCAGCTACATTTAACTATATACTGTTGTTGTATCCATGGATTCTTGAAGGAGTTAGATGGCAGGCACAGGAGAGAACCTATGGTGCAAGGTCATTGGTATTTAATTTCCAGAAGGAAGTGGAGTTGCCGCCATCATTCCTTGATTTTGGACTGTTACAGGTTTAGGCACTCTGTATGGTCCCACATTGGTTATTAGCAAAAGCAACCGTGTGCTTGCAAGGAGGGCCTCACTGCCTTCCCCTACTAGTGCCTTCTATGGGACAAAAACTGTATGATCTGACCTCATGAGGGAGATGGACAAACATTCACAAACTTTCAGTCAACATTAGATAATTTGGGTCCATGTTATGGAATAAATCATGTTCCGATGTTTGTTTCACCTATTTTTCTCTAAGGTCGTACACTTTATCCTTATAGTTCAACATTTTTCTTTAACTTCCGCAATTAGTATCCACATTAAGGGAGATGGACAAATTTCTGTAAATATGTTGGACATATTGCAGTGAATATTTTTATAGAATATAGCATTCGAAAATTTTATTTATTCCTTCAAAACTAATGTCATCCTTCCAAAATAATTGGACACTCAGGAGTTGTCAAACATCTTGGCTACTAAAAATTCGAAGTTTGCAAATCCAAGTGACTATTCTTTATGCTTAATCATTGTTATCAATGCCATTTCTTTTTTTCAGACAAAACAAAGTTCTAATTTTCCCATTTGGGCATTCATCAGCTTCAAAATGTACCAGAATTAACTTTTGTGAAGACTTTTTATTTACTGACAATTTAGATTTATCACTATATACATTTCTTATGCTTTTTTACTATTTTGTTAGATATGTTGTTTCTTTTTTATATAGATAAAGATGTTGGGGAAGTTATATTTTCTTGACATCTAATTTAAAATTTTATATTCATATAGAATCTTGGACAATTTTTTCTACAGCCATCGTAAAAAAATTATTCAGACTAAACATGTAAGTCAATCCAATTTCAATATAAAGGATATTTATATACAGAAACAACTAACTATATTAATTTTCTTAGATATTATGTTTTCTGGAAATTTATTTTGTTCTGGAAGATATAATGATAATAATGTCATTGAACTTTGATTTCAAAATAATTGATGATTTATGATAATATTTTTTGTAGTAACATTTATATCTCTAATATATCAATTAAAAGATTGTTGACAATTTATGATAAGATCTATTGTGTAATTGTTTTATTCATGTTCAAACATTTTAATTAAAATTAGTTTAACAAACAAATTTATAATTAAAATTATATAATTTTTAAAAAATAATTTATATTTATTAATATATTTTATAATCAAACGCCGTGCATCGCACTGGTGTCCAACTAGTTCTATCTAATTCTTAACATAACTTCCTCTTAAATAAAAATAAAACAGAACCACATTAACCTGAAATTTAACTGCATAATACCAGATGTCAATTAGCATTAAACATAACCTAATTCTCATACCAAAATGATTTATTTAAAAATCGTTTCATCTAAACGTCAAATTACACATTAAATATAAGTACAACAAAATTAGAAAAATAGCAACTGAATAGAGGGAGACTGATGGCACTATATTGTGCCGGCAAGGACCCTTGATGGAAAGGACCTTTCTGTCAAGTTCCAATCGACCTAGAAAGTCCAATTTAAAGGACGGCGATCAAAACCCAAAATTTTCTTAACTTAAGGCGTGTAAAAATCTAATAAAATCGTACAATCTAAAGGATAGGATCACATATCTAAACCCTAATTTATTTGCCTAGATACGCTCAAGCCATGATGAATTGAATCAGAGAAGATTAACTCAACCTTAGATGGAACCCTTCACAAGATCTCCTCCATGAACGCTCCTCTTGTCGATTCCCTCACAACAACACTCTCTGGAGTCGAGAAAGAAAAGCCCCTACTTAGATCACCATGAACTTGGCCGAAGATGACTATATATCTCCTCTTCTAAAAGAGCCATCTCTCTCTTCTCGGGATATCTCTAATCTAAAAAGCTAAATATCTCTAGCCAAAGGCTTAACCCCTCCTATTTATAGAGTCTAGACTAGCTACGGGGTAGAAGACCTATTTAGGTTTTGATTTCTAGGGATAAGATCAAACTAAAACACCTCATCCTTATTCTCTCGAAGTGCTAACACGACCAGGAAATATAGCAGATTGACGGCAAAAAAGGCTGCCGTCAGGAAAAACTAACTACAGTACCTACTGCTGTCAGGGTGAACCTGATGGCAAACTACTTTGCCATCAAGAAGTCTTAACGGCATTTGAGTTTCTTGGACCAGAAAACAGCAAAATTTGAAAAAGTAAATGGCAGAAAAAGTGGGGCATCACATCCTATGTCTAGTCCCCAAGGAAAAAAAAAAACATCTTGATCTTTCGCTATATAGCCAAACTCAACTAATAGACAGCCCTGATGCACACAACCTCACATAGGTCTTCCTTTCTTCTTAAGGGGAAAACAACCACTTACAATTATGTAGGTCTTCCTCGCTGCTGCCAAAGGGGAACAACAACCATATGAAACCTATAGATCTTCCCCTCTACCAAAAGAAGTATGGGCTAAACAACCCACGCTTCACATATAGGAGCCACAATTTTGAAGAACAAGGTTGCAAGATGACAATTAGATGTCTTCTTACAAGACTGATATGGTTTAATAAAGCTCTTATAATGCCAACAACACTAGCACAAAAAATGGAAACTAGAAAAAGTTTAGTGTTAGCTGAAGAAGCTTGACGTTGATAAAGACCATTTGTAGAAATTGAGTAGAACTTCTCTCCAAAAATCCTTAGGCCGGGCTCTATAGAGGGAGAAAGATTTCTCTACTCATAAATTTTTCTAGAGAAGGCTTTTTTTCTTCTAGGATTTGGTCTTTCAACCTTTCCTTTGGATGATGGCTCTACTTCTATCCTTTCGTTGTTCTTCTCTTTTTGCGAACAGCTCCTTCTGAGATGGATCACTTCTATTTATAATGCTTTAAGTAGAGGTTCACTTCAATGATTCGAGCCTTTACATAAATTTACGATCATTATGCTCCATGGACCATGCACAAAAGTAGAAGATTATCTTGTCACTTTTTGCCTTTTTTGCATGGCCAAGCCGCTCTCTTGCCTAAAACCTTTTTTTATTAATATCCTGAAAACACCTCCTGCGCCGAAGCGCAGCCTCGAAGCCCTTCTGCCTAGGGCTGTAAACGGAGCGGATACGGAGCGGATATGGGTTTTCCGGTTCCGATCCGAATAGTTATCAGATAATTCGTATCCGCTCCGAATATAATTCGAATACGGAGCGGATAATTTAATCGATAATTTTCGGATTCGGAGCGGATACGGATATTATCCGCTTCGAAAATATAAATTTAATAAAAGATATTAAGTGGTCTAAAAATCATAAAAAATTAAAATATATATGTTTTTTAAATATATGTCAAAAAAATTCTAAACAAAAAATTAGTATATATATATTATATATATATTATATATATTATATATGAATCATTAGATCTACAATATAATGGTAAAAAAATATTCTATTTCGGAGCGGATCTTAAACGGAGCGGATCACCTGTTTCCGTATCCGCTCCGTTTATTATCCGGATAATATCCGTATCCGAAATTCGCTCCGCCGGATATTTGTTAATCGGATAATATCCGGATAATCGGATACTAATTCGAATCTGATCCGGATATTATCCGGATCCGTTTACAGCCCTACTTCCGCCTTGGTGTGCTTAGGGTGCCCAGCCGCTCCCGCTCTGCACACAGATTTTGACTTGAGATTGAGATCTTGTATTAGGCCTTAGGCATACTGTCCAAACAAAGTTTATTTAACTAGTTTATAGGATGTTTGGGAACATTTTTTTTAAAACTATTTCTATCCAAAAATTAATGATGTCTCCGTTTTCTACTAAAATTTTAAAATTGTAAAAAAGTTGTTTTATCTGTTTGGCAAGAAGTGTTTTTTTTAATTTGTTTGCAGGCCCTGTGAGGTGGGGGAGGAGGGGACGGTGCAGAGCGGGGGGGGGGGAGGGAGAGAGAGGGGAAGGAGGAGGGGGGCGCCGGCACGGGGAGGAGGGGGTTGCCGGCGGTGTAGGGGGGGCGCAGGAGGCAGAGGAGGAGGAGGGGGGGTGGGGATGCCGGCGGGGCAGGGGGGGAGAGGGGAAGGAGGAGGAGGGGGGGGGGGGGGGCGATGCTGAGGGGGGGGGGAGACCGGAAGGAGGAGGGGGGGGACGCAAGAGGGGCGGGGGAGGGGGAGGGCGTCGGCGGGGGGTGGGGGACCGCAGGAGGGGAGGGGGAGGGCGCCGGGTGAGGGAGGGGGAGGCCGCAGGAGGGGCGGGGGAGGGGGAGGGCACCGACGGGGGGGGGGGGGAGGAGGGTACAGGGGGGGGCGGGTGGGGCTGAGTTTTGGGGGGGGGGGGGGGGGGGATTGTGAGAGAGAGTTTGTGTTTTTAAAATAAAAATAGGTTGGTCCTTGTTTTTTTTTTTTTGAGAGATTTACATAGGGTAAAAATTCTTCCCTAACAAAAAAACTACTTACCAAACGCGCCTTTGTGTCTGACATCTCTCTTTTTTAAATTTTAGAGAAAAAAGAGGTAAAAAACTACAACCAAACACCTTATTAAGTGCTTATTTCAAAAATATTTTATTCTCATGCACAAGCGCCAAAGAGGTTGTCAGAATATGTTTAGGCACAAACAACAAAGTTGAAAGTGGTTCGCCCATGCCGCCCAAACTGGCGCGGCACGGGCATACCGTACCGTGCCTAGGCACCAACGGCGCCCAGGCACGGTCGGGTCGACCATCGTGGTCCACCCGAGCGACCCGTCGCGAGACGCAGCGGGTCGCCCACGGCCCGGTCCGGTACGCACCGGTTTGGCGCGGTCCGAGCCCTTTTTTTTTGTTTTTTTTTAACTTACTCTCTCACGTCCGATGTATTTAAGAGGTCTAAATGATGTCTAATTGAGATAAACTTTAAACATAAGTTAATTAAGAGATGATAAAAATTATAGTAATTTTAGTTTAATTTTTTAAATTAATTTTTTATCAAATAAAAATTGTCCAAAAAATTATTAGATCGACTTAATCTCAACATCTAAGGATCTAAATGGTGTCTAATTAAGATAAAATTTCAAACATTAGCTAATTAAGGGACGATACAAATTATAATAATTTTAGTTTAATTTTGTAAATTATTTTTTTGTCAAATAAGAACTGTCCCAAAAATCATTAGGTTGTCTTAATCTCGACATCTATGCATCAATAACTCATGATATTTATATTTTTAGAATCAATACATTTTTCTAGTAATTATGATGACTTCAAATTTGACTTTATTTTCGAAACCAAATATCACTCCGTTGAAGTGCACAGAGGGTTCGCTGTACCGCGACAAATTCTGTGTGCACTTAAGAGGTCTAAATGATGTCTAATTGAGATGAAATTTCACACATAAACTAATGAAGAGATAATACAAATTATAGTTATTTTAGTTTAATTTTTTAAATTAATTTTTTGTCAAGTAAAAACTGTCCCAAAAATCATTAGGTCGACTTAATCTCGACATCTATGCATCAATACCTCATGATATTTATATTTTTAGAATCAATATATTTTTTAATAATTATGATAAATTCAAATTTGACTTTATTTTCGAAACCAAATATCGTTCCGTTGAAGTGCACAGAGGGTTCGATGTACCGCGACAAATTCTATGTGCACTTAAGGGGTCTAAATGATGTCTAATTGAGATAAAATTTTAAACATAAACTAATTAAGAGATGATACAAATTATAGGCATTTTAGTTTAATTTTTTAAATTAATTTTTTGTCAACTAAAAATTGTCTTAAAAATCATTAGGTCGATTTAATATCAACATCTATGCATCAATAACTCATGATATTTATATTTTTAGAATTAGTACATTTTTCTAGTAATTATGATGACTTCAAATTTGACTTTATTTTTGGAACCGAATGTCGTCTTGTTGATTTTTTTAGTGTCATATTAATATTTTATTATACATTTTAAGACGTTATAGTTTTGTTTATGTTTTCGAATTCTTAGTTTTGATCTAATGAAATACATTGCTCATATCATGAACAACTTTCATGAAGAGTCCAAAGATTATATCACCATCATTCAGGTTGTAGAGAGGCTGCACTCATTGCTAATTTTTGGATCGCGATATGAGAGAGAAGGTCAAGAATAATCCACTGTATCTTTAAGTACAGATATTCATTTGATGTGATTTTAGTTGGAACTAATAGAGAAAGTCGTGGGGAACACCTTTCATGAAGAAGTTTCGAAGAGATATACCCTCATTTGAGATGTGGAAGGTATGATAATTATGTATATGTAAATCATGATATGAGAGAGAATGTGAAGAATAATCTACTATAACTATTGACATAGATCACCAATTGAGATTATTCCACTTTGAAGATGATGTTGAAAAAGAATAAAACAACTTTGATGAAGATCTCATGAGCATATAAGCCTCTTTTTAGGCTGTAGAAGGCGTGATATCTCTGATAGATCTGGAGGATATGAGAGAGAAAGGGGATCGATAGAGAAAGGGTACATGTATGAGAAGAGATGGAAAGTCTATCTTAAGTTTGTATGGAGAGTCTTCTTTTGAAATTTACTCATTTTAAATATTAACCAAATCACAAAATTAAAAAAAACAAATCAAACAAGCCATTTTTCCACTGTATCTCGGCGGTACGGTACGGTACGTACCGTCCCACGGAGAATGCGGTACGGTCGATCCGAACGGTATGGCGAACCTTGGTTGAAACTAGGCCTAGATACCTTTCTTTTCTTTTGACACACTAAAGACATTTTTTTATGAAACTAATTAGTATTTAAAAAGTAATATTTACATAAACGATGCACATATGATATGATATGATGATGTAATTTCAAAAACATGCATTGCTCATACGTGCTTTGATGATAGCTCAATAAGATCTTTTTAGATTTTCAATGTTCTTCAGCTAGATAGGAAAGCACTCATAAAATATTTTTTATCTGAATTAATAAAATTACTCAGAATTTTTAACACATATGTAGATGCAAATGAAGAACTTTAAAATGATACTTCACATCTTTAGACTTTTTTTATCAACATGATCAAATATTCAATGCTCAGATCAGTGCGATAAATATTTACTTAAACATTCCTTCAAGTATTCAAAAATCTAGATATAATCTCATATTACAGAGATTCCACATATTGAGTCAGATATCTCAAGAGATGATCAAAATTGAAAATAATATTGGAATATTGAAGAGAATGTTTGTTGCCCAGTTAGCAAGCCCAGAGGAGGGGTGAATGGGATTCTTAAATTTCGAATAACGTTAAAACTTGTCAATAAAAATGTTCAACACAAAACACTACATTTGATTGTTAGTGTTAGAAATAAAGACGATAACAAACGCAAGCATGCAATCACACAACACCGGAATTTTATCCTAGTTCGGACCTCCTGTCCCAAGGAGTCCTACGTCCAGTCCCCGAGCAACAACTCAGGATTTCACTACCCAAGGGTATAGTCCCCCTCAAGGACAATTACACATCCAGTCGCAGCTGGCCTTCTCTTCACAATCTTGAAGAGGTATACGACACCCTGATACACAGGTCTTCCTTCAACACGAAGAGAATACACACCACCTGTTTCCAACAGGTCTTCTCTTCACAACCTGAAGAGGAACTTCACAAGAATGTAAAAAATAGGCGTAATGCCCCTAGACCAAGCTTATAACAAATGCTCGATCTGAGGCAGAGACTGAGAGAGAAAGATCTACAAAAGTAAAGTCTCTCAGTACTCAAGGGCTCTCCAAATCTTAAGAACAGCAAGAATGGAGAGCAAGAGCTACAGCTGATTGGAATGAAAAACTAGAAGCTCTTTCGCTAAGACTCTATGACTTCCAGGATTTTTCCTTGAGATTTTTAAACACTTCAAAAGTTGTCTTGCCAGGAGTCTTGAGTCTTGTATAAATATCTTCTCTTGCTAAAGTAGTCGTTGAGATGTTTGTTGTCTCTAGCTCTGGTATACGTTAGACTGCATGGTATAGGTGAGAACCAGGTACGCTTTTCGTTAAACACCTTTTCGATCCATGCACACAAAGAGTAGATTCTTCTAGATATCCTTCAACCTCTATTTTGTCCAATCGTTGTATGAGGTTGTGCTGTCAGAGACCTGCACACAATAAATATCAAACTATAGACAGCTATGTTGTCTCTTGTTGTCAATCAACGTTAGAATCCATGTAGTAGGACTATTCACCATAATAGAAAAGTCATTCTGCTTTCCGAAAAAGGTTTCTTATAGACGCATGAGAATAGAAAATATCCAGATATTCATCGTGCAGTGAAATGTACAGTCCCATCAAATGCATGGATATTAGAGAAACACGCGGGAAGACTTTGACTCAATATTTGAAAATATATTTGAATATCAAGTCGATGTAATCCATGAAGTCGTTATGACATAGAAATAGTTGTACAACTTATGAAATCGTTGTGTGTACAAATCGTTGTATGCTAGTAAGCAAATCGTTGTTTCACTTATCGAATCGATACAATGATCAAATCGTTCTTTAAGTGAAAGCAAATCGTTACGGCAACCAAATCGTTGTTCAAACATACAATTCGATGTAGTGACCAAATCGTTGTTTTCTATATCGAATCATTATAGTGACCAAGTCGTTATGTAACTTCTCGAATCGCTACAGCGACCAAGTCGTTATGTAACTTCTCGAATCGTTGAGGCGACCAAATCGATGTGAAACTGAAATCGATGTTTACACTTAACAAATCGTTGTGAGAGCAAATCCTTGTTCTCACTTAACAAATCGTTGTGAGAGCAAATCGTTGTTCTCACTTAACAAATCATTACAAGAACCAAATCGTTGCGGCGATCAAATCGTTATGGTACACGAAGTCATTCTACTGACTTATCAAATCGTTGTGAGATCGAAATCGATAAAGTGGAAATCGTTATGGTTATAATGAAATCGTTATATCACTTAGTAAGTCGATGTGTACTTAGAAAAATTACATGCTCTGAACTTTAAATGCTACAGTGTAAGAATACTTACAGGTTTTGCTTGATTTTGCCTGATTTATTTCATGTGACTAAGCTTTAGGAGAACTTGTTAGGCAGTGCTTTATTAAAGTTTTGTTGATCACCAAACTAGGCATATAATAAATGAAATTATATGGGGATGAACTGATCATCATTGTTCAGATATTAAAAATCATATTTGGACATCGAAGATGATATCTAAAGCAATATTCTAATGTCAAAGATGATATCTAAAAGAATTTTGAATATCAAACACGATATAAGAATGTTCCAATATCAAATGTATCTACAGTAATATTTAAATAACAAATGTGATATTTGAAAGAATATTTGAATATTGAAGGCGATGCTCAAATATCATGGCAATGTTTATATATCGAAATTTGATATTTGATTATCACGAGTAGCAAATAATCGAATATCTTTTTGGACTTAGAAGATTTTCTAATATAACCAAGCAACTAAGATATTGAATGAAGATAAGACTTATATTTCTTCCCATACTTAGCCAATAATGATCTATTAGATGACTTACTACATAGATGATTTGATGATCACTTGGACACTTGGATAATCACTTAGCTATTTTGTTAATCATTCAAAATATACATTCAGAGATTTTGCGGCAATGATCTACCTACAACAGTTGGAGTCGTGCATCCTCAAGATAATGATGGCTAGGGCACGACATGTCCACAAGAGCCCAGAGTATGGTAACGGCAACAAAACAAGTCCTTGTGACTCCAAAGTATGACGATAATGGTGAGGCATATCCCTACAACTCTAATGTATGATAACAGTGTCAAGGCAAGCCCTATGCCTAATAGGTTCAATTAGAAGGCATGTTGTCTCATAACTATATATGACCACTCCACTTGCATGGGAGCTTTGAACCACCCCTAAGCTACATTGCGAGGGGTAGAGAGGAGACCATAGAGATCAATAGAAACTTCAAATGATGCTTATAAGAGGATTGATGGAGACACAAGTTGGTTAAAAGATGTGACCAAAGTTTAGTGGATGTTAGTAA
Source organism: Colocasia esculenta (assembly GCA_014218235.1). Taxonomy (NCBI): domain Eukaryota; kingdom Viridiplantae; phylum Streptophyta; class Magnoliopsida; order Alismatales; family Araceae; genus Colocasia; species Colocasia esculenta. Next base: position 158,493,783 of record CM024760.1, on the reverse strand, counting down.
AAGAGTTCGGAATAGGCCTAAAATGAGATAGTGTGACGTTATTAGAAAGGACATTAGTCTGTTGAGTTTAAATGCGAATACAACATTTGATCAAAATCTTTGGCACAACATGATTCATGTAGTCGACCCCAAATAATAGAATAAGACTCTAAAGATGATGATGATGATGGTCAACAAGAGGGGGGCTCTCTGGTATGCTCTTTCGTGTGCACACTTGGATAGCTATACTAGCACACCTGAGCATTGGACTATTAGCTCATATCCTTATTACTCTCATCTTTTTTGACTTAAGTATTGGAATATTTTTCCCTAGACTAACACCCAAAGGCCCCCTAATCACTTTTCTTCGTCGCAAGTGATTCACAACATTTCCCCCATGACAAATCATAGAAGTGTCCATCTCACAAGACTATTTTCCTGCCCCTACAATACCCACTATATTCAACTATGATTTGGAGTTCTACTAGGCTCAGAAGTGTCCACATCAATTGTACACATCAGAATGATACTGAATTTAACATTAGTTAAAGAGACCAGCTGGCTTGTTAATATAAAAGAAACTTGAAGCATAGCGTGCTTTGTTTGCATAGCTAGTTTAGAAGATGAATTTATACCTTTGTGGAAAAGAAGTTGGGTACACTTGTAACGTTTAAGAATGGGAAAGGAACAAGGGAGTAAGTAGTAATACCTAATGTTTGATCAGTGGCGGATCCTTAGTGCAGGCAGTGGGGTCAGGTGACCCCACTGACTTGGAGAGGAGTCTTAAGAAGTTTTTTTTTTTGTTTATATAAGTCAAAATTTTAGGTAAGTTAATATAAGGTGACCCCACTGAATTTAAAGGTGACCCCCCTATAGTCAAGTGACCTTACTGAACTAATGTTCAGGATCCGCCACTGTGTTTGATAGTAAACTATCTATTATAAAAAATTCCAAATTCTCCAAGGATGTTTAGCTCTCTATGAGAGACATCGCGATCCACTGCATTTTTAGTGTATTATGCTTGGTTGAACTAATGAAGAGTACGTCAGCTGCAAATAGCTAGAATAGTTGCAATATATAGATCGATTTGATCCCTTGGTATAGCAAGTAGATAGAAGGTACACTGGAGGACGATAAGTTTGGCAATATTAATTAGAAAAGTCAAAGACCATCAAACTGTTTTCTCTAATAACAATGGCGATCAGGAATCGATCATTTCTAATTATTATTTTTCCAACGAAGCGCAGTTTACTTTACACCCAACAGAGGAAGGAAAAAATAAATCGGGAGGGAAATTAAAAAGAAAATACTTGGTGCATATCTAATAATGTGCATATCAAGAACACATCCAATGAATGGACCGTCAAGTGGATGGGTGGAGATGATTTGGCATCTACGTACTGATTAAGTGTGCTCTTAATATGCACATTCATGGTGTGCATCAAGTAATAATTAAGAAAAAGTATCAACCAACGTCTGATTTGACCAAAACAAGATCCTAATATTATATATATATATATATATATATATATATATATATATATATATATATTCACCAAGGTTGTTTCTTTTTTTTTTCCTTCACATTTTTTTTGTTTCCTTCACAAATTACCTACCGCTGCATCTATATAATAGTGTATAGAGAAATACTTACTACTTTTTTAGATAGATGATAAAACTATACCCATAAGTATATCACTGAGATAAATAAATTTTATAAGAAAGTAAAGAAAAGAAATTGAAGGCACCCACCATAGCAAGAGCCTATATATGTGCCGCCTCCTTCCACCAACCATCTTCTGAACCGAATGGTTCTTGTTACCTATCCAAAAAAAACAATAAATATTTCTCCACTATTTATTGTCATGGGTAATAAGATCACTGCTGGAGCCTTGCCTAGGGCCAGTGACGGGATGATCAGGTGCTCCTCCTGCCTCGGCCAGCATCGGCGGCGACAGATCATCCGGCCGCAGGGTACTCGTGGACCACCTTCACCTGCCTCTTCTCTGCCTCCCCAGGTGCCTGGCCGGCCGACGACCGGTACTCGACCGTCTCCACCACCTTTCGCTCCTCCACCCCCCGCCCACCCCCACCGTTAGGGGCACTGCCGGTCGTGGTGGTGCTGCTCGCCGTCGTGGGCGTGTCCGTGGCCACCTTTGCGCAACAATTGTCAATTAAACTCATTTAAAATGTGTGGCAAAAAAACCGAAGCAGGAAGCATCATAGATGTTTGAGTTCGAGGAAAACGTCCAGCTCACTTCACAATTACAGAGAGAGAGAGAGAGAGGAAGAGACGTACATATATACATATCTATATATATGGTTCGGCCTTATACGTACGTACCTTTGCGCTGGACATGATGATGGAAGTAGGGTTGCAAAAACCAAGTGCTGCGATCGATCGATTGAGATAAGAGCGAATTAGTAAGGAGACGGGTAGCAGAGGACGTTGGGTTGATGTAGGGCTGTTATTTATGTGCCACAGAGAGAGAGAGAGAGAGAGAGAGAGAGAAACCCAAGGTGAAGGAAGGGAGGTGTTTAAGGAGATGATGCCACATGCGGATGCTTCGTGGAAACGACTCCTTCAATCTTCTACCGTGGAAAGGGTACCAGGATCTCAATAGTGGTAATTAAACCCGTGGTAGCAGAAGCGTTGCGCTCTCTCTGTCTCTCTCTCTCTCTCCTCCGACCATCCGTTGTTTCCCTATTGGTTGGTTTGGAGAGATAAAAGTAGTCTCTCCATAAATATGTGAGAAATATTTATTACTAGATCTCTACTCGTGCGTTGCACGGTTTTTTTTAAATATATATTTAATTATAATAATTTTATATTTAATTATAAATTAGATTTGATATGATTGTTATTAATAATAATAGAGAAATATTATATAGAAGAAAAGAAAACCTAATTTTCATGCGGAACACTAAATAGATCAAATATGAGAGATGCATATTATAATGGAGGCGAGAAATTATATTTTTAGATGGGGGGTGGCGGATTGGATAAAAAATACTATTTTTTGTCAAGGGCGGGCCAATGGAGAAAGGGAGAGATTTGAATTTTAAATCCTGCTGAATTTGCTGATTGCGGTGGTAGCACATAAAGAGAGAAAAAAATACAAAAATAATAGAAAGAAGAAGGGGATAGTTTTAGACGGTATCACATATCTCAGTTTGGGCGGGAAAAGAAAAATTCTGATGCTGCCACGTGTACTTCTAAGACTGAGTTTTATATAATAGTATAGATTAGTTGACACCACGGCGTTTTGTTATAAAATATAATTATTATTTATAAAATTTATAAAAATAATAATTCTTATTATAAAATTTTGTAAACTAAATATAATTATAAAATATATTAATAAAAATTTGATCAAATTAATTTATGCAATCTACATTCACATGTCCAAACACACTAATATATCTGATAATATATATTTTTACAAAGGGGAATATATATAGTTGATTAGTGGTTTATCTTTCTTTTTTTCCCAAATGTCAGATATATAGTTAAAATTACTTCCAATATATCTAAAAATAAAATATCCATACAAAGAAAGGAACATTGTAGTGATCTTATACATTGTCAAAAACAGAATTTTATAATATAATTAGGCAAGCAACTTTTGCTAACTCTAGGTGCTACAACCATTACATTTGGACTGTTCGGATCGAGTGGCGTATAGTTGGACAAACCATTTTCCTGATCCTTACAATTGTTAGCCGTCCCTCGAGTAGCATACGGCTTTTTGTTCTTCTGATCAAAATCATCTACGCCCCCTTCATGTATGCCATCTTCTGCGGGGAAGGAAATGGCATCATAAAAAGGGCAGAAACAACACAATGTGTAATCCAGACAAAAGGCTACAACTTAGAAATGCATAGAATGATGAGTAAGTAAGAAAATGCAATCGAAGCTGCAGAAATAGCAAGTTGTGGGTCGTTATACTCTTTCACCAGAGTTCGTTTCCTTCCTGAATGGCCTTTCCAGTCAAAGTATAAAATAAAGAGAAATGCTATTTGCACGTCCCGACGTGCAAATGATTTGCACGTCGTCGGGACGCGCCAGGGCGGGCCCTGCTTGATCGGCGCGCCCCATGTGGGCGCGCCCCTGGAGCGTCGGACGTGCAAATCATTTGCACATCCGACGTGCAAGAGAAAAGCTTGTCGCACTTTTTTGTTACATTTTTAGTACATTTTTACACTTCTTATTAGATGGGCACAGTGTACCAATAATATATTGGCCAATCAGAGAAGTGCATTAAAAGTACAGCAAAAAAAGTGCAACAAATTTTTCTCATAAAACAAATATGATTAGAAATTTGACTGACATTAATAATCACATCTTAGCTGTGCAAGACTGGTCCGGAGTCTCCGGACACCTGATAATTTGTATGTTCCAGAAACGCCTTTTTCACTAGCCGAGAGAAAAAAAGAGAGAGGTGGTTAGGGTTGCAAGCCTCGCCAACTTTAAGAGAGAAGAAGATACGGCTGAGACGAAGATAGAGAGGAAACCAATTCCGCTTCAGTTTCCTATTTTTATTGCTGACAGTCTCATCTGACTTCTTTCCTGGGTGGTCATCTTCTACGTTAATGTACTAACAACCACAACAATAGATACGCTTCTGAAGCAGAAACAACAAAGTTCAAAAATATTTAGATAAAAGGACACAGCAAAATCGACTTTGGTAATCAGACGAAATAGGAGGTGAATAGACCAAACTGGTGGTTTCTGACCCACTTGGCATCCTTCTACGCTAAGCCATTGTCGGTGGGGGCGAAGATCGTGCCCCCGTAGAAGTTGTTCAGCATGGGAGGGCAGCAGCGAGAGGGGAGGGAGGGGAAGCAGCCATCGATGGAGGGTATGGACAGGGAGGGAAAGGTAGGGGCCATAGATAGAGGGTCCGGCGAGGGAGGGACGGGAGGGGGCCGCGGAGGGAGGGTCCAAGGAGGGAGGTAGGTTAGGGGGCCGTGGAGGGAGGGTCCAGGGAGGGGAAGAATGCGAAACAGGGAGGGGGAGAGGGGGCGAGCAGGACAAACTGGTAGTCGAAGGGGTCGTGGATGGAGGGTTCAGGGAGGGAGGTGGCCGTGGAGGGGAGGGTCCGGGAAGGGGAAAAGGCGAAACTGGGAGGGGGAGAGGGGGCAAGCAAGTGAAACTGTGAGGGGCAAGGGCCGTGGATATTGTTGGGTCCGGGGAGGGGGCGTGGAGGGGATGGTCCAGGGAGGGGAAGAAGGCGAAACTGGGAGGGGGCGAGGGTTCCTCGAGCAGATTGCCCTAGCCTTCTTCTGCGGGATGTTGGCGGTAGCCACAGTCTTGCTGTCGTCCAAGGAGGCGGAGTAGGCGACCATGGAGGGCGGTGTGGCCGTGAAGCAGGACATGTCCATGCTGTAGAGGGAGTTCATCGATGGCGACGGCGCAGGCGAGCAGGGGCGGTGAGCTGGCAGGGAGCACAACGATGGCGAGCGGTGCGCGGTAGCGGAGGCAGACACGGTCGAGCGAATGGCGATGGGCTCAGTGCGCTGGTGGGCAGTATGGCAGGGGCGTGCTCGCAAAGGTCTGGGTGCGAGGGCGAGGGGGACAATGCGAGGGCGAGGGGGCGAGGGCGAGGACAATCGACGATGTATAAGGAGGACGACTCACCACACCATCTTCACCGAGAAATGGCGGGCAGACATGGAAAGGCGAAACGGCAGGGAGCTTTTCACCGGGAAGTGAAGGGGCAGACATATGAGGAATTTTTTTACCGGGAACTGAAGGCTTAGGAGTAGGCATATCACAGGGAGGAAGAAAGAGAAAGATAGGAAAAGAAAAAATAATATCACATACCTCAATTTTGGTGGGATTTTGAAAGAACCTTATACTGGCATGTGTATTTTTAAAACTGAATATTATTAATAACTAGTTCTATATCCGTACGATGCACGGTATTTTTTAAATTTTTTATTTTAAATTTTAAATAAAAATTAAAATAATATAAAATTTTAAAATAATATTTTTTTCTCTCAAAAGAATACACAACACAACATAATAAAAATGATAAAATAACAACACCACAAAATTCTATCGAGACCCGTGCAAGTGGTGTGCCCACATTGTGGAAATAAATTGGGACTTCCAACGTAGTGATCGTGCAATGAGATATTAAAAATGACAAATTAGTCTTCTCAACCATAATTATTAAAATGTCATATTTTTTTGGTCTATTTTTAAATATTACAAAAATTTACGTATCATCTAATATTAAGGATAGAAAGTTAGCAACAGCTATTAAATATTCACATGTATACGTTTGCCCTTGCCCCCCCCCCCCATTAAAAGAAAAAAAATTTATTGTTACATTTAGAAATAAAAGAAGAAAAACTTATAGTATAGTGACTATTGAACTTATGTTAATAGAGGAAGAGCGAGGACGGGAGTAGGTGGGTGGAGCGTGCCGAAGGGATGCGGTTCGCGACCAAGGAGCTGGCGAGCGGCGTCATCTCGCGACTGGAGGGGGTGTCCACGAAGGTGGCCGGGCGGTTCAAGGTGAGGAAGATCGAGACCGGGGTGCAGCTGGAGGGGCAGGAGCGGGGCCGGTCGGCTGGTGGTGGCGGCGGAGATCTTCACGGTGGCACACGTCCTTCTTCTCTATGCAACTCATTGAATGCAGATGAAGACCCCAGAGGACTGTTCCCCGTATTCAGTTTATCAAGTTGGTCACTGTTTAGGTGAGACGTTAACCTGAGGTGTGCATGGTCAACGGCTGCGGCGGAGGCGGATGCAGCCGGGCCGAACGGCGACGGGGTCGGCGTGCTAGTGAGCAACAACATGACACGGCGGGGCAGCGACGGCGACGGAGGAGCAGCGCATGGGCAAGCGACGTCGATGCAGACCAGGGAGTTAGGAGATGTTTAAGGAGGTTGAGGAGAAAGTTTTGAAACTATAATCATCAAATATTAGGAGGTCAGTATCAAAAGAAAAAATTTCTCTTTTTAAAATTGAAACTTTCTAGCTTGTCGTGTTTAGAGGATGTTGTTTCTTAAAATGTGTTTTAAAATTGACAAAAAAAAATATAATTTATATGTTTTGGCAGTATGGTGATATCTTACCCAAATTTCTCCTGCCATAACTTGCGAGTCTTCGTATATAGGTGCGTTACGGTTGAGATTTGTTTTAAATTTTTTGTGCTGCGGATTGTATCTTTCCCGGTTTAGCAAGATTTTATGAATTTGTTTAGCCGGCAGTGTATGAGTTTTGCCTTCAGTCTTGATGCGTTAAAGTTGATAGATATTATATTATTTATTGAGTTACCATATATTAGTAGTTTCTTATCCGGATTCTTCTTAAATACATTTAATAGTTTTATTTTTTGAACTTTTAGGGGAATGTTTAAGGGTCTGTATTTCTATTTTTATATCAAGAAAACTAGTTCTATGCCCGTGCATTTGCACGGAAATATTTTAGGTAGAAATATATTTTATGTATTCATAAAATTTTTATTAATTTAGATATTTTTAACTATTAAAAATAAATTATAAATTTAATAACATCACAATATCAGTAATATAAAGTGAAATTTTTGAATTCAAGACATAATAAATTCATATCCCATATTGTTCTATGTCATGAGACATTAGTTTGTAAAAAATATTCTTAGACAATATCCATATATATTCTTAGACAATATCCGTAGATCTCAACTTAATCTTCTTACTTTTCAATTTTATTTTTTTTCATCTTGTTAAGATGAATGTTATGCGAAAGTAACATCTACATATAGTTCCTCTTCACATTCATTCTCTCTCTTTTAATAATGTGATACTATTGGTAGAACATATAATTGAAAATATATCTTGAAACACAATAAGAAAATTTATTAATAGAATTGTAAAATGTAGACATGTTTTGAGTTATAAACTATATATTGGCCAATATTTTCTTACATGGCGTAGTGCCATAAAGAAGATAACTGAGATAATACAGTAATAATGAGAATATTTGAGATACCATTATATCACATCTACATCAATTTTTTCTACGATTATCAGCGAATCAACGGTGTGTTCGGCGAGCAGCAATTCACTGTTCGGGTCCCGGACTCGGCCGCACAGTAGTATGCATAATTTTTTATAAATTTGTTTTTATATTTTAAAAAAAACTATAAATTGAAAATTGTAATGTTACATTATTTTTTTCTAAAATAAAATTATAAGTAAAAAGGGAAAAAAAATAAACCGATATCTACTGTAGCAACTGTAGCGCTACAGTGATTACTGTAGCGCTACAGTAATCGCAAAACTTTTGAAAAGAAAATTTGTTAACCTCAACGACACCCAGCGGCTGCTGCTCTCCCCGCTCAGCAACGATGGTTTAAGATGGCATATGCCAAGGTCTTAAAATTTGTTAACCTCAACAGGGCAGCTCCTCGAACGTCGCCGAGAGAAGCAGAGTCCTCAGGTTCCTCAGGTTGCCCACCCCGTCGGGAACCCGCTTGATATCTGTACCCACGGCGTGCAAAGCCACCAGCTTTGTCAAATTCCCCAGAGATTCGGGCAACTTCTCCAGGGCATCGCAGCGGGTGGCGTCGAGCATCCGCAAGTTGCGCGCGCAGTCTGTATTTAATATATCACTCAAGTAGAATATATATATATAGTTCATCCATATTATGTGTTTCTCCGACCAAGGGCAGAGCAGGGTAAAGCCTCGTTTAGAGTTGCATGCAGGTACTGCATCTTCTCCAGTGATTCCTCAGTGATGTTTGCTGCGAACTCCTGGAAGGTTGCATCTAAAGAGATGTGAAGAAACAGAGTACCGTTTTTAGAGAGAGAAACTTATAGAGAGAGAAAGTTGTAGAAGGATTCCTTGTTCCTTCACCGTATCATTGTATTGGTTATATAGACAACGAATACAAAGGGGCACTCCTTAAAGAGTGGGATGGTTCCAAGACATTTTTACAGGAAGTGGTTGAAAGTTGGAAGATGCTCTGTGAGGGAATGGCGGCCCTGCATGGCGGCAGTGCATGGCTAGCCAGGAGTTATGCTTACACGCCCCCTCAAGCCAATGTGAGCTATCACCTTGAGCTTCTCACGTAACCAGGTAAAACGAGCCTTGGGCAACCCTTTGGTAAGAATATCAGCCAACTGATCCTTCGGAGAAACGAAGGAGATTGTAAGCAGGCGTTGTGCCACTTGTTCACGAACAAAGTGGTAGTCTATTTCAATATGTTTTGTCCGGGCATGAAATACAGGGTTGGCAGCAAGATAAGTAGTGCCGATATTATCACACCAAAAAATTGGTGATGATGGAGATTGAAGACCGAGCTCGTGAAGAAGAGATCGCAGCCATATAAGCTCAACAGTGGCGTTGGCAATTGCTTTATATTATGCTTCGGTGCTTGATCGGGCGACAGTCGCCTGCTTCCTGGAACTCCAAGAAATGAGATTGTTGCCAAGATATATGAGGTACCCACTCGTGGACCGACGGTCGGTTGGAGACCCAGCCCAATCTGCATCACTGAAGGCACTAAGGGTCCGTTTGGTTGTATGTAAAATAGTTTCAGAGGAAAATAGTTTTCCACGGAATAACTTTTCCGTGAAAATGAAAACATAATTGTCTCTTTGGTTGTTAGGAAAATATAAAGTTGTATGGAGGGGTATAAGATTTTATGATCCACTCAAATGAAGAGAGTCATATACTCTTTGTGTACTAACATTATTCATCAAATTTTTATTTTATTTTATTTTTTATATTTTAAAAATAAAAAAATTAGATAACTAATGAAAAATAAGTAACTTTGACAAATATAATTTAAAGTAGGAGAAATAAAATAAAAACACAATTTGAATGAATAGTGTTTTATAGATATTTTAATAAAAAATAAAAATTAAATTAACTAATGAAAGTAATTAAATTTGATAAAGACTTTTTAAATAAGTAGAAAAAAATAAAAATATAACTCATGTGAATAGTGCCTAAACGGTTACTGTAGCAGCAACAGTACCCCTTTGGAAAATGGCATCCGGGGCAAAACCGTGGATGCCAAAATCCAGGTTTTTGGGACACACTTTTCCAAATTTCAATTTTCAGTGGTACCAAATGGTATAAAAACTACAGTTTTCCTGAAAACCATTTCCTACCTCAACTTTTCCCCTCAAACAAACAGACCCTAAGTTGAAGACTGGATGACCGACGGAGCAGAAGCCCATGATCAGTTGTGCCTTTCAAGTAGCGTAGTAGGCGTTTGACAAAAACCCAGTGCTCAGGTTGGGGGGCATGCATAAATTGACAAGCACGGTTGACAGCATAGGCAATATCCGGGCGGGAGATGGTAAGATATTGAAGTGCTCCAACCAAACTTCTATATTGTGATGCATCAGGTGGCGACCTGGTACGAACAGCTGCTAATCCAATGTTACCGACGGGTGTCATCATGGGCTTAGCATTATCCATACCTACACGTTGAAGAAGCTCTGCAGTGTACTTAGATTGAGATAGCACGTAGCCTTGGGGATGTTTACATAACTCAATCCCCATGAAGAAGTGGGCTGGCCCAAGATCACGCACAGCAAACTCCTCACTAAGGGAACGAATAAGGGCATCAACGCCCCCTGCTTGAGAGCCCATGACGAGAATATCATCCACATAGATGAGGATGAAAATTTTGCACCCTTTGGAATGCCGATAAAATAGAGATGGATCAATTTTGGAACCTGTGAAGCCGAGCTGCTGAAGTCGTGAGCTAAGACGTGTGAACCACGCTCTTGGCGCCTGGCGAAGACCATAGAGCGACTTGTGGAGATGACATACATGGTTCGGGAAGAGGTTATGGACAAAGCCAGGGGGCTGGTCCATGAATACTTTCTCCTGAAGATGCCCATGCAGAAATGCATTTGACACATCTAATTGGCGAATTGGCCACCCACAGCTGATGGCGATGGCAAGTAGCAACCGAACAGTGGTAATCTTGATAACTGGACTGAATGTTTCATGAAAATCGACCCCGAGTTGTTGACGGAACCCTTTGGCCACAAGGCGTGCTTTGTGACGGTCAATGGATCTGTCAGCCTTGCGCTTGAGGCGGAAGACCCACTTGCAACTGACGACGTTCATCCCATCTTGGCAAGGCACGAGAGACCATGTGCCATTGTGGAGAAGGGCATCAAATTCAGCAGCCATAGCTGCCCTCCATGCTGGGAATTTGGATGCCTGTGTGTAGCAGGTGGGTTCAACCTCGCTGGAGCAAATGGTGGAAGTCAAAGCTTGTGCATGGGTGATGGGATCTGCAGCATAGATGTCAGCAAGGGAGCGCGTGCGTGGAGGTGGGGAGGCAGAATCGGCCAACCCGGGAGTGAGTGCCTGAGGGGTGCGCACAGGCGAAGGGACTGACGATGGGTCGGACACGGCTTGGGGCCCAACTGCGGAGGTGGGCTGGGCATTTGGCAGAACCTCCAGGGAAGCAGCAGGTGATGATATGGCAAAGGGCCTGGTGATGCTGCAGCTGGGTACCACCCGGGAAAGGGACCAAGAAGACCCATATGAGATGATGACGACACTGTTGAAGGAGAAGCTGCTGCCACTTGACCTGCAAGAGGAAATACTGATTCATCGAAAACAACATGTCGGGAAATATAAAGGCTCCCGGTTGTTAGAGATAGACAGCGATAGCCTAAGTGCATGCTGCTATAACCCAGAAACAAGCAACGTTCGGAGCGTTGAGCAAGTTTATGTGGGGCATAAGGGCGGAGATGTGGATAGCAAGCACAACCAAATGTGCGCAGGAGAGAAAAGTTAGGAGATGTGTCAAAAAGGCACTCAAATGGTGAACGGTGCCCAAGGCTTGGGGTAGGGAGCCGGTTAATGAGATACGCAGCAGTAGAGACGGCCTCATCCCAGAACCGATGTGGCATGGAGGCAGTACTGAGTAAGGCAAGTGCAGTCTCAACCAGATGACGGTGTTTTCGTTCTGCAGTGCCATTTTGTTCTGGTGTGTGCGGGCAAGAAACACGATGTTGGATGCCGCATTGTTGAAGATGACGAGTTAAGGCTTGATATTCTCCACCCTAGTCAGATTGGAGAGCAAGTAAGCGATGGCCAAAGAACCGTTCAACATGACGTTGGAACTGAATAAAAATATCAAGAACATCTGATTTGCGTTTCAAGGCAAATAGCCATGTATATTTACTAAAATCATCCACGAAGATAACATAGTAGGAGAACCCACAATGAGAGATCATAGGAGCTGGACCCCACAGATCAGAATGAACGAGCTGCAGGGGATTAGAGGTAGCAGATGTGGATCTAACAAAAGGTAATTATGCTTTTAGATATCCTACAGGACTCACATATGGTCTTGACTGGACGATGGTGACTGGTAACCCATATTTTGTTAATATTGTAGAAAGGATGCGAAAGTTTGGATGTCCTAGCCTAGCATGCCACACCGGTGCTGAAGTACACTCCCCAAGTGTAGTGAGATGCATTATCTTGGAGGGAGAGAGGCGATAGAGGCCGTCTTCAAGGTGTCCATGTAGTAGAACCGTCCCTGTCATCCGATCCTTCACAAGACAAGAAGTTGGGTGAAACTCAAGAATAACATCATTGTCAGAGGTGAATTTGTGGACTGAGAGCAAATTTTTTGTGATGCTTGGAACATGAAGAACATTGCGGAGAGTAAGTGATCGAGTGGGAGAGGTAAGAATTGCAGAGCCAGAAGAGGAGATGGCAGACCTTCGCCATTTCCGACATGAAGTTTCTCAAAACCTGTATAGCCTGTGGGATCCATGAGGGCAGTGAAGTCTGGTGTGACATAATGAATGGCACCACTGTCTGGGTACCAAGTGGTGGAGTGAGCAACAGGTGGTGCCCTGCGTGCAACTGGAGGAGGGCCGTATGTCGCCGCATAAGCCGCAGGAGCTGTTATGTGAGCAGTCTGTCCGTGATGAGTGGACGGTCCATGATAAGGGTGAGAGGACCATGGACGAACAGGCGGCGACTGAGTAGCTTGCGGCATGGTGCGGCCACCAGGGAACATCTTGTTGAAGCGTTCGGCGCATTCAGGACCACGATGCCCAAACTGGAGACATATTTGACAACGTGGTTCACACTGCCGACCACGGCCGCGGCCTCCACTGTTGTTGTCACAAAGACCACCGCCACTATGTCTCACAGTGGCCATGTTTGCTGCAGGTTGCTCAGGTTCATCAAGAAGAGAGCGTTGTTGAGCCATGATTGTCTCGTGTGCAGTGAGATGAGCGAAGACATCTTCCAGAGTGAGTAACTCTAGGTGAGTTGTGATGCTGGAGATGAATGCCTCATAACTGGGACCAAGACCTGCAAGGACCACCATGACAAGGTCCTGATCGTCCACTGGTTGGCCAATCGCAGCAAGTTCATCGGCGATGTTCTTGACGGACTGCACATACTCTTGAACAGAGGACGTGCCACGTCGGACGGCATGGAGCTTGGTACGTAGTTGCAGGATTCTGGACTTAACGTGAGGCAAAGGCTCGAGCTAAAGCGTCCCAGACAGCTTTAGCAGTAGTGTGGCCAACCACTAAGGGAAGAAGAGGTTCAGTAAGGGAGGAGATCAACCATGAGAGAACCATTTGATCGGTTCTCTCCCAGACAACAAACTCTGGGTTGGGCTGCTGAACCTCCTTGCCGTCGTCGCTTGTGACAGTGATTGTCACTGCAGGTTGAGATTTGGAGCCATCGACCATGGCCAAACAGCCATGACTTTTGAGAAGTGGAACGAATTGGGCCTTCCAAAGTAAGTAACTGTCGCGACACAATTTTAAGGGAAGGAAGGGGATGATGTTGGATGGAGTGGCTGGGAGGGATGGCTTGTCAGCCATGGAGGAAGATGTTGTTAAGCAGTGAAGCTCTGATACCATAAAAGATGTGAAGAAATAGAGTACCATTTTTAGAGAGAGAAACTTATAGAGAGAGAAAGTTGTAGAAGGATTCCTTGTTCCTTCACCGTATCATTGTATTGGTTATATAGACAAAGAATACAAAGGGGCACTGCTTAAAGAGTGGGATGGTTCCAAGACATTTTTACAGGAAGTGGTTGAGAGTTGGAAGATGCTATGTCAGGGAATGGCGGCCCTGCATGGCGCAGTGCATGGCTAGCCAGGAGTTATGCTTACAGTCACCAACTCTGACTGCTTGCAGAGCATGTAGAGGAACCAAGCGAGAGTCCCTCCGGTGATATCTTTGCCGGCGACTACAAAGTTGAGGACTATGTCCCTCAAGTACTGAATGCTCACGTTCTCCGGGTCCCTCTCACTCTCTCGAAGAAACCTGGATAGGATGTCTTCTTTCTCCACCTGGCAGGACGAAAACAGCGAAAAACATTATATATATATATATATATATATATATATATATATATATATATATATATATATGTTTGCACCGGACACTGCACGATTCATATTCTTAACAGTGGTTTCGTTCGTCTGTCTAGTACTGGACATCTTGGCCACTTTGGTGTGGATCAGCTTGTAGACGTAGCCACTTGCCGTCGGGGGTATTATAGGATGACGGGGACACCATCTTCCAAACCCTCCAAATTGGGGGTTTTCTTTTAAAATAGCACACTTTGAAAACATTATAAGGAGACTAACACGCTAAAAAAAAAAATCGTAATATAGCACACTTTTCTACAGTGCACACACTTTTACGTTAAAAAAAATAAAAAATAAGAAGTCGGTATCGCGCCTACCGACTTGCAAGTCGGTAGGCACCATACCGACTTGCAAGAACATAAAAAATTTAAAAAAACTTCTATAAATAAGATATAATTAGACTTACCTATTCATCTCCTTATTTAGATATCTTATTGATGTCTATTTAAGTTAAAATTTCAACCATAGACTAATAGAAAGATTTTACAAATTATGAAGATTTTAGTTTAATTTTTAAATTTTATTTTTTACTGAGTAAAAAATCACCCAGAAAATAGTTACGTCGACTTAATATCAAAATATGGTCTTCAAAAATTTCGAATAATTATATATTTGATATCACCACATTTTTCTAAGAATTATGGTGTTCTCAAATTTATTTTCGTTATAATTTTCCGGTGTCGTCCTGTTTGCGCACGTCCGACAGGACGACACCGGAAAACTATAACGAAAATAAAATTTGAGAACACCATAATTCTTAGAAAAATGTGGTGATATCAAATATATAATTATTCAAAATTTTTGAAGACCATATTTTGATATTAAGTTCGACGTAACTATTTTCTGGGTGATTTTTTACCCAGTAAAAATGAAATTTAAAATTAAATTAAATCGTCATAATTTGTAAAATCTTTATATTAGTATATGGTTGAAATTTTAACTTAAATAGACATCAATAAGATATCTAAATAAGGAGATGTAAGTCTAATTATATCTTATTTACAGAAGTTTGTTTGAATTTTTTATGTTCATTTGCAAGTCGATATGGTGCCTACCGACTTGCAAGTCGGTAGGCACGATACCGACTTCTTATTTTTAATTTTTTTAAACGTAAAAGCGTGTGCACTGTAGAAAGTGTGTTATATTACGATTTTTTTTTTTAGCGTGTTAGTCTTCTTATAATGTTTTCAAAGTGTGCTATTTTAAAAGAAAACCCCCAAACTGGCTAGGCATGTATACGCCTGTGCTCCCATCCATGCTTTGAATCGAATGGATAGGTTGGAACTAAGAAGAAGAAGAAGAAGAGACGGCAGCGCGAGCAGAAGCAGTAACTTGCCGTCGGGGGAGGAAAGGCGTTGTTGGGTCTGTCGGTGTTGAGTTTCTTGATCATGGGGCAGGCGGAGGTTGTAGGCCTCCACGGCGATCTCCGCCATCAAGGCCCCTCTGTTGCGCCTCTAATCGTCTATGCCAGGGGTGTCGGAGAGTCATGCCAGGAGGGACACACAGCCCTTCTCTTCATCATCATTGTCGTCTTCTCCTTCTTTGTCGCCACTACTACTGCTGCTGCAGATACTACACCTGCTCATCTCTCTTTCTCTCTCTTTCTGCTGCAGATACTACACCTGCTCTCCTTCTTCCTGTTTGTCTCGACGGCGCTGGCGGTGGGGGAATGGGGAAGGTGCTGCAGAAGCGACTGGAGGGCGCTTGTACGTCTGCCGACTCTGGGAGAAGGAGGAGCCGGTGCTGGTGATAGACTCATGAAATTAGATGCAAAATGATTCTTTCTTTATCTACTAAAAAAAACCTGAAAAACTGGTTGGAAAGTCGAAAGGGGATATACGTCTTGGAGACGAAGAGCTGCCGTCCGGGCAAAGAGCAGGCAGGGCGGACGCCGTGTGGGTCTCCCAGACGTGTGGACAGGGTGGAGCATTGAGGGCCGCGGTGGCGTGGATGGGGCGGGGTGGAGCATCAAGGGCCGCGGTGGCGGCTGTGGGCAACCAAGCCTTCGCATGCGAAGGCGCGCATGGGCGTGGGTGGGGGCGGCCCAGGCACGACGAAGGGGGGGAGGGGAGTAGCTTGTAGGCGAGCAGCACGGCAAGGCGGTGCGCAGGCGAATGGAGGGGCAGCGCATGGTCGAACAGCACGGCGGGGTGGTTCGCAAGTGAACGGAGGGGCAGCGCATGGGCGAGCGATGGCGATACTTGGAGCGAGCAGGCAGAAAAAAAGAAGACAGAGCACTGCAAAGGAGAGAGAGAGACAGTTGTGAGAAATCACAGGATCTAATTCTGTTCGGTTATTATTTAAAAAAAAAGTGTGAGTTGCGGGTTGAGGCCTTTTTTGGAGTACGTTTTAAGTGTTTCATTCTTTTGGAAGTTTTTAAAAAATTTTAAGAACTGTCAAACAACTGTTATAAGATGGCATATGTCATGGTTTGTAACCCTGCCATGTTTTGGCAGGTAAATTTTTATAGTATTCGAGTTTATAAATTTTTGAAAGTTTTTAAATTTTTTTAAAAACTGCCATGTTTGGCAATATAGAAACAGGTATACTTTTTATAGTATTTGGTATTTCTAAATTTTTTAAAGTTTTTAAGATCTGCATTTCCAAATATTTTATAATTTTTAAAAACTTTTAAGAACTACCTTGTCTGGCAAGATAGAAACAGGCAACCGCGCCTTAATAAGGTTAAAGATCCCGTTTCCAAAAATTTTATAATTTTTAAAGTTTTTAAGAACTGTAATGTTTGGAAGAGAGAAATAGTTATTTTTTTTTAGGAAAATGATATGATAACTGGTGGAGGATTGTCCTGGTGCTGCCACGTGGCAGCACCAAGACTGATAAATTATATATTAGTATAGATTTAGGCAGAAATTAGAGTGTCCGCCACATGACAACTCTAAGACCGAGTTTTATTATTATAGTATGGATTTAAGACTGAATATTATGACTATAGTATAGATAGTATAAATAAGATGTGTTTTACAAAAAATTTAATGTCTCTCTCTCTCTCTCCTCCGACCATCCGTTGTTTCCCGATTAGTTGGTTTGCAGAGACAGCAGTAGTCTCTCCATAAATATGTGAGTAATATTTATTATAAGATGTGTTTTACAAAAAAAATTAATGTAAATTATTTTACAAACAATCATATTGGTTGAGAAAGAGGAAAAAAAATCTTATCAGATTCTCAGTTAATAAAATTATTTTTAAGTAATCTATATTAATTTTATTATAAGATGTATCTTAAAATAAATATTTCTCTAAATATATATGTAGATATAGTCAACGAACCACATCCCATTTGTATTTGGATACTTGGTGGGTGGAACGAAGGCTCCACGACTCGTTGACCGATTGGCTGGGGCAATCCCGATGAGGTTCGACCACACATTATATCCATGTATATACATTAGAGAAAAGCTTTATACCCGCTAGGCCGGATAAGTTTGCCTTGTTGGAGTACTTGGGCGGACTCTCATTGATCCATGGTGGGAGTTTAGGCCACATATATAACTAGGGGCTATATTTACCAATCTTTGTAATGACTCTCTCTATGTCAATACGATTACACCAACTTATATCGAGATAAAAAGAGTTGTCACAGTAAGACATGTATTCGACACAACTAAATGGATAGATATGTACATAAAATATCAAGTAGAATAACAACGAAAAAGTAAAGATCTTATTCCATTATCATATGTCAATTTCACAGTTTATACAGTAGTGAAAGAAATATAACAAATTCCAATAATATAACCAAGTCCATATTAACAACAAGCCCATAGTCCAACTACAACAACGTCTTACGTACTAAGTAAAATAAGTAAACTAAAACTCCAAATAGCAACTCTCCATGTCACAACAACTCCTCGTGCTCAGAGTCGCTCTGCGCCCTCTCCTCAACCTCTAGCGAACCTATCTTACCTGTATCATTAACAAATATGAGTCTATGCAATAGACTCAGCAAATAACTTATGGTCACATCCACAAACTTATCACATACATTCTACAAGGCATACATATGAATAAAATTTAACATAAGCAAGGCTAAACTAACAATTTAATTGTCACGTCCTGAGAATTACACAGCGAAAATATTTGGAGAATTAAAGTCGATATTCCGAGACGTGAGTAGTCGTCAAATAAATCTCTAGCTAGTAAGCACTAGAGGTGTATCAAGACAAACATAATATTAGGGCCCAAATAATAAACTCAATTAAACTTGTATTCAAATCTCAACACTTTGTCTTATTTCAAAATAGAACTAATACATGTTCTATCATTGTTGAACTACAGAACTAAGACTCAATAAAGGAAAATTACAGATCATCTCACTTCCTACTACATCATTCTAACACTCAATCTAACTATTGATAGCACATAAGTTGGAACGCTCATCACTCTGGCGCATCCCATCATAGTCTTGTCCTTCCGCCTCTTCCTCAATGTCACCCATGATGTGGAAAAGTAGGGAATGAGCAAACTAGCCCAATAGGATTTATATCTCAATGTGCGGGTAATGATATAAGTGATTAACAATTTAGAACTAGGCAAGCATTGTAACGTCGCGTGCTTTTCGGATCCTTATGGATCATGTGTGTGTAATGGTTGTGATGGCCATTGTGAGGCCAGTGTGGTTTGGATGTGTGGTGCGCGCAGGTTTGGTGCAGGTTTGGTCCTGAAACAAGATAGGACCTGCTGCAGTTGATTAGGAGTTGACGGCCAGATGTGGTCGTTGACTGGTTTGGCATCCATCAAAGGTGACGCCAACCTTATGAACTTAACGGCAGGCTTTGTGGACGTCTACTGTGACGGTTCTCTAAACAGCATTAGGGTTGACGCCATCCTGTGCGACCTGCAGAATATAGGTATACCCGAGGACAGTTTCCTCAGCTCATTCTCCCTCTCCCTTGCCCTGTTTTCATGCCCCTTGCTTCCCCACTACTTCCAACAGTTGTAAAAGGTTAGTTGGAGGATCGTGGAACGTGAGGTGGTGACGAATCGGCCAAGGAAACGCCGGAGCGAGGTGTAATCTCCGTAGGAGCTCGCGGAGGGTTTGGTGCGAAGCAGGAGAATTTAGGAGGTTTAAGTGCGTATTGAGGTAGGGAATGATCCCTTTAGTCCCTATAGGTTGTGATAATGCATTTGGAAAGCATGAATTCGCATGATAATTGTGTTTTTGGGAATGGTTCTGCATGCGGGGTTAATGGGTGGTTTGACCAATTTAACAAAGGAAATATGTTGTTTTGAGTTAATTAGAATTCATGCATGTTAAAGGAAGTGATTCCTCATGTTTTTCTGTTAAATTTAGGGCTAGGAATACCTGAGGTATCAACCCAGGGTTTCTGTGAAGTTGATAGCCGAAGATCTTGGCGTCAACATCGATTGACGCCAGGTTCTTCAGCTGGGAGAATAACGGCCAAATACCTTGCTGTTTACATCCCATCGATAGCAGTCGATGTTGCCGTCAGCATGCTTTTGGTTTAAATATTGATATATTGAATATTTGTTGATATCGAGTGGTGCAATGATAATTGTGGTGCACCTAGTGCACGTGGTTTCTGAGACTAGCGTACTGGGTACGCAGTTGGCTGGTTCTTTACGTGTTTACGTGGTGTTCATGTGTAGTGAACTACTAGTGCACGCGGTTTACGTGAGTTTTCACGTGGTTTGTGTGACGTGCATGTGGTTTTGTGTACGTGGCGAGTAGTACGACGCCTACCGTGGTTACCTCTCCAGTTGGGTGCCCCAGGTTCTCTGTGAGCTAGGCTGTTAGCTCGGGGCTTTGTCCCGGTACTTGTGTTGTACCGTCGAGGTCTGTGTCGTCTGACCTGGACACCCTCACTCCTGTGTTTGAGTTGTACGTCCGGCTGAGGGGAAGATGACAGTGGGACAGTGACTACCGTACTTGTCTTTTAGTCACTTGTAGCATGCTCGTAGTTGGGGGTACGGACACCAGTAGTCGACGCTGGTCCCCAGCTAGTCCTTCTCCAGTGCCTCACTCTAGAGGGCCCAGGCCAGGGTCTCCAGAGGTGTCAGGCATAGGCCTGCGACCGTGTGGTCCGCAGGTGGTGGTGTTTAGTTGGTCTCCATAGTTGCTTGACCTTTTCACGTGGAGCGGCAGCTGGACCTTTTGTCCGTGGCTGTGAGACTGAGAGGTAGACCTGTGTTAGCTTGTCCAAGTCAGTCACTGGTGTCGCGAACCAGTTCACGTGGCTCGTGTTTGGCTGTCTCTACTTTAGCTCGCACACTTGTACTGGTTTTCCGTTTAAATATCACAGTTGTTTTTCGTAGTCGGCAGACGGTGAGTACTTTTACAGCTTTCATATCCTGCTTAGTTTTTCTATAAATTGTTGGTACTATTTACTACTTTTGTACCTGTGTTTTTGGTTTGCTCGGTTTTGGGGGAGTTCCCTACTGATCCAGTGACTAGCGAGGCTCCCCCTACTCCCACAGGTGAGAGCGAGGAGGACGTTTCTCGACCGTCGTCCAGTTCGGAGCCGCGTCGTAGCGGTGCAGGGTCAGTACCTCCAGCAGTGTAGTCCCAGTAGTGTAGTTTTAGTAGCAGCAGTGTAGCAGTGTAGTGTAGCTAGTTGGTTACTTTCTTCAGTTGTACCTCGGGGTATGCCCCAGGCTCTTGTACTTTCTTTTCTTTTTCTGGAGTTATGGCTATGTAAACTTGTGAAATATATATGTGAAATGGTGTGTTACTTTGTGTTTACACGGACTGTGGTTTGGTATCCCTTGCGAGGCTTCGGCCCATTCGCGGGAGGCGGACTCGGATCAAGTACGTTATCGGTTTAATGGGCTTGGTCGAGGTGTTCCGTCACAGTTGGTATCAGAGCAAGGTCCGTGTTAATATAAGGGAACTAGAAAGATACATAGCCTTATTTCGGTCTTTGTACACTGCTGATAGGGGCCCTGGTTTCTGATAATTTGTTGTTTTGTTTTTGTTTGGTGTTTTATTTATGTAGAAATTTGAAATGGCTGATAGAAGAGATTGGGGTGGTGGAGGAGATGATCCAGAGGAGAGTACTCAGCGTATTATAGAGAGGATCTGGGAGAGCCTCACTGATATCCAAAGGAGGATGGATCAGCAGGCGCCGGTACCACCGGTTGCAGTGCCACCTGGGGATGGAGAGACCGTACCTATAGTTCCAGTTCCGCCACCGCCAGGAGTGGAGGTGCCTTTTGTAGCACCCTTGCCACCGCCAGTTTTAGCAGTAGAGGAGCCAGTGATGCAGGTGGAAAAGTTTCTGAGATTGCAGCCGCCTACTTACTCAGGAGGGCCGAATCCAGATACAGCGGAACATTAGGTCCATGAGATTGAGAGGATCTTTGCGACCATGAGATGTCCGGCAACAGATAAAGTTGTGCTAGCTACCTATCAGTTGCGAGGTTTTGCATTTGAATGGTGACGATTGAAGATGCAGACCACCTTCGCAGGCAGGACAGAAGAGGCTATCACTTGGTCGGAATTTCTTGATATATTTAACGATACATTCTTTCCGATTCAAGTGCAGCAAGTGAAGAGAGAGCAGTTTCGGACACTCCAGCAAGGTAACTCTTCAGTTTTAGAGTACCAGATGCGATTTATGGCACTTAGCCGATATGCACCTTATGTAGTATCAGATAATAATATGATGGTTGAGTATTTCATTAGAGGTTTGAGAGTAGAGTTGCGGGATGCAATAGTGCCTCTCATGTGTAAAATAGTGGAAGAAGCAGCTCAGAGGGCAGCTACGTTGGAGAGGTCTATTCGGACTCATCAGGTGGGCGAGTCAGGCTCAGGTAGTTTTCGGCTACCGCAGCAGCCAGTGGGTGCGAGTAAGGGTAAAGCACCAGCAGAACCTTCTTCATCAGGCTTTGGTAAATGGGGCCAGAAATTGAAGCAAGTATTTAAAGGTAAAGGAAGAGGATGGGGAGGTCGACATCAATTTCAGCAAGGTCGTGGTAGGCCAGAGGTGGAGGAGTCGCAGCAGAGTACTGCCAAGCAGCCCATTATTCCACTAGGGTATAGATGTTATAATTGCAATCAGCCGGGGCATTTGATTCGTAATTGCCCCTATCCAAGAGAGTATGGGTATGGAAGAGGTGTGCAGTAGCAGCAGCAGCCTCAGCAGTCTCAGCAGCCATAGGCAGGTCGTGGCAGAGGAGCACCACAGCAGCGAGGAAGAGGCCGGGTTATGGCTATCACCCGAGCCCAGGCGGAGGCATCGAACATGATAGAAGGTACTTTACCTCTTTATGACTATTCAGCAAGAGTTTTATTTGATTCCGGTGCCTCTCATTCTTTCATTTCCGAAGAATTTCTGGATTGCATGACTCATCCTTTAGAGGAAAAGTCTTGTTAGTAGTGGAGGTTCCCTCGGGTGAGTTCCTGCTCACTTCGAGCTATATAGATGAAGCTCCTGTTATGATTGAAGGGAACCAGATGCCGGGTCGGTTATATGCCCTGTAGTTGACAGATTATGATATTATTTTGGGTATGGATTGGCTTGAGACTTATGGAGCAATGCTAGATTGCAGAAAGAAAAGGATCAGGTTTTGTCATCCTAATGGTGCAATATTTGAATATCAAGGTACGCCTTTTTATACCTCTAAGTTTCTAATTTCTGCAATTAGAGCTAGAAAGTTGATAAATGCTGGATGTGTGGCTTATTTAGCCTCGGTAAGTCTAGTAGAAGCTAGTCAGTCAGTGGAAGCAGTTCCCGTGGTTAGGGAATTTGCTGATATTTTTCCTAAGATTTGCCTGGTTTAGCTCCACATAGAGAGGTGGACTTTACCATTGAGTTGCTGCCAGGTACCATGCCGATCTCTAAAGCTCCATATCGGATGGCACCAGCAGAACTTAAAGAATTGAAAAAGCAATTAGAAGAGCTGTTGCAGAAAGGGTTTATTAGATCAAGTCATTCCCCATGGGGAGCACCGATATTATTTGTGAAAAAGAAAGATGGAAGTTTTCGTATGTGTATTGATTATAGAAAATTGAATGATGTGACCATTAAGAATAAGTACCCGTTGCCGAGGATAGATAATCTGTTTGATCAGTTGCAATCAGCAAAGGTATTTTCTAAAATTGATTTAAGGTCCGGGTACCATCAGTTGAGAATTAAAGAGGAGGATATAGATAAAACAACTTTCAGACCAGATATGGTCACTATGAATTTGTGGTTATGCCATTTGGGCTGACCAATGCTCCTGCAGGTTTTATGGATCTGATGAATAGAATTTTTCATCCGTATTTAGACCAATTCATTGTGGTCTTTATTGATGATATTTTGATTTATTCAGCATCTGAAGAGGAGCATGCAGCTCATTTGAGTTTACCCTGCAGTTGTTAAGAAATAACCAGTTGTTTGCCAAATTCAGTAAGTGTGAATTTTGGTTGAAAGAAATTCAATTTCTGGGTCATGTCATCTCAGCTAAAGGAGTAGCAGTGGACCCAAGTAAAGTGGAAGCAGTAATGAAATGGGAAGTGCCTAAGACAATTACTGAGATTAGAAGTTTTCTGGGATTGGTAGGTTATTATAGGCGCTTTATACAAGATTTTTCTAAGATTGCGGCACCTATGACCAAATTGACTAGGAAAGGTGTGCCTTTTGTGTGGTCCGGCGAATGTCAGAAAAGTTTTATGGAATTGAAGAAAAGGCTTACAACAGCACCTATATTGACATTACCGGCATGAAGTGGTGGTTTTGTGGTATATACAGATGCTTCAAGGAGAAGACTTGGCGCAGTGCTTATGCAGCATGGCAAAGTGATAGCTTATGCGTCCAGACAATTGAAACCAGCAGAAGAGAATTATCCCACTTATGACTTGGAATTGGCAGCAGTTGTGTTTGCTTTGAAAATGTGGAGGCATTATCTGTATGACAAGAGATTTGAGATCTTTACAGATCATAAAAGCTTGAAATATATCTTCTCGCAGAGGATTTAAATCTCCATCAGCGCAGATGGATCGAATACTTGAAAGATTATGATTTCAGTTTGGCTTACCATCCAGGTAAGGCCAATGTTGTGGCTGATGCTTTGAGTAGAAAAGCATATGTAAGTCTGATGATGATCAAAGAGTGGAAATTGTATGAAGAAATAGTATAGAACTCTTTGTATGTGCCCAGTAGTCAGCGACGGGCAAAATTAGCTGCTAGTGCTGTAGAGCCGTCATTATATTGGCAAATTGTGGAAGCTCAGAGGGCAGATGTAAGTTTAGCCGAAATTGTGAAAATGGAAGGAGTTACCATTGATGATAATTGTGTGATTAGGCTTAGAGGCAGGTTATTTGTACCAGCTGAAAGAGAAGTAAAGCAGCGAGTGTTAGAGGAGGCTCATAAATCCAGGTACACTATCCATCCAGGTAGTACTAAAATATACTAGGATTTAAAGAAACATTTCTGGTGGCCTCATATGAAAAAGGAAATAGCAGAGTTTGTTGCAAGGTGTGCTATCTGTCAACAGATTAAAGCAGAACATCAGAAGCCTGGAGGTTTATTGCAACCGTTGCCCATTGCACAGTGGAAATGGGATGATATTGCCATGGACTTTGTGGCAGGTTTACCAAGATCGAGTTCCGGACATAATGGAATATGGGTATTTGTTGACAGATTAACTAAGGTGTGTAGATTAGTGGCAGTAAGTATGTCTTGGACAGTGGATAAATTAGCAAAAGTTTATGTTGAAAGAATTGTTCCATTGCATGGTATTCCGAAGACTATTGTGTCTGACAGAGATCCAAGATTTACTTCTAGTTTCTGGAGAAGTCTGCAGAAAGTAATTGGCACTAAGCTGAGATATAGCTCCGCTTATCATCCCCAGACAGATGGTCAGACAGAGAGGACTATCCAGACAATTGAAGATATGTTGTGGGCTTGTTGTTTAGTTTGGGGAGGTAACTGGGAGCATCATTTGGGAATGGTTGAGTTTGCCTATAACAATAGTTATCATACCAGTCTTGGGATGGCACCGTATGAAGCTTTATATGGAAGGCCATGTAGAACCCCATTAAACTGACATGAAGTGGGAGAAAGACAATTAGTGGGTCCTGAATTGATTCAGCAAACCACAGAAGTAGTGAAGCTTATTAAGGAAAAATTGCAGGCAGCTCAAAGTAGGCAAAAGAGTTATGCAGATATCCGGAGGAGACCGCTTCAGTTTGAAGTGAGAGATTTTGTTTTCTTGAGAGTTTCCCAAAGTAAAGGTATTATGAGATTTGGTAAGACTGGAAAATTGAGCCCAAGGTATGTAGGACCTTTCCAGGTGATTGAGAGAATTGGAGAAACAACTTATAGACTGGATTTGCCAACAGATTTTGCGGATGTCCATGATATATTTCATGTTTCTATGTTAAAAAAATGTATTGAAGACCCAGCTCAAATAATCAATTATCAAGGTGGTGACCTGAGGCCGGATATGACCATGCCAGAGTATCCGGTACAGATCACTGATCCAAGAATAAAGAAGTTGAGAAATAAAGAAATTGAATTAGTTAAAGTGAGATGGGAAAATAGGTTGGGTGGTGAGGATACCTGGGAGTTAGCCGAAGAGATGGCTAAAGGGTATCCCTATCTGTTTGAATAAGCTTTTATATTTCTTTTTAGATGATAGTATTTGTAAAATGTGCATGTTTAAGTTGTTTAAGTTTGAGTTGTGTTATTAATTTCGAGGTCGAAATTTTCTTTTTAGATGATAGTAATGTAACGTCGCGTGCTTTTCGGATCCTTATGGATCATGTGTGTGTAATGGTTGTGATGGCCATTGTGAGGCCAGTGTGGTTTGGATGTGTGGTGCGCGCAGGTTTGGTGCAGATTTGGTCCTGAAACAAGATAGGACCTGCTGCAGTTGATTAGGAGTTGACGGCCAGATGTGGTCGTTGACTGGTTTGGCGTCCATCGAAGGTGACGCCAACCTTATGAACTTAACGGCAGGCTTTGTGGATGTCTACTGTGACGGTTCTCTAAACAGCATTAGGGTTGACGCCAACCTGTGCGACCTGCAGAATATAGGTCTACCCGAGGACAGTTTCCTCAGCTCATTCTCCCTCGCCCTTGCCCTGTTTTCATGCCCCTTTCTTCCCCACTACTTCCAACAATTGTAAAAGGTTAGTTGGAGGATCGTGGAACGTGAGGTGGTGACGAATCGGCCAAGGAAACGCCGGAGCGAGGTGTAATCGCCGTAGGAGCTCGTGGAGGGTTTGGTGCGAAGCAGGAGAATTTAGGAGGTTTAAGTGCGTATTGAGGTAGGGAATGATCCCTTTAGTCCCTATAGGTTGTGATAATGCATTTGGAAAGCATGAATTCGCATGATAATTGTGTTTTGGGAATGGTTCTGCATGCGGGGTTAATGGGTGGTTTGAACAATTTAACAAAGGAAATATGTTGTTTTAAGTTAATTAGAATTCATTCATGTTAAAGGAAGTGATTCCTCATGTTTTTCTGTTAAATTTAGGGCTGGGAATACCTGAGGTATCAGCCCAAGGTTTCTGTGAAGTTGATAGCCGAAGATATTGGCGTCAACATCGATTGACGCCAGGTTCTTCAGTTGGGAGATTAACGGCCAAATACCTTGTCGTTTACATCCCATAGACGGCAGTCGATGTTGCCGTCAGCATACTTTTGGTTTAAATATTGATATATTGAATATTTGTTGATATCGAGCGGTGCAATGATAATTGTGGTGCACCTAGTGCACGTGGTTTCTGAGACTAGCGTACTGGGTACGCAGTTGGCTGGTTCTTTACGTGTTTACATGGTGTTCACATGTAGTGAACTACTAGTGCACGCGGTTTACGTGAGTCTTCACGTGGTTTGTGTGACGTGCACGTGGTTTTATGTACGTGACGAGTAGTACGACGCCTACCGTGGTTACCTCTCCAGTTGGGTGCCCCAGGTTCTCTGTGAGCTAGGCTGTTAGCTCGGGGCTTTGTCTCGGTACTTGTGTTATACCGTCGAGGTCTGTGTCATCTGACCTGAACACCCTCACTCCTATGTTTGAGTTTTACGTCCGGCTGAGGGAAAGACGACAGTGGGACAGTGACTGCCGTACTTGTCTTTTAGTCTCTTGTAGCGCGCTCGTAGTTAGGGGTACGGACACCAGTAGTCGACGCTGGTCCCCAGCTAGTCCTTCTCTAGTGCCTCACTCTAGAGGGCCCAGGCCAGGGTCTCCAGAGGTGTTAGGCATGGGCCTGCGACCGTGTGGTCCGCAGGTGGTGGTGTTTAGTTGGTCTCCACAGTTGCTTGACCTTTTCACGTGGAGCAGCAGCTGGACCTTTCGTCCGTGGCTGCGAGACTGAGAGGTAGACCTGTGTTAGCTTGTCCGAGTCAGTCACTGGTGTCGCGAACCAGTTCACGTGGCTCGTGTTTGGCTGTCTCTACTTTAGCTCGCACACTTTTACTAGTTTGCCGTTTAATTATTACAGTTGTTTTTCGTAGTCGACAGACGGTTAGTACTTTTACAGCTTTCATATCCTACTTAGTTGTTCTATAAATTGTTGGTACTATTTACTGCTTTTGTACCTGTGCTTTTGGTTTGCTCGATTTTGGGGGAGTTCCCTATTGAGCCAGTGACTAGCGAGGCTCACCCCTACTCCCACAGGTGAGAGAGAGGAGGACATTTCTCGACCATCATCCAGTTCGGAGCCGCGTCGTAGCGGTGCAGGGTCAGTACCTCCAGCAGTGTAGTCCCAGTAGTGTAGTTGTAGTAGCAGCAGTGTAGTGTAGCTAGTTGGTTACTTTCTTCAGTTGTACCTCGGGGTATGCCCCAGGCTCTTGTACTTTCTTTTCTTTTTCTGGAGTTATGTCTATGTAAACTTGTGAAATATATATGTGAAATGGTGTGTTCCTTTGTGTTTACACGGACTGTGGTTTGGTATTCCTTGCGAGGCTTCGGCCCGTTTGCGGGAGGCGGACTCGGATCAAGTACGTTATCGGTTTAACGGGGTTGGTCGAGGTGTTCCGTCACAAGCACGATTATCAAGATATGCATGTGTGAATAAAACTCATCAAACACGATACATGAACAAGATAGATGGAATAAGAGTGATTGAACAAGATCTAGAATGATATAATTAGCAAGAGTTATCAATAGGGTGGTATGTAACAAACATGCAAGATATCACTTAATTGCAATAAATGTTGGATGTCATGTAATTGCAAGAATGCAAGATGGCCATATCACGCAAGCAAGCAAGCTCGCACAAGCACGAACTTTTAACACGATTCACTTAATCAGGCACGAAGACACTAATGTGCATTATGGAAATATCCACCTTGAAATGCACAATAGGACACGTGTATGTGGTTATTGTATCTAGCATTCAACACGCAAGTACTCCTAGCGCAGATGCAACGCCAGTAATCATTATACCCCATGGTTAACAGTATATTTATGACTCTTCGTCATTGGGGCTAGACTGGAGCCCAAGGACACTCTCCGTGTCCGATCTGCATCTCACTATTTTCAAATGTAGATACCCACAGTCATTCATGGCCAATAAGAGTTTCAAAAGATAAGTAACTGACATGTCATGTTCATGATGATGATGTTAAGACGTAGTAAGTAAGGTGAACATGATTTCATGCTAACAATAGTCAAGACATAATTTCGGCAGCATAACAACGCGATTTATACTATTAGTTATCTCTTTACATGAATGGCTTAAGTTCAATCTTTCAAATCACACGCACGAGAACAAGATAAGAGAGGAAGTGTATTCTATCTCCAGAGAACTTCAATGGTATAACCAACTCAGTGTCCGTGAGGGAATCCATGGAGTACAAAGATTTACAGAGGTCTTAAGAGAAAGGTCAATAGTCTGCCGATACGGAATGATCGGCTGAGAGTTTCCAATCCCCCAAGAAGGACTGCCTATACGTGCAAGCGTGTAGTGTAGACGTGTCTCAATCCACAATCCATCGATCACAAACATGCGGAAAGCAAGTAACATGATGATGTAATATTGAAATGTGCACTTAACTCGACATGATTTGCAGTATTTTAGGATGACATTCATTCCCTTTAATAAGCTAGAGCAAGAAGATGATCAATCAATTATTGCAAGAATAGATCATGTCATTTTAAGAGTAAATAGATTAAACATTCATGTTGTTATGGCTTTTTCATGGGTTAACAGGTTTTAAGCCACTGGACAGATTGTACACACATATCATAACCATAACATGCAAACCTTACACTGTAGATAGAGCTAAACAGGTCTCGGGTAGGTTTTTAAAATCGCGATGGACACAGTCGTCGCTATTCACAAGGTTTGAAACAGTGAACACATGGGTTCAAACAGTGTTCTAAATCACGACGGGTCTAACGGTCGTGTTTAGAAATAGTCGATACGAATAATCGATTCAAAACAGAAACGCGACGATTTACACTGACGCGTTCATGGCCATCGATACAGAAACGCGACAGTCAGGATGGACGCGTTTATGGCAACCAATACAGGGTATAGATTTGTCGACAAAGAAATGCGACGTTCATGTACGACGTGTTCATGCAAGCCTGCTTAAAAACGAAATAGACACGAAATCCAAGGGCGGGAAAATAATATAATCACGATGACATACATGGTCGCGTTCTTGACATGTACTGAAAACGATGCTGCACATAGTTTGATGCAGTCGGATCCTGTCAGAACTGGTCCTAAACCGCAACGGTATGGGCTGTCGCCTTTAAGGTAATCACGACGGGTTAACCTGTGGCGATACCAATGCCTAATACGCGACGTCTGTCTTGGTCGTGTTTTAGGGTTCAACCCGAAAACAGTGAAAACGGTCTCCCCATGCATGCAACGCTTACAACTCACGAACTAGGGTTCTTGGGACAAAACTTTGGTCATGAAAGTTGCTTGGTATGAAAAGTAGAAGAGAACTATGGTTTTGGTTTCATGGGATTTGGCCTCAAGATGTGTGAGAATTGACATGAACGTGAAAAGTGCTATTCATGCACGACTTTGACAAAACGCTTAATACTCCATGTATACTCGATAAAAATTAGGGAAAAGGCATGCACATGAAAGTAGACTCGATGATCTTCACGAAGGTATGTGACTTGATTAGGTTTGGCCCGAGATAACCTACCTTTGGTCGATGCTAAGCAAGGTCTCCTGCAGGGCGATGCAGAACGACAGCAGGGGAAAAAGGCTCCGGTTGGGGCGATCTCTTTCTCCTCTGGTGCTCAAGCTCTGCTCCTCATGAGCCCAGAAAGATGATAACTCATCCTCAAGGGGTTCTAGACAAGTATATAACTATCTAGGGTTGTTTAGGGGTCCTAATGCAACTAGGAAAGGAGGGTTGCGGTTTTAGGTTGATTCCTTCCTTCTTTGAGAAATTCCTCTCCCAATTAGAGTGTGTAAGGCTTTAGGAAACATCATACCATGGTTAGGCATGAATTTGGGTTGCCATGTAAGGCTAATTGCCTTTGGATTTGCCCTAATTGACTCTTTATATTTTCTGCTCAATTAGGGTTACGAATTATAGGGTATTTTCTTGCTTGATTTTATTCTTGGGTCAGAAGTGGTCCATTGGCCCAAATCTGATAATGGGTTATCAAGACATGTTGTTTGAAGTCTCTCCATCATTTTTAACATAATTTGTGATCACATTATCTACCCATGATAATGGATTTCTAACTTATTCCTTAATTACGATAATTAATCACAATGCGTCTTAAACATGGCCGATCGATTTTTCGTTACTCGAATTTCTTCGTGGGTCATTTGGGTATATTGTTTAAAGTTGAACTATTATTTTTATGGAATTTTTCGATGTGTTCTTGCACATATGATAATGGTACGTATGTTTCTGCTATTTCGATAATATGGAAATTATCTATTTCTATTTATTTCAAATTTTAAATTGCTGAATTTTTTGGAGTGCTACATTAACACATTTAACACATGAGCATGCTTCCACTACTATCTATACATGATAATCACTAAGCATACGATGATACATGATTCGTAAAAACTACTTGGTAACATGATCACAATTTAACATAAACATATACATGATTCTATCATGATACACACTTCATTAACCAACACATTAAAATGCTTTACTAGTCCACACCATATGAATAAACATTATTATCTTGTTATTTCTTATACATTCACGCTGCTTTCACACACTTAACACCTTTCACATGATTTCATATATCCTCAATACTTTGCAGAGGGCCACATTGCTTATTCATATTCACATTGTTTCACATAGTCGAGACGCATAGCCAAACCACCACCAAGAAGGATGCACATCACAAACATATCACATACTCGTCACCTGGGCATTAAAGTGACGTGGTAATTGTGCAGAACTGAGAGAAACACTCTCCACCCAAGCCAGTGGTACTTGTTCACCTCTAGGATTTTATCCTGATGCCTACATGATATCACATATCACATTGATCTTTCCTATAGGGGTTCTCTATAATACATCTTTATAGCGTTCTATGATAGTAGTGTCTCATCGGCATCATTACTCACATTAGCCACTTTATTTTTACAAATATTCTACATGAACTTCTATATCATGCTTGTGTACACATGCATATGACATGATCTCATGCTTCAGTTCACAGAAGTACATACTACTATCTAACAATGACCAACCATGGTTAACAGAACCTAAATAGGGTACTAGTGCACATGGCTTAATCACTTTTAACTTAATCATACTTAACATAGTCATTAATGAATCATAAATTCAAAACAGTAGAAATCGATATCAGATCATGCTCAAAATTTTATCACATGTATTTTACATGGTAAACATCATATATCTATTTTTTATAATTTTTAAAGTAATATAATATTTATATAATTTTAGACAAATTTTAGATATTTAATGTATTATCTTTTAAAAATAGAACTAACAGAGGAAACTCAATTTAAATAGTTGAAAACAAGTACATGGTAATCCTAATTCTAGAACAAAATATTGCAATCACTATATCATGATATATCTATTTTTTTTTTAGAAATAAATCTAAGCTAAACATGCTTATTTTCACATGAACAGAAATTAAAAATATATTATAAATAACTAGAAAATCTCTAGGCTTCACTAATCCTTCCACAGTGCTTACCATACCATGATAGGACCCACATAACTCAAAAGTCATACACAAACCCATGAAAACTTCATCATAGAATTAATAGAAGAATCTAGAAATAAATAGAACTTAACGACAAGAGATGTTGACGGTAGCATTGACTGCAATCAATAGATGAACTAGACGGTAATGAATCATGCTATCAAGTTCTTGTCTGCAGAACTTGCAGACCGTCCTCAAAAGGAATCAGAAGTTGGGGGTCTAAGACACGAGACAAAAATCGATAAAAATCATAAAACCCTATGTGATGGCACATGAACAAAAACCCTAAGTTACTTGCTTTTCTAAACCTCCTCGAAGATCGAATTTTGCTTGTTAAGCCTCCTCAACCAATTCAGAGAGGTGAGTCTTCATGTCCAATCTGATCTCCATGGTCTCCCTTGGTTTCACGAATCAGCAGCCTCTTCACGTCCAACAACAACCTCCTCTTGTAGTAGATTGCCAAAGAAACTCCAACTCTTTCGATTTGTTGGCCCACTTTGTTTGGTAGCAAGGATAGCCTAGAGGGAGGTGAATAGGATAGCTATAGAAATCTAAAATCTAAAGAACAAAATCACCACTTTAAAAACTTTGGTTAGTATAAGAAAGTGTGTGCAATGAAAACTAAAAGCGTGCAGCAGAATTTAAACAAACAAACAAAGAACATGGAGATTTATTCTGATTCGGCTCTTCCAAAAAAGAAGTTATATGTCTAGTCTCCAAGCAAACTCTTCGAATTTCACTAACCACCAAGTAACCTTGGTCTTCCCTTAAACAAGGGGCATAGAACACCCAACCCCTGCTGGTCTTCTTCTCTTTCTGGGCAAGAAGGCAGCCCACTGTTTCACCTCAGCCAGGAGCTTCTTTTACGAGCTCAGAAGTAACTCACTGGTACACACCCCAGCAGGTCTTCCCTTCAAAAGGGGAACAAACCCTGTCCAAGATAGGTCTTCCCTTCTACAAAGGGGAACAACAACCTATCCAAGACAGGTCTTCCCTTCTACGAAGGGGAACGCTTACACAGCAAGCATTCTCTTCAAATAAAGAGAC
This sequence comes from Colocasia esculenta, assembly GCA_014218235.1. Classification (NCBI taxonomy): domain Eukaryota; kingdom Viridiplantae; phylum Streptophyta; class Magnoliopsida; order Alismatales; family Araceae; genus Colocasia; species Colocasia esculenta. The sequence continues at coordinate 158,460,269 of CM024760.1, read as the reverse complement.
ACACTTTTGAACACAAAAGCTAGGACCCAAAGCCCCTAGATCAAGCTCAAGATAAATAATGAAATGCTTGATCTGAGACTAAGCCTAAGAAGGAAAGAGTTTACAAGAATAACTCTTTTAGGCAAACCCCCAAACTCTCTCTCACAAATTACACAAGAATTACACACAGCAAGAGAATGGACAGAAAGAGAAAGGCTTGAAAGCTTTTGAAGATTTCTGCTTAAGGCTTCTTCTTTCTTTGAATGGGCTTGAGCTCTTTATCTCTTACTTTGAGTGTGTATGGAGTTGAGTGCTCACTAGATGTACACTCCTTGAAAGATCTTCAGGTTTTCTCACATCTTCTTTCTTCAGCCTTTGCTTCATCCTTTTATGGAGCAGCTTGAAGAGATCCATTGGTAGATGGCTGTTGAAGTTTCTTGTCCTCTTCTTCTTCTTTCTTCTTCTTCTTCTTCTTCTTCTTCTTCTTATGCTTTCCTTCTGTTGAGTTTATGGATGTCTTGTGTCTACTAGCTACTCACTTGGAATGGAGGAAGGTCTTTCAACTGGTGCATACTTCCAAGTGTGCCAGTAGTAGGTCCAAGGTTTTGACTATGAGCAGAATAAGCCTACAGGCAAATAGGAACATGTTAGACTAGAGATGTCTTTTGTCAGATGGCCCATACCTCTTTTGTGCAGAGGTCCATGATTTCTGTTGACATCCAGATATGTTAGGTAAGTTCTTTTTTGTTTCTTTGTAGGAAGGATGAATCCTATGAGACATCAAAAAGTTAACTTCTGTCAGAGAAATGACAAGTAAAGCATATCAAGTGCATTTGAAATTTCATTTGGCGTCAAAAACATCTTGAACTATTTGAAAGCCGATCAATGTGAGTCATGATAGCTATCGATATAAAATGATGTTTATAACACTAATTGTTATATTATAACAACAATCAATGTGAAATATTGAAGCAATCGATGTTTGCTTAAAGACAATTGATATGTAAAGGCAATGGATGTGCAATATAATGGTAATCGATGTGAATGAAGAGCAATCGATGTTTAAATATAACAATAATCGATGTTTAATTTAAAAAGACAATCGATGTTTAAGTTTAACAGCAATCAATGGTTAAGTTAAAAGACAATCTATGTTTAAAGGCCATCGATGGTTAAATACAATCGATGTTTAAGTTAAACGGAAATTAAAGTTCAAATAGTCAGCAATCGATATTTAAGGCAATTGATGTTCAAATAGTCAACAATCGATATTAATTTGAAATAGTCAAATAGTCAACAATCAATGCTATTGGTCCATTTTAACAAGCAAGCAAGCAATCAATCAAGGTTGAACAAAATATCAATCAATCAATATGGTTCAAACAAGTTATGATGCTTACGCTGATTTTAGAAGTTTCACAATTAATTGATGGATTGAAGAGTTGTGAGTGTCACTCCAAGTGAGATCTTAGTTGGGTGGAGTATGGATACTTCGGGTACAATTAAAAATCACCCTCACCACACAATGGGATAGCTAACCCGGGTCAACGGAGTGGTACAACCAGCTCGGTCCACCGTGAGAGAATCCATGGGGTACGGAGACTTACGGAGGTTCCCGGAGAAGGTTCGCTAGTCCAAAGGGACGGAATGTCCAATGGAGAGCTTGCTTTCACCGGAAGGGTGTGTGGAGCCTAAGTATGAGGGAAGGAGGTCCCCCGACCAAGATGAAATGCCTTGTGTGCAACAGTTATAATATGAAGATTCTAGACAGCAAGGAGGCCGCGCTCTGTCTTCAGTCAGAATCGCGACGAACACAAATGTCGCGAATCAAACCGTGAATCGCGTCCAGTCACCTGGTCGCGGATCTGAGAGCCTGAGGAGGCTGTCAGAGATGTGTTCGGTCCCTGTGGACAGACATCAAATAGAAATGCGACGGCTCAAGCCGTCAGAGAACAAAGAAATATGCGACCGATTTACTTGACGCGTCTCAAAGACTGAATCGCGACCACTGTGTCGGTCGCGAATTCAGAAGGCAGCCCGAGAATAAAAACAAAGCAGTGAATCAAGAAGATATATACAAAAATCAACACACCAGCATGCTTTTAGAGTAGTGCAGTAAGCAGAAACGACACAATCTCACATGAACATGGATCAACTCATCATTTTTTTATTTATTTTTCTTTATTTCTCAAATTTTCTTTGAAATCCACAATTGGCTAATCACTTGGAACAAGTGAGGGGAGGAAAAGAGGAAGGGGAGGATGCTAAGAGGAGGGTGCCACATGGGGCATGATGGAGGGGGTAATCAAATAAAAGAGGCGGAAAGAGGTCCCACAGTGATCGCCAATTTGTGAACTAATAATTGGAAGATTTTGATTGATCTGACTCAGAAAGAATTAGGTGCAATGTGCTTGCCCTGTGTAATACCATCAAGAATTTCTTTTATTTTGAAAATATTCAAAATTTTATGGAGATTTTGAGAATATTTGATTTTTATGAGGATTTTGAAAATATTCATCTTTTTTTGTTTTGAAAATATTCATCTTTTTTTTTTAAAGGTATTCATTTTTTTGGGTTTTGAAAATATTCATCCTTTTAGATTTTAAAAAGTATTCATCTTTTTTGGGTTTTGAAAAATATTCATCTTTTTTGGGTTTTGAAAAATATTGTCATGCCATGGTGACACTAAGGTTGTGACAACTAACTAGCTAGGGGTCCTCGTTACCTCCCTTTTCATTAACGGGTGCCCAGAGTAAGGCGTGCATTTATAGTAGTGCCCAGGGGTTAACTGCTCGTGGTTAACGGTGTCACTACCAAAGTCATACCCGAAAAAGGCAACTAGGTCTGGCAGGGAGAAGGGAAGAAATTTTGGAGATAAGCTTGATATGGGTGCTTGAAGTGTTGGGTTTGACTTTCTTCCCTAGCACAACCGTCAAAAGATTTAGTCTCATTAAATATTGGGGTTTTTAATTTGATTGATGGACCATTTATTTGTAGGGACATGTGTACGACCGGGTTCATTTTGAAACCCGCGGGGACTTTGCCACTCTTTGCCATGTCCTGTTATATTGATTGATTGATTTAGTTTTGCATGCATACGACGAGGTCCATTTGGATCTCTGAGGGGACTTTGCCACTCTTGACATGCATTTGACTTTAATACTCATTGGTCATTTGTTTAATTGCCCTTTTTTAGACATCCTCTCATCAGGGAGTGCTTCAGGTTAGTTGTCTTGCCCAGACTATCTCTACTGCCCATATTTCGGCTAAGTGAGAAAAGAAACAGACTTACATGCCCTCAGGTATGGCTGTGATAGTGACAGTGTCTTCCAAAGCAATCGGCTTAGGGTGCCGTGAAGTGTGTGTAGGTGCTCATGCTAAGGGCATACTTTAATGAAGAGAGAGGGAACTTTGAACTCTTGGCGCGAAGCTCTCATAAACAAAAGTGTTGAGATAGCATGACAATATTGAATATTCATATTTTTATGGATTTTTGACACTGATAAGCAATATAATAGCTTTTCAAAATAAGAATTCTGAGGGTAAAAGGAGGACGAATGCCCCGTTTTGGGGCGAGACTCAGAAGCTTTGAAGAATGTACAAAATTATTCAACAATTAAAGGGATACATGGGGACTAAAACCCTGAAAACAGTGGGAGAAAGGTCGAATGACCTAATTGAACATGGAAAGGAGAGAATGGCGGAAAGACTTTGGAGACTCTGGTGGTTCCAGAGGGTGTGGAAAAAGAAGGGCAAGGTTCCCTGTAAAAGAAAAAGAATCTGGATGGTTTGGAGGGGAAGAAGGGAAAAGAGGGCTGCGAGGGGCCAAAAAGAAAAGTGCGCCGTGTGGGCCGCGAGAAGGAGACATGCCACGTGGGGCACATGAGGGAAATGTGCCATGTGAGGCACAAGGGGTAGATGTGCCACGTGGGGCATAGGATGAAGGCATGCCTCGTGGGGCACTACATGGAGATGTGCCACGAGGGGCACGGAGAGGAGAGTGGAAACAATTGGGTGTGCCACGTGGGGTACGGAGAGGAGGATTGTGAAGACATAACGATGTGCCACGAGGGGCACGGAGCGGAGAATAAGGAGTACAAAAGGGGGCACGATGCCTAATACAGGAGAGTGGATCATAAAAAAGGTGTAAGAAAAATGCCTTCCGTGGGGAGGGAATGTGGAGAATCCACGGGAAGGTGCTAAGTAGCACAAAAGAAGATGTGAATGATGGTGAAGGAGGTGGAGGTCCCCTGGTCTTTTGCCTTGCCCGGCATTTGAAATTCCACTTGGGAATTGGCTTTTTGACCCTCAGGTATTTCCTCACATAGTGTGCCCAGCGGGCAGATGGTCTTGCTCTTTTCACATGGATTGAACGGATCTCAGTAATTGGATTGTTGACTTCCGTTGGAGTTTCAAGCAACAGTGTGAACTCCCTTGGAATATAGCTGAAAGAAATAGTGGGGAGTTCCACTGGCGGAGTTGGAAGCAACAATGGGGGGATCGGGCCCAAGATTGTATAGCGTTTGTTATAGAAAGGGGCACGTCCCCTTGAGTAATTGAGTGTGCTAAGGATTTAGCATTGGAATGTGTGAGCACAATTTGAGTGGTTGACCCCTTCACTTGAGTGGGAAGGTTCACAACAACGGTCTAAGGGGTCATGAGAGCTTGGAGGGAGAGATTCCTTATGAGTATTTTGAATTGAACTTTGTTGGCAATGGGAATGATTGGCATAGCTTTAGAGGGCCTCTTGATGGCCATGAATGGAGGGGAGGACTTTCTCTCAGTGAATGTTCCCGGTATGCTGACAATGATTAGCATGTGAGGGATATGTTCTTGTAATTGAATAGTATGTCCAATCCTGGGGATTCCTTCTGCTACTGACATGGCTCATCGCTCTTCATTTGCTTGCACCCGCTCCGTTGGATGGGGGTGGATGTGGATGGAATGGAAGGATGTATGGCCGGTGGAGGTGTAATAGGTATGATAGGGAGGTTTTGCTTAGGATGGGTCGTCAATGGTGTTAGCATAGTGGGAGGTGTAATTATTGGTTTAATGGAGGGAGTAATGGTTGACGGAAGCTTAACAGTGGAGGATTTAATGATGATGGGTGGTAGTGTAGGAGGGGTAGGTAAATGGCGTACGAACATGACCTCGGAAGGTTCATCGTCGTAACACCAGGTGGTTTCATGTATAGGTTCTATATTGGCAACTTCAGCCCGAGCAATAGGCTGTGTTGGAGGTGGAGGTTGTTGTAGGTGTAATGGTTGTTGTGGTGGAGGAGTAGGTATGGGTACTAGAGCAGGTGTAACGTTGGGCACAGAAGCTTCTTCATGCATGTGGACGTTGTATGGCCCAGTTGGAGGTTGTTGAGTCCGAAGAGGACGAATTAGTGGACGCCTGGGTGGTGGCATGTTTTGGTAGATGGGTGTATATAAAGGTGTATATGAGGTGGATGTTTGGCGAGGCATATGGTGGATAGCGTCCACTGACCCATTGTATCTCGGACCAGCTTGATTGAACAAGTCTACGATTGGGGAGTCCATTAGATGTGTCTGGATGTAACGTCCCCGCTCGTAGAGCTCTTCCATCGTATCAATCTTGTTCATGGACAAGATGTGCTTGAATTTCGGAGTAGAGTTTGGAATGATAATTTTGACTTGCTCTGACTCCGAGAGCACATGTCGCAATTGAGTGGCCATTGACCTCCAACGGTCAGAAAAGTGTGTAAATTCCTCGTCAGACTTCATCTTCTCGAATGCTAGATCCGTGATAGAGAGAGAGGGGCTGACGCAGTCTTTATATCTCTAAAGGAATTCTTATGGAGAATACAGAAATCCCCTGCCTCTCTTGGCTCTAAGGAGTAGAACCATTCAAGCACAGGGCCATCAAGAGACCTTCTAAAAAGGTATGCCAAGGCAATATGGTCACGTTGCCAATGTGAGGACTCATAGAGGAATTCTTTAATGTGAATGTAAGGATTACACGTGCCATTGTACAGTCAGTACGACGGCATCTCTGAAGGATGTATATGGATTTGAGGGAGAGCCGGCATGGCGGCAACGGGGTCACCTGTAGAGTTTGAGAGTTTATTGATTTGATTCTCCATATTGTTCAATTTATGGAGAAGATCATGTTGGAGTGAGGTGGATTGCCGCTGGACATGTGAGGGAGTACATGGGGGTGGCCGTGAATTAATGGACCTTCCCAAGGGTTGGTCCATACTGACCGGAGTACGGGAGATCAAGTGGCCAGGGAGCCAAGATGAAGGATGTACAAGAGGGGGTGGCGAAGTCACCGGAATATACAAATGCGGGTGCCTGGGAGAAGGAGGAGTCACACTATCAACCAAAGATTGTATGAGATTTAATTGCTGAGGGGTGAGTTGATCTAGTGCATGCAAAATATTTTGTACATGGGCATCATGGTGGGGATAAGGCTCTCTTCGGGTTTTGATTGGAGTTAAATTCGAGGGAATATCAAGTTGGTTAGCACGCGGTGTGCTCACATAACCATGTGAAGTGGATGTTTGTCCCTCATGGTGGTGAGATGGACAGACATGGGATTGAACAGATTGGCCATCTAAACTATCCTCATAGTCCACATAATTAAATTTGACATGATGGTATTGGTCCATTTTAACAAGCAAACAATCAATCAATCAAGGTTGAACACAATATCAATCAATATGGTTCAAACAAGTTATGATGCTTATGCTGATTTTAGGAGTTTCACAATTAATTGATGGATTGAAGAGTTGTGTGTGTCACTCCAGGTGAGATCTTAGTTGGGTTGAGTATGGATACTTCGGGTACAACTAAAAAATCACCTCACCATGCTATGGGATAGCTAACCCAGGTCAACGAAGTGGTATAACCAGCTCGGTCCACCGTGAGGGAATCCACAGGGTACGGAGACTTACGGAGGTTCCAGGAGAAGGTTCGCTAGTCCAAAGGGACGGAATGCCCAATGGAGAGCTTGCCTTCACCGGAAGGGTGTGTGGAGCCTAAGGTATGAGGGAAGGAGGTCCCCCGACCAAGATGAAATGCCCTGTGTGCAACAGTTATAATATGAAGATTCTAGACAGCAAGGAGGCTGCGCTCTGTCTTCAGTCAGAATCGCGACGGACACAGACGCCGCGAATCAAACCGTGAATCACGTCCAGTCACCTGGTCGTGGATCTGAGAGCTTGAGGAGGTTGTCAGAGACATGTCCGATCCCTGTGGACAGACTTCAAATAGAAACGTAATGGCTCAAGCCGTCACAGAACAAAGAAATACATGACTGATTTACTCGACGCGTCTCAAAGACTGAATTGTGACCACTGTGTCGGTCGCAAATTCAGAAGGCAGCCTGAGAATAAAAACAAAGCAGTGAATCAAGAAGATATATACAAAAATCAACACACCAGCATGCTTTCAGGGTAGTGCAGTAAGCAGAAACGACACAACCTCACATGAACATGGATCAACTCATCATTTTTTTATTTGTTTTTCTTTATTTCTCAAATTTTCTTTGAAACCCACAATTGGTTAATCACTAGGAACAAGTGAGGGGAGGAAAAGAAGGAAGGGGTATGCAAGGGTGCCAAGAGGAGGGTGCTACGTGGGGCACGATGGAGGGGGTAATCAAATGAAAGAGGCGGAAAGAGGTCCTACCGTGATCACCAATTTGTAGATTATGCTTTTCGTTCTTTGGAGAACTTCAAGCATCCACAAAGAAAATTTGAAGAAAATAAATAGGAAGATAGATGGAGCACAACTTCTGGATTTTCGTGATCGCCAGACACACGTGGGTGTCGAAGGAGTATAAATAAGAAAATGCAGCAAGTGCAAATAAGGAGTGATCGCGAGAAATACCTTTAGCGGAGATATTGAGACGATGGGGTTCTTCTCTTCTTCTTCGAACACGGCCGGTCATGGTAGAAGGCTTCTTCAACTTGATTATCCTGAAACAACAAAGATAAAAGAAAGACAATATAGATTAACCAAGTGAATGCGTAGTATCAACTCTCAAATAGATGGACATGAAACACAAAAGGAGAAGAGCTCACCTTGCTTATGGCTTTTTAAACCCCTAAAGATATAGGTGGGAGACATGCATGTTGTGTATGATTAAAAAGAGATTGTGCGTGATGTGCAAGTGTGCATTATAGTGGAGATCTCAACGTGGTGAGATGTGTATGGATGAATTAAAATGAAGAAAACACAAAGGGAGATTCATTAGTACGTGAACTTCATTCATGACATGATTTATTTGCATGGCTTGTATGAATAGATTTCATTGTATAGCATCTCTCATCGTGGCAAAAGAAGACAATGAAGAAAATGAGAGAGATTGTGAAAAGAAGGAGTGATTAATTAAAAATGATAGAAAAATATGTTGAGAGAGAGAGGACGGTGGAGAGAGAGAAAAAAATAATAATTAAAAAATAGATAGAAGAGAAGAGAAGAGAGAGATCGGTGGTAGAGAGATGATTGGATAATAATAATAAAAAGATGAAGACAGATAGAAGGGAAGAGAGAGATCGTGAGAGAGAGAGAGAGAGATGAAGAGAATAATGAAAAGAAAAAGAAGCAGATGAGAAGAGAGAGATGAAGAGCATAGTAAAAAGAAAGAGAAATAGAAGAGAAGAGAGAGATCGTGAGAGAAAGATGAAGGGAATAATAAAATAAAAAGAAATAGATGAGAAGAGAGAGATTGGGAATTTGGGAGGACCAACAGGACGAAAAACAATATTTATGGGAGTTAGACATGCATCCCAATACATCAAAACACAGTAAAATTGGGAGATCTATCTCAAAACTCAAGATTTAGTATGACTGTTAAATCGCGACGAGTTCAGTGATCGTAATTTAAAAACACATCCAAATGTCCAGTCACACATTAGACAGTCATTTTAAGAAAAATTTTATTGTCAAAAATTTATCCCAAAACCGCGACGTATAAAACCGTCACGTATTAAACTTGTCAAAAATAATTTTAGAAACTTTTTAAATCCCGACCACCTATGGGGTCGCAATTTACAAAAGTTTGTTCGTACGTTTCCTGCGCCGCCATTGCCACCATTTGAGATTAAAATGGCGACCAGGTCGTCATTTTGAATGTCCATTTTATTTTATCTTATCCATCTTCCCAGCCGCCGCCACACATTTTGATTTTATTTTATTTTTTCTTTTCTTTTATTTTTCCTTTTGAATGGCCACTTTAAAATGCCATAAAATGTTAGAAAAATTCCAAAAAAATCTCCAAAAATAGAAAAATGTGAGGAAATGATAAAAATAAGGGAGATCACTCAAAAATTATAATTTGGAGGGTCATTTGGTATATTTCAGTATAACATGAGAATTACTCATTGTGGTGTCATTTTTGGTGTGTCGACAATCACTTAATTACAATAAATGTTGGATGTCATTAATTGTAAGAATGCAGGATGGCCATATCACGCAAGCAAGCAAGCTCGCACGAGCATGAACTTTTAACACGATTCACTTAATCAGGCACGAAGATACTAATGTGCACTATAGAAAGATCCACCTTGAAATGCACAATATGACACGTGTATGTGGTTATTGTATCTAGCATTCAACACGCAAGTACTCCCAAAGCAGATACAACGCCAGTAATCATTATACCCCATGGTTAACAGTATATTTATGACTCTCCGTCATTGGGGCTAGACTGGAGCCCAAGGACACTCTCCGTGTCCAATCTGCATCTCACTATTTTCAAATGTAGATACCCACAGTCATTCATGGCCAATAAGAGTTTCAAGAGATAAGTAATTGAAATGTCATGTTCATGATGATGATGTCAAGATGTAGTAAGTAAGGTGAACATGATTTCATGCTAACAATAGTCAAGACATAATTTCGGTAGCATAACGGTGTGATTTATACTATTAATTATCTCTTTACATTAATGACTTAAGTTCAATCTTTCAAATCACACGCACGAGAACAAGATAAGAGAGGAAGTATATTCTATCTCCAGAGAACTTCAATGGTACAACCAACTCAGTGTCCGTGAGGAAATCCACGGAGTACAGAGATTTACAGAGGTCTTAAGAGAAAGGTCACTAGCTTGCCGATACGGAATGATCTGCTGAGAGTTTCCAATCCCCCAAGAAGGACTGCCTATACGTGCAAGAGTGTAGTGTAGATGTGTCTCAATCCACAATCCATCGGTCACAAACATGCGGAAAGCAAGTAACATGATGATGTAACATTGAAATGTGCACTTAACTCAACATGATTTGCAGTATTTTAGGATGACATTCATTCCCTTTAATAAGCTAGAGCAACAAGATGATCAATCAATTATTGCAAGAATAGATCATGTCATTTTAAGAGTAAATAGAATAAACATTCATGTGTTATGGCTTTTTCATGGGTTAACAGGTTTTAAGCCACTGGACAGACTGTACACACATATCATAACCATAACATGCAAACCTTACACTCTAGATAGAGCAAAATAGGTCTCGGGTAGGCTTTTAAAATCGCGACGGACACAGTCGTCGCTATTCACAAGGTTTGAAACAGTGAACACATGGGTTCAGACAGTGTTCTAAATCGCGACGGGTCTAACAGTCGTGTTTAGAAATAGTCGATACGAATAATCGATTCAAAACAAAAATGCGACGGTTTACACTGATGCATTCATGGCCATCAGTACAGAAACGCGACAGTCAGGATGGACGCATTTAAGGCAATCGATATAGGGTATCGATTTGTCGACACAAAAACGCGATGTTCATGTACGACGCGTTCATGTAAGCCTGCTTAAATACGAAATAGACATGAAAACCAAGGGCGGGAAAATAATATAATCACGACGACATACATGGTCGCGTTCTTGACATGTACTAAAAACGATGTTGCACATAGTTTGATGCAGTCGGATCCTGTCAGAACAAGTCCTAAATCACGATGGTATGGTTTGTCTTCTTTAAGGTAATCGCGATGGGTTAACCTGTCGCGATACCAGTGCCTAATACGCGATTTATGTCGTGGTCGTGTTTTAGGGTTCAACCCGAAAACGATGAAAACGGTGTCCCCATGCATGCAACGCTTATAACTCATGAACTAGGGTTCTTGGGACAAAACTCTGGTCATGAAAGTTGCTTGGTACGAAGAGTAGAAGAGAACTATGGTTTTGGTTTCATGGGATTTGGCCTTAGGAAGCGTGAGAATTGACATGAACGTGAAAAGCGCTATTCATGCACAACTTTGACAAAACGCTTAATACTCCATGTATACTCGATAAAAATTAGGGAAAAGGCATGCACATGAAAGTAGACTCGATGATCTTCATGAAGGTATGTAACTTGATTAGGTTTGGCCCGAGATAACCTACCTTTGGTCGATGCTAAGCAAGGTTTCCTGCAGGGCGATGCAAAATGACAACAGGGGAAAAAGGCTCTGGTTGGGGGGATCTCCTCCTCCTCTGGTGCTCAAGCTCTACTCCTCATGAGCCCAGAAAGATGATAACTCGTCCTCAAGGGGTTCTTGACAAGTATATAAAGATATAGGGTTGTTTAGGGGTCCTAATGCAACTAGGAAAGGAGGGTTGCGGTTTTAGGTTGATTCCTTCCTTCTTTGAGAAATTCCTCTCCCAATTAGAGTGTGTAAGGCTTTAGGAAAATTCATACCATGGTTAGGCACGAATTTGGGTTGCCATGTAAGGCTAATTGCCTTTCAATTTGCCCTAATTGACTCTTTCTATTTTCTGCTCAATTAGGGTTACGAATTTCTAGGGTATTTTCTTGCTTGATTTTATTCTTGGATCAGAAGTTGTCCATTGGCCCAAATCTGATAATGGGTTATTAATACATGTTGTTTGAAGTCTCTCCATCATTTTTAACCTAATTTGTGATCACATTATCTACCCATGATAATGGATTTCTGACTTATTCCCTAATTACGATAATTAGTCACAATACATCTTAAACTTGGCCGATCGGATTTTCCGTTACACGAATTTCTTCATGGGTCATTTGGGTATATTATTTAAAGTTTAACTATTATTTTTATGGAATTTTACGATGTGTTCTTGCACATATGATAATGGTAATGTTTCTGTTATTTCGATAATATGGAAATTATCTATTTCTATTTATTTCAAATTTTAAATTGCTGGATTTTTTGGAGTGCTACATTAACACATTTAACACATGGCATGCTTTCACTACTATCTATACATGATAATCACTAAGCACATGATGATACATGATTCGTAAAAACTACTTGGTAACATGATCACAATTTAACATAAACATATACATGATTCTATCATGATACACATTTCATTAACCAACACATTAACATGCTTTACTAGTCCACACCACATGAATAAACATTATTAACTTGCTATTTCTTATACATTCACACTACTTTCACACACTTAACACCTTTCACACGATTTCATATATCCACATTACTTTGCAGAGGGCCACATTGCTTATTCATATTCACATTGTTTCACATAGCCGAGATGCATAGCCAAACCACCACCAAGAAGGACGCACATCACACACATATCACATACTCATCACCTGGGCATTAAAGTGACGTGGTAATTGTGCAAAACTGAGAGAAACACTCTCCACCCAAGCCAGTGGTACTTGTTCACCTCTAGGATTTTATCCTGATGCCCACATGATATCACATATCACATTGATCTTTCCTATAGGGGTTCTCTATAATACATCTTTATAGCGTTCTATGATAGCAGTGTCTCGTCGACATCATTACTCACATTAGCCACTTTATTTTTGCAAATATTCTACATGCACTTCTATATCATGCTTGTGTACACATGCACATGACATGATCTCATGCTTCAGTTCACAGAAGTACATATTACTATCTAACAATGACCAAACATGGTTAACAGAACCTAAATAGGGTACTAATGCGCATGACTTAATCACTTTTAACTTAATCATACTTAACATAGTCATTATGAATCATAAATTCAAAACAGTAGAAATCGATATCAGATCATACTCAAATTTTATCACATGTATTTTACATGGTAACATCATATATGTATTTTTTATAATTTTTAGAGTAATATAAATATTTGTATATTTAAGACAATTTTAGATATTTAATGTATTATCTTTTAAAAATGGAACTAACAGAGGAAACTCAATTTAGATAGTTGAAAACATGTCCATGGTAATCCTAATTCTAGAACAAAATATTGCAATCACTATATCATGATATATCTATTTTTTTATAAATAAATATAAGCTAAACATGCTTATTTTCACATGAACAGAAATTTAAAAAATATTATAAATAACCAAAAAATCTCTAGGCTTCACTGATCCTTCCACAGTGCTTACCATACCATGACAGGACCCACATAGCTCAAAAGTCATACACCAACCCATGAAAACTTCATCATAGAATTAATAGACGAATCTAGAAATAAATAGAACTTAACGACAAGAGATGTTGGCGGTAGCATTGACTGCAATCAATAGATGAACTAGACGATAATGAATCATGCTATCAAGTTCTTGTCTGCAGAACTTGCAGACCATCCTCAAAAGGAATCAGAAGTTGGGGGTCTAAGACACGAGACAAAAATCGATAAAAATCATAAAACCCTATGTGATAGCACATGAACGAAAACCCCAAGTTACTTGCTTTTCTAAACCTCCCCGAAGATCGATTTTTGCTTGTGAAGCCTCCTCAACCAATTCAGAGAGGTGAGTCTGCACGTCCAATCCGATCTCCATGGTCTCCCTTGGTTTCACAAATTAGCAGCCTCTTCATGTCCAGCAGCAACCTCCTCTTGCAGTAGATTGCCAAAAAAACTCCAACTCATTGGATTTGTTGGCCCACTTGGTTTGGCAGCAAGGATAGCCTAGAGGGAGGTGAATAGGATAGCTATAGAAATCTAAAATCTAAAGAACAAAATCACCACCTGAAAAACTTTGGTTAGTATAAGAACGCGTGTGCAATGAAAACTAAAAGCGTGCAGCAGAATTTAAACAAACACACAAAGAACATGGAGATTTATTCTGATTTGGCTCTTCCAAAAAAGAAGTTATATGTCTAGTCTCCAAGCAAACTCTTCAAATTTCACTAACCACCAAGTAACCTTGGTCTTCCCTTAAACAAGGGGCATAGAACACCCAGCCCCTGCTGGTCTTCTTCTCTTTCTGGGCAAGAAGGTAGGCCACTATCCAAGACAACTCTTCCCTTCTACAAAGAGGAACACTTGCACAGCAAGCCTTCTCTTCAAATAAAGAGACACACTTCTGAACACAAAAGCTAGGACCTAGATCAAGCTTAAGATAAATAATGAAATGCTTGATCTGAGACTAAGCCTAAGAAGGAAAGAGTTTACAAGAATAACTCTCTTAGGCAAACCCCCAAACTCTCTCTCACAAAATACACAAGAATTACACACAGCAAGAGAATGGAGAGAAAGAGAAAGGCTTGAAAGCTTTTGAAGACTTCTGCTTAAGGCTTCTTCTTTCTTTGAATGGGTTTGAGCTCTTTCTCTCTTACTTTGAGTGTGTATGGAGTTGAGTGCTCACTAGATGTACACTTCTTGAAAGATCTTCAAGTTTTCTCACATCTTCTTTCTTCAGCCTTTTCTTCATCCTTTTATGGAGCAGCTTGAAGAGATCCATTGGTAGATGGTTGTTGAAGTTTCTTGTCCTCTTTTTCTTCTTCTTCTTCTTCTTCTTCTTCTTCTTCTTCTTCTTCTTCTTCTTCTTCTTCTCTTCTTCTTCTTCTGCTTTCCTTCTGTTGAGTTTATGGATGTCTTGTGTCTACTAGCTACTTACTTGGAATGGAGGAAGGCCTTTCAACTGGTGCATACTTCCAAGAGTGCCAGTAGTAGGTCCAAGGTGTTGACTATGAGCAGAATAGGCCCGCAGGCAAATAGGAACATGTTAGACTAGAGATGTCTTTTGTCAGATGGCCCATACCTCTTTTGTGCAGAGGTCCATGATTTCCGTTGACATCCAGATATGTCAAGTAAGTTCCTTTTTGTTTCTTTGTAGGAAGGACGAATCCTATGAGACATCAAAAAGGTAACTTCTGTCAGAGAAATGATAAGTAAAGCATATCAAGTGCATTTGAAATTTCATTTGGCACCAAAAACATCTTGAACTACTTGAAAGCCGATCAATGTGAGTCATAACAGTAATCGATATGAAATGATGTTTATAACACTAATCGTTATATTATAATAGCAATCAGTGTGAAATATTGAAGCTATCGATGTTTGCTTAAAGACAATTGATATGTAGAGGCAATGGATGTGCAATATAACGGTAATCGATGTGAATGAAGAGCAATCGATGTTTGAATATAATAATAATTGATGTTTAATTTAAAAAGACAATCGATGTTTAAAGATAATTGATGTTCAAATTTAACAGCAATCAATGTTTAAGTTAAATGACAATCTATGTTTAAAGACCATCTATGGTTAAAGACAATTGATGTTTAAGTTAAACGGCAATCAATGTTCAAATAGTCAGCAATCGATATTTAAGGCAATCGATGTTCAAATAGTCAACAATTGATATTTAAGGCAATCAATGTTCAAATAGTCAACAATCGATATACACTTCAACTAGCGATGGAAATGGTCAGCAATCGATATGAAACAACAGCAATCGATGTTGAGATGTTTAACAATCGATATGACAATTCGACTGGACAAAATACAATGTGGTCGGTTGAAGTAGACTTCTTCGATTGGACAAGATATAACGCAGTCAGTTGAAATGAAGCTTTGGATGTGATGAAGTGAACTTCGAATGAACAGAAATTAATGTTGTCGGTCGAAGCTGAAACACACAGTCAGTCGAAGTGAACTTTGTATCTGGCTTCGAATGTGGTGAAGTGAACTTAGGATATGACGAAGTGAAACTTTGATTGATCAAGACAAAAATAAACATGACGAAGTGCCAGCTTCGGATATGACGAAGTGGACTTCGGATATGACGAAACTAGATTCGTATATGACGAAGTAAGCTTCGACCGAACATGATAAAAACATGCATGACGAAGTTGAAGCTTCGAATATGACGAACTTACAGACAATGGAAAATACAATCATCATATTAGAAAATGATATTGAATATATTAATGATAGTTATGATAATCATGAGTTTTGTTATCATCAAAATAAAAGGATAAAATATAAGAGTGGTTCAACAGGATTAAAGCCCAAGATGCTCTCTTCCTCTCTCCCACAAAATCTCTCACCCAAACTGTAAGACCCTAGGTTTTCAGGCTTGTTTGGTGTGTTATTATGTTGTTTAACTGATTCTGGCCCGGTCCCCTTAGCAACAACATAGAGTTCCATTAAGAAGGGTTAACGGCAGTAGACTGTGCCATTAATATTGGGTCAGCGATAGTGTCTTCCGCCGTTTACATATTGGGTTTGATGAGGTTTCTGGATCCCTTGAGTTAACAGCATAATCGAATGCCATCTACTTCCATCATGATGACAGGCAACCTTGACGTCAACATCTCTACGTGTAAAGTTTCCAAATCCAAATGCAACCCCGATTTCTTTGCGTGGAGAGTTCGAAAGTTCGGGTATGTTTATTGCTCTATTCCCTCTCTTGAACACGACCCAAAGCTCTATATATATGGGTTATTTCGTGAGGGATGAACCTTTGATTGGCTAGGGTTTAGGTTAGAGCTTTTGGGAGGGAGAAAGAAAGAGTTCTTGGGGGGGTTGATCCGATGAGATGGAGGCTTCTTTGACATTTTACTGCAAGTGGAAGATACTTTTAGAGGTGGTGAAGCTGCTGGTTCGTAGAGATAGCACCAAGGAAGGCCATGGAGATCGAATCAAGGCAAGGAAGTCTACCTCTTTGGCTTGGCTGAGGAGGGCTTCATCAACAAAATTTGATCTTTAGGGAGTTTTTGATAGGCAAGTAACTTAGATGTTTCATTCATATACCTATCATATAGGGTTTCTAGATTTTTACCAATTTTTGTCTCATGTCTTGGACTCTCAATTTCCATTTCTCTTGTTTTCAAGTCTACAACTTTTGCAGACAGGAGCTTGACGGCAAGGTACCCTACTGTCTAGTTCTCCTATTGATGGTAGTCGATACTGCCACCAACCCTACTTCACGACAGCAACCCTGTCATTAAGTTCTTATGTTTTTTTCTGATATTTATTTGAAGTATGTGATAATGTTTCCGTGGGTTTTGTGTATGGATCGAGTCATACGGGTCGTGTTATGGTGTGGTAAGCATTGTGTAAGAATCAATAGGATTTAGTTAATTTCTAGATGATTCTGGTAATTTTTGTAATTTCTATTCATGAGAAAATAAGTATGTTTAGTCTAAATTTAATCTTGAAAAATAGATATATCATGATATAGTGGTTGTAATATTTTGGTCTAGAATTGGGGTTACTGTGATCATGTTTTCAAATTGTTAAATTCAAATTTTCTCTATTAGCCCTATTTTTTAGTGTTAATGTAATAAATACCTGAAATCTATTTTAAATTTGATAAATATTTTCATTACTTTAAAAAATTTTAAAAATTAGATATATGGTGACTTGTGATAAAAATCTAAGAATGATATGACATCTTTTTCTACTATTTTACATTTATGAAGTATTAATGACCATGTTCAGTATGATTAAGTTAAAAGTGACCAAATCATGTGTATTAGTGCCATGTTTAGCTTTTTTCAAGCATGTTAGTCAATCTTAGACAGTAATATGAACTCTTATAACTAAAGCATGTGTTTATGGCATATACATGTGTAATTAATCATGATATTAAAGTGCATGTGGAATGTGTGGTAAATATAATGTCAATTAGACATTGTTACCATAGAAGGCTGTGGAACCGTACTGTAGAGAAGTCCTTATAGGAAGACTCAATGTGTATATGATATCTTATGGGCATCAGGATGAAATCCTAGAGGTGGACAAGTACCATTGATTAGGGTAAAGAGTTCTTCTCTCGGTTCTGCACAGTTACTAAGATTTGTCACTATTTTGCCTAGGTGACAGATATGTGATATGTGTGTCCTTCTTTATGGTGGTTTGAGCTATGTGTCTCGACTATGTGAAACTAAAATGAAAGTGATGAGCAATGTGACCATGTGCAAGTGAATGTGAATATGAGGAAATGATGTGAATATGTGAAATCATGTGAAAATGTGTAAATATGTGAATAGGATGTAAATGTGCAAGAAATAGTGTCATGTGTAACAACCCGGCTGTGGACGTGCTTAAAACCACAAAGAGCAATCAAAAAGATTCTAGAATATGATATGAAGAAGAAAGATGTGAATGTGAAAAAAGAAAGAAGAAAGAGAGTGTGTATGTGCACAATATATGGAGTGTGATCGTCAGGCAACACATAGGTGCCAAAGGAGATAGAGAAGGATATGTACTTACCTTCACTCGAAGAAAACGCGAGATTTGGATGTGGGTTGACTCTTACTTCCTCAATCGGCCGGCCGACAAGGAAGACTTTGACTTTTGGTTACCTTGTAAAAAACAAAGACAATAAATAAGTGAAAGCAATTATTAGCCCAAGTTGTGTAGTATCAAAATTCTAAAGATTCAAATGAAAGGGAAAACATGAACTTGAACCACCTTGTGTTGGTGTTTTAAACCCCTAAAGAAATTTGGTATGAGTTGAATGATGTGTGTGAATGAAGAAATCAAAGAAATAAATAACTATGTGATGGTGTAATGCATGCATTAAGAGAGGGAGGAAAATTAAAGCAAATGAAATAAGAAAAAAGGGTTGAAGGAATCTGAGAGGCGTAGTAGCAAAGGTTTAGGGGCACTGAAGAACTCTTCTCCACGCTCCAATTGATGCCCACTTGCTGTGGAAGTCTGATAGCACTGCCTCATAATTGGGAGAGCACTTCCAAGCAAGCTTGAGAGGCTCTCTCTTCAAACTCCTAGAGTCTGAAGGGTCTAGAACGCAGCAGGGCTTCCCCAGTACTCAAGTGAACTCCCCTTTAAAAAAGGTGGCCTCAAGGTTCTTTTTATAAGAATCAAACTTTGAATCGCGACGGGTTCAAAGGTTGCCATTTAAATAAATCATGTCGAATCAAACCGTCGCATTTAAAAACCATTCCAAATTTCGACTAACGATTCAAATATGACAATTAAGAATCGCGACCAACCAAGCCGTCGCACATTAAAACATTTCCATAATTCGACTGATGCTTAAAATGTTAGCAATTATGAATTGCAACCAATGGACTGCCACACTTATGAGTTTCCAATATTGATTGGATTCTTACCAAATTTTGTGAATAGAAAGGATAATGCGCGACAACTAGGGGAGCCATGCTTTTGAAGAAATCTATTTTTTATTGTGATTCCATTTTGTCAATAAAGGAAACTCTGAAACGTGTCCACTTAACCAGATGTGGACCAATTTGGCAATAAAACCTTGCTAAAAACCATTTTGGAAATTGCCAAAATTCGAATATGGTAACTTGAAATCGCGACATCTTGAGTGATCGCAAATCTTGATAGTATTTCAGTCAGAGTATGAATCTTAATTGCGATAGATTGACCAGACATAGATACCTTTTGAATTGAAACGCGGCAGTTGAGCCCGTCGCGGATCTTGAAGCTTAAATAGACCCCACTAGGTCCACAATGAAAATTCAAAAAAAATCCTAGAAAAATTCAAAAAAAAAAAACTCAAATGATTAATTGAAGAGAGCCGCATTGAGGCATTATAGTATAACATGAAATTTACTTAGTATGCTGTCAAATTTGGTGTGTCTACACCGGCCTCCCGACTAGGGACCGCGGATCCCACGCCGCCATCACAGATCCGAAGATCCAGAAGGGTTAGAAGAATAGTCTAGTGACATAAGTACTGAATTCAAATAATTATAACAGTCTATACAATATAGAAGAGTATATACAACATGTTTCAAATAAAAGCACAGGTACAAGAAGAAAGATGCAGTTCTTAAGGGGCATACCCCGAGGACTTGTGAAACACAGCTCTCAGCTCACTCCAATATAAGAGCTCACACACTCATGCTCTCACTATTGCTGGCAACACACGGTGCCACTAAATACCTCTGCAACTGTCCGACACCGAGCTCCTGTGATGACGAGCCCTTAGATGAAGAGAGTAGGGGGTTAGCCTTACGAACAAGGCCCAGTAGGGATTATCAGTCCCTTACAGGCCAGAGCAACAGGAACTCCAGAAAGCAGTGAACTAGCTATGCTAGAAAGCAATAAACTAGGAAACAACAAGGCTAGCTACTACAAAATAACCGAAACGGAACAACACCATGACCACCAACTAGGGTCGGGCCACACACGACCACCGCAGAACCAGTGGAGTCAGGCATCACGTGGAAGTATCCCTCGATCCACACCTCGAGATAGGGAGATAATGAAAACCATGGAGCAACCACATGAGAACATAGCCTCACCGCACAAGCACAGACAACCCAGACCCCCACGAGGTCGGGAAGCCATACAACACCAATCGGACCTCGAACATACCACGAGGTCGGCGCACCACACACGAACATGCACAGGAGCCACCACAAATGAACACTCAGGGAATGGAGACAACGAGAAAGCACACAAGTTGGAAGCCACCCAACTCCATCCCTCAGTATACCAACCAAGGATGGGAACGCACTTGCGTAAGCCCTCAGGCTGCTAGAAAAGTTGGGGGCCCAACTCAGAGAGAGAACAAGAAAAAGACACACAAACTACGATACAACGGAAAGCACAGGGCACCACAACTAGGTGCCGAACCAACAACACCCTCTGAAGCTAAGCACAGCCAGGCTATAACTGGCGTGTAGGCTAGAGCAATGGGCCATGTAGGAAAACATGTCGAAAGGAAACACCATCACAACAACAGCAACCACACCACCACCACTGGCAGTTGAGAGCACCCATAGGCTACTCACTGCTTGCCAACTAGCTACTGTTTACAACCTACTTGGAAGAGTGAGGCTAGGAGCCACCACAAGAGCACACCATAAGAACAACAACAACTGTAGCCTGGCCAAGCTGCAGCCCCATGCCTAGCAACCACTATGCAGCTCCGGAACCACGTAGGGAGAGGCAATAGGAGAACGAACTGTCTGGGCCGTGCGGAGAAGAAAACTCCACAACGACCTAGGCATCCCACCCCAGCTAAGTGTGTTGAGTCCCTTGTTTGATGATGCCAAAGACCATGTCTAACTATGATAAATAATTCACGTAATTAAATAAATATGTTCTAATAAGTTTATACTCATAATAGGTACTATCAATTGCACAATGATCAAACATGTGTCGACGCAAGTTGTAAATTAGGTCGACGTAGGTAGTTCCTCCAGCAAGAACTAGACGGAAAAGAATACAGGAGGTCGATGCAAGATAGAAATCAGGTCGACATAAGTAGTCCTTCTAGTGAGCCTGTTCTGAAGATAAACACAGGAAGTCGACGCAATTCTGCCATGAGGTCGACACAAGTGATGGATTTAGTGGGAATAATCAAGTAATACTAAAGTGTGTCAACATAGTGCACAAGACGTGTCGACACACATAACTTGTTCTTTCAGCGGAAAGGTGCAAGTGCCAGCGTGTCAACTTTGGGCACATGATCTGAGGCCCAATCATTGGAGATTCCTCGACACATTACACAAGGTTCTGGAAGAGTGCTTTTGGTGGCAAAAATTCCCCTAACAAATTGGGGATTCGTAGGGGCCCACTTGGAGATTCCCTACGCCGATCAAAAAGGTATTGGGTGCCATTCTGAAAAAGGGTGCAACAAGGAAAAAGAATAAAAGAAGCAGAGCTCCAGAGAAGAAGAGCGAAACACCTCTGAGAGGATTCTTTTTGAAGAAGAAGACTGTTGCAATGATGTTGCACCAGATGAAGCCTCGCCACTACCATATCTGCCGAAGTAAAGGTAGAGAATCGAAAATATCATCTGATTCAAGGCAATCAACTTTCAAGTGCTCTAGGAATTCAATGGGCGATGAATTCAAGTCTGATGAGCCATAATTCAAGCTTGGAGAGATGAATTGATCAGATCAAGAGATCCACCACCAGACTGCTGCCAGAGTGTTTGATTAAACTCTTCTCATTCGTCCATTTATCTTGTGTAAACTTTGTTTTATTTCTCCTACTGGAGTTAGGAGTGTAGATCCTGCACCTGAGAGTGTGAGGATTGTGAGATCTATGAGATCTTGAAGCTGTGAATCAGCGGATAAGCTGTGGGATAGCGTTTGTTTGAAGCTGTGAATCAGCGACTGTGTGAGAGTCTCAATATTTGATTTGCTCTCAGTGAAGCCTCACTTGGTTGAAGTGAGGGGTGGATATAGGTCTTTGTCTAGGAGCCAAACCACCTAAAAATTCTTCTGTCGTCTGTGGTTTGCTATGTTTCTATTCTTCTGAATCTTCAGTGTTTTCAATTTTGCATTCTTAAGTTCTTAAGGGGTAAATCTATTCACCCCCCCCCTCTAGATTTCCATTTCCTCTACCAACACGTGGTATCAGAGCAAGGTTCTCCAGTCTATTGGTTTAACAACCAGGAGAATTTGAGTGAAACGGATCAAAGAGGATTTATGGCAGAAGGCCATTCTGTGAACAAACCCCCCTACTTTGATGGAACTAACTATACCTATTGGAAAACTCACATGTAGGTTTTTCTAAGAGCTCAAGATCATCAAATCTGGAAGGTGGTTAGCAGTGGATCATATGAGCTTCCAAAGAATGAATAAAAATGGACATTGGAACAAATCAAGAAGTCAAATGCTAACTGGAGTGCAATGAACATCATGCAATGCTCCCTTCATCCAACGGAGTTTTCAAGAGTTTCCTCATGTGCCACCGCCAAAGAAGTATGGGATCGTCATATGGTAATTTACGAAGGTACTTCTTAGGTAAAGGAAACCAAAGCTAACATGTTAATTTCTGAGTATGAGGCTTTTAAAATGAACAATGATGAAACCATCTCAGAGATGTATGGTAGATTAACTCTACTGACTAATGGCTTAAAGAGTCTAGGAAAAACATATACTGAGTATGAACTTGTTAGAAAAATTCTTAGATCCTTGACTCCAATATAGCATACAAAGGCTACTGTAGTTGAAAAGTCTAAGAATTTGTCTACTACAACTATTGATCAATTGATTGCTCATTAATGACCTATGAATTGGCCTTGAAAAGAACAGAAGAAGATGTAAAGCAAAAGAAACCATTGGCCCTCAAGGCAAGTCCAAGCATTAAAGAAGGTTCTGAGGGAAGTGAGTCATCCAGCTCAGAAGATGACTCAGGTGAGTTTGCACTCCTAACAAGGAAGTTCAGAAAATTCTTGAGAAAAGAAGGTAAAGGATTTCTTGAAGGAAGACCTCAAGTAAGCAGTTCTTCAAAATTTAAACAATTCATGAATAGAAAGTCTGATAGAATTGTTTGTTGTAATTGTAGGAAACCTGGGCATGTCAAATCTGAATGCCCTGATACTCAGAAGAAAACTCACACCAAGTGGATGAAGAACAAGCCCAAAGCAATGATTGGAACCTAGACTGAGAAGGAAGAAGATGAAGAAGAAGTGAGCTCAGAAAATGACGAAACAGATACCAAAATTTGCTTGATGACAAAGGGAGGAGAAGAAGAGGAAGATGAGGTAATGTCTCCTTTTAAAGATTTTTCACTTAGTGATTGGGAAAAGGTTTATTTTGAACTACTTGACCAATTTTGAACTGCTTGACCAATACGATGAGGTAAAAAGAGAACAAAATTCTTAAAAGGAAGATGAATCATATTGTTCATGACACATCAATGAAAGAAAAGAATGAGGAGCTTGTGAAAGAAGTTTGTGAATTAAAAGAGAATATTGAAAGATTAAAGTTAAAGGAAATTAAACATGAAAATGAAATGAAACTTTTTGTGGAAAAGTACGATGCAATCAAGAATGTCAACAATGGAATGAAGAAAGAAATTGAAGAACCTCAAAAGAAAGTCTCTAAAGAACAAGAAGCTTTGGAAATATTTGTTAGTGGTAAAAATAATATGGATGCTCTGTTTGTGATAAATGCATAATTATTGATGATAATCATGATATTTTATTATCTAATGGTCCTTAGTTTGACATTAATCAATTACTATTTTATTACAAAAATGATAATTTGATTAAATCTTTGTATGTGTTTTGTTTGCAGGATAATGGGACACTCAACAAGGATTTGCTAATGGACCAAGATGGATTTAGAGATAATGAGGATAGATTCTAATTTTAAAATATTTTTTCCTTTCCCTCTCTCTTTTTCTTTTCAATTTTCAAAACTCTCTCTCATTTTAAAATCCCTCTCTATTTTCAAAACCCTTCCCCTTAATTCTCTCTTCTTTCTATCTATATTGTAAAGACTCTTTATCTCTCAACCTCTCTCATTCCCATCTTTACCTCCTCTCTTTCTCTCTCTCCCTTTCCCCCTTCTTCTTTCCCCTCTTCTGCGATCTCCTCTTCTTCCCCCTTCTCTTCTTCCTCTTCTTCTTTCTCCCTCTCTTTCTTCCTTCTCTCTCTACTCGCTCAGGTCTGCTCTCATGGACGGCCAGGACATCGCCCGTCTGCCCCTGCTGCCAGCGCCAACACTTGCTCGCGCCCGCCCGGCGCCTGCCTGCTCAGTGCCCGCGCTGCTGCCGCCTGCCGTCTGCGCAGTGCCCAAGCCCACAGGCCCCCAGGCCACCCCGCGGCCAAGCCGCTGCTTCTCCTTCCCTTTCACGCTGCATGCATTTGCATGCAACGTGAAGGAGGCATGTCCCATTCTTCTTCGCGGTTACTGTATCACTGCCACAGTAACCGCGAAGCTACAATAGCGGGTGCACCTTCTTCCACCTTTCTCTTCTCTCTCGCCTCCCTCTTTCTCATCTCTCTTCTCTCTCTTATTCTCCTCTCTTCTGCACCCTTCTCTTAGTCTCTCACTATTTTATTAAACTCTCTCTCTTTCTATATCCTCTCTCTCTATCCCTCATCATCACGCCTAAGGAAAAGATTTGTTGGGGCCACCATCATTCAAAGGTCAGGACGAGCCGTGCGATCGTGCAACGCCGTGTGGAGACTCCATCTAGTCAAGGATCTTCTAGTCTCATTTGTTCATTAGCATTAGATGTCTTTTGTTATTCATGTACTTTGTTATTGAATATTTGTTTGATTAATGGAGTTTGTTTAACATTTTATCTCTCTCTACTCTACTCTTTATCTCTCTCAATCACTCTCTAGATTAGATTTATTTCATTCATCGTAGTTTATATTATCATCTTATTTTCCTAAACAAAAACTCAAGTTTTCAACTCTAAAATCTATTTCCCGGTGGATACGACTTGACTCTCACCACTTAACTATTATTAAAATATTTTTGTGCAAGCCGATAATTTTAAGATTGTTAGCCACATGTTTAACGACGCATTTGTGGGCTATCAGTTAGGAACAAATGTGAATTTTAACAAAAAAGGGTTAGAATTCAACCTCACAAGGAAAAAGGAAATTGGAATGAAAACAATCATTTTTGTTTCCACAACTAGCTTAAAAGCCCCTACCTTAAAAAATAAACAAAATGAAAAAATGCCTTAGAGAAATGGGAAAAAGAAAGATGCAAGAAATTCTTCAAATGAAAAATCCAAAGGGAAAGGCAAGATCGACACTGGGTACAAATAAGGTCGACCCAGTTCAAACATGAAGACTACTGGTAGTCAAGAACGTCGACACCCTATGTATACCAGGTCGACACAGATGCCTCACTTGAACCAATATTGGCAACCAAATGATTAGGCAGATCGACACACTCATATGGTTGGTCGACACTCCCATTTTCCAGAACCTAGGGTATCTCTAGATGGACTTGGTAGGTCGACACAACACCTTTAGGGTGTCGACACATCCTCAGACTTTTGCAAGACCCAGTCATCCAAGATACTCTAGGTGGATCAACAGTTACAACAAACCGTGGAATTTTCATTGGGGCAACAAATTTCAACTTAAAAACAATTTTCCTAGTGTGAAAAAGAATAAAGCTCTAAAAAATTTTAAGAACAAGAAAAAGAATGAAATAAAAAAGAAAGTCAAAAGCAACACTTATTCAACAACAAAAAGGCAAGTATAGATTCCAAAAGTATGTTATTATGTGCAGTTGAATTAAGTGATTTGAAGGGACCCAAATGTGCTTGGGTTCCAAAGACTCTTGTTTACAATGTTTTGCAGGAATGTCTTACAGCAGTGCACAACAAGTAGGGGTGTTCACGGTTCGGTTCGGTTCGATTTCTCTATTTTTGGGAGAAACCGAACCAAACCAAACTTACTGTTTGAACCAAACCGGTTCGGTTCAAACCGAAATATAACATTTTAACATTTTTAAATATTTTATGGCATTTTGGCAAAAATCTGTTAAAAAGGGGTTTTTTTTTGCAGTCGCGAGTTTCGAACTCGAAACCGCCAGGCGCGTGGAGGGCGCGCGAAGCCGCCCTCCACTGCGCTACCTTCTTTTTTTTGTTTAATTCTATTATTTATATAATTATATATAGGTATTTGGTTCATTTCGATTTTCCAGCCAAAAACCGAACCGAACCACCCAGCCCATGAAACCGAACCGAACCGAACCGGCCGGTTCGGTTCGGTTTTTTCGGTTGGACCATATTTTGCACAACCCTAACAACAAGTTGTATCTTAACAGTGGTTGTTCAAGACATATGACAGAGGACAAGAGTAAATTTTGCTTATCGGTTGAAAAGCAAGTTGGACAATTGACCTTTAGTGGCATCAACAAAGGCAAGATAGTTGGATCAAGAAAAGTTGGTAAGAATATTTCCAATTCTATTGATGATGTTCTTCTGGTAGAAGGATTGGAATACAACCTCTTAAGTATAAGTCAACTCTGTGACAAAGGACATAAGGTAACGTTTGACTCTCTTGTTTGCACCATATTTGAACCAAATCAGACTCTGTCAAATTTTATGGTAAGAGAGTTAACAATGTGTACAAAGTTGACTTAGATGATCCTAAAAATGATAATTATGTCTTGTTGCTAACAAGAATGATCTTGTATGTCTTTGGCATCGTAGACTAGGCCATGCTAGCTACAATATACTGCACAAACTGGTTAATTCAACATGGTTAAAGGGTTACCAGAAATATATTTTAAGCAAAATAACAAGATTTGTGAAGCTTACACTCAAGGTAAGCAAACTAGAAAATCTTTCAAAAGTAGATCTAAAAATCAATCTTCCAAACTTTTAGAACTCATTCACATGGATTTGTTTGGACCCACTTGCACTACTAGTCTTGATGAAAAAATGTTTGGCTATGTGCTTGTTAATGATTTTTTAAGATTTACTTGGGTATTCCTTCTTACTCACAAAAGTGATGCTTTCATGGAACTTCTGGAATTCTTTAAGAGAATCACGAAAGAAGGACAATTTAAAATTATTTCAATAATGTCTGATCATGGTGGGGAATTTGAGGATTCTGACTTTGATAATTTTTGCAGAAATGAAGGAATTACTCACAAGTTTTCATCCCCAAGAACTTCAGAGCAAAATGGAGTTATTGAAAGAAGAAATAAAACCCTGGTTGAAATGGCCAGGACAATGCTGGTAGAAAGCGGACTACTAAGAAGGTTTTGGGCAGAAGCAGTAAATACTTCTTGCTACATAATAAATCGAGCATTGGTAAGGCCATTTAGCAAGAAAACCCTATATGAACTGCTAAAAGGTAAGAAGCCCTCCATTGCCCATTTCAAAGTCTTTGACACAAAATGTTTTATTTTAAATAATGATAAAAAAGATTTGGACAAATTTGAACCCAAGAGTGAATGGGTATTTTTCTTTGGTATTCAAGTCACTCTAGAGCTTATAAAGTATTTAATGTTAAAAATTAAATTATTGAAGAATCTCCTCATACAATCTTTGATGAATTTAATGACAACATTTGCAGGAAAGAAGATGATAGGGAATTCTTGGAAAGTAAGGAGTCACACGATCTTCAACAGGAAAATTCAAGCTCAAATGAGAATCCAGGTAAATCTGATGACAAGAATCATCAACTACTAATGAAGATAAGATGCCAATAAATATCAGAATGCTTAGAGATCATCCTCTAGATAAATTGGTAGTCAGCATGACTCTACAAAAACTAGATCTCATTTTAAGTTTATTGAAGAAATGGATCAAACTACTCTTGTCTCTCAAATGGAACCCAAAAATATTGAAGAAGCTTTAAAAAATGAATTCTGGATCAATGTCATGCAAGAGGAACTAAATCAATTTGAAAGAAATAAAGTGTGGCATTTGGTTCTAGACCCACTTCACATAGTGTTATTGGAACAAAATGGGTATTCGGGAATAAAAATAGTAAAGAAGGGAAAATAATAAGAAATAAAGCTAAATTAGTTGTAAAATGCTATAATCAAGAATTTAGAATTGATTTTGAATAGTCGTTTGCTCCGGTAGCTAGAATAGAGGCCATCAGAATTATGCTTGCTTTTGCATATTCTCATAACATAAATCTTCAACAAATAGATGTTAAAAATGCCTTTTGGAATGGTCTAAGAAAAGAAAAAGTTTTTATTGAACAACCTCCCGGCTTTGAATGTTTTGAATTTCCTAACCATGTGTTCAAGCTTGATAAGGCTCTCTATGGACTCAAGTAGGCCCCTCGGGCATGGTATGATAGACTGAGCTCATTTCTTACAGGTAAGGGATACGTAAGAGGTAAGGTTGATCAAACCCTTTTCACAAAAGTATAGAAAAATGATATCCTTATTGAACAAGTTTATGTTGATGATATTGTGTTTGGCTCAACAAAACTTCATGTGTAAAGAATTTACAAATCTCATGACCAATGATTTGAAATGAGGTTAATGGGAAAATCGAAATATTTTCTTGGACTGCAGATTGCACAACTAAGGACGGAACATTCATCAATCAATCAAAATACATCTTGGAGCTGCTGAAAAAGTACAATATGAAAAATACCAAGGCTTGGCAACTCCAATGAGCACCACAACTAGTCTAGATGCGGATTTGAAAGGTAACATGGTAGATGCAAAAATTTACAGAGGTATGATTAGATCCTTGCTCTATCTTACTGCATTTAAGACTGATATTCAGTTCTCAGTGTGTATGTGTGCTAGATTTCAGGCAAGTCCTAGAGAATCCCATATGAGTGTTGTAAAGAGAATCTTCATATATCTTGTAGGAACTTATGTGTTGGGATTATGGTATCCTGCATCTTGTGAATATAAGTTACTTTCTTATTCAAATGTGGATTATACTGGGTGTAAATTGGATAGAAAAAGTGCTAGTGGCTATTGCCAATTTTTGGGAGGGTGTTTACTCTCTTGGGCTTCCAAGAAATAACACTCGGTTTCCCTCTCTATTGTAAAGGTAGAATATGTTGTTGTAGGGAGTTGTGGTACTCAAGTGTTATAGATTAAACATCAACTCCAAAACTACCAAGTAGATCTTGGATGTGTTCCAATTATGTGTGATAACACTAGTACTATAAATTTGGCAAAAAATCCAATCAAGTACTCTAGAAATAAGCACATACAAATTAGACGCCATTTTCTAAGAGATGAAGTCAGCAAAAAAAATTTTGAATTACATTTTATTGAAACATCAAAACAAATTGATGATATTTTGACAAAACCTCTCTGCAATGAAAAATTTTCATCTTTAAGAAGAGAACTTGGTCTTTGTATGATTAATTGATTGACTGAAACTTGTTCATTTGATTAAAACCATGATGTATTATATATCTTGAATCTTCGATATATCAAATGGTGACTGTGGAAGGATAAGCAAGGATTGTCTGGAAACTTTCACTAATGTGTGAGAAAATTTCTTCGCCAAGTACCAAGAATCATGTGATATATGATACAATTTGTATGAACTGCTTCATTCATGGTCATTGCACATTATTTATTCTTTCACAATGCACACAGTGAGGGGGAGAATTTTCTTTCAATAGTTCAAAAATGTCATGAACTCATGCTTGGAGAATTAAAAGTTTATGTGAAAAGTGCAAAACTAGTTCAAATTATGGCAAAAGTGCTGGCTAAGCTGAATGAGTTGTGGACATATAGAGGTTAATGTCAAAGAATTCAGAAAAACTGAGAACTAGTCTAAATAAGGTCAACACTGCTGGATGTTGTGTCGACACACTCTCTAATGATACTTGATCTTTGTCAATCCTTGATCTTTGATTCACTCAAATTCCTGCTTTGAATAAATTATCTCTGATCTTAATAAATTCACTCATTGAGAGATAGTATTCAATTGATGAATTTTGGTCAAGCGCATCAATTCAGGGGGAGTTAAAGGTTTTTTTCTCACTTCTCAATTACTCCTGAAATAATCTAGTGGTTTGAGGCTTATAAATTCATAGGTTGAATTTTAAATCTTCTAGAAAATATCAAAAGTTATGAAATAGTTTTAAAACACTTAGGAAATTCTATTCCCACAATTATGTAATTCATCTGAAATAAGGCCTCTTTGGTTGAAAAATAACAAAATAAGTATTGTTCTTAAACATCAATAGTCATAAAGTAGGCTAAGAATAAAAATCATGAAAAATAACTTGTCTTGGTAGAGCAATGACTTAGTCTTAGAGCGACTGCATCTCTTTACAAAAAGCGAAGAAAAATGTATGTCATGAAGAACCTGATTATCTCTGTTCTGAGGGATTAATGAAATTGTAAAAAAAAATTGTGCTAAACTGAGTAACTGGGGATTCTGGCGTCTAAACAATGTGTATCCTCACGTCAAAAGGTTTACACACAATCTTAGTGGCAGGATGCCTATCTAACTTGAGTAATCAAGAACTCTGGTGTATAAAAAGTATGAGCTCTTGCATGAAAAGGTTATGATATGGTTGAATGCTCTTTTCAAAGTTTCTCATAAAAATAAAATCCTCAAGTGAAATTGATGATTCTTGCCTATGGAAAATTTCTAGTTGTTTATTTTCAATACTAATTGAAATTTTTCCTAAAGATTCTTATAAATCATGGAATATCAGATTAAAAGGAAGGAAAGTATTTCATGTGTTTTATCTCTACTTAATAAGTCTCAGGATTATTTTTCAATTTTTTAATGGTCAAACTGATGTTTATAATTTTCAAACCATTAATTCGAAAAAAGGGGGGAAATTAAATGGAGTTCAGAAAGATGACTTTAATTCCATAATAATTCCTAAAAGAGTTAATAAGATCATATTCCTCATGATTGAA
The DNA here is from genome assembly GCA_014218235.1 of Colocasia esculenta. NCBI lineage: Eukaryota > Viridiplantae > Streptophyta > Magnoliopsida > Alismatales > Araceae > Colocasia > Colocasia esculenta. Next base: position 158,429,058 of record CM024760.1, on the reverse strand, counting down.
TTCTTTCTGTCAATCTTCTAATCCTTGGTCAACGCACTTGAATTGCTATGTCGACGCACATTAGCTCACTTTACTATAGCTCTTGTTTAAGTTCTGGTGAACCGTCAGTTCACTATACCTTTTCCTAGGGCAGGTCGACGTGATCTCTTCAAATTCCTCCAATCGCACTAGACACACCTGCCTGATGTTCATTTCTATCTCACATTTCTTCCTTCTCCCACCTCTAGAAGCACCTTTCTTCTCCTATGATGTAATCCTTCGTCTCTAGAGAAGCATCTCTTTCCTCTCCAGCGAGGTAGTCGTTTTCTCGTTTTCTCTGTTGCAATGGTACCCAAACTTCAACCTCGAAGGGGTGAGAAGGCAAAGGCTGCACAACCAGGAATAGTGTTCAGAGAGCCCTCTGAGGGCAAAACCAAGGTCAGATATGATCCTGCAATGCATCTGACTCCGTAGAAGAGAAAAGCACCAACACCATTCTTCTCAAGTCAACGATTATCTTACCCAAGAATGGCTAAGGAGAAGGCCCTGTCAAAAGGGAAAAAGAAGAGTGAATACATCGAACTCAATAGCTCTGAAGAAATGGAAAGCCATCGATCAGAGAAAGGTCAGACTGAAGAGTCCAATTCTAAGGCAAAGGATTCCATCTCCACATCTCCAGTAGTCGCATCTAGGGCTAACTCTGGCTCAAAAGAAGATGAGGAATCAGATAATCTTGTGATTGGTGGTGTCAAAGAAGGTCATGTATCTGAAGAAAATAATGAAAATGGAGTAAATGATATAGAGGCTAAAGAATCAGACAGTGAAGAGGAGGAGGATAGTGAGGGTCCATCAACCAAGGGCACAACGGAATATCGCCAAATCCTTAAGCCCATAGTAGTTGATATTGCTGATGAAGGTATAAAATCAGCTTTTCCAGAATTACTTGACCTCTTTGAATTTCAAGGATGGGCTAATTTCATTAGTGAACATAATATTTTACATCCAAAATTTGTCCAACAATTCTATGTGAATTTAGAAAGTAATAAAAATGTTCTAGTGACTAAGGTCAAAGGGGTTCCCATCAACTTGTCTCTCAAGTTTGTAGGAGAAGCTTTGGATATTCCTGTTGTTGGAAAGAAATACATTCAGTTCACATTTTTCCTTCATGAAGCATATACACTAATGACTGGAATTGAGCATGACAAGGATAACTTTGAATAGACATGTTTTAATGCCAATAGATTCCCTCCTTTGAACAAAATGCTTCATCATATGCTCACAACCATTTTGACACCTCAAGGAGGAGGAAGAAGTAGGGTTACTAGAGTTCAACGATTCTTACTTACTGCCTCCTAAAGAAAATTCAAGTTAATATGGCTAAGGTATTTTGTCAAATTGTGCATGAGACCACAAGGAGAGAGTTAAGAAGATGTTTGTCTTATGCTGGTCATTTGACTGCAATTTTCAAAAAGACACATATACCACTTGAAAATGAGAAATTTCAGTCTATTCTAAAGTACAACATGTACTGCCCAGCAAATATCATGAAATTCATGAAATTCAAGCTAGAGGGAAACAAACTGGTCAGAGGACCACCTCCTCCACAAACTCTTCCAGTTGTGGAACAAATTGAAGAAGAGCCCCAGGTGGACCAACCACCTACTGAAGGACATCAAGGGTCAGAAGGCCAACAACCATCAACACCTTGCTATGAGCCAGCACCCTATAGTCCTCTGCCACCAGATGATGATGATGATCAGGCAGTACCTGAACAAAGGATAGAAAACATCACTCAAGCAGACACAACTCCTGTTCAGCCTGCCAATATCTCCGCTTCATCCATTGAATTTGTCATTCCACCTCAGCTAGTTTAGTTTCTCCAAGAGCAATTTGACAAGATGAATGATTCAATGGAAAAAGTGAATTATATGGTTGACCATCAGACCAACAAGTTTGAAGAAAGAATGGAAATTCTTGAAAAACAAATGGAGGTAACATTGACAAACAAAAGCAAACTGCTGGATTTACAAACCTTAGGTTAAATATGCTTATTGAAAAAATAGCTGAAATGTGCAATCATTGCCTATTCTCACTCACACATATTTGACAAATTACAAACAATTGAGTCAATGTTAACAGAAGGTGGTGATAAGCTCAATGATATCCAAGTTCTCAAACATTCTTATAGTCAGATGGCTGAAAGTTTAAACATGCTGAGGGATTACCACATCACACTGATTGGGAAATTTCAAGAAATGAAGACAGATTTTGCCAAAAGACTAATTGCTTGCACTAGTTTCAAGTAATTTGGAAAGGATGAAAGAAACTCTGCATACAAAACTTCATGTTGTGCAACATTACTTTGGCAACAACTATGATGATCTTGATGCCTATTTGGCAAGGATTGAAGCTAAACTCTTTGCTAGTTCTTCTGCACCTCCAGATCCATCAGTGTCATAGAGTATCAGGCCCCTCTTTTGATGATGTCAAAGGGAGAGAGAATGTAATTTCATATCATATTTAATGCAATAGGTTGGGAACACACACACGAATGTCATCTTTTGCATTTTACTTGTGTGTATGAACTTTTGGAATATAATACAACTTGATGTTTGTTCCCATATCACTATTGATTTTGTGTATCTGAATATTATGGATGAGATTGTGATGAATTGGGTTGTATGAGTATTTGCACAATTTTCAAGAGGAATTATATATCATAGTTGCCATAAAAAAAAGGGAGTTTGTTGAGTCCCTTGTTTTGATTATGTCAAAGAACATGTCTAACTATGATAAATAATTCACATAACTAAATAAATATGGTCTAATAAGTTTAGACTCATAAAAGGTACTATCAATTGCAAAATGATCAAACATGTGTCGACGAGAGTTGTAAATCAGGTAGACGCAGGTAGTTTGTGCATCGATGCAGTGCACAAGATACGTCGACACACATCATAACTTGTTCTTTTCTAGCGAAAAGGTGCAAGTGCCAGCATGTCAACTTTGGGCACATGATTCGAGGCCCAATCAATGGAGATTTCTTGGCACATTACACAAGGTTTTGGAAGAGCACTTTTGGCTACAAAAATTCCCCTAACAAGTTGGGGATTCGTAGGGGCCCACTTGGAGATTCTCTGACGCCGATCAAAAAGGTGTTGGATGTCCATTCTGAAAAAGGGTGCAACAAGGAAAAAGAAGAAAAGAAGTAGAGCTCCATAGTAGAAGAGTGAAACACCTCTGAGAGGATTCTTTCTAAAGAAGAAGACTGTTGCAATGATGTTGCGCCAGATGAAGCCTCGCCACTACCATATCTGCTAAAGTAAAGGCAGAGTATCAGAAATCTTATCTGATTCAAGGCAATCAACTTTCAAGTTCTCTAGGAATTCAATGGGTGATGAATTCAAGTCTGATGAGCCACAATTCAAGCTTGGGGAGATGAATTGATCAGATCAAGAGATCTACCACTAGACTGCTGCCAGAGTGTTTAATAAAACTCTTCTTATTTGTCCATTTGTCTTGTGCAAATTTTTTTCCTTCTTTCAATCTTCATATACTCTGTTTGATTGCTCCTACTGGAGTTAGGAGTGTAGATCCTTCACCTAGGAGTGTGAGGATTGTGAGATCTATGAAATCTTGAAGCTGTGAATCAGTGAATAAGCTATGGGTTAGCGTTTGTTTGAAGTTGTGAATCAGTGACTGTATGAGAGTCTCACACATTTGATTTGCTCTTAGTGAAGCCTCACTTGGTTAAAGTGAGGGGTGGATGTAGGTCTCCGTCTAGGAGCCGAACCACCTAAAAATTCTTGTGTCATATGTGGTTTGTTGTGTTTCTATTCTTATGAATCTTCAGTTTTTTCAATTCTGCATTCTTAAGTTTTTAAGAGGTAATTCTATTCACCCCCCTCTAGATTTCCATTTCCTCTACCAACAAAGTGAGCACTACAAATGACTCAACATCGCTGTCCAACCACTGTTTTCCCCTCTGCCACTAGAGTCACTAAACTCAAGCATGCCCGTAGCCTGAAGTACTCCCTCAACGGGCTCACGGGGACTGGGGGCCCCAGGAAACAATGAACAACCCCCCAACAAGACAAGCCCTTAAGTTCCGAGTACCAGGTGAATAGAGAATAGGCGGGGCAAGCACAACAACAAAGCACACAACTAGCTTGTAACCCTCAACAAGCCCAGCAAGCACGAAGCACACACGGACCCACCTCTCAAGACTCTCGAGAGGGCTGTCAAACACCACAAACACGCACAACTCAACCAGAAGCTCAGCGGAATAGAAGGAAGGGTACGCAGCAGCATAGGTAGCCGGAAGGCAGCACAACGGCTGTCACCACCAGTGGGGACAACCAGTGAGTCGCCTTTACAACACGACAACTAGGGCACTATCACGTCCCGACATTTAATATTTCCGTAAAATGCCGAGACGCGACGGAACGGGAAATCGGGAGCAAGTTAAAATTTTATTTTTCTTCGAGCAAGAATTGCTCGGGGCCGTGGCCAAAATAAAATATAATGGATAGTTGTCCCTTGAAGTGGGGGTAATTACATGATCCTCACAAACTGTAAGTCGAAGGTCGGACATGACAAGTGTTGATCTCTCTGCACACAATTCCCGTTGCCCCGCCTTCTAGAACTGATGCATACCTGGAAAAAGAGTAGGTATGAGCAGTCTTGCCCAGTAGGATTTATCCTTTAATAATAAGAAATAGATGTTGGAATCAAGGAAATTTGTTGCACAGGAGGATAACAAATAACAGTGTTCAAGAAAAGGAAGAATAATGTAATTCAAGATGTACAGTATTAAATCATGCAAGATTAAATCGATACAATAATGAACTGAATCAAAACAACGAGTATCAGGCGCATAATGACATGCGATCATTATCAAATGTGTAATCAGTATCTGGCAGTCCAGTGAATACATACTAACAGTAAGTGCAACTCAGTTATGTCATGCTGGTGGGAAACAATAACATATAATACATCAGTCCGGCAGTAGGTAGTGTCCGATGCTGAGACACTCAGTATGTCCAGTCTCGGCGGGTACATATTCGAATAGACCGGTTCAGGAGGCCGGGTTTGGAAGATCCATTCCACGACGGGTATATTTGAATAACCAATTCAGGGGAAGATCCACACACGACCGGTATATTCAAATAAACCTATTCAAGAGGTCGGTTTTGGAAGATCCATTCGTGACGGGTGTATTCGAATCATGTCCAGTTCAGGGGCCGAGTTCGGGTGTACATTTCCTCCCAGGGACTTGGACTTGCCCCTATAGGCATCTTGATCCAGTAGAGTTCGAAGACTCGAACAGTAGGCACACAGTCATTATTGTTATGTCCCCAGACAGTTATGCAACACTTTGGAGTTTCAAGGATAAGGTACATGTAAAAGATAATATAAGAATCTCAAAAGAGTTGGAATGATAGGAATTTCAAGGGATAACACAATTATGCAATATGAGAGAATTATGATAGTAAACCACATTCGATGTATAATTCTTTTTGAAGTCAATCAGGAGTCGATGTATCAAGTCGGTTTGCGAATCAAATGCTAAACGAATTTCCAAACGATATTACTATGTTAAAACATTGTTCGTAGTTACAAGACTGTCTTACAAGTTCTGGAGATAATGTAACATTTCTTACTCCTTTTTAGGTTGTAGATAATAACTCTATGATATGGTATTTAGACTTAACATATCAAGTCTTAAATCTTTTATCGAAAAGTCAACGGAAGAATATATCATGAGATAGTCATGAAATCCATATGATCGATAGAATCCTTCAATTACTAATTTTATTTAGAATTGGAGATGATAACATATCAATGTAAAAGTCATATTAATGTAAAATAAGGGATGCGCAGGTTTGACTTTTCTTTCAGTAGGAGAGGCTCCATTGGAGAAGTCATATGTGTGCTTACCATTTTTCACCGGACCTTAGATTTTTAGCATTCTACTATGTTTACTTGAATTATGGGACTTTCAGGTAGGCTAAATTATAAGGGATTAGAAAGACGCTATTTTGATGGAATCGCCAAAATCACGTTTTTCTTCTTCGGTGGGAGAGTTGACTTTTTATTGGTAAGAGATATAATTTTTCTGATATTTTTATTAGATTCAAATGGGGGTACTTCCTTATTTACATGTAATATCTTAAGTAAATGAAACATCAAATTATAACATTTACTTAAATGATATGGAATGTAAATAAGGTATGAGTTTGCAGTCTCGCAGGGTTTCTGCTAACACTTCAGGAAGGAACAGACCTGTCTGAAAAACTGTAAAATCGGTCGACCGAAATGGCAGGGTCGGTCGACCGACCTAGCCAGTGCTGGAAACTGGGTTTTTGGCTAAGGAATCGGTCGACCGATTTGGGAAAGTCGGTCGACCGACTTTGCCAGGAACGGTTTTCTGGGTTGGGACTGTGGGATCGGTCGACCGAAATGACCAAGTCGGTCGACCGATTCTGGTAAAACCAGAATCGTACGGTCACAAATCGCACCACTTAAACTTGCTTGGGAATGGAAATAAATGAGCAGGAAATGGAGAGTAAGTACTATACTATACATGTACATGGCTTTCCGGGAAAGTGGGAGACTTTATGCCCCCAATCTCTCTTCTTTCTCTCTCTAGAGCAGGAGAAAAGGAGGGGATCAGTCGACCGGTTTGTCAAGGTCGGTCGACCGATTCCGGTAAAAAACCAGAATCTTAAAGCTTCAATCACACGATCCAAATATGCATGGAATGTAATTAAACAATCAAGAGGGATAGAGAGGAACCTACTTGTTTGGGCATGGCCATCGGTTAGGGGTGAGCTTCCCAAACTCCTAATCTCTCTTCTTTCTCTCTCCTCCATGCATCGTGGCCATCTTTTCTCTCTCTCTTTCTTGCCTCTATACCTTCTCCCTCTCTTCTTCTTTCCTTTGCACCTGCTTCTCACTCTCTCCTTTCTCTCTTTCTTTTACATGGTGGGGATGGTAAGAGGATGAAGTGGTGGAGAAGAAGGGGTAGCAGAAGAAGGAGTTGGAGGAAGAAGAAGAAGTAGAGGAGGAAGAACCGCCGGAAGAAGAAGAAGATAAGAAGAGGAGAAGAAGCTGGAAGAAGAAGAAGCAGCAGAGGAGGCTGCCGGGAGAAGAAGATGAAGAGGAAGAAGGGAAGAAGATTTGGATGGGGTTTAAAAGTGGAGGATGAGCCTTATCGCCTCCCCATCCCCCGGATAAGCGCCACCTAAAACCCACACGTAGCCAACCCATGTACGTAAGCATGCTTACGTAAATTGGGTTACGTAATTGGGGTTTAATTTGTTTAGGTTTTTTGGGGCACTTGTTTTATACTTAAATGACATCCAATTAAGATGAAATTTCAGACATAAGTTAATTATGATATAATCTAAATTATGGTAATTTTTATTTAATTTTTTGGATTAATTTTACATTAGGTGAAAATTGCCCCTAAAAATCATTGTGTCGGCTTAATCTGGATATCTGTGCATTAATAATCCAGAATAGCTATATTTTTACGATCAGTACATTTTTCTGATAATTAGGGTGTTGTTAGATTTTACTTTTGTTACCGAATTCCGATGTCGCCCTATCGGGGTGCACACATCTGAAGACAGTACCGAAATCACATATATTATGTGAAAAGACTCTAGATTCGACTGTAATCATGTTTTGTATCTTTCATAGTAATTTAAAATCAATATCTTATTTAATGCTCAATATTTTATTATTATTATAATTCTGGGTGTTACAGGCACCCCCTCCAGCTGAGGATGCAGCATAGCAAACCACCGCATCCTTCATCTAAAGGCTAAACTCTGAGTGGAACAGGCCCCAGAGTCCACCCATAATGCTCGAACCCAAAAACACGAGAAAGCACGTCAATAACTAGCCGAGGACTGATTGGGGAACCCAACTCATCTCACACAGGCACCGGCCACCCTTGCCTAACTACAAACAGGGAGAAACCAATAGGCAAGGTTAATGCCTCAAAGGAGCAAGCCGCGACCTGAATGCATCCGGGTACCCCGTCACAACATTAACACATCGGATGGGCCTACCACGACACTAATACGTCCAGTTGAGCAAACACCTTCACTGAAAACACGTCACCCAAGGTTGATGCACTACCAGTGCGAAGGCAGACCCTGGGATGCAACATCTCAAAGGGTTACCCACACACACTAAACACACCACACGAGGGAGGGAACATGGGGAAGCTAGAGCATCTAGAAACCTGAAAGAGCACCGATCCACTCGGATCGAGAAGGGAAGAAGAATCCCTACCTTTGAATGAAGAAATAGATCCATTGGGGCCCTTCTCGTGTGAACGGCCACCTCCTCCTTGCTCCACACAAGTCGTAGAATGTCGAGCCACCTCAACCCTGCTCAAAGCACACTAAAAGAGGGAGAGGGGGACATCTCCCACCATAGGGAAGAAGGGAGATGAGAGAGGGAAAAAAGAGGAAGAATGAGCACCGGCCAAGCCCTTAAGCCTTCGGCACCCAGAACGCGTCAGAGGGACATGTGGTGTTAACAACCCTCACGAGTCAATCTCCTCTGCCATGACACCAACAAGTCTACACAGATGGCCGCGACAACTAGATAGGTCGTACTTACACGCCTGCTATACTAACAGATTTCAAACGACCCACAAAAGAAGATTAATGCATCCCATTGACCGGACAAGACACGGAACACGAAATGACTAACGAGTCACATGGTATAGATTCCTTAAGAACATTAACGCATATTGACGCCTCACTAACACGTCGCCCAGATTGAATGCGTTAGGAGCCAATCACCTAGAATACAAACATGAACCTGGGTATTACATCTTACCCCCCCTTAACCGAAACTTCATCCTCAAAATTGGAGTCAAGCCCAAAGATCCTGAGGAAGGAAAACAGAGCATGCACAACACAGGTGTGAAGAAGCCAATAAGTCTCACCTTGACTTCCACGTGGCCACAACTGCACTGCCAAACACACATGGAGCAACCAGTTGGAAACCAACAGTTTACACAACACGCTCTAAAAAGCATGTGGAGCATCCGATTGAAGGACCAACGGCTCGCTCCAAACGCACATGAGGCCTCTAAATGGAACCTGATAACCCCACAGGCGTAACACAATGCCAAACCAACCCGAAATAGCAGAAAACACTAGCCAAAACCGCACAGATGAAGTCGCCAACAGATGCCTCTATTGGGACCAACTGATCAACAACCTACTCTGTCGCTACCAAAACCCGACAGAGGATGCAGTTGCCGACAACAATATGAGATAAACGCCTAAGAACCAACCATAAATCTCAGGACAATGGCCTCGTGTTATTGGTAGTAGATAGCACCAGTCACCAGCCAAGCAAGAGATATTTTGCGAGAGATAAGAATCGGAGCAGCAATATGCATGCGAAGAATCCTCAACACGCAAAACAGCGTCCACCGCCACCACTTGATCTCACTGAGACCTTCCTCGCGGTCCGACAAGGACACCAGATGGACATGGAGCAACAAAAAATTGGAAAACTACACTCTCCATAGCACAACATGCAGTGACACAAGTAGGGAAGATGTCTAAGGTTAAGTCGAAACTAAGCATCTCAGAAAGTCAGTGAACTACATGGTCGAGTATTAGCAAGCCAATAGGCCTCACTGTCACCAGGAGAACTGAAGGAGACTCCACCTACAGCTTCCAGGCTCACCAACACCACGCACGTGTGGAAAACCAATGAAGGTTTGGCAGTGCTTCCACCACACGCGCATAGGTGCCAACAAGACAATCATCGAAGCATGAATAGCCACACAAAAATCGAGGCAACCATAGAGGTCGAGGACAAGTACATGTCGACCTCAAGAGGACCTAGACCAAGGTAGGGTACCACAACCAAACACACTCGCTCCCCAAGAGAGAGAGAAAGCCTAGACATAGGCCACAACCAAAGTCGAGTGTACCATCGATAGGGCTACCCATACAAAGCAAAGCAGCCACCCCACAGCAGTAACGGTACAACCACAAGGCACAGGCCAGCCACAAGTGTCCTAGAGATGAAAAGCTCAACTCCTCCAACACTGAGCGAACTCACAAAATGACATATGAAATCCAAGACCAAGGCATACGGGCACAAAACACGGTGATACAAGCACCAGAAGCCACCTAAGGTACCACACAACACACCAAAGGCTCAAGACGACACAAAACCTAAACACTTAAGCACAAGCACACAACACTACCATAAGTAGCAAAAACCCCGCAAGGCGCAACATAGATGCGCCAATGGCCTTAGACAACACGGGGCCAACAGAAGGGGACTTTTCACTAGTGACCCGCTAAAAAATCACACACGAAGAACCACACGCCTTAAAGAACACAAGAGACCACACCTGCCCTTGAGGCACAAAAATATAAAACACTAAAAATTACCCAAGGTGCAGCACATGCAACCACACCAATATCCCCAAAACAACACAGGGCCCATAGGAAGGGACTCTCCACCAGAAATCCACAAGAGAACCGCACAGAAACCTACAAGTTCCAAGAGCACAACAACCATGTCGACTCCTAGAAGCATCTGGTAGAGAGGGCCACATACTGAAACGACAATAAGAGAGCCTCCAAGACGCGAGCTGAGGCAAAACCAAAGCACACACGAGACAATGCCAGTATGAAAAATCCAAACCAAAGAATCAGTGCTATCTCACATTGAACAATAGGGCACGCTGCCCTACATCGTCCTGTTAGGCAATAAAGAATGATCGTTATAATAACGAACACAGATAGGTCCACTGACCCACTATGCCATAAGGAAACGATGGCACAAGCAAACCAAGTAAGAGAAAAGGTGTCACCGTACACTAAATAAATAAGGACACACTGTCTCACATTATCCAGCCAGACGACAAGGAAATAGCCACAACACCGGACAACACAGATAGGTCCACCGACCCAGGTGCCATGAGAAAACAACATCATGAGGGGAGCAACTAGCTCAACTCAAAACAACTCAAGGGAAGATGCCTCCACCAAAAGGTCGCAACAATGTGCACCATGGCACTAGAACGCCACGGCAGAGCACCACCACCTCGAGCAACCCACGAAAATCAGAGGAAGAAGGCACACAAGAAGCCTCTTCCATACACCAAAGAGAAACTTGCAGCACAAGGATAGCACTCCTTCAAGAAGTATAACTAGATGCACATCCACAACACTCACCAGATCACCATCTGCAAGAGCACACTGGGCACGGAAAGATGAAGCAGAACAATCCAAACCATGAGGACACATGCAGTCCCACAAGCACAGCCAAGAAACTTAGAAACGAGCAACGAGACAAGTCAGCCAACACAACAACTAGATGCATGGTCAAGGACTCCTCGTGTAACGACCCGAGAACCCGACCCTCGGCCCACGCCGAGGACCCGATTTTCGCGATCGCCGCCCACGGATTCGGGGGACCCGGAAGGGCTATAACACGCGTCTGACAGGATATGTAACGGAGGTAACGTCAACTGCTAAGCTAGAAGCGTACAAGCGGAAACAAGAAAGTAAAGCGAGACCGCTGCGTACTGCTCTAAGTACAGTCCCAACACACGCACGCTAGTACAAGTAAGGAAAGGGGAGAGACAAGTCCCTTAGGGGCATACCCCGAGGGTGACGTACACTGAGAGGGGGAACCACTGCTAGCTACGGGGACCTCGACTACCGCCCCGTCTCCTCCGCCCGCGCGCGCCCTGCCGCTGCTGAGAAGACTCACCTGGAAAACAGAGGGATGAGCTTCACAACAGAAGCTCAGTAGGACTACCAATCTCCTACTGGCTCTAAACAGGCAGAGGAACATATATAACTGTTAATAAGGGAAAGACAGCAGTTTATATCTTTCTACCTACAACGGAAGTGCGGAAACGAAGCTAAAGCTAGCACGGTACGGAAAGTACTCTCGGTCGGAAACTCCGTACGACTGCTCGTCGTGACCACCACACGGCTAGTAAAACACAGACGGAGGGAACTCCGCCTGGACAAGGAACACTAGCTACGGGAACAACACCACTAGTCACGGTCAGGTGCGTCCACCGACGTCTTATCCTCGACCCGGGTCCTGACCCTCACGTCTCGTCAGAGCGAGGTAGGACACAAGTACAACAACAGTAACCGCCGTAGTCTGGCCGGACTACGGTCCCACGCCTGCCTCTCCAAACGGTTCCGGGGCCGTAAGGAGCGAGGCAGTGAGAAGAAGGACTGGCTGGCCTGCGCCGGGTAGAACTCCGAACTGTCCTCGGCGTCCCAGACCAACCACGAGAGCTCTGCAAGCGACTCACACGCCACTGTCCTAACCACCGTTTTCCCCTAAGCTCCAGAGTCCGCCTGGTGGCTGCCAACTCGAGCACACTCGTAGCCCGGAGTGCTCCCTCAACAGGCTCCCGAGGACGGGGGTCCCAGGTAACGGTAACAACCTCTCACACGGGACAAGCCCTCAAGTGCCGCGCACCGGGCGAACGACTAGTGTGAGACCGTACTAGGGAACTAGCACAGGTGCCACGGGTACAGTAAAGCGAAAACGGAAACGGCGGAAGCACAACCTGCCTCTGGACTGAGAAGGCGACATAGGATATGTCGCATTCAGAATGCGACATAGCCCCTGTCGCATTCTGAATGCGACATAGGGCCTGTCACCTTCAAGAAGGCGACATAGGCCCCGTCGCATTACCAGTCAGAAGGCGACACAGGGTATGTCGCATTCAGGCCAGTCGGGGGTTCCGGAGATTCTTCCTCCGGGAACCTCCCCGAAACGGGAGAAACGCTACACGGCGAGGGAGGGGAGCATGCTTATCATGCTAGAAGCTAGTAAAGCATTCAAACCACCCTCAAATACCCCATGAACATGGATTCTACGCTCGGAGGAAACCTTACTCACACGAGCATGGAGACTCACACTCCCCAAACCCCCAACCACAAGGAAAACACGGTCTAGACGGGGAGGGGGTCATGCTTAGGGCGAGAGGATCAAGAGTCCCTACCTCCACGCGAAGAACGAACCCGTTGGGGCCTTCTCGTAGGTAGAAACGCCTCCTCCTCGCGCCGCACGGCACGAACGCAACCCCTGCACGAACGGAGCGACACCCTCCTCAGCACGGCCGCCTCAACACGGGGGAGGCACCCCCAAAACCACCGGAGCTCCGAGAGGGCGAGAGGGAGAAAGGGGGAGAGGAAAACGCGAGAGAGGGGAAGAGCTCGGGCGCCCGGGCTTTAAGCCCGGATCCTGAGAAGGCGACACACCTTGTGTCGCATTGGGAACCAGAAGGTGACATACCCCCTATCGCAATCCCACTGACAACGGTCAAATCTCGGAATTCGAAAAAGTGAAGGCGACAGCCATCTTGTCGCGTTCACCCGACACCGCCAGAGCCGTACTGACACAAAGGACGCCTGTCACGTCTGTCAGACTGCGTCTGGGGCGACGCGATGGGAAGGCGACATAGGGTATGTCGCCTTCAAGAAGGCGACACACCCCCTGTCGCAATCCATCAAACCAGAAGGCGACATAGGGTATGTCGCATTCAAGAAGGCGACATACCCCCTGTCGCATTATGAAGCAGAACCAGACATTGCTCACGATCAGAACCACGTCGCGACAGTCGCCCTGCCGCGACCCAAAGGACGGGGCCAAGGGCCCAAGGGGGCCGGGGTGTTACAACCCTCCCTCCTTAAGACATTTCGTCCTCGAAATGAAAACAACTCGGTCTCAAACCGGAAAGCAGTACAAGGAGAAGTAACATACCACTCAATCAAACAAGTAGGGAAACTGCTCCTGCATCTCATCCTCGCGCTCCCAGGTGGCCTCGCCACCGACACGGTTCTGCCAAACGACCTTAACCAGCGGAATCTGCTTCCTGCGCAACTGCTGAACTCTGCGGTCGACAACACTAACTGGGTACTCTGGCACTGACAAATCTGGCGCTACCTCTAGCTGCGAGTAGTCCAACACGTGCGAAGAGTCTGCAACGTACCTCCTGAGCTGCGAAACGTGGAACACGCTGTGCACACCTGCTAGCTCTGCCGGAAGACTCAGCCTGTAAGCCACCTCGCCGACCCTCTCGGTGATAGGAAAGGCCCGACGTACCTCGGACTGAGCTTTCCCTTTCTGCCAAACCTCATGACGCCCTTGGTCGGCGAGACCCGCAAGAAAACCAGGTCACCGACGCTGAACTCTAGCGGTCTCCTGCGGACATCCGCATAACTCTTCTGCCTGCTCTGTGCTGCCCGAAGCCTCTGCCTGACCAAACTGACTGTCTCTGCACACTGCTGCACTAACTCTGGCCCCAAAAGCTGCCTCTCACCAACCTCGAACCAGTGAAGCGGAGTCCTGCACGGGCGACCATACAAAGCCTCGTATGGCGCCATTCCGATGCTCGAGTGATAACTGTTGTTATATGCGAACTCTACCATCGGAAGGTGAGACTCCCAAGTGCCGCTCCAGTCTAAACAGCACGCTCTCAGCATATCCTCCAGTGTCCGAATGGTCCGCTCTGACTGACCGTCTGTCTGAGGGTGGTATGCTGTGCTGAACCTCAACTCTGTACCCAGTGCTCTCTGAAGACTGCGCCAAAACCCTGACGTGAACCTCGGATCTCTGTCTGAAACGACTGAAACTGGGATCCCGTGCAACGAAACAACTCTGTCCACGTACAGCCTGGCTAACCTGTCCACTGACCATGACATCCTGACCGGAAGAAAGTGCGCTGCCTTGGTCAAACGATCCACGATCACCCAAATACCATCATGCCTCTGCGGGGTACGGGGCAAACCAACCACAAAGTCCATGGTGATGTCGTCCCACTTCCACTCAGGAATGGGCAACGACTGCAACTCACCACCAGGACGCTGATGCTCGGCCTTCACTTGTTGACAGGTAAGGCACCGGGCAACAAACTCTGCCACGCCCCTCTTCATCCCCGGCCACCAGAAGAACCTCCTCAAGCAATGGTACATCTTGGTGGAGCCGGGATGAACGGCATACCTCGACCTGTGAGCCTCTGACAGCACTGCCTGACGCGCCTCCTCAGGAACGTACAAACGGCCTCTGAATCTGACCTCGCTGTCCTCGCTGAGCTCCACATCTGGCATCTGCAAAATGTCTGCCAACTGAGGGTCTGCCTGCTGGGCCTGCAACACCTGCCTGAACACTGACGGCCGAACTGACAAACTGGAAGCCACGGCACGATCTCTGGTCCTCGACGGAACAAACAACCCCTGAGACAGATCCTCGAACAGCCTCCACTCTCTGACCATCAACGAACTCAAGCGCACGCGCCTACTCAAAGCATCGGCTACAACGTTAGCCTTTCCTGGGTGATAGGAGAGGGTTAGGTCGTAGTCCTTCAAATACTCCATCCATCGGCGCTGCCTCAAGTTCAAATCCCTCTGGGTGAAGATGTACTGCAAACTCTGGTGATCGGTGAAGATCTGAAAAGCCTCGCCATACAGGTAGTGCCTCCACAACTTGAGAGCGAACACCACTGCTGCCAGCTCCAAGTCGTGGGTGGGATAATTCTCCTCATGCTTCTTGAGCTGCCGAGAAGCATAGGCAACAACCCCACCATGCTGCATCAGCACGGCACCCAAACCTGACCTCGACGCATCGGTGTAAACCACGAACCCACCGGTGCCCGACGGCAAGACCAACACTGGCGCTGAAGTCAACCTCGTCTTCAGCTCCCAAAAACTCTGCTCACAATCCTCTGACCAAACAAACCTGGTGTCTTGCCTCGTCAACCTGGTCAACGGTGCTGCAATCTTGGCGAAATCCTGAATGAACCTCCGGTAGTAACCTGCCAGACCCAGAAAACTGCGGACCTCTGACACCGATGTGGGCTGCTCCCACGACAACACGGCCTCCACCTTGGCAGGGTCCACTGCCACACCAGAACCCGAGATCACGTGCCCGAGGAAGTGCACCTCGCTCAGCCAAAATTCGCACTTGTCGAACTTGGCGTAAAGACGGTGACTCCGCAGGGTCTCCAGCACGATCCTCAGGTGCTCCTCGTGCTCCTCTTCAGAAGCCGAGTAGACCAGAATATCATCAACAAAAACAACAACAAAGCGGTCTAGGTACTCACTGAACACCCTATGCATCAGATCCATGAATGCTGCAGGTGCGTTCGTCAGCCCAAACGGCATCACGACGAACTCAAAGTGACCGTACCTGGAACGGAAAGCCGTCAAACCAACATCTGACTCTCTGATCCGCAGCTGGTAGTAGCCGGATCTCAAGTCGATCTTCGAGAAAACTCGGGCCGATTGCAACTGATCAAACAAATCATCAATTCTCGGCAACGGGTACCTGTTCTTCACAGTGACCTGGTTCAACTGCCGATAATCGATGCACAGACGAAGACTACCATCCTTCTTCCGCACAAACAAAACAGGCGCACCCCACGGCGAACGGCTCGGACGAATGAAGCCCAACTCAAGCAACTCCTGCAGCTGGCGCTTCAACTCACGCAGCTCCGCCGGGGCCATCCGGTAAGGTGCCTTGGACAAAGGCATCGTACCAGGCAAAAGCTCGATGGAGAACTCTACCTCTCGCTCAGGCGGCAACCCAGGTAGATCCTCCGGAAACACGTCAGAAAACTCAGAAACAACTGGCACATCAAAAACTGAAGACCCGCTAGGCTCCAAAGAACAAACCAAAGCAAGGTAAGCAACACAGCCATCACGGATCAAACGACGAGCCTTACAGAAAGAAATGAACGGCCGACGGGTAGACCGGATACCTCGAAAGCAGAGAACAGGTGCTCCAGGTATCTCGAACCGAACGATCTTCCTCTGACAATCAACCACGGCTGAGTGAGCCTCCAACCAGTCCATGCCCAGGATGACGTCGAAGTCGCGAAGCTGCAGCGCGTGCAACCTGGCCGGCAACTGGTGACCCTCAACCTCGACTGTCACACCCTCCAGGTAACCGAAGGAACGCATGAAGTCACCGGACGGGAGATCGACCATCACGTCACACTGCCTCTCGGGCGTGTGACAAGCAAGAGACTCGTAAAACTCCTCGGAAGCAAAACACAAAGAAGCACCGGGATCAACCAAAACACGAGCAGCTCTGCCAAGGATAGGTAGAGTACCTATGACAAGGTTTGACGCCTCTGCCTGCTCCCGGGTGAGCGCCATCACGCGACCACGACCACGCCCACGCTGCGGCGCCTGCTGGGGCTGCTGCTGCTGCTGTGGCGGCTGCTGGTGCCGAGGAAACTGCTGCTGCTGCTGGTACGGCTGGTACTGCTACGGCTGCGGAAACTGCTGAGCTGGCTGCTGGTACTGCCCCCGCTGCTGCTGACGCGGTGCCTGCTGCTGGGGAGGGTACTGGTACTGAGGTGGCTGCTGCGCGTACTGCACTGGCTGCTGCTGCTGCGGAGCTTGCCCCATGGGGCAATCCCTCCTAAAGTGGCCTGGCAAGCCACAAGTGTAGCACACTGGCTCCTGACTGCCCTGCTCAGCACCCTGCTGTACTGACTGCTCTGCAAACCTGGACTGACGCCTCTGCTGACGGCTCTGTCCACCCCCGCGAGTAGACAACTTCCTGAACTGCGAGCGAATTCCAGAGCCACCGGAACTGCCCGAGCCTGAGGAAGAGGAAGTCGCACTACCGCGGCTGCCTGCTGGACGCTGGTACGGCGAGGACCTGGAAGAGGCTCCTCCCTGCTGCTGCTGCTGCTGCTGAGGCTGCCAAGTCTCTCTGTCCAAGGCGGTGGCCTTCGCCACGGCCTCTCCCAAGGTGGTACACATGTGTGCCGTCACACCCCACCTCAGGTCTGGTCTCAGCCCTGCTATAAACCTCTCTGCACAAGCCTGGTCACTGCCTGCTACATGAGGCACATGCCTCAACAACCGGACAAACCTCTGGTGGTACTGAGAAACTGTGAGGTCGCCCTGCACCAACTCGTGGAACTGGTCCCGTCTCTCACGTCGAGCGTAGTCGGGGAAGTACTCGCCGTGGAAGACCTCTGAAAACTGCTGCCAAGAGATCTGGTCCAACCGCTGCCCCTGGAAGTGAGTCTGCCTCTGAACTCTCCACCACTCATGGGCTGCTCCCTTGAGCTGGTATACTGCCAAACGAACCTGGTCCTCCTCAGCGCACTCCATAGTCTCGAAGATGCGCTCCAACTCATGGGTCCAGCTCTCTGCCTTATCTGGATCATACTCGCCGTGAAACATCGGTGGCCGAAGGCGCAGGAACCTCTCGAGGAGAGCGGTCCTTGCCTCCGACACCGCTGCCCTCCGCTGACCGGACCGGGTACTCCCAGTACCCGACCGCTGCTGGCGGACTGGCTGCTCCACCTCTGGCTCCACCTCCTGCTGCACTGGTACGGTTGGGGGAGGTACTGGAAACTGACCACCTGCTGCTGCCTGCCCGGGCTGCCACGCTCCCTGGTACATAGCTCTGAAGAACTGCTCGGCCATGGGAAACCAGTCTGCATACTGCTGAGGTTGAGGGTGGTACTCCTGCTGCTGCCCACCTGCTGCTGCTGCATCTGCTGCTGCTGCCTGTGCACCCTGAGGCTGTGCCACTGACTCCTCCACGGACACCTCCTCCTGAACCTGCCCCTGAGCGGGCATGTCGGACTCATCCTGCTGCTCAACCAGCTGCCTAGCCTGACTGCGCCTACGCGGAGCCATGACCTACACGGCAACACAATTGACAAAGGTTACAAATACCTCTCGGGCGGCTAGCAGTGTACTTGTACTATTTTTGGGACTTACTGTTGCAGTTTAGATCCACTACAAGTCCTGTCAGACCAAGCTCTGATACCAACTGTAACGACCCGAGAACCCGACCCTCGGCCCACGCCGAGGACCCGATTTTCGCGATCGCCGCCCACGGATCCGGGGGACCCGAAAGGGCTATAACACGCGTCTGACAGGATATGTAACGGAGGTAAACGTCAACTGCTAAGCTAGAAGCGTACAAGCGGAAACAAGAAAGTAAAGCGAGACCGCTGCGTACTGCTCTAAGTACAGTCCCAACACACGCACGCTAGTACAAGTAAGGAAAGGGGAGAGACAAGTCCCTTAGGGGCATACCCCGAGGGTGACGTACACTGAGAGGGGGAACCACTGCTAGCTACGGGGACCTCGACTACCGCCCCGTCTCCTCCGCCCGGCGCGCGCCCTGCCGCTGCTGAGAAGACTCACCTGGAAAACAGAGGGATGAGCTTCACAACAGAAGCTCAGTAGGGACTACCAATCTCCTACTGGCTCTAAACAGGCAGAGGAACATATATAACTGTTAATAAGGGAAAGACAGCAGTTTATATCTTTCTACCTACAACGGAAGTGCGGAAACGAAGCTAAAGCTAGCACGGTACGGAAAGTACTCTCGGTCGGAAACTCCGTACGACTGCTCGTCGTGACCACCACACGGCTAGTAAAACACAGACGGAGGGAACTCCGCCTGGACAAGGAACACTAGCTACGGGAACAACACCACTAGTCACGGTCAGGTGCGTCCACCGACGTCTTATCCTCGACCCGGGTCCTGACCCTCACGTCTCGTCAGAGCGAGGTAGGACACAAGTACAACAACAGTAACCGCCGTAGTCTGGCCGAACTACGGTCCCACGCCTGGCCTCTCCAAACGGTTCCGGGGCCGTAAGGAGCGAGGCAGTGAGAAGAAGGACTGGCTGGCCTGCGCCGGGTAGAACTCCGAACTGTCCTCGGCGTCCCAGACCAACCACGAGAGCTCTGCAAGCGACTCACACGCCACTGTCCTAACCACCGTTTTCCCCTAAGCTCCAGAGTCCGCCTGGTGGCTGCCAACTCGAGCACACTCGTAGCCCGGAGTGCTCCCTCAACAGGCTCCCGAGGACGGGGGTCCCAGGTAACGGTAACAACCTCTCACACGGGACAAGCCCTCAAGTGCCGAGCACCGGGCGAAAGACTAGTGTGAGACCGTACTAGGGAACTAGCACAGGTGCCACGGGTACAGTAAAGCGAAAACGGAAACGGCGGAAGCACAACCTGCCTCTGGACTGAGAAGGCGACATAGGATATGTCGCATTCAGAATGCGACATAGCCCCTGTCGCATTCTGAATGCGACATAGGGCCTGTCACCTTCAAGAAGGCGACATAGGCCCCGTCGCATTACCAGTCAGAAGGCGACACAGGGTATGTCGCATTCAGGCCAGTCGGGGGTTCCGGAGATTCTTCCTCCGGGAACCTCCCCGAAACGGGAGAAACGCTACACGGCGAGGGAGGGGAGCATGCTTATCATGCTAGGAAGCTAGTAAAGCATTCAAACCACCCTCAATACCCCATGAACATGGATTCTACGCTCGGAGGAAACCTTACTCACACGAGCATGGAGACTCACACTCCCCAAACCCCCAAACCACAAGGAAAACACGGTCTAGACGGGGAGGGGGTCATGCTTAGGGCGAGAGGATCAAGAGTCCCTACCTCCACGCGAAGAACGAACCCGTTGGGGCCTTCTCGTAGGTAGAAACGCCTCCTCCTCGCGCCGCACGGCACGAACGCAACCCCTGCACGAACGGAGCGACACCCTCCTCAGCACGGCCGCCTCAACACGGGGGAGGCACCCCCAAAACCACCGGAGCTCCGAGAGGGCGAGAGGGAGAAAGGGGGAGAGGAAAACGCGAGAGAGGGGAAGAGCTCGGGCGCCCGGGCTTTAAGCCCGGATCCTGAGAAGGCGACACACCTTGTGTCGCATTGGGAACCAGAAGGTGACATACCCCCTGTCGCAATCCCACTGACAACGGTCAAATCTCGGAATTCGAAAAAGTGAAGGCGACAGCCATCTTGTCGCGTTCACCCGACACCGCCAGAGCCGTACTGACACAAAGGACGCCTGTCACGTCTGTCAGACTGCGTCTGGGGCGACGCGATGGGAAGGCGACATAGGGTATGTCGCCTTCAAGAAGGCGACACACCCCCTGTCGCAATCCATCAAACCAGAAGGCGACATAGGGTATGTCGCATTCAAGAAGGCGACATACCCCCTGTCGCATTATGAAGCAGAACCAGACATTGCTCACGATCAGAACCACGTCGCGACAGTCGCCCTGCCGCGACCCAGAGGACGGGGCCAAGGGCCCAAGGGGGCCGGGGTGTTACACCTCGCCTTAACCAGAAGCATGCAAGTAGACTACAACAAAATAGTCCAACCAACATGGCAGCTCGACTCCACAGAGAGAGAGAGTAGCAGCAGCAACCAAGACAAGCATAAGGTAGCTCCGGGAAGGACCTCCACCAGAAGCGACAGAGAGCCATTCTGGGAGAACTCCACCAGAACAGACAACCCAACCAAATAACACGCTTCAAACCACAAGGGCAACACAGTAGTAGCCAGAATGAGCACAGAACAGTCCTGGGGAGAACCTCCACCAGAAATGGCAGAGGGCAATCCTAGGAAGAATCTCACCAGAACACACAACCCAAACAACCAAACAACACGGACCTTAGAGACAGCACAACAACAAGCACAAGACGGTCCTGGGGAGAACCTCCACCAGAACAAGCAAAGCACCATTTTGGGAAACCTCACCAGAACACAGAGACAATCAACAACACACCTTAACCCTGAGGGCAACACAACAATAAACAAAAATGAGCACGAAGATAGTTCTGAGAAGAACCTTCACCAGAACAAGCAAGGAAGAGCTATGGAAACACCTCACCAGAACGCGCAACCAGCGAATGCAAGGCCAACAAGGAAGCAAGAACAAGTGTCACAACACACAACCAGTGACACCACAAACACACAGAACATCTACTTAGCCCAAGCAACAATGTTGGCTCTGCAAAACACAGGGCACCCACAACTCACCGACAGGTGAGGCAACACGCTCAAACAACCACTGCATAAAAAAACCAAGGGGAAGACACAACCAAGAAAATAAGAACTCCTTCCACCGGTCTCGTAGACAACAACCCTACACCGATCAAGGCCACACCGCAAACGAGCCCTCTCAACCACAGCGGCACACACACACCCAATTGCACAAGCCAACGACGAATGAAGCACCGCACTAGACTTGCCTACAACTATCCTCTGCATAGGGAAGACCTATGCCAGCAATCCCATTGCCAACCACACCACCATAGAATGAGCCACCGAGCGACCACACTCGCCATGTACGGAACACTGCAACAGCTGCAACCCTCCTACAGTACGCACTCAAACCCTACTAGAAAGCCACACACCTGCAACACATAATTGAAGCACATGCCTAACACTAAAACTCCATGAACGGTGCCAGCAACATACTTGTACCTTTCTTTGGGACATGTATAGTTATTAACTCATTACAAATCTCAATAGACACATGTTATGATACCAACTATAATGACCCGACCTCCCAAACCCTCGCTAGGGACCCCAGAGCCCGTGCCGCCACCCACGAATCTGAATATCCAGAAGGGTTAGAAGAATAGTCTAGTGAGATAAGCATTGAATTCAAATAACTATAATAGTCTGTACAATATACAAGAGTATATACAACATGTCCCAAATAAAAGTACATACACAAGAATAAAGGTGCAGTCCTTAAGGGGCATATTTCGAGGACTTGCGAAACATAGCTCTCAGCTCACTCTTATACAAGAGCTCACACACTCATGCTCTCACTGCTGCTGACAGCATACAGTGCCACTAAACGCCTCCGCAGTTGTCTGGCACTGAGCTCCCATAACGACGAGCCCCTAGCTGAAGACAGTAGGTGGGTGAGCTTGGAAATCAAGTCCCAATAGGGATTACTAGTCCCTTACCGGCCAGAGTAGTAGGAACTCCAGAAAGTAGTGAACTAGCTACACTAGAAAGCAATAAACTAGGAAACAATGATACTAGCTACTACAAAACAGCGTAAAAGGAACAATGCTACGACCACCAACCAAGGTCGGACCACACACGACCACCGCAAAATCAACGGAGTCATGCACCAAGCAGAAGTAGCCCTCGGCGCACATGACAAGACAAGGAGCTTATGAAAATCATGGAGCAACCACGTGAGAATATAGTCTCACTGCACAAGCATGGACAACCTAGACCCCCATGAGGTCGGGAAGCCACACAACACCAACCGAACCTCGGACATGCCACAAGGTCGGTGCACCACACGTGGACACGCACAAGAGCCACCACAAATGAACGTTGAGGGAACAGAGACATCGAGAAAGCACCCTAGTTGGAAGCCACCCAACTCCATCCCTTGGTATACCAACTAAGAATGGAAACACACTCATGCCAGCCCTCAGGCTACAGGAAAAGCCGGGGGCCCTACTCAAAGCGAGAGTGAGAACATGACACACAGACTGTGATACAACAGAAAGCATAGGGTACCAAAACCTGGTGCCGAACCAACAGCACCCTTAGAAGCTAGACATGGCCAGGCTATAACTGGCGTGTAGGCTAGGGCAATAGACCACACAAGAAAATAGGCCAAAAGGAAACACCATCATAACAATAGCAACCACTCCAGAACCACTGGCAGTCGAGAGCACCCATTGGCTACTCACTACTTGCCAGCTGGCTCCTACCTACAACCTCCCTAGAAAAGTGAGGCCAGTAAGCCACCATAGGAGTGTAGACACGCGAATTTGGCTCCACCGCGGGCAAATTTCATATTGCACCATAAATGCCACAAATGGCCCTCCTTTTACCTTGCAAGAGTAGTTTTCCCCATCATTTAGGGTCTCCCCATCTTTCCCCGGTGCTTCCCCTCCATTTCCATGGCCCCTCTGGGATTATAGGCATCAAATTCATGTCGCAATGGGTACGTAGGGCGCATTATGAAATGCATCCAGTCTGGCGGACGCGATTCTTAACGCGTCGGTCAGGTTGGGCGCAACAGCATTTCTTATCGCGACGCCTTTGAGGGGCGCGACCTTATCGTGACGGCCATGCAGGGCGCGACTATGCATCTTTGGCATTAACGCGTCGTGTATGCCGGACGTGTTTCCCAGCACATGCTTAAAAGGAATGGCGTCCAATCCGTTGGACGCTATTTTAAAGTCAAAAGGTCTGGCCCGACAAGACGTCGCGTGTAAGAGGCCCACGCCGGAAATCATGACAAAATCTTGAAATCGCGTCCTCTGAGGACGCCGTGATTATAAAGTCAACACCTAACCCCTACGGCTACATCAGGCGCATCTTTGATCTGATTGCCTCGAGAAGTCTAATCTCATCGGCCATAGCCGCCGCGTTTCAAGGCGCGGCGGCCATCCCCGACGTGACTATGCAGAGTTTCAAGTAGCGGCAGCCTGCACCAACGCGATTCTAAAAGCGGTTGCAGGCTACGCCATCATGCGCCTGTCACATTAATTTGACTTTCCTAATCGCGGCCTGCCACCCGGACGTAATTCAATCCAAGTCGCGGCACGCCGCCCCGACGCGATTCAAGTCACGACCGGCCGCCCAGATGCGATTCAGATTCTTGTCGTGGCGACTGTACCCGACGTGATTCAAAGATTTCACCTCTATAAATGTCCCCTGAGGGTCATTTGTAAGAGGGGGTTCCAAGAAGCGGCGAAGCCCTGCGGGACCGGCGACCCGACGCTCTCCGTCCTCATCTTCTTCCACGTGTACCGGAGTGGAGCGACACAGAAGCTTCTTCCTCGTCTCTTTTCATCCGTCTAACCAGCAACGCCACCACACCGCCGCGCCATTCATATTTGGGGAAGCACCCCCTCCCCTTTCTCTTTCCTTTTGTCTCCACTTCCTCCGGGCCCCACGTGGCTCTTTATATTTTCATCTCCTTCGGACCCCACGTGGCCCCTTTTACTCCTTTTTACACACACACATGCATGCATACACACACACACCTACATTTTTAGGGGTTTAAAAACCACCACCCGGTGAGTCCTCCCCATTTTATTCATTTCATTTATTCGTTCGGGATTCGATGCTACACGTCTTATTTGGATAATCCCCTTATTTTCTTGCCTTTTTTGTCAGGGTAATCAAATGAGGAAAATGCCATACCGCGGCCAGCCGTGTTCGTGGAGGAAGAGGAACCCACACCCCCGTACAATCTCCCGCTCCAAAAGGTACGCTCGCGATCACTCCTTCCATCTCGCACCCCTTGCCGTGCGTCTCCATTCGGCACCCTCGCGTGCCTGGCGATCACGATCTTTTTATTTTTCCGCTTTCCACTCCATATCCATACACGCCAAACACTCACCAAACACACTCTTTTTATCTTATTTCTCCATCCCCCCCCCCCCTCTTGTGGGACCGCGCATCGTCCGTCGGCATCGTCTACAAATTGGCGATCACGGTGGGACATCTTTTGCATTTTTCCATTTGATTACCCTCCTCCTTCGTGCCCCACGTGGCACTTTCTTTGGCACCCTCGCGTGCCCCTCCTTCCTTTACCATTTTTATACATATATAAAGCATGCAGTGTGTTTAGTTTTTTGTTGTTGTTGTTGTTTTTTGTATATTTTCGGCTCATTTCCTGCTCCTTTTTTTTGAACCTCGGGTTGCCTTTGGAATCGCGTCCAATATAGAGGACGCGATTCAATTTTCCTGTCACAGCGGCAAAGGCCGATGCGACCTTGTCGCGTCTGGGTTTTCGGGCCGCATTTCTGATTTCTGTCACGGCGGCTCAGTTCGGCGCGACTCTGTATATTTTAATTTTTCATTTCCTGTACATCTTCCCTGCTTAATACTTTCCATTTTTATTCCCGATTGCCTGTCTGGAATCGCGACCAATGCAGAGGACGTGTTCATAACGCGTCCTCGGTACCAGACGCGTTTCATTTTGTTGTCGTGACGGCCAAGGACGACGCGTTCTTATCGCGGCGGCAGAGGCCGACGCGTCTCTGCTAGCAGTCCGTCCACAGGGACTGGCCGTGTCGCTGATAGCCTTCTGAGGCTCTCAATTCCATGTCCAGGTGACTTGACGCAATCTTGAAGTCGCGGTGGCTGTCCCGGCCGCGATTCACAGTGTTGACAGAAACGCGCCCCTTCTGCCATTTTTGCTATAAACTGCTGCATACAAGGCATATTGCATCGGTCGGGGGACCTCCTTCCCTCATATCCTAGGCTCCACACACCTTTCCGATGAAGGCAAGCTCTCCATTGGGCATTTTGTCCCTTTGGACTAGCGAACCTTCTCCCGAAATGCCATAAGTCTTCGTACCCTGTGGATTCCCTCACGGCAGACTGAGCTGGTTGTACCCCTCCGTTGACCCGAGTTAGACATCCCATTGCATGGTGAGAGGTGATTCTAGTTGTACCCGAAGTTCCATACTCTACCCAACTAGGATCTCACCTGGAGTGACACAATAATTTTCTAATCCATTAATTAAATTGTGAAACTCCTAAAACAAGCGTTAAGCATCACAACTTGTTTGAACCACATCGCTTGACTTAATCTTTGTTCAACCTGTTTGTTTGCTTGCTTATTTAAAAATGGACTCATACCATCATGTTGGATTTAATTATATGGACTATGATGATGATTCAAGCGTCCAGTCTTTTCAATCCTATGTCCATCCATTTCACCACCGTGAGGGACAACCTTCCACCTCCTATGGTTACATGCGCACACCGCGCACTAGCCTATCTGATGTCCCTTCACACATCACTCCAATCAAAACTCGGCAAGAGCCTTCCCCCACCAGGACTCCAAAGTCCAAACTATCTTGAATGCACTCTACCAACTCACCCTCAACAATTAAATTTGATTCAATCGTTAGTTGAGGGTGCGACTCCTTCTCCCTCTCCTTCTCCTAGGCACCCACCTTTGTATATTCCGACGACTTCGCCACACACCCCTGTACATTCTTGTTCATCCCGGCACTCTAGCCATTTGCACTCCCATGCTCCGGTCCGAACAGACCGTCCCTTGGGAAGGCCCATTAACTCACGGCCACCCCCATGTACTCCCTCACATGCCCAGCGGCAACCATCCACTCCACTCCAAGATGCTCTTCTCCAAAAGTTGAACAATCTGGAGAACCAAATAAACAAGTTTTCCAATCCTATGGGTGACCCTGTCGCCGCTATGTCGGCTCTCCCACAAATTTATATACATCCTTCGGAGATGTCGTCGTACCGATTGTACAATGGCACGGGGAACCCCTACCTTCATGTCAAGGAGTTCCTTTATGAGTCTTCTCATTGGCAACGAGATCCAATCACCTTGGCATATTTATTTAGAAAATCTCTTGACGGCCCTGCACTCGAATGGTTATACTCTCTAGAGCCAAGTGAGGCAGGAGACTTCCGCATCCTCCACAAGAAATTCCTTCAGAGGTACAAAGACCGCGTCAGCCTCTATCTCTCTATCACGGATCTAGCATTCGAGAAAATGAGGGCCAACGAGGAATTTGTACGGTTTTCTGATCGTTGGAGGTCAATGGCCACCAGAATTAGGGGTGTCAAATATGGTCCAAATCGAAAAATCGAACCGAACCGGCTGGTTCGGTTCTGTTTCATGGACCTCGTTGTTCAGTTCGGTTCCTGGTTGGGAAACCAAAATGAACCGAATATATATATATATATATATATATATATATATATATATATATATATATACAATTATATAAAAAATCGACGGTAGCGCAGTGGAAGGAGACGTCCCGCGCCCTCCGCGCGCGTGGTGGTCGCGAGTTCGAAACTCGCGACCACCAGAAAAAACTTCTTTTTGCCACTTTTTCCAGAATTTCCAGAAAAAACGCTAGACAAATGCCAGTTTATTCCAGAAAAACTTGATTTCGGTTTGGTTTGGTTCGGTTCGATTCACTGAATGAGTTCGGTTCGGTTCGGTTTCTCCCAAAAATGGGGAAACCAAACCGAACTGTTGTACACCCCTAACTAGAATGCAGCACGTGCTCTCGGAGTCATAGCAAGTTAAAATAATCATTTCCAACTCTACTCCAAGGTTCAAGCACATTTTGGCCATGAACTAAATTGAGACGATGGAAGAGCTCTACGAGCGGGGACGTTACATCCAGACACATTTAATGGACTCCCCGATCGTAGAACTTTTTCATCAAATTAATCCGAGAAAGAACGGATCAGTGGACGCCATCCACCATCCACCTCACCACCATACAACATCCATATCATATGCACCTCCGCAAACACCCATTTACCACAACAAGCCGCCACCCAGGCGTCCACTGATTCGTCCTCCTCGGACTCAGCAACCTCCAACTGGGCCCTACGATGCCCCCATTCAAGAAGAAGCTCATGTGCCCTACATTGCACCTGCTTTGGCACCCATGCCAGCTCCTGCACCTCCACCACAACAACCCCAACAGCCTCCACCTCCACCACAGCCTGTTGCTCGGGCTGAGGTTGTCGGTGCCCAACCCATCTACGAAACCACTTGGTGCTACGACGATGAACCTTTCGAGGTCATGTTCGTATGCCATTTACCTACACCTCCCATATTGCCATCCATTACCATTAAGCCTTTTGTCATTACGCCTCCACCCATCATTGCACCAATCATTGCACCTCCCATTACGCCAACACCCTTGGCAGCCGAACCCGAGCAAATCTTCCCCTTCATACCTACTACGCCTCCACTAGCCATACAACCTCCCATTACAGCCACCATGTCTACCACCATCCAACGGAGCAGGCACAAGTTTTTAAGGAGTGATAAGCAGCGTCAGCAAAAGGAAGCCCCAGGACCGGGCATGCTTTTCAAAATCCAAGATTGCATCCCTCGCATGCCGATCATTGTCAAAATACCGGGCACATTTACTGAGCAGGAGTCCTCGCCTCCAATCATGGCCGTCAAGAGGCCCTCTAAATTAATGCCAATCATTCCGGTTTTCAACCGGGTTCATTTTAAAATACTCATAGGGAATCAAACCCTCCAAGCTCTCATGACCCCTCACACCATTATTGTGAACCTTCCCACTCTAGTGAAGGGGTCAGCTTCTCAGATTGTGCTCACGCACTCCAACACCAAATCATTGGCACAATCTATTGTCCAAGGGGTCGTGCCCCTTTCTACATCTCATGCTATACAATCTTTGGGCACGGTCCCCTCATTGTTGCTTCCAACTCCACCGGTGGAACTCCCCACCTTTTCATTAAACTACATTCCAAGGGAGTTACCACTATTGCTTGAAACTCCATGGAAGTCAACAATCCAATCATTGAGAGCCGTTCAAACTCTCCGAGAAGAGCAAGATCATCCGCCCACTGGGAAAAATTTGTGAGGAAATACCTGAGGGTCAGAACGCCGATTCCCAAGCGAAAGCCCAAACGCCGAGCAAGGCGAAAGACCAGGGGGCCTCCATCTTTTCCTTTTCTTTTCAAATCATCCTTTGTGCTCCTTAGCACCTTCCCGTGGGTTCTCCACATTCCCTCCCCATGGGAGGCATTTTATTTTCATTTATTGTACAATCCATCCTCTTGCACTGGGCATCACGCCCTTTTTGTACTCCTTACTCTCCCTTCCGTGCCCCTCGTAGCACATCTTCTCATTGTGCCACGCCTGGAACATCTCCCTTCAGTGCCCCACGTGGCACATATCCTTTCAGTGCCCCATGTGGCACATCTCCTTCCTGTGCCCCACACGACACCTCTCCATCCTTCGCCCCACGCTGCGCACCTCCCTTTTCGGCCCCTCGCGGCCCACTTCTTCCTTTCTCTCCTCCAGCCCCGCCAGATTCTTTGCTTCTTTGAGGGCATCGCGCCCTCCTTCTTCTCCAATCCCCTCCGGCCCCGCCAGAGTCTCCAAAATCTTTCCTCCACTCTCTCCTCGCCGCCTTCAATCGGGTCCTTCGACCCTTCTCACATTATTTTCGGGCTTCAGTCTCCACTTGTCTTTTTAATTTACAAAAAAAAAATGTAAATTCTTTGTAGCCTATGAGTCTCACCCCAGCGTAGGGCATTCGTCCTTCCCTTACCCTTCAAACTCTTATTAGAGTCCAATATCAAAAATCCATAAAAAGATGAATATTTCGGCATTGCTATGCTATCACAGCATTCCCGTTATGAGGATTCCGTGCCAGGAGTCCAAAATTCCCTCCGGGTTATTAAAGTTTGTCCTTAGCATGGGCACTTGCACACACTTCACGGCGCCCTAAGCCGATTGTCTCCGGTAGACACTATCACTATCACAGCCACACCTGAAAGGCACAAAAGTCTGTCTCTCCCCTCTTTCGGCCGAAGTATGGGTAGTAGAGGTAGTTTGGGTGAAGAAACCTTCCTGAAGCACCCCGTCACAAGAGGACGTCTCTAAAATGGGCAAAAATCAAATGACCAATCAAAATAAAGTCAAAATGCATGTCAAGAGTGGCAAAGTCTCATCAGAGATCCAAATGGACCCAGTCGTATGCATGCAAAAATCAAATAAATCAAATCATAATAGGGCATGGCAAAGAGAGGCAAAGTCCCCGCGGAGATCCAAATGGACCCGGTCATACGCATGTCCCTACCATCAAGTGGTCATCACTCAAGATTCCAAAATAATTCAAAAGCCTCAGTGCTTAAATGAGACTAAATCTTCTAACGGTTGTGTCAAGGGAGGAAGTCAAAACCCAACTCTTCAAAACCCATATCAAGCTTGTCCCCAAATTTTCCTCTCTTCTCCCTGCCAGACTTAGTCGCCTTTTTAGGCGTGGCTTTGATAGTGGCACTGTTAGCCACAAGCAATCAGCCTCTGGGCACCATTTCAAATGCACGCCCTACTCTAGGCATCTTTTAAATAACACAGGAGGTAACAAGGACCCCTCGCCAGTCAGTTCTCATACCTTAACGCCGCCATGGCATGGCAATGTTTTAAAATCAACAAAAAAATGAATATAAAAACCAAAACAAAAAAAAGAGATGAATATTCTCAAAATCAACAAAAAAAAGATGAATATTCCAAAACCAAAAAATTCAAATATCTTCAAAATCCCATAAAAATTGAATATATCTAAAAATCCCACAAAAATTTGAATATTTTCAAAATCCAAAAAAGTTCCTGATGGTCTTGCACAAAGCGTGTTGTGCCTCCTATTTGCGCAGGACAATGCAAATCTTCCCCTTCATGGGGTCCTCTTATCTTGAACTCTCAACTCTCTTGGCCAAGATCACTTATCCTCATGGTTTTAAACAAAATCGTTTGAGCTATTCTGTTGTTGACTACTTTAGTCATGCTCCATGCTGTGACTGTGTTATTCCATGATGTTTGTTATTTTGGCTAATGGTTTTTGAGCGTAGGATTCGAGTTACTTCATCTGGCGCTACGTCAAGCTGCAACTGCTGCCTTGCCATCCCTATCTGCATCTTACTATATATTATACTTTTAGAGAATATCAATGACCTTGTGGCTTTAAGGAATCTGGGATTTGAGTTCCCCTCTAACAAAAACAATGATTATCTCAGTGGATCCTTAGCCGCACGAATAGGCCGTTACGCTTGGCACATGAGGACGAAAGACCCATGCATAAACCCCGGTCCTGACTCAACGCCATCGTGACAATATTATCCTTGATTATTGTCTACTCCGCGTATATTTATTTTTCTTTTAGCCCAGCATACATGCATCTTGAAATCACAGTGGAAAACCACTCTTCCAATGCAACTCGAGGGCCATCCACACCCCAAATTCAAAAGTAATTTGAAATATTCCACTCCGGGTCAAGTACCCAACTCCCTTTGATGCTGCCTCCAGGCTAATTTCCTTAGAACCCTTTGTTTGGACTTATCCTTTTATTTCTCGCATTTACTCCCAGAGATCCACCTGAGGCAGTGACAAATGCCCCCGATGGTGCAACCTAACGGATTGTGTCCTTCGGTACTTCCCCTTCGCTGGAAGTTGACCTCTCCTTCTCTCCTCAAAATCCACCTGCGGCAGTGGTAGACGCCCCCAATGGTGAAACCTGTTGATCTTTTCTTTCCTTTTATGCCCCACACGGCACCTTTCCTTTCTTATCCCTTTCCTTTGTCCAAGCATTTTTTCTTTAGGTCTTCTTCCTGGTGGTGATTCCTTTGGGTGTTGGTGAAAGACTCTTATCAGGTGGCAGTCACCAATGACCACGCGTGTCTATTTTTCACCTTGGCGTCTACTTTTCAGTTCGATCCCACTTCACTCCACTACGCTACGCTTCATTTTCTTTCATTCCATTTCACTCCATTACACTCCACTTCGTGTCTTTCCGCTTTGCTCCCTTGCAAAGCAGATGCCAAGGTGTGGCAGCTGTAGACACGCGAATTTGGCTCCACCGCGGGCAAATTTCATATTGCACCATAATGCCACAAATGGCCCTCCTTTTGCCTTGCAAGAGTAGTTTTCCCCATCATTTAGGGTCTCCCCATCTTTCCCCGGTGCTTCCCCTCCATTTTCATGGCCCCTCGGGGATTATAGGCATCAAATTCATGTCGCGACGGGTCTGCGGGCCACGTTATGCATGTCGCGACGGGTACGTGGGGCGCATTCTGAAATGCGTTCAGTCTGGCGGACGCGATTCTTAACGCGTCGGTCAGGCTGGGCGCAACAACATTTCTTATCACGATGCCTTTAAGGGGTGCGACCTTATCACGACGGCCATGCAGGGCGCGACTATGCATCTTTGGCATTAACGCGTCGTGTATGCTGGACGTGTTTCCCAACACATGCTTAAAAGGAATGGCATCCAATCCGTTGGACGCTATTTTAAAGTCAAAAGGTCTGGCCCGACAAGACGTCGCATGTAAGAGGCCCACGCCGAAAATCATGACAAAATCCTGAAATCACGTCATCTGAGGACGCCGCAATTATAAAGTCAACACCTAACCCCTATGGCTGCATCAGGCGCATCTTTGATCTGATTACCTTGAGAAGTGTAATCGCATCGGCCATAGCCGCCGCGTTTCAAGTCGCGGCGGCCATCCTCGACACGACTATGCTGAGTTTCAAGTAGCGGCGGCCTGCACCGACGCGATTCTAAAAGCGGATGCAGGCTACGCCATCATGCGCCTGTCACATCAATTTGACTTTCCTAATCGTAGCCTGCCATCGGACGTAATTCAATCCAAGTCACGGCACGCCGCCCCGACACTATTCAAGTCGCGGTTGGCCGCTCAGACGCGATTGAGGTTCTTATCGCGGCGGCTGTACCCGACGCGATTCAAAGATTTCACCTCTATAAATGACCCCCGAGGGTCATTTGTAAGAGGGGGGTTCCCAGAAGTGATGAAGCCCTGCCGGACCGGCGACCCAACGCTCTCCGTTCTCGTCTTCTTCCATGTGTACCAGAGCGGAGCGACGCGGAAGCTTCTTCCTTGTCTCTCTCCATCCGTCTAACCGGCAATGCTGCCACGCCGTCGCGCTGTTCATATTTGGGAAGCACCCCCTCCCCTTTCTCTTTCCTTTTGTCTCCACTTCCTCTGGGCCCCATGTGGCTCTTTATATTTTCATCTCCTCTGGGCCCCACGTGGCCCCTTTTACTCCTTTTTACACACACACATGCATGCATACACACACACACCTACATTTTTAGGGGTTTAAAAACCACCACCCGGTGAGTCCTCCCCATTTTATTCATTTCATTTATTCGTTCGGGATTCGATGCTACACGTCTTATTTGGCTAATCCCCTTATTTTCTTGCCTTTTTTGTCAGGGTAATCAAACAAGGAAAACACCCTCTACCGCGGCCGGCCGTGCTCGTAGAGGAAGAGGAACCCACACCCCCGCGCAATCTCCCACTCCAAAAGGTACACTCGCGATCACTCCTTCCATCTCGCACCCCTCGCCGTGCGTCTCCATTCGGCACCCTCGCGTGCTTGGCGATCACGATCTTTTTATTTTTTTTGCTTTCCACTCCATATCCACACACGCCAAACACTCACCAAACACACTTTTTTTTTTATCTTATTTCTCCATCCCCCCCCTCTTTGTGGGACCGCACGTCGTCCGTTGGCATCGTCTACAAGGAGCACACCACAAGAACAATAACAACCGCAGCCTGGCCAAGCTGCGGCCCATGCCTAGCAACCACTATGTAGCTCTGGAACCACATAGGGAGAGGTAGTAGGAGAACGGACTGTTTGGTCCACATCGAGAAAAAACTCCACAACGACCTCGACGTCCTTCCTCAGCCAAGAGAGCTCTATAAACGACTCAGCATTGCTGTCCAACTATCGTTTTCCTCTCTGCTACTAGAGTCACTAAATTTGAGCACATCTGTAGCCTGGAGTACTCCCTCAATGGGATCAAGGGGACTGGGGGTCCCATGAAATGATGAACAACCCCTCAACAGGACAAGCCCTCAAGTGTTGAGCACCGGACAAACAGAGAACAGGCAGGGAAATCACAACAACACAACACACAGCTGGTCTGTAACCCTCAAGAAGCTCAGCAAGCATGAGGCACGCATGGACCCACCTCCCAAGACTCTCAAGAGGGCTTTCGACCACCACAAGCATGTACAACTCAACCAGAAGCTTGGCAGAACAGAAGGAAGGGGTACGCAACTCCACAGCTAGCCAGAAGGCAGCACAACGATTGTCACCACTAGTGGGGACAACCAGTGAGTCGCCTGCATAGCACGATGACTAGGGCACCTCCTCTAGCTGAGGACACAACATGGAAAACGACCGCGTCCTTCACTTGAAGGCTGAACTCTAGGCGGAACTGACCCCAGAGTCCACCCCCAACGCTCGAATCGAGAAACATGGGAAAGCATGTCAACAACCAGCCGAGGACTGAGCTGGGAACCCAAATCTGTTCACACATGCACTGACCACCCTAACTACAAATAGGGAGGAATCAACAGGCAAGGTTAATGCGATGGAGGAACAGGCCGCGACCTAAATGTTTCTGGGTACCCCATTGCTACATTAACGTGTCAGATGGGCCTGTCGCGATACTAACATGTCTAGTTGGGTAGACTCCTTCACTGGTAACAAGGTTGACATGTTACCAGTGCAAAGGCAGACTCCGGGATCCAACATCCAAAGGGTCACCCACACACACTAAACACACCACATGAGGGAGGGAAACATGGGGAAGCTAGAAAATGCATCTAGAAACCCAAAAGAGCACTGATCCACTTGGATCGAGAAGGGAACAAAATCCCTACCTTTGAATGAAGAAACAGACCTGTTGGGGCCCTTCCGTATGAATGGCCACCTCCTCATCGCTCTACGCAAGCCGCACAATGCCAAGACACCTCGACCCTACTCGAAGCACACCAAAAGAGGGAGAGGGGGAGATCTCCCACCGGAAGGGAGAAGGGAGACAAGAGAGGGAAGAAGAGGAAGAATGAGCATCGGCCAAGCCCTTAATCCTTCGGCACCTAGAACGTGTCAGAGTGACCTACTGCATTAACAACCTTAACACGTCAAGCTCCTCTCTCGCGACACCAACACGTCCTCACAGACTGTCGTAACAACCAGACATATCGTACTGACGTGCCTGGCATACTAACAGATGTCAAATGATCCACAAGAGAAGACTAAGATCAGACGCTATACGGAACATGAAGTGACTAATGCGTCACAGGGCACAGACGTTTTAAGAACATTAACACATCAAACCCCATTGACGCCTCACTAATGTGTCACCCAAACTGGATGTGTTAGGATCCAGTCACACAAAATACAGATAAGAACCTGGGGTATTACATCACTTCCTAAATATGGCAGCAGAAGAATGATCGTTGAGACGTAAGTAGTCGGCAAATAATCCACTTGCTAGCAATCACATATACCACCAATAAATTGGATATTCATAACCTCAATAGTCGAAACTAGTACATACTTGACTCAAGTTTTAAACTATAGGACTAAGACTTAATAAATGAAAAAGTACATATTTTCTCACTCTTTACCACCTACTACAACAATCTAAGTTTCAAAATAAAGTAATAGTTGTTGGCCCACAGATGGCAGCAAGGATAAACCTAGGGGGGGTGAATAGGTTATCTAAAAATATAAATAAAAATCACCACTTAAAAAGTCTGGTTAGTGAATGTAGTTGTGTGCAGTAGATAGAGTAGCAGTGTGAAAGCAATTCAAACAATCAATCACACAAATGAACACAAAAATTTATCTTACTTCGGCCCTTCCAAATAGAAGTCCTACGTCCAGTCCCCAAGTAAATCTTGGGATTTCACTAACCGGGGTACAATCCCCCCAAGGATATACAAACCCCCAGCTCCCCATTGGTCCTCTTCCGTTTCGAGTAGGAAGGAAACTCACTTCTATTATAGGTCAAGAAGCCACCCTCCTGGAACAAACCCCAGTGCGGTTCTGCTAGACTTAAACCCCCAACTAGGTTCTGCTGAGACCAACCCTAACTAGGTTCTTCCCTTAACACATGGGGAATACTGTGTATAGTCCCACAGCAGGACATAATCCACCAGCACCTGGCTGACCTTCTCTTCACACAGGAAGAGGAACACTGTATACAATCCTACAGCTAGACTCAAGTCTTTCTTAGAAAAGAAAGTACAAACTGAGAGCTATACAAGATGAACACTAAGGAACTCAAACTCTCAGTCACAGACTCTCCCCCAGATTTACAATGATGCACATGGAGAGTGAAGAGAGAAAAAGGGCTAGAATGCTTGAAGACTTCAGAGAGTTGCTTTCATACACACTTCTTCTTGGGCTCTAGCTCTTTCTCTCTTGTTTTGAGTGTGTATGGCGTTGAGGCTTCTCACTGGATGTACACTCTTTGAATGATTTTCAGGTTTGCTCTCTTCTGTTCTTCAGCCTTACTTCATTCTTTTAAAGAGCACCTTGAACAGATCTGTTGAAGAGTAGCCGTTGGTAGAGGTGCTCATGGTTTGGTTTGGTTTGGTTTATAGAATATTTTTAAGAAACCAAATCAAACCAAATTCGGACCCAACCCGAACCAAACCAAACTGAAGTCCCTTGAAACCAAAACAAACCGAAAAAAATTCGGTTTGGTTCGGTTTAACTTGAAAATAAATGGGCCTTTAGATTCTCTTAGTCTTAAATAAGATTTTAATCACTTGTTTCTCTAATAAATCACTATCAAATAAGATTTGAAATGAAGTATTAAATGTTGATGACCATATTACCCTCCATAATATGTATTTTTATGTAAATATATTGAATAAACTTGATAGATATATACAAATTAAAACTCATTATTATAATTCAATTTAATCAGTTTGGTTTGGTTTATAGAGTTTAGAAACCGAACCAAACCGAATTTTCTTTTTCGGTTTGGTTTGGAACCAAATCAAAATTTTCCCATGTTCAAACCGAACCAAACCAAACCGAATCGCTCAATTTGGTTTGGTTTTTATGTTTGACCCGAATAGTGAACACCCCTAGCCGTTGGAGCTCTTGGATCCATTATGACTCTTCTAGCCTTTGCTCATCTTCTTCTTCATCTCCTTCTTCTATCATTGTGTCTAACAGATGCTTACTTGAGTCTAACGAATTCCTTATGTTAAAACTAGAAGTATTGCGTCAGATAGCCCAACCTTCTTATGTGCAAGTCCATGATTTTTCGCTGACATCTAGATATATTAGGTAAGACCTTTGCTTTTTAGCAGAAGGAAGGAGTGATGATCAGTCTGTCCCCACGAAATTTTTAAATATACATGTATTTTGGTAATTAACAAAACCTTATCAAAGTTCTCTAAGTCTAAGTACAGGAAATACTCCAAGGTCAAGGTCAATCAAGCTAATATTGGTAAGCATAATATTTCTGAAGAATTAATTATTTCAAGATTGTATATATCTAAGTCCACATCGATTTCGGTTGAAAATCACAACGGTTTCCTTCATGTATATCATTTGCCCATCGTAACGATTTGCTCATCGTAACGATTTCTTAAGTCATCATAACGATTTGTCCATCGTAACGATTTGCTCATCGCAACGATTTCTTAAGTCATCATAACGATTTTCCCATCGTAACGATTTGCTCATCGCAACGATTTCTTAAGTCATCATAACGATTTGCCCATCGTAACGATTTACTCATCGCAACGATTTCTTTAGAGCTCATAACGATTTGCTTCGCGCAACGATTTCTTTAGAGCTCATAACGATTTGCTACGCGCAACGATTTCTTTAGAGCTCATAACGATTTGCTTTACGCAACAATTTCTTTAGAGCTCATAACGATTTGCTTCATGCAACGATTTCTTTAGAGCTCATAACGATTTGCTTCACGCAACGATTTCTTTAGAGCTCATAACGATTTGCTTCACGCAACGATTTCTTTAGAGCTCATAGCGATTTGCTTCGCGCAACGATTTCTTTAGAGCTCATAACGAGTTGCTTCGCGCATTGATTTCTTTAAAGCTCATAATGATTTGTTAAGTGTTCATAACAATTTCTTCGTTGAACACATCGACTTACTTTTCATAACGATTTGTTAAGTGTCTATAACGATTTCTTCGATGAATACAACGATTTGCTCTCTATAATGACTTGTTGGTATTCATAACGATTTCATAAGTCATATAGACAATGACTTTATAGTTTATATCGACTTGATATTTATCTTATCTCTTAAGACGTTGAATAGTCAAAGACTTCCTTATCTGTCTGACTGTTGTGCATTTAATGAAGACAGAACGTATCTCTGCATGCATGCAGATGATATTCTTTTATTATTGTGCATATTCTGTCAACATCTTTTAGAACAAGCTATTTGGCATTGCTATTTTGGTGAATACTCACATCATCATTTACTGACAACAAGAGACAGCCTAGCTATCTACTGTTCTAGCATTTAATATGTGCAGGGTCCTAAAGGCATTCTGTCATACAACGTTGGACCATATAGACGTCAGAAGACCTTATCTCTTTGCGTGCTCAACTGGATAAAAGATTGTTGAAGCTTTCAAATGTCAAGTAGTCTAACGTCTACCAATCTAAGAGACAACAGTTACTTCAACGGCCGTATTTCAAAAGGAGATATAAATTCAAGACAGAAGATCAGAAGAGAAGAAGGATTTTTTAACGCACAAGCTATTCAAATCTTCTGATAGAATTCTAGAGCCAAGAACCTCATTCCTTTCAGTGCTGCTCTTTGCTCTCCACTCTGTAGTGAAAATCTTGAGAGAGCTCGTGTAGTTCTGGGAGTCTTCTGTGTTTCTAGATCTTTTACTCTCAGTCCTGCTTGCTTCAGATCTTAGCTTGTTGAAGCTTGATCTAGGGGCTTGTCCTTATTGCTTACCTTTGCTGTTGTAGTTCCCTTCTGTGTTGAAGGAAGACCTGGTAGAGCTTCCAGGGTGTTGTTGTTCCCTTCTGTGTGGAAGGAAGACCTGGTGGGGTATCCAGGGTGGTGTAATTCCCTTCGTGTGAAGGAAGACCAGCTGAGCTGGGTGTTGTAGTGTCCATAGGGGGACTGTACCCTAGTTAGTGGAATCCTGAGTTGTTGCTCAGGGACTGGACGTAGGACTCCTAAGGAGAGGAGGTCCGAACTAGGATAATTTCTTGTGTTGTGTGGTTGTTTTTCTTGTGTGATTATGCTTTGAACTAACTGTTACTAACCTTCATCGAAAAACGTCTTTTGTGTGAATGTTTTAAGTGCAGGTACTAATCAAGTAAAATTTTAAAGACCCATTCACCCCCCTCTGGGCTTGTCAACTAGGCAACAAGTGGTATCAGAGCGAGTCTCTTCGACAAAGAAGAAGATCTAACGATCTGAAGAGTAAAGATCCATGGCAGCCCAAGGTAACATTGAAGGTCAGTCTGTCAATCGACCCCCTCTCTTCGATGGTGAAGATTATGCTTACTAGAAGACCAGAATGGAGTACTTTCTCCAAGGTCACGACTATCAGATATGGTCAATAGTAGAAGAAGGCGATCTCCTGGTCACAAATGAGAAAGCTCCGTGGATAGATGATGACAGGAAAAAGATCTCCTTGAACTGTAAGGCTAAGAGTATTCTGTGCTGTGCACTAAGCAAAAAGGAATTCAACAGAGTTTCAGCCTGCAAATCTGCAATGGAGATGTAGGAAAAGCTTAGAATTACCTATGAAGGCACAGAGAAGGTGAAGGAGACAAGAATTGATATTCTTGTTACACAATATGAAAGATTTCAATGCAATCAGGTGAATCCATAACCCAGATGTTCAGTAGATTTACAGATATCACAAATGGTTAGCTGGACTAGGAAAAACCTATGAGATTGGAGACATGGTGAGGAAAATTCTTAGATCCTTACCATCCTCATGGACCCCAAAGGTCACAGCTATTGAAGAAGCTAATGATCTGAAAAGGATGTCTTTGGAAAAACTCATTGGGTCCCTTATGGCCCATGAGATCAATATGGAAAGGCTAGGAGAGTCCTCTAGCAGAAAGAAGTATTCAAATGCTCTTAAAGCAGAAGAAGACAAGTCAGATGAGTCATCAGCTGAAGATGAGAACTCAAGTGGCTGTGAAGATGAAGAAGCCATGCTGTCAAAAAGATTGCAACGCATTCTAGCAAAGAAGAAGAAGTTCCAATCTGGTAGAAGACACTTCAAGAGAAATAAAGACTTCAAGAAACTAGATGGAAAGGATCAAAAGAAGAGTGAGCCAATATGCTACGAGTGCAAAAAGCCAGGATATATCAAAGCTGAATGTCCAAAGCTCAAGAAGCCTGAATTCAAGAAGAGAGAGAGCTCCAAGAAATTCAGGAAATATAAGAAGAAGGCTATGACAACTGCATGGAGCAACAGCAGCAACTCAGACAGTGAGTCAAGCTCAACCAGTGATGAGGAAGAAGCCAACTTTGATTTCATGGCAAATACCGAAGAAAAGGTAACCTCTGACTTATCCTTTGATTCTTGTAATGGTTCAGATTCCGATAGTTTAGAAGAAACTTTCAACGAATTATACAGTAAATATAGAGAAGCAACCAAATTGTTAAGAGTAAGCAAGAAAAATAATACTTGTCTAGAAAACACAAACTCTGATCTAAAATCAAAAAATGATCAATTAGAAAGCCAAATAACTGAACTTAAAAGGAGAAATGAACTGTTATGTGAGGATCTAAAAGCTAAAAATGAACAAATAATGAAACTAGAAAAACAAGCAAGCTCAGATCAACTGAAAACTGAAATTAAGACACTAACAGAAGAAAATATTAAGTTATCTAGCACATTGGAAAAATTTACAAATGGTAAAAATCTTTTAATATTAAAAGGTGCTAGAAGATCAGGAAAGAAAAAACATGGATTAGGATATACACCTTCAGCTAATGAAGAAACCATAGTCTATCCAAAAATATACCCGACTCCAAAATTTGTACCTGAACAAGACATATTATATAAAGCAAATTTCAAATATATTGAAAAAGTAACAAAAACATCTTGTTGCAGTCATTGCAATAAGTTAGGTCACATAAAAGCAATATGTCCAACAAGACATAAGAAATGGATAATAAAAAGAAAAGTTGATGGTACTAACTCCTCAGGACCCAAAAGAATTTGGGTACCTAAAACTTGATGATTTTATTTCAGGGTAAGACTCGAGCATCCAAATGGTATTTAGACAGTGGGTGCTCAAGACACATGTCAGGGAATCGGAAGCTATTCACCCATCTTCAAGCTGAAGAAGGAACAGTTACCTATGGAGACAATGTGAAAGGCACAGTAATTGGCAGTGGTTCAGTGAGCAACAAAGGAAAAATAGTCATTGAAGATGTATTGTTTGTCAAAGGGCTGAAGCACAATCTCATCAGCATCAGCCAGCTTTGTGACAGAGGTCATCAGATTCAGTTTCAAGAGTCAAAGTGCAGCATATTAAAGGATGGAGCAGTAATTTTTGAAGCCAATAGAGAAAAGAACCTGTATGCACTTCATCTTGAAGAACTAAAGGATCAAGATGTCTGTCTGGCAGCAAACAAGGATAAATCAACTGAACTGTGGCACAGAAGACTGGGACATTGCAATATAGAAGGTATGAGAAAACTGCTAAAGAAGAATCTTGTGGAAGGTCTGCCAAAGGTCAGCACAAAATTGGATGATGTCTGCAGACCTTGTGCCAAGGGGAAACATGTTAAGAAGTCCTTCAAGTCAAAGATTGTAGTGACAACCTCAAAACCCTTAGAACTCCTTCATATGGATTTATTTGGGCCAATGAAAACCACCAGTCTTGGAGGAAAGAATTTCGAATTTGTTATAGTTGATGATTATTCTAGATTTACATGGGTGTCATTCCTAGAACACAAAGATGATACATTTGAAAGCTTTGTAAGCTTCAGCAGGAAAGTTTAGAAAGACAAGAAGTTTTGCATTGTTGGAATCCGGTCAGATCATGGAGGAGAATTTCAAAATGAAAGATTTGCTAAATTCTGTGATGACTAAGGGATCGAGCACAATTTCTCAGCACCAAGGACACCACAGCAAAATGGAGTTGTTGAGAGGAAGAATAGAACTCTATTGGACATGGCAAGAACAATGTTGTCATAATATAATTTGCCAAGATACTTTTGGGCTGAAGCAGCGAACACAGCAAGCTATATTATCAACAGAGTAATGATCAGGCCAATCCTAAAGAAGACTGCATACGAACTGTTTAAAGGAAAGAAGCCAAAGATCAGCCACTTTAGGACATTTGAATGTCCTTGCTTCATTCACAATAATGGAAAAAGAGACATTGGTAAATTGGATGCCAAATCAGATGAAGGTATCTTCATGGGGTATGCTTCTAAACCCAAAGGTTATAGAGTATTTAACAAATGTACCTTATTAATTGAATAGTTTGTGCATATTATTTTTAATGAGACTAACCCTTCCTTGAGAAAGAAAGAAGATAGTGACAATGATGATGCAGATGAACTGTCCAAGAAACTAAAGGATACCTCAATTGAAGACAGGGATGATCCACCTCTGGAAGACTTGCAACAACAAGATATTACACATGAAAATCTTCCAAAGGAGTGGAGATACAAAAAGATCACCCACCTGAGAACATTATTGGTGATCCATCTGTAGAGAACAAGAGATAATGTAATACCTTGTGATTATCTAGCATTTCTCTCTCAAATAGAGCCTAAGACAGTCAATGAAGCTCTCACTGATGAATCTTGGATTATAGCCATGCAAGATGAACTAAATCAGTTCAAGAGAAACCAAGTATGGTCACTTGTTCCCAGACCATCAGACCATCTAGTTATTGGCACCAAATGGGTGTTTAGAAACAAATTAGATGAGACTGGTGTAATCTTAAGAAACAAGGCCAGATTGGTGGCTCAAGGCTACTCCCAAGAGGAAGGCATAGATTTCGATGAAACTTATGCACCTGTAGCTAGACTTGAAGCTATTAGAATTTTATTAGCATATGCATCTGCTTTGGATTTAAAATTATTTCAAATGGATGTTAAATCTGCCTTTTAAATGGCTTAATTAAGGAAGAAGTGTATGTTGAACAGCCTCCAGGTTTTGATGATACAGAATTTTCAAATCATGTTTTTAAACTTCATAAGGTATTATATGGTT
This sequence comes from Colocasia esculenta, assembly GCA_014218235.1. Taxonomy (NCBI): domain Eukaryota; kingdom Viridiplantae; phylum Streptophyta; class Magnoliopsida; order Alismatales; family Araceae; genus Colocasia; species Colocasia esculenta. The sequence continues at coordinate 158,385,680 of CM024760.1, read as the reverse complement.
TAAAGCAAGCACCAAGAGCCTGGTATGAAAGGCTTAGCTCATTTTTATTAAACCATGGTTTCACTAGAGGACAGGTAGATAGCACTCTATTTGTAAAAACAAGTTAAAAGCATATTACTTGTACAGATTTATGTAGATGACATTATCTTTGGATCTACTGATGAACTTCTTTGCAAGTACTTTGAAAAGTTGATGCAGGGAGAGTTTGAGATGAGCATGATGGGGGAGCTAAATTATTTCCTTGGACTACAAATCAAGCAAGGAAAAGATGGCACCCACATCTGTCAAGCAAAATACACCAAAGAGCTTTGAAGAAATTTGGTTTTGAGAACACAAAGCCACTCTCAACACCCATGAGTACATCACAAGGATGGATAGTGACAAGAATGGTAAGAAAGTAGATCAAAAGATCTACAGAGGTATGATTGGTTCATTGCTTTACTTAACGGCCAGTAGACCCGATATTCTATTCAGTGTATGCATGTGTGCAAGATATCAAGCAGATCCTAGATATCTCATTTGATCTCCATAAAAAGAATATTTAGATACTTAGCTAGAACTCATGATTAGGTTTGTGGTATCCAAAATCTTGTGAAATTAATCTAGTAGGATATTCTGATGTTGACTATGCTGGATGCAAAGTAGATAGAAAAAGTGTTGAACACTCTATGGCTGTCCTTGTATTTTGGTGATAACAAAACTTATGATGATAACATAATGAATATTTTTTTCATCTGTGTCGCATCAATCTCATAGCAAAAGCTAAGTCTTTCATTGATGCAATATTTGGCGCACTAAAATGATAAAATCGATGTTTAATCAATATACATCGATTTCTGTTTAAAGTGCCAAAATATTAAGCGCAAGAAGTCGATGCCATAACGATTTCTTCTTTGAGCGCAGTGATTGGTAAGAAATCGTTCCCATAACGATTTGTTAAGAAGTCGATGCCATAACGATTTCATAAGTGTTCGCAACGATTTCTTCTGTAAAGCGCAAGAAGTCGATGCCATAACGATTTCATAAGTGTCGCAACGATTTCTTCTGTAAGCGTAACGATTTGCAAGAAGTCGATGCCATAACGATTCATAAGTGTTCGCAACGATTTCTTCTGTAAAGCGCAAGAAGTCGATGCCATAACGATTTCTTCTTTGAGCGCAGTGATTGGTAAGAAATCGTTCCCATAACGATTTGTTAAGAAGTCGATGCCATAACGATTTCATAAGTCATGCTCATAACGATTTCTTCATGGATTCTGTTCAAACACAGATTGCCTTTATATTTTAAATATGCTTGGCGCTTAAATGAAAAGTCAAATATCTTCTGACAAAAAAAGCTGCATGCATATCTCAGAGTCTTGTCAAAAAGATATGACCTCTATTTTCAGTATGTTAGCAGAAGCACAGTACCATGCATCGTTTATCATAAACACTCTTTTATGCTAACACTCTCTTCTATGCTTACAGACATCGAAGACCATCAGAGTCTGATTAAGACAAATGAAGAGGAGATGAGCAACGGCTAGAACTCCAACGGATCTCTTCAACGGATCCTTTCAAGAAGCTGCTCATATAAAAGCTGAAGCATTGCTGAAGATCATATGAGTTTTCCTGAAGATTTTTCAAGAGTGTACATCGGGAAGAACCTCAACTCCACATACACTCAAAGAAAAGAGAGAAAGAGCCTGAGCCCAAGAAGAAGTGTTCAAGCATCTGAAGCACTGAAGCATTCAAGCTCCTTCTCCTCTCTTCTCTCTCTCTCTCTGTGCATCTTGTAAATCGGGGGAGAGAGTCTTTTGCTGAGAGTTCTTTTGGTTGGTTTTTATTTGTTCCAACTCTCAGCTTTGTTCTTTCTTTTCTAAGAAAGATCCTTGTCCGGCTGTAGGACTGTATACAGTGTTAACCTAGCTAGGGGTTAGTGTCTAGCAGAACCGCACTGGGGTTTGTACCAGGAGGTTGGCTTCTTTACCTGTAAGAGAAGTGGGCTGCCTTCTTGCCGGGAAAGAGAAGAAGACCAGCTGGGGTGCTGGGTGTTGTAGTGTCCTTAAGGGGGACTGTACCCTTGGTTAGTGAAATCCCAAGAAGTTGCTTGGGGACTGGACGTAGGACTTCCATGTGGGAAGGGCCGAACCAGGATAAATCTCTTGTGTTATTTGTGTGATGTTTATTTGCTTCCGCACTGCTACTCTTTATCACACTAAACTAACCAAACCTTCAAGTGTTAATTTCTGTGTTTAAGATTCTATTTCAGATTTCAGAAAAACCTATTCACCCCCCCTCTAGGTTAGCTTGCTGCCGTACCAAAAGGGCCAACAAGTGGTATCAGAGCGGGTCTCTGATCATTCAAAGAAGATCCAACGATCTTAGAGCAAAGATCTATGGCAGCTCAAGGATATGCTGAAGGTCAATCAGTCACCAGACCTCCATTCTTTGATGGAGAAGACTACCAATATTGGAAAATGAGAATGGAATGCTTCATTCGAGGCACAGACTTTGATCTGTGGCAGGTAATTGAGGTAGGTGATTTTGTTATTGTTCCTATTGAAGGCACTACTGCCATTACACCTGCTGATAAAAGTAAATTATCTTTAAACTTTAAAGCTAAGAACTACTTATGTTGTGCCTTATCCAAAAGAGAATTTAGTAGAGTATCTGCATGCAAATCTGCTAAAGAAATTTGGGATAAATTGCAGATAACTTATGAAGGAACGGATAAAGTGAAACAAACTAGAATAGATATTCTTGTTTCACAATATGAACAATTTAAAATGCTTCCAAGCGAAAACATTACTACTATGTATAATAGATTTTCAAGCATAGTAGTAGGCTTAAATTCTCTTGGTAAAACTCTTTCCAATGAAGAAACTGTTAGAAAAATACTTAGGTCTTTAACCGTTTCATGGACACCTAAAGTAACCGCTATTGAAGAAGCCCATGACTTAACCAAATTGTCAATTGATAATTTAATAGGTTCTCTCATGGCACATGAAATAAATATGGAGCGATTGTCTGAAAGCTCATCTAAGAAGAAATGTACTAATGCTCTTAAGGTTGTAGCTGCTCCTTCCACTTCTTCTTCTAGCTCCAAAAATACAGATTCTGAAGACAGTGATGTAGATGAAGTTCTGTCCAAGCTTCAGAAAATTTTCAAGAAGAAGAAAAATGGATCAAGAAGGATTCAAAAGAAAGAAAGAAAAGAAAAGGAACCAGTCTGCTATGAATGCAGAAAACCTGGACATCTGAGACCAGATTGTCCAAGGTTAAAGAAGAATGGCCAAACCGAAAAGCTCAAGAAGCAGCACAAGAAATTTAAAAGAAAAGCCATGGCAGCTGCTTGGGAAAATGATGAGGCCACAAGCTCCGAAACATCAAGCTCAGAATCGGAGAAAGAGCAGGTAAATCTTGCCCTCATGGCAGGACTAGATGAGGTACATCTTAACTCATCTTTTGATTCTTGCACAGATTCAGGATCAGAATCTGAAGATTTAGATCATGTTTTTAATGAACTTTATGATAAACACAGGTTGTTGTAAAAGAATTGAAAAATATCAAGAACAACCTTACTTGTTTGGAAAACACTAATTCTGATCTTAAATCAGAAATGGAACAATTAGAAGATCAATTAAAAGAATGTAAAGATAATAATTATCTTTTAAATGAAGTTTTAAAAAATAAGAATAATGAGAAGATAGAGTTAGAAGAAAAATTAAAAACTCTAACTGAAGAAAATCTTTATTTAAAAGAATCAGTTAGAAAATTAACTAAAGGGAAAACATCTTTAGCCCTATGTTTAAAAGGATCAAAATCTGGAAATAATAAACAAGGTCTTGGTTATACACCTCCAGAAAAAGGAAAACAAGTCATAATTCCTGAAAATATCCATTACCAAAATTTGTAAAAGAAACCAAGTTGCCTCAGAAAAAGGTTCATGTAAAAGAAAAGGTCTCCAAATATTGTGTTCCAGATAGACATCACAAAGAAAATAAGAACTATAAATCAAATTATATTCATTGCTGCTCTCATTGTAATAAGTTAGGACACACAGTAAACACCTGCACAACAAGGCACTTAGTTTGGATTCCTAAAGGCTATTTTTATGCATCTAACGATCAAGGACCCAAAACTATTTGGGTACCTACTTCTGAGTAGCTTATTTGCAGGATAGCCTTGGGCATCAGGAACAAAGGATGCTCAAGGCACTGAAGACTGCCAACTCTTCATCCATCTCATATCTGAAGAGGGAGTAGTCATTAATTTATTTTTAAATTTTAATATTACTAACAATTATTTACAAGTTTCATTCAGGTGGAATCTCTCATTCAGGGGGAGCACAGACTAAGGGGGAGTTATTCATTTATGTCAATCATTGTTGAACCCCTCTATGGTAAGAAGTTCTCTCTAAGGGGGAAAAGAAATGCATGGTAAGATCCTTCCTTTTTGGTTAGTGACAAAAAGGGGGAGAGTATGTATGCACTATGAATTTTCTGTATGTCTCTGCATGTTTCAAGATTTAATTCTGCATGTTTTCATGATTTAAAGCGTCTCATGATTATCCCTATCAGAAAATTCGCATAAATTTTGTCATCACCAAAAAGGGGGAGATTGTTGAACCACTCTATGGCTGTCCTTGTATTTTGGTGATAACAAAACTTATGATGATAACATAATGAATATTTTTTTCATCTGTGTCGCATCAATCTCATAGCAAAAGCTAAGTCTTTCATTGATGCAATATTTGGCGCACTAAAATGATAAAATCGATGTTTAATCAATATACATCGATTTCTGTTTAAAGTGCCAAAATATTAAGCGCAAGAAGTCGATGCCATAACGATTTCTTCTTTGAGCGCAGTGATTGGTGATTTGGTAAGAAATCGTTCCCATAACGATTTGTTAAGAAGTCGATGCCATAACGATTCATAAGTGTTCGCAACGATTTCTTCTGTAAAGCGCAAGAAGTCGATGCCATAACGATTTCATAAGTGTTCGCAACGATTTCTTCTGTAAGCGTAACGATTTGCAAGAAGTCGATGCCATAACGATTTCATAAGTGTTCGCAACGATTTCTTCTGTAAAGCGCAAGAAGTCGATGCCATAATGATTTCTTCTTTGAGCGCAGTGATTTGGTAAGAAATCGTTCCCATAACGATTTGTTAAGAAGTCGATGCCATAACGATTTCATAAGTCATGCTCATAACGATTTCTTCATGGATTCTGTTCAAACACAGATTGCCTTTATATTTTAAATATGCTTGGCGCTTAAATGAAAAGTCAAATATCTTCTGACAAAAAAAGCTGCATGCATATCTCAGAGTCTTGTCAAAAAGATATGACCTCTATTTTCAGTATGTTAGCAGAAGCACAGTACCATGCATCGTTTATCATAAACACTCTTTTATGCTAACACTCTCTTCTATGCTTACAGACATCGAAGACCATCAGAGTCTGATTAAGACAAATGAAGAGGAGATGAGCAACGGCTAGAACTCCAACGGATCTCTTCAACGGATCCTTTCAAGAAGCTGCTCATATAAAAGCTGAAGCATTGCTGAAGATCATATGAGTTTTCCTGAAGATTTTTCAAGAGTGTACATCCGGGAAGAACCTCAACTCCACATACACTCAAAGGAAAAGAGAGAAAGAGCCTGAGCCCAAGAAGAAGTGTTCAAGCATCTGAAGCACTGAAGCATTCAAGCTCCTTCTCCTCTCTTCTCTCTCTCTCTGTGCATCTTGTAAATCTGGGGGAGAGAGTCTTTTGCTGAGAGTTCTTTTGGTTGGTTTTTATTTGTTCCAACTCTCAGCTTTGTTCTTTCTTTTCTAAGAAAGATCCTTGTCCGGCTGTAGGACTGTATACAGTTGTTAACCTAGCTAGGGGTTAGTGTCTAGCAGAACCGCACTGGGGTTGTACCAGGAGGTTGGCTTCTTTACCTGTAAGAGAAGTGGGCTGCCTTCTTGCCCGGGAAAGAGAAGAAGACCAGCTGGGGTGCTGGGTGTTGTAGTGTCCTTAAGGGGGACTGTACCCTTGGTTAGTGAAATCCCAAGAAGTTGCTTGGGGACTGGACGTAGGACTTCCATGTGGGAAGGGCCGAACCAGGATAAATCTCTTTGTATTTGTGTGATTGTTTATTTGCTTCCGCACTGCTACTCTTTATCACACTAAACTAACCAAACCTTCAAGTGTTAATTTCTGTGTTTAAGATTCTATTTCAGATTTCAGAAAAACCTATTCACCCCCCTCTAGGTTAGCTTGCTGCCGTACCAAAAGGGCCAACAAAAAGCACCAGTGGTTGTTGTCAATTTCTTGCAGGGTGTTTAATATCCTGGTCCTCAAAGAAACAAAATTCAGTGGCACTGTCTATAGCTGAAGCTGAGTACGTGGCTGCTGGAAGTTGCTATACACAACTCCTATGGATAAAGCATCAACTTGAGGATTTCAAACTAAATATCAAATCAATTCCACTACTATGTGACAACACCAGTGCTATCAATCTCACCAAAAATCCAGTCCAGCATTCAAGGACCAAGCATATTGAGGTTAGATATCATTTTATTTGTGATCATGTAGCAAATGGTAACATAGAAATATCCTTTATTGACACAAATGGTCAGTTAGCAGATATTTTCACAAAAGCCTTACCCGAAGAGAGATTCACATCTCTTAGAAGGGAATTGGGCATGTGTAATTTGTGAAAAGACTTCTGTTTAAAACTGGGACATAAATGTTCAGAGTTAAGTAAATTTTCTCTCCTTGGCTTTAAGCAAAAGAAATTTAAAATTGTTCCCTACTGGTCGCTCTTCTTAATAAAGTTTGCTTTGGCTGGTCAAACTTATTTGTCGTTTTCTGCCACCTCTTGGCGCTTCGCTTTTCCGTAAAATTTTTATTTAACCCCAAAATCGATGTGAAACGATTCATCTCCCCCTTACACCTTTTTCCCTCTTTCGTCTGGTTGCCTGAGCCGATGCCCTAACGACTCCGACATCGCCTCTCTGCTCATTTGAAGTTCCTCTCTTCTTCCCGCGAAGAATTTCTTGAGGACCTTTCTCTCCTCTTTCATCTCAACCTTCCAGAAAACCCTCCTCACCCAAAGTCCATGGCATCGTCCGTTATCTCCGGCAGTTTGGGTGGCTACAACGCTGAGTTTCTATCGGCAGAGCAGCAGGAAAGTTTACTTTCGTGAAGACCAAGGTTTGTGGAAATAAGGCAGTGGATGTAGCTGATCTTGAGAAAACGGCATGCACAGTGTAGTAGCCGCAATGAGCAGGATGCAGTGGATGGGAATCACCACCTTCTCTGAGGTAAGCTATCCAGACCTCGTGAAGGCTTTTTATGTGTGCTTGAGGACAGAGGCAGACGGGTCCCTGGTTTCATCAGTCAAGGGAACCCAAATAAAGATAGATCATGAGCTGTTGCATTTGTTGTTTGGAGTAAAGACTTCCGGGCACAGTGGGGTTCACACCGTGGACGCCCAAGCTAAAGGACTTGGTATTGTAGGACCAGGGTTCAGACTGAGAGATGGAAAGTTAGATATTAATCAGTTGAGTGCTCTCAATCGCCTCCTTCATTTCATAGTTTGTCAGATTTTGGTTCCAAGAAGTGCAACTTTCTCAACTTGCACCAAGGCAGACTCGGATATGATGTTTTGGGCCATTCAGAACCAAGAAATCAACATGGCCGAAGTAATGATGGAAAGGATGAGGTTTGCCCGTGATCAAATATGGGATACCAAGAGTAAGTTGAATATATCCATGCCCTATGCTCACTTGCTCACCAAAGTCTTTCAGCACTTTGGAGTAGATGTTTCTGGCGCCGTTGTAGAGAAAATGGGCCAAGCAATTAGGTCCAGAAATCTAAGGAAAAAAGTTTTTCAGTGGTCAACGGAGTTTGGACCAAGACTTCAGTAGCTGAGGGTGAACCCATCCTAGGGAAGCCCAAGAAGTCCAACTCGAAGCAGTGGCAGCAGAATCAGAGGGTCCATCAGCAGTTGCAGAACCAGCAGCAAGAGAGGCCGCAGCACCTAGTGCTTCATTGGAAGTGCTGCCATCACAGAAGTTGCAATGAGACTCCGGTTGCTGAAGAAAATACAGAAGTAACAGATTCTGTCAGAAGATCAGAGGATCCTCTTCCCACCTCCTCTGTGGCTTCTGTACTCCGTCAAGTATTAGACTCCATTCACTCCTCCCAAGTGGATCAAAACCCGGTGGGAGTTTGGTTGATCAGTCTGTGGCACCTGGCCACATTGAAGATTCTGTATTGATTGATGCTCCTATTCAGGGGGAGCAAGGAAGATTTGTGGAGGATGCTCCTATTCAGGGGGAGCAAGATATTGAGAAGGAAGCAGCATCTCAAGGGGCACTTTCTGAAGATGCTCCTGTGAATGAAGAGCAGTTTGAAGCTCCAATAGACGAGGAGCAAGTAGAAAAGGGAAGCCCCAGCAAGAAAACTGCTCACAAAAGGCAGAAGAATTTTTTAAGAAGATGCACTTAAAGCCCATCTTGAAGCGATTGATGATCAAGGTGCAGTCCTGGACTCAGTAAATTCAGCTGTAAGTACTGTCATTGAGCGCCAGGCATCTTGTCAAATGACATTTTTCAATCAAATGTTGCTATGAAGTGGTTCAATAAGGAGCTAAGCTCTATGAAGTTGATGTGTCTGAGTTTTGAAGGCAGTAGGGCCCAAAGATCCTACTCCTCAAGAGCGTGAGCCTTCAGGGCCAAGTGAGGTTAATGCAGGGCCATCAGGGCAAGTCAGTGTTGATCTTGTGGAGCGGCCATCAGGGCCTTCAGTTGTTGCTCCAGCAGGGCCATCAGGGCCAAGTGTTGAAGTTCAGCCCTCTGAAAAGGTGCCTAGTGAAGATTCTATTTTATGTCAGGAGTCTGGACCGGAGAAGGAGTCACTCAATCCAGTGGATCCGGTAGCTGAACAGGAAGACCAGGTTGTAGCTCCTGAGCCCCCTGCCTCTTCTTCACCCTCTCCTCCATCTTCTTCCACTGCACCTCCAGCTCCAACTACCTTTAAACGACCCCGTTCAAGATCTGTTTCCTCTCCCCAACCTTTTTCCTCTCAACTTGCCTCATCTCCTGCTTCTTCCACCATTGTTCCTCCTCCACCATCCTCTCCTCCTCAGCTTCCACCAGCATCCTCTTCAGCTGGACCTTCCTCTTCTGGTCCTTCTACATCAGAACCTTTTGTTCTTCCTACAGTAACTCTTGACTCTATATTCAATCCACCTACACCTCCCTCTTTCATTACCATTATCCCTGAAGGTGCCCAACTCACACAAATAGAAATCCAGGATATCAAGGATGAATTTGAAGTAGCAATACTTCGTTCAGTCCTGGCTGTTGGGACCCACTCTCACAAGACAGGCTCTTCTAGTCCTGTCTCTAAGAAGAGGAGACTCACATCCTCTCATCCTCTCTTCTGAACCTTGCTATCCTCCCCTTTGGTTTTCCTTCTCTATCTCCAACAAGCAGAAACTTATCTATGAAGAATATCTTCAAAAGGTAGTTTTTGCCCATATTTTTGGCCTTCCTTTCCAAAATCTTTCTGAACATCTCACCACCATCTTTCCTTATACCCATCTCTCTAAGGCTCAACAGTCAAAAATCTTCTCCATGACTGAAGCCAAAACTGAAGAGCAGTGGGCTCGAAGCAACAAAGACCTGTACAGTCAATTCCGACGAGTTCAAGCTGCCGATATCCGCCTAGGGAAGCTCCTCTTCCCCTTTCTGAGTGGTTCCAAATCCATCACAAAAATTGTTTGGCCCCTTCATTCAGAAAGAAATCAAATTTATCCGGCAGTATCAGATGTACAGTAACTACTGCTATGTAAATCGCCTCCCAGAATCTCAGTTGGGTCAGTTTCGTGCAGCCATCAGGGCCCTCAGTTCAAGCACAGCTCATACTGAGTCCCTTCAGGTTGATTTTGCCCCCTGGTTATTCCTGATGTAGTGTTCCTTCCCCCTCTCCATGCTTTGATTATGGACTCTTCCGTGGGAACACTTATCTTTGAGAGCTGCAAGGGTAATGGCCAGATTATTTGTGCAAGACGGCCGTGACTTATCCTTCCCAAGATTCGTCTTCAGGCAATATCTTCAGGGGCATATCAAGGCAGATGTTCTGGCCCCCATTCTCTCTGAATGTGAGCGGCTGTCTCCTGAAGAGTGGACAAACTCTATCCCTTGTCTGCTCAGCAGCTAGGCGATCTAAATGCCTCTCAGGCCAGCTCCAATCAACCTCCCCTGTCACCTGGTGAATTTTTGGATGCCAACTCTCTTCACCTCATCCGGGATTCCTATCTGACCTGGGTCGAAAGATACAAAGTTTTCTTTGCTTAAAGCAAGAGCTTCGGTCGCTTAAGATTGACTATCCCCTCAAGATTGAAGCCTTTCTTCGGTTTGCCAGCTTTGGGTCCTTCTTAACTTACAAGTTAGCCCTTGGCAGTGTAAGTATGGGGACTTCATTTCAGATCAAAGGCAGCTTCATATCAAAAGGATGGCTCCCACCATGGGACCCTCCTATCAAATTGAAATTGGGGCCTTTCAAGCCTTCTTTGAAGAGCAGGAACGCCAGGCACTCCCTGTCATCAGGCGCTTTGGCTCCTTGTTATCCCCTGCTTATTACTTATCTGTAAATCCTCAAAACTGATCAATATGTTGGTTGTCTGCCCTTCCATCTTTTCTCTTCTTTCTTTGTCTCAGAGTATCTTTTTGCTTACTGACAAAAAGGGGAGAAAATTAGCATGTCTGAAATACATTCGAAAATCTTCAGATTTAGAAAAATACTTGCATGTTTGAAATACTTTCCGAAATATTCATGCTTATTGATAATTTTTTGTCATCACCAAAAGGGGAGATTGATGATCAGTCTGTCCCCACGAAATTTTAAATATACATGTATTTTGGTAATTAACAAAACCTTATCAAAGTTCTCTAAGTCTTAAGTACAGGAAATACTCCAAGGTCAAGGTCAATCAAGCCAATATTGGTAAGCATTATATTTCTGAAGCATTAATTATTTCAAGATTGTATCTATCTAAGTCCACATCGATTTCGGTTGAAAATCACAACGATTTCCTTCATGTATACGATTTGCTCATCGCAACGATTTCTTAAGTCATCATAACGATTTGCTCATCGTAACGATTTCTTAAGTCATCATAACGATATGCCCATCGTAACGATTTGCTCATCGCAACGATTTCTTAAGTCATCATAACGATTTGCTCATCGCAACGATTTCTTAAGTCATCATAACGATTTGCCCATCGTAACGATTTGCTCATCGCAACGATTTCTTAAGTCATCATAACGATTGCCCATCGTACGATTTGCTCATCGCAACGATTTCTTTAGAGCTCATAACGATTTGCTCGCGCAACGATTTCTTTAGAGCTCATAACGATTTGCTTCGCGCAACATTTCTTTAGAGCTCATAGATTGCTTCGCAACGATTTCTTTAGAGCTCATAACGATTTGCTTTACGCAACATTTCTTAGAGCTCATACGATTTGCTTCACGCAACGATTTCTTTAGAGCTCATAACGATTTGCTTCACGCAACGATTTCTTTAGAGCTCATAACGATTTGCTTCACGCAACGATTTCTTTAGAGCTCATAACGATTTGCTTCGCGCATCGATTTCTTTAGAGCTCATAACGATTGCTTCGCGCATCGATTTCTTTAAAGCTCATAACGATTTGTTAAGTGTCATAACAATTTCTTCGTTGAACACATCGACTTGCTTTTCATAACGATTTGTTAAGTGTCTATACGATTTCTTCGTTGAATACAACGATTTGCTCTCTATAATGACTTGTTGGTATTCATAACGATTTCATAAGTCATATAGACAACGACTTTATAGTTTATATCGACTTGATATTTATCTTATCTCTTAAGGCGTTGAATAGTCAAAGACTTCCTTATCTGTCTGACTGCTGTGCATTTAATGAAGACAGAACGTATCTCTCTGCATGCATGCAGATGATATCCTTTTATATTGTGCATATTCTGTCAACATCTTTTAGAACAAGCTATTTGGCATTGCTATTTTGGTGAATACTCACATCATCGTTTACTGACAACAAGAGACAGCCTAGCTGTCTACTGTTCTAGCATTTAATATGTGCAGGGTCCTAAAGACATTCTGTCATACAACGTGGACCATATAGACGCCAGAAGACCTTATCTCTTTGCGTGCTCAACTGGATAAAAGATTGTGAAGCTTCCAAATGTCAAGCAGTCTAACGTCTACCAATCTAAGAGACAACGGTTACTTCAACGGCCGTATTTCAAAAGGAGATATAATTCAAGACAGAAGATCAGAAGAGAGAAGATTTTTGAACGCACAAGCTATTCAAATCTTCTGATAGAATTCTAGAGCCAAGAACCTCATTCCTTTCAGTGTTGCTCTTTGCTCTCCACTCTGTAGTGAAAATCTTGAGAGAGCTCGTGTAGTTCTGGAGTCTTCTGTGTTTTAGATCTTTTACTCTCAGTCCTGCTTGCTTCAGATCTAGCTTGTTGAAGCTTGATCTAGGGGCTTGTCCTTATTGCTACCTTTGCTGTTGTAGTTCCCTTCTGTGTTGAAGGAAGACCTGGTAGAGCTTCCAGGTGTTGTTGTTCCCTTCTGTGTGGAAGGAAGACCTGGTGGGGTATCCAGGGTGGTGTAATTCCCTTCGTGTGAAGGAAGACCAGCTGAGCTGGGTGTTGTAGTGTCCATAGGGGGACTGTACCCTAGTTAGTGGAATCCTGAGTTGTTGCTCAGGGACTGGACGTAGGACTCCTAAGGAGAGGAGGTCCGAACCAGGATAATTTCTTGTGTTGTGTGGTTGTTTTTCTTGTGTGATTGCGCTTTGAACTAACTGTTACTAACCTTCATCGAAGAACGTCTTTTGTGTGAATGTTTTAAGTACAGGTACTAATCAAGTAAAATTTTTAAAGACCCATTCACCCCCCCTCTGGGCTTGTCAACCGGGCAACAAGAGTCCCTTTCGGTCTTAGGTTTCTGCTACGTCCTTTGCTTGCCTACCCTGAAAGATAGAAGGTACCACATAAAGATCTTCAGTCAACCAAGAAATAATACTTAAATATTGAGTACATTTGAACTTTCATTTGAGCACAAAGACATTTTTTAAAACATTTGAAATATAAGGCAATCGATGTTTTGAGTATAATAGTGATCTATGTTTCATAGGCAATCAATGTTCTAAAGGTAACGTGTGTAACTTCCGACTGTATGGAAGCAGAGTAAAAACAATCGATGTTTGATTATAATAGTAATCGATGCGTAAGTGTAATCGATTTTCATGCAGTTGATGTATCGATATTCTAAGTTAACTGTATTAAGTTAGTAAATGGTAATCGCTGTTAAGTGTAATCGATGTGAAGAATTTGATGTTCTAATGTATCAATGTGAATACAGTGATGTGAACATATCGATTTTGAACATAATTGATGTTTGAACATAATCGATGTTCTAATGTTTAGTAATCGATGTGCCACTTCGACTGTCCAAGAGTTAGAGTAGGACATTCATACAAAGACTTTAGATATGACGAAGTATAGCTTTGGATGAACAGAAAATAATGTTGTCGATCGAAGCTGAAACACGCAGTCGGTCGAAGTGAACTTCGTATAGAACTTCAAATATGACGAAGTTAGCTTCGTATATGATGAAGTGAGACTTCGACTGATCACGACTAAAAGTATGCATGACGAAGTGCCAGCTTCGGATATGATGAAGTGGACTTCAGATATGACGAAGCCAACTTTATATATGACGAAGTAAGCTTCGACTGACCACGACTAAAATCATGCATGACGAAGTGAAGCTTCGGATAAATCATGCTATTTATTATGCATAGATAATCTTGAAAAATGGTAATAAATATATTCATATTATTTATGATAATCATGAGTTTTGTATCACCAAAATAGAAGAATAAAATATAGAAGTGGTTCAACAATCTCCCCCTTTTTGGTGATGACAAAACTTATGTAAATTTTCAACAAATATTCAATACAACATATGAACAGAAAATTCATAGTATAAAATACTCTCCCCTTTTTTATCAATAACCAAAATAAAATATCTTACTATTTGCTTTCACTTATTTTGTAGAGACTTCTTACCCATGTACTGCGAGATTTAAGGAGAGAGGGGTTCAACAATATGTTTGTCATAAATTTTCATATCCCCTTAGTGTATGCTCCCCTTGAATGTGAGAAATCATCATTAAATTGTGTGTTTGTGTAACAGTGAGTTAAATTGTGTGTAACTTAAAGCCACTATTGGCATAACTTAAAGTGTAAGTTTGAAGGTGTTAAAGCAAGAGTTCAAAGACGATAAAGTAAAAGTTCGAGATCGTTAAAGTATGTGTGACAATTAGTTAAAATATATGAGACTTAAAGTCACTATTAACATGACTTGAAGTCTAAGTTCTAAGGCTATAAAGTAAGAGTTTGAGGTTGTTGAAGTATATGTGATGTTGAGTTAAACTATGTGAAACTTAACATAATTGTTGACATAAATTAAAGTCTAAGTCTAAAGAAATTAAAGTAAGAGTTTGAAGGTGTTAAAGTAAGAGTTCAAAGTCGTTAAAGTATGTATGATAGTGAGTTAAAGTGTGTGAGACTTAAAGTCACTATTGACATCACTTAAAGTCTAAGTTTGAAGGTGTTAAAGTAAGAGTTTGAAGACGTTACAGTAAGAGTTCAAGGTCGTTAAAGTATATGTGACAGTTAATTAAAATGTGTGAGACTTAAAGTCACTATTAACATAACTTAAAGTCTAAGTTCTAAGGTGATAAAGTAAGAGTTTGAAGTTGTTAAAGTATGTGCGATGTGGAGTTAAAGTGTGTGAGACTTAAATTAACTATTGTCATAAATTAAGTCTAAGTTTGAAGATATTAAAGTAAGAGTTCAAATGTGTTGAAGTAAGAGTTCAAGGTTGTTAAAGTATATGTGACGGTGTGTTAAAGTGTGTGAGACTTAAAGCCACTGTTGGCGTGACTTAAAGTCTAAGTTTAGTGTTAATGTAAGAGTTCGAAGAAGTTAAAGTAAGAATTCGAGGTCGTTAAAATATGTGTGACGGTTAGTTCAAATATGTGGGACTTAAAAGTCCTATTAACATGACTTAAAGTCTAAGTTGTAAGGTATTAAATAAGAGTTTATAGCTGTTAAAATATGTGTGATGCTGAGTTAAAGTGTGTGAGATTTAAAGTAACTATTGACAAAAATTTAAAACTAAGTTTAAATATATTAAAGTACGAGTTCGAAGGTATTAAGGTAAGAGTTCAAGGTCGTTAAAATATGTGTGACGGTGAGTTAAAATATGTGGGACTTAAAGTCACTGTTAACATCACTTAAAGTCTAAGTTCTAAGATGTTAAAGTAAGAGTTCGAAGTTGTTAAAATTAAGGGTGTCAATTGGGCCGGGCCGGTCCGGAGGCCGGAAGCCCGGCCCGGTTTTAACCGGGCTTGGGCCGGAAAAATGAGCCCCCTAAAAGTTTTTGGCCCGGCCCGGAAAAAAATAGGGCTGGACTTGGGCTTTGTGAGGCCCGCCCGGCCGGCCCGGTCGGCCCGGAAATATAATATAATTTGGTGTCAAATATAAATTTTATATTTAAAAGAGAATTATATTCATTTTTTCCACAATAAATCTACTCCAAATATAATTTTTATAAATTAAATATTAATATAGATAAAAATAAAAAATATATTATTTTTTATAGATATATTAATTACGCCTGACCTGTTTGGATTGACGGAAAAAAGGTACGCGGAAATAAAATACTTTAGTATCGCCCATTTTCTAACATTTTTAATTAATCTACTAATTAATATTTGCTATCAATAATATACTAATAAAACACAATACCCTGCCACGGGCTGACGGGCAATTGTCAGAATTTTTTTCCCACAAAAAACCTCTAGAATCGCAAAAGCTATGCATCCAATTTTTCTTTTTAAAAAAATTTAAACATTTCTGATACATAACAAAACTGTCCAAAATTTTCTAAAAAATTGATGGCAAAATGAGTTAGAGTAGATATATTATATATTATATAAATAAAAATAATATTTTCGGGCCGGGCTTTTCGGGCTTTTCCGGGCCTGGGCCGGGCCCAGGCCAGCTTTTAAAAAACTGGCCCTCGGACGGGCCCGGGCCGACTTTTAGAAAACCGGACCTGGGCCGGGCCTAGTAAGGCCCGGTCCAGGCCCGGCCCATTGACACCCTTAGTTAAAATATGTGTGACAATGAGTTAAAGTTTGTGAGATTTAAAGTAGTTGTTGATATGATTTAAAATATAATTTAAATATTAAAATAAGAGTTGAAAATTTTTAAAGTATCAATTGCTCATGGTCAGAAAATATAAAACGCTACTTAATAGATCCTAATAAAATAGGGACTATAAATTAACATCCTTAAAGTATCTAGACTTTTTTTCTCAAATATTTCTGACAGGGACTTGTAGTTAAAATATTTTCATTGACATGGACTTATAATTGATATTATCTATTTGAGAGAAGTTTTATAATTTTTAAAATTTGTGTAGACATATTTGGTCGAAGATTGCTATCATTCATGCAGATCATTTTGAAGTTGCCTCTAATGTATGTGAACCAAAAGACAAAAAAGTGATAAACATGTATTATGATTATAATTATAAAAAGAAGCAAACATACTATAATAGTGCCAATGGCATGTATCCATCATTTGGATACAATAGAGGTAGACATGTTAGTTGCCTTGCCCTCTCTATGACCCGACAATCGATATTTCCGCCTCTACCCCTCTCCTTCTAACAAGTAATGATGTCATATTTTTTTGTTTGGAAAATGGTTTAATAACACTATTTTATAATATATGTATTTGACACCATTCATTTGGCACGTGAGTGGTGTCAAATACATGTGTCACTAAATTGTTTTTTTATTTTTATTTTTTGTTGTAGTAATGACGACATGCTGATGTCGGTCCTTCCATAGCGTAAAGCGGCCTCCGCGGGTACTGCGAGGGAGGAGGAACCCCTCCACCCACCTTGCTGTTAAACAGTGGGAGGGGAAGAGATACGCAGCCGCGGCGTTTCCCACCCTCTCCTTCCGTTCCCACTGGCCATGCAGGCGACGGCGATGCTACTGCCTCTGGGCCGCCCGCATGGGTTGCCGGCCGCTCCTCTCTCTCCCCGCCCGCTGCGCGGCAGCAGCTCGGGATGTGTAGCCGACAGTCTGCTCCCGGTGTCTGGTCGGGGTAGGCTCCCTTGCGGCCTCTTTCTGTCCCTCCCCAGGATTGGGTCTTTAGCTCCTCCTCTCATGTCCTCCCCGTTAGTCTTGTCGTCCCTGGAAGTGAATGGGGGGACTGTGGTTGGTGCTTCCACTCCTGGCGCCGCATTTCCGTTCCCCGACGAGGCCGAGAAGGGTAAACTCGCACAGGTGTGTTCTCTCACCACTGCTGGCCGCCGCCTCTTAGTTCGGATTAGAAATCCATAACTTTGGGTATATGCACCTGTTTTGTTTCTTTTCTATTTGTTCTCTGGCGTTACGGTGACT
The DNA here is from genome assembly GCA_014218235.1 of Colocasia esculenta. Classification (NCBI taxonomy): domain Eukaryota; kingdom Viridiplantae; phylum Streptophyta; class Magnoliopsida; order Alismatales; family Araceae; genus Colocasia; species Colocasia esculenta. The sequence continues at coordinate 158,368,129 of CM024760.1, read as the reverse complement.
CGATGCCTCTTTTTATTGTTTATGTCACCGGAAAGGCTGTATTTTCTTTATTTTGCGTGAAATACTTCAGTTCATCTTATGCAGGTGCATCAGCCGCAGTGTTAATAATCAATGTGTTCAGAAACGTACAGTGGAGTCCTCTTACCTGATGACCACGTCTGGACTGGGATTATTTTAGGGAAAGGCTTAGCCTTTAGAGGCATCACCTTCAATGTACAACCCTAGGGCACTTGCGAGCAAATATGCATTGATGGTTTACTTTGATTTTCGGTATATAGTAGGTTTGTCATCGGGTAGTGGGTTGGCAGGGCTGCCCAAGCAGATATGTATTGTCTATTTAAAGTTTCCGTTCAATGATTCAAGACTAGAGGACACTAAACTGCTTGTTTTAATGTTTGAGGAATGTTGATTACCCAGGCAGCTAGGTAGAAATGTCATGCTAGAACTGCCATGCAGAATGCCATTAGGCCACCTGTATTTTCCCCCTCTTTTTTTTATGCAGATCCACTTTTGCAAAAAGTTATTTATCCTCCTTAATTGGCTATTTGTCACTTTTAGTTAGCTATTTGTCATCCATAATGTTAAGGGTGATCAATGCCTAACTAAGGGGGACAAAATAACTTTTTGCATGTTAAAATTGTTTGTCACTCTTGACCCGCTATTTGTCACCCTTAGCACTAAGGTGACGAATAACTTTATGGAGAATGATGTGGAGCATTTAATGCTCTTACCGGGATGATGCAAAAGCATTTAAGGAGCATCAAATGCTCCTTCTGGGTGGGGTCTACACAGGTAGCTAATTCCCAACAAATGAACAAATTACTTGTCTCCCTAACTTAGCTATTTGTCACTCTTAACTGGTTATTTGTCACCCTAAGGATGCCAAATAACTTTATGGGGAAGGATGTAGGAGCATTTAATGCTCCTTTATCCCTTTTCTTTCCTATACAGACTCTCATTCCCAATACAAAAAGTTATTTGTCCTCTTCAGTTAGCTATTTGTCACCCTTAATTTGTTATTTGTTACTCTTAGTGCTAAAGGTGGCACAGGAACATTTTAGAAGCATTTCATGCTCCTGTTGGGTGGGACCTGCGCGCCAATACGTGAACCAATACCATGCTGGACGGGTAGTCCACTTGTCCACACGTGCATCTAACATTTCTCTTAACGTTTATCAGTTTGTGGTCTTGATGGACAACCCTTATATCAATTTTTGGACTTGTGTTGGGTGGGGAGAGGAGAATCAACAGAGCTGCACAAGTATTTGTTTTTTGGAAGTTGGCCAAGCCACAAGCCATTGATAAATGAATGAGAAAAAAAAAAGCAAGGAAAGAGCAACCTCCCTTGGTAGACAGTAAATCAATCAAGATGATAACATGAAACCCAACAAAACAACGACGGACAGCAAGCATACTGAGAACCAATGCTCCCCTGAAAGAAATGAAAGAACAGCATTCTATGCCATCAACTCTACATCTATTATCATGAAGAGTATTGAAGCAAGATCTGACTATAAAAAAAATCTGTGTTTTTTCTGCTTCCACTGTCTAGAATGATGTCTGTCACTCTGTTGACATTAAGTATTGTGGTGTCCAGATATGTGATCAGGAGATAAAAAATTTCAAAATTGGCATGTGTTAAGTTTCTCCTAAAGTTTAGCTTCCAAGATTTAATTGTCCCTCAGCTTCCAATAGAATGGTGAATTTCATTACATTTCCAGTCAGTAAGATGCTACAACATGGGCAAATATAGGGGCTAAAGGTCTCATGAAAGGCTCACTCGTCTTCCCAAAATCTGACCCAGTGACCATTCCCAAGGGAGTATGGAGTAGACATATTCATGAAACTGATTGTTTGCAATGTTTGTCCAGGACTTGGAAATCTGGGATGAATTACTTGGCTCTGACAACCATTTGTTGCATTTCAGATGGTACTTGGATCTGAGTATTCTTATCTTGTCCTACTTTCTACAGCCAGTTAACAGGGCGCTTTGTTGAAGACCGCCTTACTGACCAGTCCAACTCCACTTCCTCCTACCTTCTAAAACCTTGTCCATCTCAAAAGATGAAGCCCTTTGATATTGGGATCTGCTCCTTTCCAAAAGAATTACTGGCATGTGATAGGTGGCAATGTTTTCGGAATGCTAAAAGTAAACCCATTTGTCCAAAATCAAGCACAATCACCAGTAGGCCAAGCCATAAGCAAACCAGATGCCAAAGTGAGTCGCTCTTTGTACAAGTCTTTCATGATAGAATCAGGCGAGCCTTGCATTCTATTTGAATAACTATATGTGAAGAGCTTTAATTCCTCCAATTAGAAATGAATCTATCCTGCAAATCATCCCCATTTAATGTATCCCAGATTCCTGTTTAGATCTGGGAATGTGGTCATAGAAATTCCTGAGTCTGCATCAACTGGCTATGGTACTTTTTTTTGCTATTGTATCCAATGGTAGATGCATTGCCTGCATGCATGTATGTATGTGGAGCAAAAATGCCATTTCTGGTGAGTGTCACTAATGACACACCAGTGGAAGACAGACTCCGATGTATTTTTTATTTTATTTTAGTTTCTTCATTTATGTAGTTTTTATTATATGAGGTTAAATGGGCTTATTTTTTTAGCCAATTTATGTTGGGCCTTCTCTTTGTTCTAGAAATGTTTTTTAGTTGAGTCCTATGGGCAAGAATACCCATTCTATATATCTTTTCCTCTAAAAGAGTGGCTGTGCCCTCCTTTTGGAGGCTAAAGAACATAATCAAAAGAAAAGTTTGCCCTATTCTCTAGTGAGGGGAGAGCCCAGAGTGCCATCAATGCCCTGTGAAAGGGAACCCAAGAGGGGAGGATGGGAGGTTCAGCACTACCACCATCGTCATTGTACCACTGCTGCCCTGATTCACACACTGCTAGCATCAGTCATCTCCATCATACCACTGCATGGCTGTGCCAACTACCTCTTTCCTCCTCTGTATTCCTCCTTCCCACATATTCATTCTTTCACTTGTTTGTCTCTTGCGTCCAGCATCTCTCCACTTTGTTCAACATATATATGCCATATCCTTCTCCTCCATTTGTTTATTCCCCACCCTTTTCTTTTACTGATGGTACAACTCCATATATACCATCACCTCCTCTCTTCTATTATCTGTTGTGCCATAAGCAGACTCTTGTCTTGTGCCCTTTTCTCTTTATTGTTTCTCTCTCTATCCATGCCACGTTTTTCCTTGTTAAATTGAGCCCAGCTAGAGTTTCTTGGATATCCGTTCCCATCTACATATTCCATTCTCCTATTCTCTTTATTTTCTACTCTTCCCCAGTAGACAAAGCATAAGTGCTCTATCTTCTCTCACTTTTGATTAGCTTCCTGTACTCTAGTTCCTCCTATGCCTCCCACAGGAGCCAGACCACCAGGTATTTGTCATTGAAACCTCCATGCCAACTGCTAGAGTGCTCACTACCACTGCCACGATATCAAGAACCATGCCGCAGTGTGCCTTCTCAACATCCCACAGTTCACATAGGCATCTTCACACTCAGAGCTAGGCCCACTCGTCGTCATAATTTAGTCCACCTCAGTTGGGTTCTGTGCATCATTCATTTTCTGTCGGTGTTATGCACCACATCACACCATTGTCCCATGGCACACAGAGAGCTGCACAGCATCAAGGCACATCAAATGCATGTTTGAGAACACGTGCATTTTGTTTTTCTTTTTTACCTTTTTGAAATAAGCAAATAATTGGTGATCAGATGGCTAGTGTTACTGTGAACGCAAGGCTGCATGAAGGGGCCTGGCCTCACATCTAGATGTGTGTGCATCTGCATATTATTTATATTAAATATAGACAGATTTTACTACAGTTGTCTAAAACCTAAAAAGTAAAGAAAATACAATGATATGATGAAGTCTCATTTTGAGCCTTTTTTGGATCAATGTATAGCCTTTTTAACTGTTTCAGGCCCAGTCTACCTGGTTCATTCAGGATCAAGCTGACTTACAGCAACAAATTTTTTTGGGTTCAATTACAGAAAACAGCTGGATCAACCTTGAAACCAGCAAGTGTAGACCAGGCCTATGTTATCAAAGGCGATCGCCTAGGCCATGAGGCGAGACGAGGCGACCTCAGATCGCCTCGCCCCGGCCCATTTCGCCTCGGCGATTTCAAGCCACCAATTCCACCCTTTTTGCCCTTGTCCAGCCCATATATTGGCCTATAAAGAGGTCCACTTGGCCTATTTATCTACTTGCAATTTAGTTTCTTAAATTTTAGTTACTTTACAATAGAAATGAATAGATTTAGTAAGTCATACAATAATTTGACATATATGAATGATTAATTTTATGAAATATACTAGTTTCATGCACATATTTAGGTGATATTTATAGATATATTCATATTTTTGAACTACATATATTATTTTATAATATATCTCCTCAATCGCCTAGGCCTTTGAGGCTGAGGCGATCCCTTGATCGTCTCAGTCGCCTCTCGCCTCTGACTACATAGGACCAGACTGGATTGGTCAGGTCCCTCCCAAACAAGCCAATTATGCAGTTTGACATTCTTTTTGTTTTAGCATAATATAAAAACTCCATTAATGCTGTGTGAATCAATGTCCAAATTTCCATTCCCCACTAGAATCATCTAAGGTTATTTAACTTATGACCCCTATGCCTATCATGCAGCAAAATTACTCACTCCTTGCTTGAGAGGGACTTATCACCAAGTTGTCCCTTGCTTTAGTAAGATATCACATAGTCAACACTCTTTCTGCCTATTTAGTTTTTGTACTTTTTCGTTCAAGATATATTAAAGGTGTTTTTCCTATAGTGTAAATGTTATTACTTCCCTTTGTGATTCAGTAAGTCATCATGTTTAATCAATCCACCTTTCACTTAGCAGGTTTCAAAGAGGTTGGAAAACACTTCAAAATATTTTAAACGGTTGGGTGGCTGGGGTTTCTGGAGCCAGCTAGTTTGTACAGTTGTGGCTGCTGTTATTTTATCTTTCTCCACTGTTATTACTGGAAATGTCACTTCACCAGCTACATTTTATGCCACGAGTGCTGGTATAGCAGCTGCATTTATTTCAGTGTTTTGGTCTTTTGGATATATTCGACTTTCAGAAAGGCTTCGAAAGACTGCTGGTGAACCTTCAAAGGTAGACTTATCTATCTTATGTTAATCTATAAGCATGTTCAATTTGTTATTTTGTTACATGTTTCTGAAAGTTGTTCCTTGATATGTTCATGTGTATTCTTCTCACTCTAGGACTCTAGGTCATGAGGTTGAAATTTCGCTCAAATTTTTAAAAGCAGAAAAATGTAATAAAAAAGAATTAACAGCTCTGATCTCTAAATATTTATGATGGCTGAATGAATTGCATTGGAAAGTCAGGGGACTTTTTTATTCTGTCTCTTTATAGATCGCCCTAGTTGAAATAACATCCTGTTTAACACTTTGTCATTATTATTGAAGACAGAATCAGATTGGATTGGCCCAGATCGGCCTGTCTGATTGATTCTGCCCAGAACAATCTGGCCCTGAACCCCCCCCCCCAACCCTGATTCTTATTGTGGATCAACCAAATCATGGTGGATTTGCTTGGGACCATGTGCTCAACTGTTGTCTGTATCAGCTGATTTAACCGTCCTGACTCTCCACCCCACCCCATCCCTCCCTTCAGTTCCCTCCCCTTTCCCAGCACAACATTATCCACATGGAAAAAAAAAGGAAGAAGAAAATGAACTAACTAGGAGGTTGAGGGGAAAAAGTTACTTACCTGATTGTTTGCCATCGCAGCTGTTTATGTCACAGCCTGCCATTGCTGCCGTCTCCTTGTTCTCCTCCATCCGTGAGAAAGTAGTGTTGACTGCCTCCACAAGGGGAAGATTAGGGTTAAAATTACACAAAGTCCTTTATTATATTTATAAAATATACCTAGGCTTGAATATTAAAAAAAAAATAGCTGGGTTGCTTTGTTGTTGGGCTTGGATCAGCCGCACCAGATTTGGTTATGGGCCCTCAATCTGAGCCCGATACCTGAGAATTCCCATGCAATTTTGAGCCAGTTTGGGTTAAGAATCATCTAAGCTGATTCTCAGGAACTCAAGCTGATCCTGGATTGGCCTGATTAAAAATAACTTTATTCATTTAAACATTCATGAAAATTCATAAAATAAAAAATTCATAAAGAAAGGGGGGCTGAGGAAAGATTGTTGAAAACCTCTCATTTACGATGGATGGGGGTCAAATGTTGTTGTTGCCAAAGCAGAGATTGTTGCTAAAGAGAGAAATGGAGGAAGAGAGTCAATTTCCAAAGAAGGGTGTGCAGATAAGCAGGAGAGAGAAGGGAAGGGTGTGGTCCTGGGAAGAGACCTACCTTCTGGCGTAGGCGGACCCATGGGGTTTTAGTTATAGGCAGTGGTGGTTGGGGCAAAGGAGACCCACAGTGAGAGGGGCACAGACAGCTGGAGCTAGGGGAAAGGGGAAGACTGAAGAAGAAGAAAGGGGGAATTGGAGGAAAGGAGGAAAATCGGGAGAAGAAGGAAGAGGGAATTGGGGGAAAGGGGAAGGTGGGGGGTTGTTATGGTACCAGGAATTGGCCAATTCTGGTGGATCTTAGCTGATTTCAGCCATTCTAGCTGGAATTTTTTAGTTTAGGGGCTGTGCCCCCCTTGACTCAGATTGCTGCCTGGTGATCCTGAGATGAATTGGTTGATTCTGATCTGGATTGGCCAATCCTGTCTTCAATGAGTATTTCTTCTTGGGTCATTATCTCTCATTTGCGAGGGGGAGTAATATGATTTCACTAAATAGTAGAGAGAGATGAGATAGTCACGCCACTAATTATGCAAATTGAGATACATCAGTGATACATGTTACCTATATATGCAGACCTCGCCACTTTGACGCACATACATTTCAGTAATGTAACCTAGAAAAATCAACATATAATAGATAGAAGGCACAAATATTCCATTAGACCTTCCCTTTTGTTCACATATAGTGCTGAGGAATAACAGGCTCCAAATTAAATCAGCAGAAAGCATTAAAAGATCAGTCAATCTGTAAATTATGCCCAAACCAATTATATTGTTTTAAATATGCTTTACTCATAAGGCTAAAATGAGGATAGTGAAGAGCATTTAAAAGAATAAACTTGAGTAAACATTTTAATGCTAAACTCTGATTCTGCTTTTTCTCTTCCATTGAGGAATGTGGATCTTATGTTTCTCTATCAAGTATTTAACATTTACATATTCCTAAGGGAAGGGGCAATTTTGACATCAATCTTTACATCAAGAGTTGGCACTTTCCAGTATTCACTTCTACACACAAGCAATTGACAATTCTTGGTTTACATTTCAAAAAACTTTGACAGTTCTTGGTTTACTAGTGACCAGGAATGGATTGTTGGTGGAGGTTCTAAGGCAGAGGTTGGATATTTTGCCAACAAGAATGTGCGGCCCAACCAAGAGAAGGGTTGATGGGTTGGGTGATTGGATCTGTTACAGAGCTTCGCGAGGTGGGACTCTCGTAAGCTGGTCAGAGGTCGGTGTTGCTCCTGTGATGTCCTCATCTCGAAAAAAGTGAAGGCAGCATTAGGCCCCCCTGATGAGGTGGGGGTTAAACCCACCCATGCCTAAGTCAAATTAATGATCGAGATTAGGTTTAAAAGAATGGTTTTCTTAGATTAGTGTGTACCTTTATAACTGGGTTATGGCTTTATATAAGAGTTTTGGAAGGTGTAGTTCTGGTGACTTTCAATATGGAACTAATCTGAAGTGGCTAAGATGCCAACATTGTGGAGTTCACATGGTCGGTGATCACTTTCTCCAAGAGGATTGGTCCAGGTTTTAGCAGGTTGCCACATGTCAAGTTGGCTGTGCTGACAAGGCATAGTTTGGGTAAGTTGATTGGTAGGTCAGATGTGTAGTTACGGGTTGAGTAGTTTGCCTTTTCTTCATGATTGGTATGCTAATTCGACCTATTAAATTTGCCACACATCTCTTCAGTTTGAGTGACCTATTAGGTGCCGATGGCCTGAGATGTTACCATCCGGCCTACCACTTTATGGTAATATCAACTAGCATTCATTATACCATTGGTTTTTGAAAGTCTAACAAAGGCTTCTTCGGAAGCAATTTTGTCTACTAAACTTCTTACTCAGCTATTATCATGTCTTGACGAAGTGTCAAAGGTAACACAGTCCACTTGGAAGCCTGAAATCAGGTAATGGCCTACTCACATACCCTCATAGACATTGGTGGACAATATTTTATTCTTCTGTGGCAAAACCACAAAAGAAAATGTCACACTTGCAATTCAATCAGGTGATTGTCTACTCACATACCAAATCCAGTTCATGAGGAGACTGGCAAGGAGGTAATATGAGATTTTGCCTACAAATTGCACATCAACTTTCCTTACACAAATCCCTTGCAATAATGATGTGCCCAAGCAATGACAATGCATTCCTCCCCTGCTACTTCATGGAGTTGTCTTTCCCTGTTTTTTTTTGAGAGGTGTTGGCATGAAAAATTGTCAAATACTCAAAACCCCCCATTTCCTAAAATCCCAAAAATACCCAAAGGGATTTCCCTCCCCCTTAACCGATGGAAGGCCCCCATCGGTTAAGGGAGAACACCCCTTAACCGATGGGACTGTCCATCGGTTCGGGGTGAAAGCCTTAACCGATGGGACTTCCCATCGGTTGGGGGGGAATCTCCCTGACCGATGGAACTTCCCATCGGTTAAGGAGGAGACTCCTTAACTGATGGGACCTCCCATCGGTTAAGGGGAATCTGCCCTTAACCGATGGGACTGTCCATCGGTTAAGGGGATGAAACACCCTTCATCTCTCCTTTCGTCAAAGGTAAGGGGCTAAAACCCCTATAAAAAAGTCATGTAGTCCCCAAGCGGCAAAGGATCTTCTTCCCCCCCCCCCCCCAAAAAAAAAAAAAGAAAAGAAAAGAAAAAAGAAAAGAATCCCTTTTGGCAAAACCCTTGGGGACCCTCTTTTCGATCCCTTTTTCTGGAGATTCCAAAATTGCAAAAAAAACAAAGGCTCTTTCCAAAGAAATCCTAGCTTGTTCTTGAAGGTATCCGCCCTCCCTCCGCTCGGTGTGAAGGTATCTGCCCTCGGCAAGCGCAAAAGAAAGGGAGGTCGTCTCTGTCCGGCTACGAAATCTCCTTATCCCCCTTCATGTCGAGCTAGTCTCCTTGGATAGTTTCAAAAAAAAAAATCCTAATGAAACCCATACCTCCACATCGAGCAAGTCTCTGTGGAGGTAAAAATTAAATCGTGTGCTTTGGTGTTTAAATACCTTCCATGTCAAGCAAGTCTCCATGAGTATAGGGTATTTAAACATTTTTGTTCTTGTGCTCTAAATGCTTCCATGTCGAGCAAGTCTCCATGGGTATAAGCATTTAGGTGCATATGTTCTTCCCTCTCGTCAAGCAAGTCTCCGGGGAGGGTGAGTGTTTGTGCTCATATGTATATGGTTTCTAAAGGAAACTCTGCTTAAGCGGAGGTTTTACCCGGAAACATACTCATGTGTTCACAAATATATGTGCTCATATGTATATGTTTTCTAAAGGAAACTCTGCCCAAGCGGAGGTTCTGTCCGAAAATATACTCACATCCACAAATATATGTTCGTATGTATATGTTTCTAAAGAAAATTTTGCCCAAGCGGAGGTTCCGCCTGAAAACATACTCATATGTTCATGAACTATATGTGCATATGTGCGTTTTTATGGAGAAACTCTGTCCGCATAGAGACCCTCCCCTAAAATAATACAGTCATATGCCCATCAAATAAACGTTCATATATTTATATACGGTAACCCTACCCTTACGGGAGCTCTGCCCAAATTCACAATATATTCTAGTACCAAATAAATTCATGGGTATACACCCGCTCATTTCCCAATTTATATGTCAAACCCTCAAAAGGGATTCATACTTTTTTCAAAATGAAATCCTTTCTTCAAAGCAAATACCCTTTTCAAAATGAAATCCTTTCCTCAAGGCAAATACTCTTTTCAAAAAGAAAAGATATACTTTCTTCAAAAAGAACAAATCCCTCTTCCAAATCAAAGTCCATTTTGTCCGATAAAAAAGGCAAAACATCGCATTATTATTTTCTAGAAAATGCAAAACCGCTCGACTTTGCTATCAATGGTATTCAGGTTAAAACTGATGTAAAAATAACATCAAAGGTTTTTAATCCGATGTAAACAAAACATCGATTCCGATCGATGGAGACAGGGGTCCAGCACACACTACCCTAATCGCCTGATAAAATAAAATCGCGGAACCAATAAGTTCAAAGTAAAACTGGCGCACTTGTCCATTCCATGTACATAAAATGTTCTCTCCGCATTGCGCAGATTCTAATTTCTGTATGTTAGACAGGCTGACACGCCCGCAAGGCAAAACAAATAAATAAAAATCAAATCAAACTCAAACACCAAAACAAAACACATAACCAACGAAAATTTCCACGTCTGACAAGAGGTTGACAACTGCACTACCTCTTCAACACCCCAAGAAAGGAAAAGAAAAAAAATCAACTGCATTCGTGTAAAGGTTTTCTTCAAATCATAGAAAGCTGTTTGAAAAGATGTCGACTCCACTAGTGTAATAAATGAAAAAGCTTTAAACTAATATTCCATGTCTATTTCCCTGGGAGACGACATTATTTGGTTCCCACTAAGTGCTCCAGAAAATGATGTGGAATAATGAGAGACATTTACTTCTGACACTTTTCCCATGTATGAGGCTCTGGCTTCTGAAGTTTTTGGGACCAAAGAACTGTGCAAAAACCTCCCAACCTCTGGCAGGTAAAAATAAGTGATCCACATCTTTGTTTGCAGTTCTGCAGAAAGAACATATGATGTCACGGCCATGCTACTTTGTCCATACATTTTTGTTACAATTCTTTTCTGAAGGGTTAGCCACATAACTTGTAAGTACCTGAGCTTTCCATCTTAATCTCCCCACTCCTTTATGAAGTCAATTATCCTCCCTACAGCCGTGCATGGCAGGATTGCCAAGATCTGGATCCTCAATCAAAATATCAGAGATCAGTGAAGTTGCTTGAAAACACATCACTTTGTCCATAATCCCAATTCCCAATTATGATGTAATCTATGTAGCTTTCTCCTAAGTAACTTCTCGGTATTTGGAATCATGCATAGCATTGGCATGCCCATCTGAAAGCTGCTATTATCAACCCTACATTCTTATCTGATACAACTGTAGGTTGCCGGAGTTATATATATATATATATATATCAATACTTTGACACTCCACAAATCTGTGAAGGAGAAGAGATGGTGTCCACTATGTGTATTTTTTGGACAATTATGAAAGATCAAAAACCTTTCAAAATATCCAATAGAGACAGGCTAAATTTAAAATATCTAAGGACGCTCCTGAACTTCATATCTACAACCGACAAACTACAGATAATTGCACTCAATTGTTTTACAAAGGGATTTCCTTAATCTAAGACTTCTAATATCAACTATGTGTCCTTTAACACAAAATACCTAAAACTTGAAATATCTTACTATGGCATCCCAAAATCCATATCAATTGCCTTCAAATCACATCGCAATAGACACACAATTGCGGAAAGACCACAATGTAAAAATATATCAAACAACATATATACAAAAGATTGTATATTTTGTTCACTATAATGATGTATATAAGTGAATTTCATACCTTAGCCAAGTAATAACTTTTTTTAGAGACTTTATTTTGATACTTTAGATACTGTATTATGTACATTTAGATAGAGATTATTTTGTAAAACAATTGATTGCTATTTTGATATTTTAAAAGAGATTTGTCTTTTATCTTTCCTCGATATGAAGTTCAGGAATATTATGCTTTTTAAATATTTTAAATTTATGGTGCCTTGATTAGTTATTTTAAAAGCCTTTTTTGTCCCCTTAGTAATTTTCTCTATGTTTGTCTTTGTTGATAGCAGATAACTTTTCCTGATACTCAATCTTAACTTAGTCAAACTCCTGCTGCTTCTGTTATCTATGGAGCCCAAATCTAACCTTTGAACTCGGCTTCTTTTACCTTCTTATAGCCTACTTTAGCTGCATCCACCTGTCTTCCTCTTTTGTATAATCAGCCTCTCTAATCTCTTCCTATGGTCATACACAACTGAAACATGAGCAGCTATATGCTTGTTACAAGATTGGTGTTCATCCTCTTGCCATCTGCAATACTAGTTCCGGAACCCCATCCTGGTTTGCTCCTTCAATTGTTAGCTTCATTTTGAAAGTTTTAGGTTCCCAATGAAAGTACTACAGAATCTTGTTCCAGCTTCAAGATCTATTGGTATGTGAAGATACCCCGAAGGAATTTAAAATCGGATCAGGCTGCTAACTTTGCTATTTCCAATTCCAAGCCGATGGAGATTGCATTTGCGAGATTGGCTTTTATCAGAACATCATTCAATGAAATGAAATCCTATCGTATTTAAAGAATGCTTATGTTTGTCAAACTATGCTGTCAGCTGTTGAGGTTTAATCCCACATTGGATAATCTGCGGGCTTTTTTCCTCCTTTTTAGTTGGGAATTCTCTCAACTTAACTCGTAGGTTTTGGGTTAGAATTCAGGCCTTTGCAGGCTTTTCTCATTTGGTTGCTGCACCAGTTCTAATGCATCACTTAGACCACAGCCATTTGGTTGTTTATTGTTGTGGTTTAGTCCCATATCTGTTGTGGTTTAGTCTCATATCAGAAATCCATGGGAGTTTCTCCTCTCTCTCTCTCTCTCTATATATATTATATATATATATAGGATTTCCCTCAACACCTAGGTTTTGGGTTAGAGTTCGGGCCTTTAACATGGTATCAGAGCAGGTTATCCGTTATATCCTCTCTTCGTATGTGGACACTTGGTCCCTACCTACCCCCCCCCCCCCCCCCCCCCCCCCCAAAAAAAAAAAAAAAAAAAATCCCGGCTGGGATTTGGGAAATGGATTGGGGGGGATTGACCGGGATTTTGTTTAATTACATGGGTTTACTGGATATGGCATGAGGAGATCCGGATCGGCCCGTTTGGAGCAGAATTGGATCGACTATGACCGATTCCGATTCGGATCGGTCGATTCCGATCCGGATTGGCTGCTTCTGATCCGGATCGGCCGATTCCGCAATCCATGACCTGTGTTGCACTCCAAACCATTTGGTTTGACATGAAGGTGTTATTGTGCTTTGGTCCCATTTCTATTGTGATTTAGTTCCATATCAGAAATCCATGGGCGTTTCACCTCTATATGTGTAGAGAATTCTGTCAACTCAATGCCTAGATTTTGGGTTTGAGTTCAGACCTTGAACATATAGGCAGTGTTTGGGAGCAAGGTTTGGGCCGATTTTGGCCCTGCCAAAGCTCTGACAACACTTAAGCGCAACCAAACATTCCCAGCCACTACGAGATTTCGTGCACCTTGGCTTTTAAAAATAAGAGAGATAGACAAAGGTCTTTTTTTTGGAATTTTTGCATATTAGTCCTTATAAACTTAGCTAATTGCATATTATTCCATCATTATCATATTAGTCCCTCAAAACCTCTAAATCTTGTATATTAGTTCCTACTAGAGGGACTTTTCCGTAAGGTTTAGAGGGTTTGAGGGACTAATATGATAATAGTCTAATTTGAGGGACTAGTCTGCAACAACCTAAGTTTGTAGGGACTAATATGCAAAAATCCCTTTTTTTTTTCTATGCTGTGAAAGCGGCATGTGAGCTGCTTTTGCCGATTCCGGACACAGACGACGAGGAGGCGAACACGCTTGTGTCTTGCCCGCGACGATGTGGGGCTTTTTTTAAAGTTTTTTTTTTTTTTTTTCATTTCGCCCTGTTCTCCCGCTGGCACAGGTGGCGAGGAGCGCTACGGGAAAGCCGCACTGGCGACGAGGCGAACAGCGAAATTGTTTTTTGCGATTTTGGCTTTTCTCAAATCTGATCCAAACACTGCCATAGTATAACTTTCTGGGTTTGGTGGGCGGGGTTTTAAGGTTTAGTCCCACATTGGATAATCTGTGGGTGCCTACCCTCTTTATCTGTGGAGGCCAGTCACAATACCATCTGCACAGCACTAACATGGTGTCACAAAGATAACTGAGGTGTTACAATTGCAATCTATATCTTTCAAATTTCACGCAGTCACAGTCATGAAGAAAACAATAATTCTAAGCATGTTACAGGTGAGAAAAGATAGGATACTTGAACATCACGGACATGTAATATTGACATCAGCAGCATATGGATTACCATATGATGGCTCTGGGCTATTATTTGGTTATATTGCTAATGCTTTGTTAGATGTTGGAAAATGTTAGTTAGCAGGTTCTAACATTGGTATGTTTGTCAACAGATGACAGTAAACAAATAATTCTCAACCAACTCTAGGATAGCAGAACAGCTCCAATGCGTTGCACCACAAGCCAGCACATGAAACTCATGTATGACATGTTCACATGGCCTTATGAAAAATAAAGTTTAACAAGCCCAGGCTGAAAATTTAATTAAGTCCCTTGGTCAGGTTTGAGTTAAATTTACATGATTGCAGGTTGAAGACTCCCAAGTATTTCTTGCTTATGTTCTCCTTGATGTGAGGTTAATGTTAATCCAGATGTTGGTATACTTCTGTGACATGTTGGTGAAATGTGGTCTCAATGCTTACAATAATAGTTCATTTTGAAAGTGATATCTTCATTGTTTTAGAAATCCTCATCTATGACTTCTAATTCTAACAGATTTATATATCATTATCTTTCCAGGCTCCTCCTCGTGCTGAAGTTGTTAAAAGTCTGAGAAATGGTATAGTTATAAATCTTATAGGAATGGGAGCTGCAGTACTTGGCATGCAAGCGACTGTTGGGCTTTTGGTTGCAAAGGCTCTTACCACCTCAGCAGTTCCATACTACCAAGGGATAGCAGCTGGTCGCAGTCCAGTTTTAGCTTTAGATGTATTCTTGGTACAGGTATTTTTTGTGTTTCCCACCTTTTATCCTTTACAATTTGAATTTCATAATCAACCTGTTTGGGAATTTCTCACATTTCTTAATCTTGAAGTATCCTCCAACTTCATTGAATAAGATTCAATTATCCTCTGGCATGGCTGTCAGCAAGACAGCTAGATTGGGAATTTTTTATTGTTTAACACTGTACACTATAATTTTATGCATGTGTCAATGCCAAAGACTGAGACTTCCTGTTTCCCAAAGCAATCCAAGAAAAGGAAAGTTGTATCATTTATTAAATATTACCTTATGTGTTTGCATGTTCAATATTCTCATATCCTCATTTACTTTAAAATCTGTTGGGAAAAGAGGTTGGTGTTCGTTTAGGAAATATACAGCAATAAAGAGTAAACCTAGTCTGGCCCCATCACTTTCTCCCAATATAAAAGTATATCTGCTCTGGCATTTCCATCACTTTCTTCTTCTTCTTCATGCTGCAGTAAAGATAGAGTGTAATCCTGCTTTGACCCGATCATTTTTTTCCAATATAAAAGTATATCTGTTCTGGCATTACCATCACTAGAGACTGTTTTAGTCACCACTAGGACTGTTCATACTATATGGCCATTTGACTCCATTTCTAAGTTTGTGATGAGGGACAACTTGAATTTGGACTTCAAAGTATAGCAAGCACGTTGACTTTGCAACTCTAACAAACGTCGATCAAGATAAATTCCTAGATGGGCTTATGGAAGGCAAATCTTAAAGGGAGCTCTTGAGGACAGGACACATCAGGTGCCACAAAGAGATCAGACTTACCCCATGGACCGGGGGGGTCAAATACCAATGTAAGATATAACACCCACAGGGCCAAAAGGGTACGCACAAAGGATCACTCATTGAAACAGCGATTTACTCTCAAGTTCATGAAATGTTTGGACCAGGCACTCGCTTACCGTCCTACGTGAACGTTGAGGAATATTAGATGAACAGAAAATCAAAGAGAGGAAGGGGATGGTATACCTTGACGGATTGAAGAATCCAGTCCAAATCGGAGACGAGGGCGAGCTGGGAAGCGTGCAACGCTTCTGCACGCTGTGTTGATGAAGAATTGGGCCGAAGATCCCGGTTACAACCAAATAAAAACTTCCCACAGGGAAGGTGAACTCGGGGTGGGGATATTACATGCAATACACCTCGCACAGGAGGGGGGACACAAGGGAGGGGGGGTGTTCACACAGGATTGCCGGATCAGTCTGTGTGACTCTGCCTTCGTGACTGTTGACAAGAGCCGGTGCGGTGCAGACAGTAGGAGACGGCAGCACCGTGGCACCAGAACCCGGGGCTGGAGGCAGTAACGTGAGCAGCAGGGTGGGCGATGCCAGCATTGGTGAGAGCTTGCAGACGACGACAGCGTGGCGGTGGTGCTGAACTGGCAACGCTCCGGTGGCACGCTGGTACTGGGGGCACTGACAGAGAGGGGGAAAAGGAGGGGCGGCAGCCTGGCGGCGTCGTGTGGTCAGAGGAGCTGGCCGCGGCGGAGGACGGCAGTCCGGTGACGTCGTACGGAGGGCGACCCGGCGACGCCGTGTGGAGGGAGAGCGCCGATCGGAGCAGGGCAGAGGCCTGTCGATGGGGGGGGGGAGAAGAAGCGGGCAGAGGAGGGGACGGCGGCGGCGTGCTGAGGCGGCGAAGAAAGGGGGGGGTTCTTGCTGTGCGCGTGAGAGAGCTGGGGAGGGAGGGAAAGAAGAAGCGGGCAGAGGAGGAGGGCGGTGGTGGTGTGCTGAGGCGGCGAACAGGGGCACGACGAAGAAAAAGGGGGGGGGTTCCTGCTGTGCGCGTGAGAGAGCTGGGGAGGGAGGGAAAGTAGAAGCGGGCAGAGGAGGAGGGCGGCGGCGGCGCGCTGAGGGGCGGCGAACAGGGGGGGCGCGGCGTAGAAGGGAGTGTGGGGGGAGGAATCTTGCTGTATACGAGAGAGAGCTGGGAAGGGAGGGGAAAAAGGGGAAACAAGATGAGAGGAAGAGAGGGAAAATGGGAGGGAAAAATGCACACAAGAGGGAAGGGCAATCTAAGGATTTCTAAATTAAACTTCTCTTCAATGACTCCTTTCCATCGATGCACCTTCTTTTATATAGAAGGCCAAGACTTTTTAACTTCCCAAAAAGATGCCCTATTCAAAATCTTACCAAAAGTAGTGCTCTGCAAAAGGGCCCTCAAAAAGGCTGCGCCAGCCTACCTACCCATTTAATAGGACTCTTCACCTCTCAAAATAAAAACGAAAATACATAAAAAAAGGAAAGATGGACTCTCATGATCATAATGGGCCAATCTACAAAGGCCCAATTCAAACATTATAACAACAAAATAGTAGACCCATTTATCTTTCATCCATCCAAAAGCTAGCTTGTGTTGCACATCCATCTTGGCGACGTCGATATACCAGATTCGGGTCAAAGCGGGCCCTACTTGTGTCCTCACCAAATCTTCTAGGATGCGAAAAGCTCGACTCCGTCGAGTAAGGGTCCACACCTCCCTCATATTGTTTCAAGAGATCAGGATCAAGTTGTGGCAGCTCCTCCCGACTTACCCATATGTCTTCTGATTCGGGTAGGTTCTTCCACCGAACAAGATACCTTTGATACCCCTGATTCCGTGTAGTGATTACCTGTTCATCTAATATTCTCTCAATTTGTTCACGAGGTGCTCTCTGTGGTCTTGTTGGGGGATTTGGATGGGGTTCACTCAGAATGGGAGGAGAAGGCTCAAATGGATCACTAGGTATCGCTGCTTGCCCTTTATAAGGTGTTAGATTTGTCACATTAAATGTTCGACTAATACCGTAGTCCTGGGGTATGTCAATCTCATATGCATTCGAACCAAATCGTCTTAACACTTTGAAGGGTCCTGCCCCTCGAGCTCTTAATTTAGAGGATATTCCTGGGGAAATCCTTGCAGTTCTTACTATCACTAAGTCCCCTTCTTGGAATTCTTGAAAGCGTCTGTGAGCATTAGCTAACCTTTTATAAGTTTGGTTGCTTAAGTCAATGTGCTTGCTTACTTGTTGATGAAGATCCCTGACATGATGTGCAAATGACTCTGCTGATTGTGAGACTTTAGCAAACTCCGGCAAAGGAATGAGGTCTGATGGTTTTCTTGGTTTGTAACCACTCACAACCTTGAATGGACTCATCCCTATGGACCTATTGACAGAATTGTTATATGCAAATTCAGCTCTAGGTAGAATAAGATCCCAATTCCCTAAGTGGTCCCCTACAAGACATCTTAGGAGATTCCCTAGACTCCTATTAACCACTTATGTTTGACCATCTGTTTGAGGATGATATGCTGTGGAAAATTTGAGAAGGGTTCCCATAAGATGCCACAATGTTTTCCAAAAATAACTAGTGAATTTGACATCTCGATCAGTTACAATGGTTTTGGGTAACCCATGAAGGCGAACGATCTCATTAAAGAAAAGGTGGGCAATCTTGGAGGCATCTGAAGTCTTTGAACATGGAATGAAGTGAGCCATTTTTGAAAATCGATCAACTACCACAAGGATAGAATCATGCTTCCGAATGGTTTTGGGTAGTCCTAGGACAAAGTCCATACTTAGGTCCTGCCATGGCCGATCTGGTATGGGGAGTGGTGTATACAATCCTGTGTTTTGTTTGGTTTGTTTAGCTGTGGCACATAGACGACATTGAGCAACCAACTTTGCCACATCTCTTTTTAAGCTTGGCCAAAAGAACCTATCTTCCACTAGATCTATGGTTTTGTTGCATCCAAAATGACCTGCTAACCCTCCTGCATGTAACTCTCAAATAAGAAAATCCCTAACTGAGGTTTGGGGAATGCACAATTTTGTTCCTTTGAAAAGATACCCATTCTCTAAAAGATACTCATTGTGTTCTTTGGTGGTGTGTGTTAAGAAGGGAATAGACTTCCCCAAAATCTGGGCAATTTGGGTATTCCTCTTTAAGCCTTTCAAATCCAATGACTTCCACATTCACTAATGAGAGGAGTTCTACCCGTCTACTCAAGGCATCAGCTACTCTATTCTCTTTCCCAGCTTTATGCTTCAAGACAAAAGTGTAAGATTGGATGAATGACACCCATTTGGCATGTCGGGCATTCAATTTCTTTTGGGAGTTTAAGTATCTAAGGGCCTCATGGTCAGAAAATAGGATGAATTCTTTAGGTAAGAGGTAGTGTCTCCAATGCTTTAAAGATTGTACCACAACATAAAGCTCTTTATCATAAGTGGAATACTTACGTCGAGCATCATTCAATTTTTCACTAAAAAAGGCCACTGGATGTCCTTCTTGGCTAAGGACTCCTCCTATTCCTACTCCCGAGGCATCACAAGCTATTTTAAAAACTTTTGAGAAGTCAGGTAACTTGAGGATAGGAGCCTGAGTCATTTTTTCTTTGATCTCTTGGAAAGCTCTAGAGGCTGATTTTGTCTATTCAAATGTTCCCTTTGTTAGACAACTTGTGATGGGGGTAGTAATGGTGCTAAAGTTTCTGATGAATCTTCTATAAAAAGTTGCTAAGCCATGTAAACTTCGAACATCATGAATTGTTTTAGGCTCAGGCCAATTAACAATAGCTTGAATTTTTTCCGGATCAACCACTACTTCTTTAGCAGACACAATGAATCCTAAGAAAGTGACCTTGTCGGTCATGAATTCACATTTCTTTTTATTGGCATAGACTTTCTTTCCTTAAGATGAGGCAAACACTCTTTATGTGCTCAAGGTGCTCTTCCTTAGTCTTACTATAAATGAGAATGTCATCAAAGTAGACTACAAGGAATACTCCTATATAGGGCCTTAGAACTTCAGTCATTAATCTCATGAAAGTGCTTGGGGCATTTGTGAGCCCAAAAGGCATTACCAACCATTCATACAATCCTTCATTTGATTTGAAGGCTATTTTCCACTCATCTCCTGGGCGAATCCTAACTTGATGGTATCCACTCTTGAGGTCAATTTTAGAAAAAGTGGTAGAACCAGCCAACATATCTAACATGTCATCAAGCCTAGGAATGGGAAACCTATATTTGACAGTGATTTTGTTGATTGCCCAACTATCAACACATTCTCCATGTTCCATCTTTTTTGGGTGTGAGAAGGGCAGGGACTGCACAAGGACTTTTGCTAATTCGGATGAATCTTTTTCTGATTAGTTCTTCTATTTGCCTTTTTAGTTCAGCATGCTCTGCAGGATTGAGTCTATAGTGTGGAAGATTTGGTAGGGTAGCCCCAGGAACAAGATCAATGGCATGTTGCACATCACACATTGGGGGTAATTGATCAGGAAGGTCCTCAGAGAAAACATCCTTAAATTCTTCTAGAAGGTGTTGAACATTATTGGATGGAGTTTCCTTTTCCCTTTCTTTTGTTCTAATGGTGATGACCAAAGCACACACAAGTGTCTCTCTAGTGGTTTCCTTCTCAAATTGTGGGTAACTAATCAAGTGGATTCCTTTTGTGTGGGTTGGAGGATCTTTACCAGGTTGCTTTGGGACAAGAGTGTCATATTTGGGTATGGGTGCTGAGAGTTTATTATCTTCTTTGGATTCTTGCATATTTTTCCCTTTGGTTTGGAGGTAGCTTGGGGGAACACAACTTAGTTGAATCTTTCTCCCTTCATGGATGAAGGAACAGTGATTCGCCCTTCCATTGATGGTCAAATCTACGTCATACATCCATGGTCTTCTTAGAATGATGCCATTTATCTCCATTGGTACAACATCACACCATATGATGCCATGATCATGGTTTGCTGGTGCGCCGATTCGGGGCGAATCGGGCTCGCCCTGATGCGCTCCGATTCGCCCCGAATCGGGGCGAATCGACCCGATTCGCCTGGAAACTGTTGGGCAGTCATGGCTGAAGCCCCAGTTTGGCCAGATTCGCATGGTTTTGATATTTTTTTGGCTGTTTCTATGTTTACAACCTCTTGTGAAGAACATCATGTATAACTGATGATATTTATGGCATGTAATACTACACAAACATCCATTTTCATTCAATTGTATTGGAAATTGAGAACAAACTTCAAAGTATAAACATGAAATGTGAAACATGAAACTCAATTCCAATTGAAAAATACAATGAGACTCATATCAACTAAAAAGTACAAACCTGAAATTCAAATCCAAATACAAAGTACAATGAGTCTAGTATCCCCAATATCCCTGCTGATATGGATCATATGTACCCCACTGGGGTTGGACAGACTCATCCGACTCTGAGGGCAGCTCCCCAATAAGATGATAACTTTTGGTTCGAGACACAAATGAACGGAACTCATCCCAAGTCATCATGGTGTTGTATCTGCTCCGAAACTCCCTCACAAAGTGGTCCCACACCTCGCATCCAGGACGGACTATACTCAACCTCGCCATTTCTACATCCTCTGCAGAACATAAGTCTGCTGAACAGGAACAGGAATAGGAACATGAACATGAACAAACGGAGGAGGATGAAAATATGGTGCTGGGTAGCCTGTGGTGGCGTACCCACTATAGCCACTATAGCCACTAGAGTAGCCTGTGTCGGACTCTGGCTGATAACTATGTCCCCCATATCCATAGGATCCCACAGACTCATTTGTACTCATTCTTTCAAAATCAGATATCATAGTGTTATAGCTATCACTATCCACTGCTGCACCTTCTGCACGACCACCTCCCTTAACCCTTCGCCTTCTATTGTACTTCACTGGGCCGCCATGATGCTGCTCCGCTGTGAATGCTCCCCCATCTCCATCATTACCCCCGCCCCCTCCCCCTTCTCCAACATTACCATCGCCCCCTCCCCCATCTCCATCACCTCCCCCTACAGACCCACCCGGTGAACCAGTTGTCATGGAGTCATGGGAGCGGCTGCTGGGTAATCGTGGCGAATCCTCTGGAGGTGTTTCTTCTGCATTTGGATCCAATGTTTCTAAATCTGCAATGTCAAGTGGATCTACAGAAGGGGCAGCCAATTTTTTACCTTTCTTGGATCCCCAGGGTAACCAACTCTTTTTCTTTTGTGCTGGGGCGGTTGGCTCTGTAATGACAATGCCTTTGGCTGGGCCACCTGCTGGACCTATGTCCTTCCCCTTTCCTTTCTTTGGTTGGGATGTCGCCACCGCCTTTCCTTTTGCAGCTTGGGAGAGAGCAGCAGGTTCCTTATGTGATCCCTTCCTTCTTGGTTCTGCGGAAACAATTGCTTGTGCTTCTCTCATAAACTCTGAGTGGGCTGACGGGCCTAAATTCATCAATCTTTCAAACTCTGCATCATCATCAACAATTGCACCACCTGCAATAGTCCCCAACATCACAAATTATACAACAGACAATGACAAAACAAAGAATGAACATGTTTAACAAATTAGAACTACTGTCTCACCTCTTGCCCCAATTGATAATTCGCCAAGAAGATCTACCTCATCTTCTTCTTCGGCCCGAAATTGACTAGAATGTGGTTGGCCGCCCCCTCCCACATCTCCATCACCCCCCTCCTCCGCTTCTGCAGCTTCGATAGCCTTAGCTAAAAATGTGTTTGGCCGTGGTGGATCTTCCGGATCATCTGCCTCCTCATCTAACTCGAACTCTCCCCGCTCTGTGGTCGCTCGTGCAACCCATGCAACCATTGGGTCTTCATCATCTCGTAGAAACCCAATGTCAACCGGATCATCCTCCACCTCCCCCCTCTTTGGATTCTCTGTTAAATGCTTCACCCTCAACCTCATGTTATAATGCACATACACCAAATTGTCCAACCGCCTATGTGACAACCTGTTCCGGACTTTGGTGTGTATCAATGCGAAGGTGCTCCAGTTTCTCTCACACCCACTTGAGGAGGAGGTCTGGGACAAGATCTTTACTGCAATTTTCCTCAATATGGGTGTCGAATGCCCAAAGTTGAACCACCAATCAGCTGTAAAAAAAAATATTGTTGCACTCATTAGTCAATCGTTGAGTTTACTAATATGTAATTATAAAAGGGAAAGCACATTACCGGCATCAATGCGGTCCCGACCAGCAATAGCGGATGGCTCTGCAAAACTCCCTGCCCCTTCTCTAAAGCTCTTCATCTGCCGCAATGAAGTCCATTAGAAAAAGCTGCAATTGATTAATTGACATAAACATGATGTACTTGTATTAATGCTCGCCTGATCAATAGCATCTGCTGCATCCAATGGCTCCTTGACAGTCTTTCAACAACCCGTGTAAAGGCGGCAATCAAGTGATCCTCGTACGATAGCTCGAACGCATAATGGTAAGCAGGATGGAGATAGTAAGCTGCAATTATGGTATAAAATCAATTAGTGTGATTGTACTAAAAAAAATATAGTACCAAGTTGAACTAAAATTTTCTCACCCGCCATATGTAGATCCCGACTCATTTGTCGGTCCCACCGATCCTCAACAACGTCTAAGACCAAGTGTGCATAACGAGGGGACACATCGTGGATCTTTTTCTTTGCAGCTTCAATTTTTGCATAAACCAAACCTATGCTTGGTCTCCTATCCCCATCAACCACCCTCAAAACCTCATAAAGAGGTTCAATGATTTGCACCAGCTTGAAGACTCGGTCCCAGAAATTAGCGCTGCAGATGATCCCTTCTACCTCTTTACCATCAGAAGTCCCTGCAAAAGTGCTGTGCATCCATCTGTCTGTCCTAAACATGCGTTTTAGACCATCTTTATGCTTTAGGAGACTTTGTAAAGCAATGAAATTAGTTGCAAAGCGGGTGATAGCCGGCCGCAACAACTCTCCACCTGTGGACTCTCTCATCCACGCCAACACAACATGATGATTATAAATGTACCTTGTGATTTTCTGCCCAGCCTCCACCACCGTCCTGACAGGTCGCAATGTGCCAATCTCTTTCAACATCAAATCTACACAGTGTGCTGCACAAGGAGTCCAGTAAAGATGAGGATAAAGAAGCATCAACTCCTCACCTGCCTTCTTGTATGCAGAGCCATTATCGGTCACCACTTGCACAATATATTGCTCTCCTATCTCATCCACAACCTCCCGCATCAAACTTAGAATATATTCAGAATTGTGCACTCTATCGGATGCATCAACAGATTTGTGGTAGAACACCTGTCTATCACAATACACAAGGAAGTTGATAAGACTACTCTTGGTCGTACCTGACCAACCATCACACATGAGTGTGCAACCATATTTTTCCCACTTTTTTTTGAAGCCTTGGATATATGACTTGATCTCCTGCACTTCTTCATCTAGATATCTCCCTGCCAAGTCTCTTGATGAGGGTGGTTGCACATGAAGCCCTTGTTGTTGTACCTCTTGGATCATACTTTTGTAATACGGGCTATTAGCTGCATTGAATGAAATGCCCGAATGATGCCACCATTTTGCCACTGCACGGCCCACTTTATATCTAGGCCCTTGCTTGTTGTATGCATCATCAATTCTGGTTTGTTTTCCATGCTCCCGAGAATATAAATGCGGATCCACCTCTTCTAAGGTTACACCCGTGGATCTCTTCCTTTGCCCTTGCTCTCTGTCTGGGTTTGGTACGTTGGTTGAGGATGGAATATGAGTGAAGTAATCATCCACATTGGAGTACCGACGGGACTGGGTCTCACCCCCAACTCTAGACACACTGCCACCACTACCACTACCAACCTCAAAGCTCCCTATCTGCTCAGGGATAAGGGGCACATCAGGTTCGTCATCGTCATCTTCATCTCGTTGCCTTCCCGAGATGATCCTCTCCTGCATGCCCTTGTCCGCCTTCTTTCTTTGCGACTCAGCACGAACACCCTTCAAGTGTTCAATCATGAGCCGCTTCACTTCAGCAGGCACGGATTTACAACCTTGGACATCTTGGTACCCTGCAAGCCGCCCACCTGCAAGGTGCTTCTTGAGGCGGGAGACGCCCCCTCCTTGGCCCGTATGGCCGCAGTAGTTGCACTTGTAATTGTGCCTACTGCCTATTGCAGTCCCGTGCTGCCACCCAATGTCCTCACTAGCAGCTTTCTTCGGTGCCATCTACATAAAATAGTTATTCATTAAATTTCATCTAAAAAATATATTCTGATTTTTTTATAAATAAATTCAGAAATAAAAAATTAGATGAACATGGCCAAAAGTATGTGTAAGAAAGATAGATTCAAAGGAGAAATGGTGGAAAGTGAACATTAAACACTTACACCATCATGTTTGAATTATTTTGAATTTTTAAACAAATATTTTCAGAAATTCAAAATAAAAGAAAAAGGGCAAATCTATGTGGAAAATTTTAAGATTGAAGAGAGAAATGGTGGAAAGTGAACATTAAACACTTACACCCTCATGTTTGAATTATTTTGATTTTTTAAACAAATATTTTCAGAAATTCAAAATTACAAGAAAATGGGCAAATGTATGTGGAAAAATTCAAGATTCAAGAGAGAAATGTTGCAAGTGAACACTAAACACTTGCAACATCATGGTTCTAAATTTTGATTTTTTAAAAATATAATTTCGTTGCAATTTCTGTTTATTTAAATAATTTCAGAAAATAAAAAATGGAAGAACATGGCCAAATTGTGGAAGAAATGTAGATTCAAAGGAGAAATGGTGGAAACTAAACATTAAACACTTGCTATATCATGTTTCAATTATTTTGATTTTTTAAAAAATATTTTCAGAAATTCGAAAATAGGAGAAAATGGGTAAATCTATGTTAAAAAATGGAAGATTCAAGGGAGAAATGGTTGCAAGTGAACACTAATCACTTGCAACATCATCTCCCATGAATATACCTCCCATGAATCCCATCCATCAACAAAAAACAGAAAAAAATGGAAGATAGAATGAGACTTACCTTCAAAACAGTGAAAAAGATGAAGAGAGGGATGAGAGAAGCCCAAGAACACCTCCAAGCACCTTCCAATCCACCTAGGAAGCCTCCTTGGGTCTCCTAGAGTGTGGATCTGGCGTTTCCTTGAGAGAGAAGGGGGAAAAAGGGGGGAAAAGGGCTCTTGCGGCGTGGCTCCTGCGAATCGGGACTGCACAGTCTCGATTCGCAGGGCATCGGGGGTTTCTTACGGGGCGGGGCGAAGCGGAGCGGGTCGGGCCGGGCGAATCGGGCCGGAGCGAGGCGGATCCGGTCGATTCCCTGGCAGACGGCGGATCCAGGCGGATCACGCTTACGGGCCGGCGTCGATTCGCTCCGATGCGGGCGAATCGAGCCGATTCGCTCCGCCGTGCAAAACCATGGCCATGATAAGAGTTGAAATGGATTGGTACTTGACATGTGGATTCTACCTGGATGGAGGTCTTGTTTACCCAACGGACTTTGTAAGGTTGTGGGTGCTTGACTATGGGTAGTCTGATTTTTGACACTAAGTCAGCTGAGATGGCATTGATGCAACTTCCACTATCCATAATGACTCTACAAGGATGGTTGGTAAGTTGATGTAGGTTTGAAAGATTGTGGTACGTTGCCAATCTTCTTCTTGGGATTTGGTTATGGCACATCTGACCACTCCTACCTCAACTTGTTCAATGGAGGTTTCTTTTTGATCATCTTCTTGGTCTTCCCCAGCAAAATATTCTAAGAGAGTGGGATCAGGATTGTATTCCTCTTCAAGTATGGGTGTGACTAAGAGTGGTTCTTCCCGGTCTCCAAGGTATAGTCCTGGGTTAGTCTTGGTGGGGCATTGGTTTGCAATGTGACCATACCCTTGACAACGATAACATTGAATCTTTTGGTTCTTTGAATTTTCTCCTAACACTTCTTTTCCCTTGCTTGGTTGGTTTATTGGTGGGGTTATTGGTTTAGGGGTTGGTGGTGTTAGGAGAGGAGGATTATTCCTATTGGGAGTGAAGGGTTTGGTATTTGAATGAGGAACATTTCTAACAAAGGGTGTGTAATTTTTTTGTTCATGTACTCGAGAGGTTTGAATTTTGGATTGCCTATGAAATTTTTCCATATCTCGGGCCACTTGATAGGCTTGTTCAAGAGTATCTACATCCCTGAGGTAAAGTTCTTTTTGAACATCATCATTGAGTCCAGTTCTAAATCTACAGTGTGATCCTAGCATCTTCATGTATCCCACACCTCAAGAGATATTCATCAAAATTTCAATGTACTCAGTGATGGATTTTCCTTCCTAAGTTAATTTTTACCAATCATCTAAAAGACGATGATTATAGGATGGAGGTAGATACTTTTCCCTGATCTTGAGCTTCATTTCCTCCCATGTATCTATGGGTTCTCTCCTCCTCATTTCTTGAAGACGCTCGACATTTATCCAATATGCTTTGGCTTGTTCAAGAAGTTTCATTTTGGCAAATCAAACTTTCCTCGTTTTTGACATGGGGTACCAATCAAAATATTGGTCCATAGCAACCTCCCAATATAAATAAACTTTTGGGTCATGACTTCCATCAAAAGTTGGGGCAGTTACTTTCACATGTTTGAGGATGTTTGCTTCTTGTTCTCTTTCATTGGGCATGTAGTTTCTACCCCTTCTTTGGTGATTTCTTCGATGGGGTTCAGGGGAGTCTTCTCTTGCTTCACTTTCATTATCCATGACCAATTCTCTACGGGCTTGGGGTCTTGGTCCAGGATGTTGGTGAAGTTCAGGTTCCCTTCTTGGTGGTCCTTCTAGGGAGGCTTCTAGATTTCCTACTCTTTGCCATTGAGAGAATTGAGTTGCTCAGTTAAGTGTTTGATTCCAGCCATAAGAGTCTCTAAGGTTGGGGAATCCATGATGTTGTTGGAATTTGAATCAGAAGGGTATAGATTGCCACTATGGGTACACATGCAATGGATTGAACACCTAGACTTATATGAAGATGACACACACTTAGGACCTTGACTTGGTTAGAACAAGTCAAAACGGCTCTGATATCAATTTGATGAGGGACAACTTGAATTTGGACTTCAAAGTATAGCAAGCACGTTGACTTCGCAACTCTAACCAACGTCGATCAAGATAAATTCCCAGATGGGCCTATAGAAGGCAAATCTTAAAAGGAGCTCTTGAGGACAGGACACATCAGGTGCCACAAAGAGATCAGACTTACCCCATGGACGGGGGGGGGGGGGGGGGTCAAATACCAATGTAAGATATAACACCCACAGGGCCAAAAGGGTACGCACAAAGGATCACTCACTGAAACAACGATTTACTCTCAAGTTCATGAAATGTTTGGACCAGGTACTCGCTTACCGTCCTACGTGAACGTTGAGGAATATTAGATGAACAGAAAATCAAATAGAAGAAGGGGATGGTATACCTTGACGGATTGAAGAATCCAGTCCGAATCAGAGACGAGGGCGAGTAGGGAAGCGTGCAACGCTCCTGCATGTTGCATTGATGAAGACTTGGGCCGAAGATCCCGGTTACAACCAAATAAAAACTTCCCACAGGGAAGGTGAACTCGGGGTGGGGATATTATATGCAATACACCTCGCGCAGGAGGGGGGGACACAAGGGAGGGGGGGGTGTTCACACAGGACTGCCGGATCAGTCTGTGTGACTCTGCCTTCGTGACTGTTGACAAGAGCCGGTGCGGTGCAGACAGTAGGAGACGGCAGCACCGTGGCGCCAGAACCCGGGGCTGGAGGCAGTAACGCGAGCAGCAGGGTGGGCGATGCCAGCATTGGTGAGAGCTTGCAGACGACGACAGCGTGGCGGTGGTGCCGAACTGGCAGCGCTCCAGTGGCGCGCTGGTACTGGGGGCACTGACAGAGAGGGGGAAAAGGAGGGGCGGCAGCCTGGCAGTGTCGTGTGGTCGGAGGAGCTGGCCGCGGCGGAGGACGGCAGTCCGACGACGTTGTACGTAGGGCGACCCGGCGACGCCGTGTGGAGGGAGGGCGCCGGTCAGAGCAGGACAGAGGCCTGTCGATTGGGGGGGGGGAGAAGAAGCGAGCAGAGGAGGGAACGGCAGCGGGGTGCTGAGGCGGCGAACAGGGGCACGACAAAGAAAAGGGGGGGGGGGTTCCTGCTGTGCGCGTGAGAGATCTGGGGATGGAGGGAAAGAAGAAGCGGGCAGAGGAGGAGGGCGGCGGCGGCGGCGTGCTGAGGCGGCGAACAGGGGCACGGCGAAGAAAAGGGGGGGGGGGTTCCTGCTGTGCGCGTGAGAGAGCTGGGGAGGGAGGGAAAGAAGAAGCGGTAGAGGAGGAGGGCGGCGGCGGCGCGCTGAGGGGCGGCAAACAGGGGGGGCGTGGCGAAGAAGGGAGTGGGGGGGGGAATCCTGCTGTATACGAGAGAGAGCTGGGAAGGGAGGGGAAAAAGGGGAAACGAGATGAGAGGAAGAGAGGGAAAACAGGAGGGAAAAATGCACACGAGGAAGGGAAATCTCTGGATTTCTAAATTAAACTTCTCTTTAATGACTCCTTTCCATCGATGCACCTTCTTTTATATAGAAGGCCAAGACCTTTTAAGTTTTAACTTCCTAAAAAGATGCCCTATTCAAAATCTTACCAAAAGTAGTGCTCTGCAAAAGGGCCCTCAAAAAGGGCTGCGCCAGCCTACCTACCCATTTAATAGGACTCTTCACCTCCCAAAATAAAAACGAAAATACATAAAAAAAGGAAAGATGGACTCTCATGATCATAATGGGTCAATCTACAAAGGCCCAATTCAAACATCATAACAACAAAATAGTAGACCCATTTATCTTTCATCCATCCAAAAGCTAGCTTGTGTTGCACATCCATCTCGGCGACATCGATATACCAGATTCGGGTCAAAGCGGGCCCGACTTGTGTCCTCACCAGTTTGCCTCTCCACAGCAAGGTACAACCTATCCCTTGCCTAGATTGATTTATGAGGCGAGTTGACAGTTGATACCATCTCGTCAGTAGATTAATGCGCTTGCGTCTCTGAGAGGTTGTTATGACGTCGTTGCAATTTTTGCACTTCCTTCCACACCTCCTTGTCTCTCTGTTTCTATTGTCATTTAATATCTGAAGTCAACCTCAATTGTTGTAATCCCCCTTCCTGTTACACACTTTCACCTGGAGCTGAGATTTCTTCTGGGTAAACGATACAACATCTTTTTATTTAATTGTTTTTAACTCTAACTTGGATTATTGGAATCCCTCATCTCCTGTATAAATTCCTGGAGATTTGATTGACAAGTACCTTGACTTTAAAAGAAAAAAATCATATTTCTCAATTATTTTCTTTGTCATATGGCTCATCCCATCAGTGTTGGTCCACTAGATCTAACAAAGGACCCTAAGATTTCATGAAGTATTTTGAATCCCCAAAATCAACCCTCAATGAGGGTTCAACCGTGCCAGTCAGATATATAGATATGATAGATTTTAGTAAGAGTTGCCAAAAGTCTTACATGGAGAATACTTTCTTGGTTGCAGTCTCTAGCTTCATAATCAATGAACAGTTGTTGATTTGTTTCAGCACTGTTAAAAAAATAAAGCTGAAGTATGATGAACTTTGCAGATTATGGTCTGTTGCCATGGTAAGTCCCATGTGAGACTACAATCAAGAGTCTCTATACTTGTTTCTGGGTGCTGCATTACCTTTTTATCAAACACAAATGACTGAAATGGCTCAATCAGCTCTAGAAAGTTTTGGGTACATTGAAGAGGGATTATTCTGGATTCTTTTCCTTTGTCCATCTCATGCCTTATGCTATCAGCCAGTTGTAGTTCTTTCATATATGAAGGTTTTTGCACACTTTGACAACATGAGAGAGTGAGGGGGGAAGGTAAAAAGGAGGGGCATAGAAATGCAAGGCATAGCACTGCTTTGTCTCCTGAAAATGGTACTGCAACGTCAAATGCATGGATGTCTCTTCTGATATCCAGTGGAAGGGGCTATGAGTGTTGACATTCTTGTGGGGGGGGGGGGGGGGGGCGAATTTAGATCTTTGGTTGTTTGTCTGCTCAGCGAGTATGGGCTAATTTTCCTGGATGGTCTGCAGGGGAAGGCATGGGGTTTAGTGTCTGTTGTGTGGTTCTTATTGTGGTTGAGGGGTTCTCTGAGTCTGACTACACATATATTTGGTGGGAGCAAGCATAACCATCATGCTCATGTTCCTACCTTTTTTTTTTGTGAAGTGCGATATCCAGCTTCTAAAGAATAAAACAGAATGCATGGTAATGTTGATGATGTGAAGAAAAATTGGTTTGAGGGTGCATAGTGCCCAGTAGGACGTTGAACATGAGCATGGAGCCTCAACTTTTTGATCGTTATGCTTGCTCCCGACATGAATTATCGTTCTGTTGAGCATGGATACCCTAATGTATAAGGTTGCTTGATCCCTTACCAATGTCTCTCTGGAGAGTTGGCTGCCCGAAACTTGGCACATGTAGTTTCTTTAGTCTGCTGTTGGAACATGCGGAAGGGCTTCCCTCGCTTTTTTGCAAGGGGAATGGTGATATATTATTTTTTGTGTATTTTGCGTGGGTGTGCCAATTCTATTTAATAGATAAAATTTGAGACTTGCTTGATGCGAGATTTTTGATGTGTGGGTCCATTTGTTGGACGGTTGCGTATTTGTTTAGTGTATTTGTTCCGCATGTTTGTTTTATCAGGTGATTTGGTTATCGTGTATTGGACCCTTTCTCGACCGACCGGAGTTGGTGTTAATTTACATCGGATTGAATCCGAACACCTTTGATAATAAAGTCGAGATTTGTGTTTTATAATGGCAAGGACAACATGATTTTGACCATTTAAATGGATTTTCTTGAAGCACATATGATTTCTGGTGCATATTTATATTTCATGCGAATATGTTTTCACATGGCATAGTTTCCATATGGAAATATAAACATATGCACATGACGGATATGTCATGTTCTTTATGAGTTTATAGTCTCAATGTAGGGTAGCCGTGCTCACATGAACATATTTTCACATGGCATGACCTCCACAAGGAGATATAAACACATAAATACATGGACATTTCTTCCCCATGGAGTTAACTCGACATGGAGGTATATGTACGGACATGTAAATATCTATTCCCATGGGGTCTAGCTCGACATGGAAATACATATATATATGAACATACGAATATATCATCCTCATGGAGCCGGCTTAACATGAGGAGAATGAACACGCGAATGTTTAAATATTTTATCTCCATGGAGTCCCGCTCAACATGAAAAATATTCAAACATATGAACATATAACATTTTCATCTCCATGGAGTTTCGCTCAACATGGAGATGTTTAAACACATGAACATATAATATTTTTATCTCTATGGAGTCTCGCTCAACATGAAGATGTTTAAACATGGACATTTACTTTTCATCCCCCCATGGAGTCTCGCTCAAGATGGGGGAGAGATATACACAAGCTTTTATATTTGAGGCCGACCTTGGCTTGACGAACTTTCGGATCCCGCGAACCCTTTTGAATCGACGAACCCTTCGAATGCCCGATCGACGACCGGTCATCCACCAAAATCTCCTCCTTTAAAATCTTCCTTCTGTTTTTTGTTGTTCGGAGGGGGGTGTATATGGGGATTTTTAGAAAGAGGGAGGAGAGAGATCTACCCGGATGGAGGTCCATCTGGGTAGATCCCTACTCCGAGTAGGGGGATCTCCCCTTCTCGGATGGGGTGCCCATCCGGGGAGGGATTCCCTTCCCGGAGGGGCCTTCCCCTCCTTGGGCTATAAATATAACCCCGAGTGTTTCACCGGGGGTTAAGTTTGGTTCTTCTTGCGACGGGAAACACTTGAAGCTTTCTCCTTTCGTGTCCTTCTGACAAAGACGAAGAGTGCATCGTGTTGTCTTGCAAGTACTTGGTGCTTCCTCTTGCAAGTGAAGAGAAGTGTTGGACTTTATCTTCCCTTCTTGGAGTTGTGTTCTTCTTCGAAACATCGGTCTTGTTGACCGCGTACCGTCGAAGAACTTGTAACCTTCTCCGAAGCCTCATTCTTGTTGAACTTGTACTCCATCGAAGAATTTGAAGTTGTATTTTTCTTCGAAGTGTTGTTCTTATTGAACTTGTACTCCGTCGAAGAATTTGAAGTCGGCCTTCGTAATAGGTCCTTCTCTTGACTTAATAAAAGACTGAGATCCAACATTGTTTAAGCAAATATTGGATCAATGTGAATATTTTCCGGCATTCCTATTTAAATTCCCATCATAGATTTACGGGGTTCAACATCTACATATCCAACATACATACAATTCATCATGCATGCATGGTGTGTGTATATATGAATATATTCATAATATGATAATATGATATTATTTTGAAGGTAACCAGAGAGGTTACAATTCATTGAAGTAATGATAAAAACAAAGGTACAAGTCCCTGATAAAGAAATTGGGGAAGCAAGCAAGGAGGAAAGAGTAGGGAAAAAGAAAGAACCGACAGTAAAAGCAGAAATTATAAGGCCACATGGGAGAGGAAGCAGGCCACCATAACATTTCCTCCTCCATGACAGGGCAAAAGAGCAAGAACTATTAAGAGACCGAGTTTGTCCTTTAATGGTCATCATCATCATCAGAGCCTTATCCCATTATTTGGGGTCGGCTACATGAATCTTTTTCCGCCAAAGATTTCTATCAAGTGCTATAGTCGTGTTTAAACTCAAAAAGTCCAAATCCTTCTTAATAACATTGCACCATTTCATTTTAGGCCTTCCCCTTTAATGGTAACCCACTCTAAAGGCCAGACAACAGATCTGATGATGTCACAGGCTGTATTACACTCATCTCTGAATCTTCTGAGATTCCTTTGTTTCCATATAGCCAATAGTACTGCTGCAATGAGAATAATCCATTCCACTTCCCAAAAGTGTGTAGGTCTGATGAGGTTCCACTGGTATAATAGATCACGAATTGTATCCGGCAGATCAGCAATAATTTTAGAGCTCTTCAGCATGATTCGGCAGATCAGCAATAATTTTAGAGCTCTTCAGCATGATTTGCCAAAACACTGATAATGCTACGTGAGAAGAAGAGGTGGTAAATGTTTTCCTCCATTGTCCCACAAAAAACATAGGTGGAGCTTCTTGCAGTGGAAAGACTCTTGATCCTAGCCATAGTAGGCAATCTACCAATCTCTATCTTCCATAAGAAGAGATTGGTTTTGGTAGGTAAGTAGTTTGATCAGACCATCTTCTCCCACCAAACTCTAACTCCTCCATCACAGAGTAATTTGATATACAACTTAAAAAGGAAGTGATCTTTCTGTTCCCATCTCCACAGTTCGTGATCCTTCTCAAGAGAGGAAAACAACCTCTGGTTGAGCAGAACCTGTATCTTCAAGGAGTCTTTAGTCTCTACATCAGTGAGATTTCTCATTTTTTTTTGAAAGTGGTAGTACCACAAATATATATTAAAAAAGGGAGAGAATGTACAAGTATAGGTGGGCCAAAAAACACCCAAAAAGGGGCCTCCCCACAGCACCTATACAAGAAACACACACCAAGGTGTAAATGTAACGACCCTCTTTATACCGGTACGATTATACTAATCCACATCGATATAAAGGGTGTCATTACAGTGGGACATTTACCCAACGCTACACAATAGGTCGAGATGTACATAAATAACAAAAGAGTACATCGGAAATAAAGGAAAAGTATTATTCCATCATCATTCACATAATTCCATAGTCTATATAGCAAAAGTAAATAACAATTGTCCACATTATACATGTCCATATGAATAACATTGTTTATATACTATGAAAAGAAAAGTAACTACACAGCAATCTCCACAAGTGAAGTTACTCCTCGCGCTCGGAGTCGCTCCTCACTATGTCTTTCCTCAAGTACGGGGACACCTGTCTCACCTGTATGTTAAAGCAAGTATGAGTCTTTCAACAAGACCCAGCAAGCAACCTAAGGTACATCCTTATACATATCACACACATGCTATCTTTTAAACAATAAAAGAAATATATGGCACATACTTTATGTCAATTACAAATATACATAAGCAACCTACACATGCTTTCTACACATGATAAATAACTTGATTCATGTTGCGAATCACAACTCATATCAATCATGTTCTTAAACAATTAAAGCATGGAACTTAGCACAAGGTGACTAGCAATCCTAGCATGATATCTAACCATTTTTACATGCTTTTAAAACACATATACACATCTTTAGCTTGCTGTTTTAACATGGATTTATCACATTCACATGGTTTCACATCTTTTCACATGCTAGCATATTCACATAACACTTTCACATGTTCACATTGCACATATTCACATTGTTCACACTTTTACACTTAATTTGCCGTGACACATAGTCCGAACCACCATAAAGAAGGACACATATTCACATAACACATACCCGTCACCTAGGCAATACAGTGACGAATCTTAGTAACTGCGCAGAACCGGGAGAAGTCTTCTCCACCCTAACCAGTGGTACTTGTCCACCTCCAGGATTTCATCCTAATGCCCATAGGATATCACATACACATTGAGTCTTCCCATAGGGACTTTACTACAGTACAACTCCACAGCCTTCTATGGTAGCAATGTCAATGTCGGCACAATTTACACATTAACACTTAATCACAGGGTTTACATTATTCACATGCACTATTTAACTCATTCTCTTGCACTTTAAACAAATACATATGTTTCAGTTACATAACTCAGTATGATTGTTCCACAGTGTTAAATCAAACATAACAGTGCCCTAACATGCTGCTATTCTCTTGAAATTACCTGATTTACATTAAACACACTTATCATGGCTTAAATACCCTTTTAAAAGATAGTACTCACTGTTGTCAAACAGTATCAAAATTTTATCACAGACTCTACACATGTAATATGTCATATGTCTAATTTTGCAGATTTTTCGCAATAGTAAAAAACTATTTTTAAATTTTACAACAGGCTTCATGCAAATTTAACAAAATAATCCATTCACATGTTAGACAGTACAACATTCGGTTTTAATAGGTTCAGAACATGAAAATAGTCACTCTAAGGTCATGATGATTTTCTGTACCCTAACATGCAACAAAACTATTTATTCAAAATTAAACTCATTCAAAACATGCTAATTTCCTCAATACAGAAATT
This sequence comes from Colocasia esculenta, assembly GCA_014218235.1. Lineage (NCBI taxonomy): Eukaryota > Viridiplantae > Streptophyta > Magnoliopsida > Alismatales > Araceae > Colocasia > Colocasia esculenta. The sequence goes on along the minus strand of CM024760.1, from coordinate 158,332,093 downwards.
ATATTAAATAAAACCATGTTCAGTAATTCGACAGAACCTCATGATATGACCTAAAGACAGTATCCAAGCAACCATAAATTTTATAGCATGTTCAGATATCCAAAAGTCCGAAAATCATCACACAGACATGATAACCATAATTATGTGAAAGCAGATGAACTTGACGGCAAGGGCCTTGCCGTCAACATGGGTTAACGGCACAGGATGCTGCCGTCAACTCAAGAACTTGGCGGCAACAAGCTTGCCGTCAATTTCTGCTACAGAAAGGTGCAGACTGAACGCAAATAAAAAAGTGAATTTGGGGTTCCGGACGCGAATAAAAATCCATAAAATTCCTGAGACCTAAAAGAAATGTGTAGGGATGTTAACCCTCGATTACTTACCTGTAAATAAATCTCTAAAGGGATTATTTGGTCGAAGAAGCCCTCCTCGGCCAAGCTAAGAAGGTGAGATTTTCAACCCCGAATCAACTCTTCACGCCTGCACAGGGGATTCTCCGGAGTCGGGGAAGCTTTAGCAATCCAAGGTGCACCTCCCAGTCGAAGAAGATTGCCGGAAGAAGACACGGAATCGTCAGATCAAGCCTTGAGAAAACCAGTTTTTCTCACAATAAAACCCTAGCTTTTCTCTCAACCCAAAGTCTTAATCCGGCCGAAAGCTGATGGTTTTATAGGGCTAATGGGTCGGGGTACGCTTAGGATTAGGTTTCCTACCGTTGGGGGGTAGTTTCCTAATCAAGAACCCAGAAAAATGCAGCCGTTTTCAGATCTGGAATCGCAACATAACCGGAGAAGTAAACGACCACATTGTTGCCGTTAACAGGAAATCGACGTCCATCGATTCGGACGTCAATATGAAGTCAACGACACACTGGTTGCCGTCAACGGTGTGTTAACGTCAATGGATGTTGACGTTAACAGGGATTTCGGCAGAAAACAGAATATCATAAAACCTACATACACATACATACAATATGCACAATATTATTTAAATACATATACAAATATAATATACGCAAAATAAACACATATATACATATGCACATAAGTAAATAATAACATGTTATTTACAACAATATCATATGCATAAATTATATAAATAAACATGATACGAATAAAGTTCGAGGGCCTTACCCATCTCCCCTAAAAGAAAACTTCGTCCTCGAAGTTAGAACGAAAATACTAACAAAAAAATGGGGATACTTATCATCATGGCGTTCTCAAGCTCCCATGTAGCCTCCTCCCGAGAGAAATTCCTCCATAACACCTTCACGGACGCAATGCTCTTGTTTCTGAGGTGCTGAACCTTCCGGTCTAGGTAGCTACTGGTTGCTCTACATACGACAAGTCTGGCTGAATCTCCACTGGCTCGTGACTAATAACATGCGACGGATCTCGCACGTACCTCCTGAGCATAGATACGTGGAAGACTGGGTGTACACTCGCTAGCGCTGGGGGTAAAGCTAGCTCATATGCCACGCTGCCCATCCACCTGAGAATCTCAAACGGGCCAATGAACCTCAGACTCAACTTGCTATGCCTGCCAAACCTGACAACGCCTCGGGTAGGCGAAATCTTAAGAAATACATGCTCGCCAACCTCGAACTCCAAATCCTTCCTCCTGTTGTCGGCATAGCTCTTCTACCTATCCTGTGCCGCAACCAACCTCTGCCTGATAAGCTGAATCTTATCCGAAGTCTTCTGCACTAACTCCGGACCAACTAGCTGCCAATCACCTGTCTCCTCCCAGCACAAAGGAGATCTACAGGGTCGCTCATACAGAGCCTCAAACGGAGCCATGCCAATGCTCGCATGAAAACTGTTGTTGTAGGCGAACTCCACAAGAGGTAGATGACGCTCTAATCACCCTTCCAATCAAGCACGCAACGTTCTCAACATATCCTCGAGCGTCTGGATCGTCCTCTCAGACTGGCCATCTGTCTGGGGATAGAATGCCGAACTAAGCTTCAGTTGAGAAACCCAAGCATCCTGAAGACCCTGCCACAACCTCGATGTAAACCTCGGGTCTCGATCAGAGATAATCGACTTCGGCACACCATGCAACCTCACAATGTTGCTCACATACAACCTAGCCAAACTCTCCACGGACTGTTTCTTCTTCATAGGCAAGAAATGCGCAGTCTTGGAGAAACAATCTACAATCACCCAAATCGAGTCATTGCCCTTGGCTGATTTGGGAAAACCCGTCACAAAATCCATAGTGATTGCTTCCCACTTCCATATAGGTATCTTCATCTTCTGCATAAGGCCCGATGGTCTCTGGCGTTCGGCCTTCACTTGCTGGCACACTAAACACCTAGACACAAACTCGGCCACATCCTTCTCATGCCAGACCACCCAAAAAGTCTTCAAATCCTGGTACAATCTTAGTGTTGCATGGATGATAGAGAATCTCGACCTGTGAGTTTCTGCAAGAACACGCTCACGAACCTCTACAACATTAGGAACACAAACTCGGTGCTGAAATCTAATAACATCGTCCTCATCACGAGCAATGCCTGCCTTGCCCACCATCTCTTGCAGTCTAGGATCGGCCTTCTGTTGCTCGATCACCTCATCCAGAACTGTGGATCGAATAGATAACTGAGCCACGAAAGCATGACACAACTGTGGCTCTAACTCAGTCATAGCACATGCTGCATCCTCAACATCTTCCAATCCTGCTGAAGCAATGACCTCTTCCTGCTGAGCGCATCCGTCATGACATTCGCCTTCCCTGGATGATACTGAAGCTCGAAGTTGTAGTCCTTAAGAAACTCAATCCACCTTCTTTGCCGCAGGTTCAACTCCTTCTGAGAAAAGAGATATCTCAGACTCTTATGGGTCAGTGAACACCTTGAACTTGACACCATAAAGATAGTGTCTCCAGATCTTCAGTGCATGAACCACTGCCGCTAACTCCAAATCATGGGTCGGATAGTTATGCTCATGCTCCTTTAGCTGGCGAGAAGCATATGCAACTACCTTACTATGCTGCATCAACACACAGCCAAGACCTATCTGAGAAGCATCTGAGTAGATAGTAAAACCCTCTGCACCACTCGGCAAGATTAACACAGGTGCAGATGTAAGCCTCGTCTTTAGCAACTGAAAACTACTCTCGCAATCTCAGACCACACAAACTTCACACCCTTCCTGGTTAGCTTAGTCAAAGGTGCGACGATGATTACCGTTTTCAAATTGGTTGATTTCTTTTAGGTCCATGCACACTATGTAATACGATGCAACATACTGACAGACCCAAAAACTAAACATGCTGACTGACTAGCAGGAAAGAACAGTCTCGGGTCGGTCCTTGAATTGCGTCCTACACAGTAGACGCTTTTCAAAACACGATCTACAGTCAAATAGGGCAAAATGTGCTTAAATGCAAATCGCGTCGGCCTAGAAGGCCGCCTTTTAACTTGAATCGCGACGGGATACCCCGTCGCGTTCAAGAAAAGCATTAAAATAATAATATAAAAATCGGGGAAAATCTTTGAGCGGGAAAACTTGCTAAATCGCGTCGGGTGTTCCCGTCGCGAATCAGATCGGCACAGAAACTCACGCGGCGTGAAGTCTCACGCACGCTGTTGACCGGTCAGACGTAGAATCACGTCGGACCACACGGACGCGGTTCACTTAATCGCATCGCCAAGGCCGACGTGATACCAAGCGCTGGAATTGCGTCGCCTTGAATCGGACGCAGTTCAAACTCAAGACCGAAAACGCAGGAAACCAACAGCGATCCTCTTACCACGCTTATATCTCTCTATTACTGACATTTAGCAAAATCTTCAACATGAAAATGACGAGGACAACTAGTAGAAGAACTTTCATGTTGGGGATTGGGCCTAATTCGGTCTCGAATCACGTGCAAAATATGAAGAACGTAAAAAGTCCTAAACATACATGACTTCGTTGCGACCTTCATGTCAGACCTATAACTTGAAATATAATGACATTTAGATAAAACTCTCAACATAAAAGATGACTAGGACAACTAGTAGAAGAACTTTCATGTTGGGGGTTGGGTCTAATTCGGTCTCGACTCGCGTGCAAAATAGGAAGAACGTAAAAAGTCCTAAACATACGTGACTCATCTGCAACCTTCATGTCAGGCCTATAACTTGAATATAATGACATTTAGACAAAACTCTCAACACAAAAGATGACTAGGACAACTAATAGAAGAACTTTCATAACTTGGGTTGGACCTAATTCGGTCTTGAATCACGTGGGAAAATAGGAGAATGTAAAAAGCCTTAAACCGCGCGACTTAGGGAAAACACTTAGAACTCGACGTACCCACATGAAAAATGGGCAAATCAAAGTGCATATGATACTAGACATGTAGCACTACAAGAGGGTATAGGTTCATTTAGTCTTGGCCGAGATCATCACTACTTTTAGATGGATGTAAGAGATGCAACAACCCAGGTCGATGCAGAGCGAAGTTGAGGAAGAACCACAGTTTCCCCAGCCGTTCTCCTCTCCTCCAGCACCCCAAACTTGCTCCTCACGACCCCAACTCAATGTCAAACCTTCCCCAAAAGTTTTGTGGTGATTTCTTATAGATTTAGGGTTCAATTGCATGTCCTAACGGGACTAGGAAAGGGGGCTGCGAATTCTGCATTCTACCTTCCATAATTGAGGATTTCTCCTCCCAAATGAAGCATCTACACCATGGGAAGGTGTCAAGCATGGTTGGCCACGATTTGGCTTACTATGCTTGGCCAATGACACATTTTAAACCCTAATTGCCCTTCCTAATTACCCCTTATTTCATATACGAATTTTGGGTATTTCTTGTTCCAATTTTATCCTTGGGCCAAATGTGCTCCATTGGCCCAATCTTGTTAAGGGTCAATAATACATGATGTTGGAAGTCTCTCCAACATGTTTATTTAATTTATGGTCGGGTTTATTTTTCCACTTTAACAATTTCCGACTTGGTTTCCTAATTTGGGTAATTAGTCCTCCGTGTGACGTACACTAGGCCAATCGGATTTTTGTTGCACGAATTTCTTCGTGGAACACTTAGGGATAATATTGGGGTTGACTTATAATTTTTTACTGAATTTTCGATGTTTTTCTCACGTACGATAGTGGTACGTAAATTTTATCATTCCGATAATGCAGAAATTATTATTTACTGTTTCATACTTGAATTTGTTCATGGGTCATAAGTTATCATTGGTCCAGTTCTTTTATGGACTATCCCCACATATGTTGGAGTCAACCATAAATTTTTAATTTATATGATCTGATTTTATACACATGATAATGGATTTTCCAACTTATTTACCTATTACGATAATAAGTCACAATAACTCTTAAATATACCCCAAATGACTTTTATTGACCCAAATTTCTTGATGGATCATTAGATGAAGTCCATCTATGATTTTTATTTAAGTTCTGACTCCTCTATGTATGTGTGATAATGATTTCCCGACTTATTCCCTGATTACGATACTCAATCGCAAAACGCCTTAAATTTGGACCATCCGATTTTCCTTTGCACGAATTTCTCTGTGGGTCATTAGGGAGTATTATTTAGAGTTGAACTATGGTTTTTCTGAAAATTTCTAATGGGTTTTTGGCATGTACGATAATGGCACGTGCGTTTTTGCTATTTCACTAATATTGAATTTATCGTTTTCGATTTATTTTTAATTTTCTAATTACGAATTTCCGGGGTGTTACAACTCCCTTCCTCCTCTGTTGCTTAGGGCATATATACATTCATGCGCCACCAAGAAGTTGTCCAGAATGTGTCTCCCTTTGATGAAAGCTCCCTGGTAATGACTGACCAACTTGTTGTGCAAGGATAATTTTATAAGTGTTTTCGAATATCTTCGCTAAAGGAATGTCAGAACGTCAGCAGTCTTCCCAAAATAGGACTTTGTTACCCAGTCTAACATCATAGAAAGTGGATCTTTTAACTGTATCATCACAACTGAGAATATGTTTCAATTTCCGTTCCCAGATCTTCTTTCTTTGAAATATTTAATCTTGACAATATCAGCCCATGTGGCATCAGATCTCATCACCCATCTCCATAACCATCTAGCAATTAGAACTTGGTTAATGCAATCAACAGGAGTAAGCCTTACTCCACCTTGATTCTTAGGCAAGCAAACCAGAGGCCACTTGATGAGATGCAGGCCCTAAAGAATGAGCTTCTTATCACTTCATTGCGCTTCACTGTACCCTTAGTCATCTTGAAAACAGGTAAGTGATAGTTGGCTAAAGTGGAAAGGTCAGCCTTGGACAAAACCCTCCTGCCTCCCCAGTATTTTATTGGAAATGAGGCTAATTTACAGACTACAGTTAATAAAACCTGCCGTTTCCTCCATTCTGCCTTAATTCCACCCAGAACTTCTGATGTTTGGAAGTGAATTCTCATTCCTGAAATACATTCGAAGAGGATGAGTATGCCTTGCAATTTTTTAAGCTTCTCAGTGCTTCCTGAAGAGTGTGTCCTCTGTAAATTATAAATGTGACAAGTAAATTTTGTTCCTATTAATAACAATACCATCCACAATTCCTTTCTCCACTGCTTTTTTCCACATTTAGCTGAATATCTTCTCAAAAGTTAAAAGATAAGTGGTGAAATTGGATCTCCCTTTCTTAGCCCCTTGCACTTTTGAAATAACCACATTGCTGTCCATTAATCCCAATCCAAAACCTTCTTGTAGATTGGCAACCCATTAACCATCCTATCTACTTGTGGTTAAATCCCATTTGATCAAGCACAGTTTGAACCAAGTTCCAGCTAACTCTGTCATATGTTTTTTTGAAATCCAGCTTGAAAGCTACTGCCTTTTTCTTTTTTGACTTGCAATAATGTAGAGTCTCATAAGCTGCTTGCAATTACCCAAAATAAGCCTCCCTTCGATGAATATTAGCTGATTATAGTCGACCAATTTAGTAATAACATTTTTTTGTCTTGTTGTCAACATTTTTGTAATGATCTAGTAGCATCCATTCAACAAACTAATAGGCCTGAAGTCTGTCACCCTATCTGCCCCCTCTTTCTTAGGTATGAGGATAGAGGATCAAATTGGTAGACTTGACTGCTTGGAGGAGGTAGGTCTGATGAATGACGAGGACAAGTCACTCAGGGATTCCTTGAAGGAGCAGTTTGAGGAAATTCTTGCCAAACAGGCGATCTACTAGAGGCAGAGGTCCAGAGATAGATAGATTAAAGACGGGGACATGAATACAACTTATTTCTAGTGTATTACTTCTGGAAGGAGGAGGGTTAATTCCATCTCTAGTATTAGCTCTCCTTTTCTACGGATGAGGAGATTAGGGGTCAGGCGAGAGTGTTCTACTCTGGTCTGTTTATGGATGACGAGTTTTGCAGACCAAGGATCGTAGCTGATCTTCTTCCACGGCTCTCCCCTGAGGAGAGGGGTGCTATCTCCTAGCCCTTTTCTGAGGAGGAGGTTCGGTAGGCTGTCTTCTCCCATACAAGTGATATAGTGCCAGGACGAGATGGGTTCCCTTTGGCTTTCTTTTAGAAGTATTGGCATGTCATTAAAGGTGACCTGTTGGCCGTGGTGGAGGAGTTTCAGGAGGGGAGAGCTCACCTTGGGGGTATGTTGGATGCGGAAAAAATTATGGTTATAATGGTAAAAATATCAATAGGAAAAGACATATTTAATTTTCCTTTTTCAGGAGTTGCGGGCTTGTCAGTCTGCGTAACAGACAATTAAGATTCTGCATGAGTGAGAAATTAGGTGTATATCTATCGATCGACAATTGCGCCAATATTTGAGGTATCCGTTCCGCGTACGATTATCAGAGAGTGGGTTCATGTACTGGACCTTTCCCCACTAATCGGAGTCAGTGTTAATTTATATCGGTCTAAAGTCCGAACACCTTTGATTAGCTGCCAAAGAGACTTTTAAATCCTTATCATGGGTTTCTGATGGATAATGCAGGATTGTCGACATGGCTCATGATGTAATGCTCAACATAAAAAATTTATATCGGTCTAAAGTCCGAACACCTTTGCTTAGCTGCCAAAGAGAGACTTTTAAATCCTTATCATGGGTTCTGATGGATAATGCAGGATTGTCGACATGGCTCATGATGTAATGCTCAACATAAAAAAGGGATTGAAGGAATTAAGATTCCTCAATGACCATGATGGTTGTGCGGGAAAATCCTATAATCCGGAGAATAAAGGCATAGACAAGGGGTACATGTTTTTTCGGAGGGTTTGATAAAAGATCTTTGACCTCAGGGGCATTTTAGGATTTTGGGGTTCCAGGGGTGTTTTGGTCATTTTTAGCCAAGTTGGTGGTTTGATACAAACATAAGATAGGCAGAAGGGTGATGTTGCAATTCTTGACTTTTGGAGACTCTATGATCATTTTTGGAAAGTTCAGAGGTCATTAAACTATGTTGAATTGCAGGGGTATAATGGTAATTTGACGAAACCAGGAACTTGATACAAGCTTTTAGCTAGAATGGGGATTTTGACATGATTGCCATCTTTGGGAGCACTGAGGCAACACTTGGAAGGTTCAACAGTCAATTAGACGTGTTGTAAGTACATTCGAAGCAATAGAGGCTTATATGTAATTTGTCATAAGCATGGATGGAAAAATCGGCCGACTCGGAGCAGAATCGACCATTGGCGACCTGATTTGGGGGGGGGGGACAAACGACCACCCACGGTATAAGGTGGAATCGGGGTGGATCGACCGAATCGGCTGGAGTCGGTCCGACTCAGGCCGACTCCACCCGATTCCATGTCGATCCATCTAATGTTGGCCGATTCCTCAGCTTACCTTAAGTACGTCTGATCCCTTCACTTACCTTATTTACCTGAACATCATTTAAGTAAATGTTGTATTTGTAGTTTCATTTACTAAGATATTACATGTAAATAAGGAAGTACCCCTCATTTGAATCCAATAAAAATATCAAAAAAATCATATCTCTTACAATAAAAAGTCAACTCTCCCATCGAAGAAGAAAATCACGATTTCGGTGATTTTAGTGAAATGCTAATTTTCTAATCTCTCATAATTTGGCCTATCTAAAAATTTGATAATTCAAATAAACTATATGGAACACTAAAAATCCAACTAGACTATAGATATACCCAAAATGTTCTATTATTATATGTTTGTAAAGATTTTTCCTGATTTTTCTGTGATTTTTCCTCATTTTTCTCATTTTTTAAGCTGGCCGATCCTGGATCGGCCAGACTCCAATGGAGTCGGGCGGATCCTCCGATCCAACTCGACTCGGGTCGGGGTCGGCTGGGTCCGACCCAGCACCCCGACCCGACTATGCCATCCATGGTCATAAGACCACAAAAATGATGGATGAGGATGAAAATATTTCATTATACTCATCATTGACATATGTACAAGTGGTGGTCGACAAATTGTCATTTATACAAGACAAGTTCCGCACTAACACAGAGTACAAGGCATAGCCACAATTTATAAAAATTACAGGTATAATTGTAATTTGCAGGACTAAATATGTCCGATCTGTGAGGAGGGGCATTTTCGTAACTTTTGAGAGATACACATGGGCCACCATTCATTGGACACACAGACGACACATAGCTTAGGGGGAGACATATCTTAGACAACTTCTTGGTGACACATGAGTGTTTGATTGCTATGAAGCACCAAAAGAGGAAGGGGGTGGTATTGAAGCTGGGTTTTAAGAAGGCTTATGATAGGATTAATCGGTACTGTCTTTTTGATTTGTTGGATAGGATGGACTTTGGGGACAAGTGGATTGGTTGGTTCAGGCATGTATCTCTTCGGCCTTCTTTGCTGTCTTGGTCAATAGGAAGCCATTGTGGACACGGGAATTTTTTCTTCTTTTCTTTCATTTATTTGGAGGATGTTTGTTTCATTTATCTTTTGACTTTGAGTTGCGGGGCGTGCCAGCCTGCCTGCCAGGCAGAAGTAAGGGTCTGCGCAATGCAGAGAAAGAATTTTTGAATATATCCGTGAAACGGATGAGTGCGCCGTGTTTTGATCTGAACTTCTTTGATTCCGTGCCTTTTAATCATCAGGCGATTGGGGTGGCGTGTGCTGGACCCCTGTCTCCATCGATCGAAACCGATGTTACATTTACATCGGGTTTAAAACCTTAGATGTCGTATTAACACCTGTTTCAACCCGAATACCATTTCATAGCGTGGGCGAGAATATATGCATCCGTAAGAAATTTCAAGACAACATTTTTTTGCTTTGTTTATTTTGAACAGAATGAGTCCGAGTTTGGAAAATAGGGTTGTCTTTTTTGAAAAGAGTATGTAGCTTGTCTGAGCAGGAACAAGCCCGGGTTAACGAAATATCTTCTGAGTATATACTCATTTTCGGAGACAAAACTTTAGTTGAAACGTATGCATATAAATACATAGTCATGAATACGAGTAAATTTAGGACGGAATTTTCGTTTTGACGGAGTGTCCTTGAGGAAATATATACATAGATTGTACTTATATGGATATGTTCTCGGGTAGAACCCCTGCACACGCAGAGTTCAACTCAGGATTCATATCCGTATGAACATAGACCCCAATTATATGAGTATGTATTTGAGGAATTTCTGTTTAGACAGAGTTTCCTTAAGAAAAACATATGCATATAAGCATGAGATTATGATTATACAGATATGCTCTTGAGCAGAATCCCTGCTTGAGCAGAGTCTTCTCGCAGGAACATATACATATGAGTACAAGGCATCTAAATGTCCGTACCCATAGAGTCTTGCTCGATATGGAGGCATTTAGAGCACAACATTCAAGGGTATTTAAACACAGAGACTTGCTCGGCGTGGGGTATAAAATATACAAGAGAGAGAGATAAAAGGGTGTTAAATGCCATATGTCCATAGAAACTTGCTCGATATGGACGGTATTTAAACCCTGAATCTCCCACAGAGACTTGCTCGATGTGGGTGAGAGAGAGAGAACAAAGGGTGTTTAAATGCCATGTGTCCATAGAGACTTGCTCGATATGGACGGTATTTAAACCCCTGAACCTCCCACAGAGACTTGCTCGATGTGGGGTGAGAGAGAGAATAAAGGGTGTTTAAATACCATATGTCCATAGAGACTTGCTCGATATGGACGGTATTTAAACCCCTGAATCTCCCACAGAGACTTGCTCGATGTGGGGTATAAATATACCGAGAGAGAGAGAACAAGGGTGTTTAAATCATATGTCCATAGAGACTTGCTCGATATGGACAGTATTTAAACCCTGAATCTCCCACAGAGACTTGCTCGATGTGGGGTGAGAGAGAGAATAAAGGGTGTTTAAATACCATATGTCCATAGAGACTTGCTCGATATGGACGGTATTTAAACCCCTGAATCTCCCACAGAGACTTGCTCGATGTGGGGTGAGAGAGAGAGAATAAGGGTGTTAAATACCATATGTCCATAGAGACTTGCTCGATATGGACGGTATTTAAACCCTGGATCCCCACAGAGACTTGCTCGATGTGGGGACGTGGCGCGAGGGAGATGTCGGAGCCGTATACGATGGCGATCTCCCGCTCTTTCCCACGTTATCGGGCACTCCTCACTCCATATTGAACAAGGAACGAACCAATACCTTCACTCCAAACCAAGAACTTAGAAGAACAAGTTGAAGGGATTGGAAGAAGGAAGTTTTTCTATTTCTGAAAATTTGAGAACCAGGACCTTACAAGGGTTTGGGGACTGGTTTACAAGGGTTTGGGACTGGTTTTACAAGGCTTGGGGGATTGCCAACCAGCAGGGTTTTTTGGGGGGGGCTTTGCACCTATGGGGACTGGTTTTCCAGCATAGAGGGGAGGTTTATGGGGGCTTTCTGCACACCATTCAGAAGAGGGGGTGCCTCCCTTTTATAGGGGGCTGGCCTCTCCTCCCCTCCCTGCATAAACAGGGGAAGGAGGGGGGGACCCCATTTTCGGTTGGGGGGAGAACCCCCAACCGTTTTAATATTAAACAGGTTGGGGGTCTGAAAACCCCAACCTGTTTAATATAAAACAGGTTGGGGGGAGTCCCCCTCCAACCTGTTTTATATAAAACAGGTTGGGGGTGTGGGCACCCCCAACCTGATTTACATAAAACAGGTTGGGGGTTCCCCTCAACCTGTTTTCATGTAAAACCGGTTGGAGGGGAGCACCCCCAACCGGTTTTACTTAAACAGGTTGGGGGAGGATCCCCTCCAACCTTTTTTTTTGGTCTTTTTTTTTTATAAAACTGGTTGGAGGGGGGTCCCCTCCAACCTGTTTTTATATAAAACGGTTGGAGGGGGTCCCCTCCAACCTGTTTTTATATAAACCGGTTGGAGGGGAAGTCCCCCAACCGGTTCATATTAGAAGGTTGGAGGGGGCCTCCCCTCCAACCTGATTTACATGAAACGGTTGGGGAGGGCACCCCCCACTGGTTTCATGTTTCAGAAATTGGAGGGGGGCCTCCCCTCCAACCGCCCTCTCCCCCCTCCCCCCATTCCCCTTAGGTTGTTTGAAAGGGGGGGGAGAGTGGCCTATAAATAGGCTATAAGGGGCTCATTTAGGGGGACTGGTTTGCTGAAGTCCTGTCCCCTTGCTTGGAGTTTTGCCCGGTGAAGAGGCCTTCTTGATGCTTCGCCTTGTCTGCTTGCTTGTACTTGTCCTTGTGCTTGTACTGTTCTTGTATCTGCTTGGTCTTCATGGACTCGTACTGCCGAATTTTTTCCATGTATCTGTATTCACAATTGGTCTTTATGGACCTTGTGCTGCCGGACTTGTTCCGTGCTGGTCTGTATTTGTATTTGTCACTTGGTCTTTATAGACCTCATACTGCTGGATTTTTCTTCCAAGCCATATCTGTACTTCAATGTTTAGTACAAGTCGTTAATTTCTTCCGACTTGTTGGAAACTTAACGTGGCCTGAAGAGTTGTTGGTTTATCCTTGAAGGAAGCACCCAGGATGTTGTCTGTAACATTTTAAGGTCCAACAAATGCCCCCCACGGGAGTGCACCGAAGCCGAAGGCGTAGGAGGACGTCCCGTGCGTTCTTTGAGCTTTATTGATCTTCCTGACTTGCCGTGGAATTTGAACTGAAAAATCGTAGCCGTAGTTGACGCGCTTCAGTACTTCACTGTGACGTCAGCAATCTTAGCCACGATCAGTCTCGCCGTGCCTCTTCATCAGCTCCGCTCCTTGGATTTACTCAGAACTGACTTTGATTTCCTTTGCCTGGGTCTTTGTCTTCTTGACTTTATCCAGGAAAAATTTCTTGAGACTTGCTTTCCGGCTTTGTTGAGGACTTGATTTGGGATTCACTTTTTGAAGCTTGTCTTTTTTGACCTTGCTTAGAGTTGGGCTGGAAATTTGATTGCTGGGACTTATCTTCCAGTCTCCACTCAACGCTTGATTTGAAATTATTTATTGAGGCTTGAGATTCTGCCTTGATTTGATATTCATTTTCTGGGTTCTGTCTTCTTGACATTTGCTTGAATTGGACTTGACATCTTTCCTGAATCTTGTCTTCTTGACTTTATCCGAGATTTGACGCAGAACCCTGCTGTTGAGGCTAATTTCTTGGCTCTACTCAGTGGCTTCAACTCCTTTTTCCTTCGAGGAGATATGGAGTCGCCATCTTTCTTTTTCCTTTTTCTTTTCTGCTTCATTTCTTCACATATCTGTTTGAGATTTTCAGCTATCCCTGCTCCGGAAGTTGTTGGAGACAGGAATGGTGAAGCTCATTTAAATATTCCCTTTTATTCCAGACTCAAAGAGAGCTAGAAAAATGAGGGGGCAGATTCCACCTCAACGGCGATAACCCCCCTTTTTTTTCTTTTCTTCTCTCATCATCATTTTTGTTCAGAATCTTTAACTCATCATTTATGCCTTTCTCCTCTTCGTCTGACTTATTTGCTTCAGATGACGAGGTGAATGATGGAAATGCTGATCTGATTGCTTCAGATAAGCATATTCTCCTGCTAGAGATTCTTCTCTTCCTTATAGAGGGGAGTGCGGGAGTTCTCACTTGCAGCTACTGATTTTGCAGCCGAAGTTGATAATATTGAGCCACCATTCCATTGTCCTTTTCTGAAACAGTGGGGACAGGATATGACGGTAGCGCCTCTGCATATGCTGAATATAAAGCCTTTGCGGAACAATATCCTTTTACACCTGTCGATGTTATATATTGAGACCTGACGAGGAATATCCGGCCGCGGAAGCAGCTTCTTCAGGTGACTTCCTTTACTGAGCTCATATACAATCTTTATCAGATATATCTTCTTTCATGCTTGACCCCCTCCCTTCCTTTGTTCAGGTGGTCAATCTTTTTGTGATCAGCTCCTTTCTTGGGGAGTGATGGATTCGAATTTCATTACTGCAACCAGTTCACCTTTCCTTTCTTGGGATGGCCTGGGGAGCCCGTTCTTCACATCACAGGCATATTCAGCATTTCAAGTTGGAGACACGCTGACGGTGATGGGCTTTTTGGACAAACGAGCATAACCTCGAACCATCTATACCAACGATAGACGGAGGAGGCCTAGATCTGTCTGCAATTGATTATCCTCCTGCTTTTCAGGAAATTTATGCCGAAGAATCAAGTTCTGTTCAACCTCCAGCTCCTGAAGCGGAAACAGAAGTGGGAAATCTCCCATATAGTGAGTTGTAGCAGCTTTCATTCTTTTCATTTTTTTTTGATTTTGTAAACTTCATTGTCATCGCTGATGCATGTGCTTTTATTTGCCAGGCAACCCGCCACCTTCAGATTTTGACGACGGTGGATCTCCGCCATTAGGACTTGAGGTCCTATCTGAGCATGGAGTTGGCCCACTAGAGCTCGGCCAAGCCCGGGCCCTGAGGATGAAGATCTTTGGAATTTTCTTGTCGACCGCGTCAGAGCAGTAGTGGATTCAGAAGATCCTCCACCATTGATGCTGTCAAGCGAGTGTTGAAGGAAAAGACCACGCTAGCCTTCAACTCAGGCATTTCTCAGAAGAGATGGATGGCATTTGTTGGAGATATTTGGGGCGAAGTATGTCGCCGCCATGGTAATGCAGTCTGGGCCCCTTATGACCAGCGGATCCAGACTTTAGAAGGTGACCTTTGTTTATCGGCCAATGATGCTGATAGACGCGGCTTCCGGATTACTGATGTGCGTAAAGGCCGGAAGGCGCGGAAGCTGAAGATTACCGCAGAGATGGAAAATGTCGTCCGTCTGCAGCGCGAACTTGAGGAGGCACGCTCCTCTCTGGAACAGGAAGTCAAGGGCGACGCCAAAGATTCCGAGGAGGAGGCCGCCCTTATTAAGGATGATGAAGAACATCATCGCTCCACTTCTTTCAAGACCAAAGAGGTCGAACGACTGAAAAGGAAGAAGCCCTCCTGGCTTCGTTTTGGATCGAAGTAGTTATGCATAGGCCTTTCTATTCTGGCCCTATTTTCTCTTGTATTCAGTAGCTATCATGCTCTGCTTGTTTGTTACAGAGCGACTTGTGATTCTGTAAATATTGAATGAAGGACAGTGAAGTCCCCCTTTCATGCTTTCTCTCTTATTTTTCACATTACCAATCTTAGCGCCCTTTCGGGTTTTCACTAAGACCGGCCCCTTTAGCTTTTTCCAACGTGCCCTTTGTGGGTTTTCACGTTGAGGGGTATCCATTTTTGCCTGAAGTGCCCTTTCGGGTTTTCACCTCAGCCGGATTTTTGATCTTTTTACCTTAAGAGCACAATGTGGTTGCGTTCTTAAGTCCATCGGGGTATCTCTATTTTAACCCCTTTTTTTCTTTTTTTTTCTTTTTTTTTCACATTACCAGTTTCAGCGCCTTTTCGGGTTTTCACTAAGACTGGCCCCCTTTAGCTTTTTCCAACGCGCCCTTTGCGGGTTTTCACGTTGAGGGGTTATCCATTTTTGCCTGAAGTGCCCTTTCGGGTTTCACCTCAGCCGGATTTTTTTGATATTTTACCCTTAAGAGCACAATGTGTTTGTGTCCTTAAGTCCATCGGGGTATCTCTATTTTTAACCCCTTTCTCTTTTTTTTTGAATTCTATACTTGAGACATTCGGCGATCCTTGAGTGGATTTGCTGGAATCTGTGTTTTGATGGTATCGGAATATGGGATTTTGGGTTTGATTGGTTCTGGATTTGGTTTTGGGTATGTTATGGATTTGGTATGGCATTTGGGTTTGGATTTGGTTTGTTTTGATTTTGGTTTTGGTTTAATTTTGGTTGATGTATGGGATTTGGACTTGAATTTGGATAGGATCTGGGTTTGATTTGGTTCTGGATTTAGTCCCTGTTTTGTTTGGTTTTGGTTTTGGTTAGCCTACCTTGGTGGTTGTGGCTATGGATTTGAGCTTTGGATTTGATATGGCCTGCCTTGATGGCTTGCTGACCATGACAAGTTTGGGTTTGACATAGCCTACCTTTGTGGTTTTCGGGCTATGGGTTTGGAATTATATTCGGGGTATAACCTGCCTTGAGGATTTACCGGGGGATTGGGATTTGAATTTGAGCTAACTGGCTTTTATGGCTTGCGGTTGGGACTTTGAGCTTGTGGATTGACTCAGCCTTTCTCAATGGCTTTAGGCCGAACATCTGGTATTGGAATTTGGAATTTGGTATAGCTTATAGATTATGGTTGATGGTCATGATTTGAAGTCTGAGTTTGGATTTTGGTTTCAGGCTTAGGTTTGTATTGGTTCAGTCTACCTTGATGGTTTATGGTGTATTTGGTATTTGGGTTTGGCATATTTGGGATTGAAGCATGCCGGATATGGTTACATGGATTTGGGATTATATCCGGATATGATCTATCTAGATGGCTTATTGGTTATGATTTTGAATCTGGATTTGAGATAGCCTACCTTTGTGGTTCACTGGCTATGTTTGTGATTTGGATTTGGATATGGCCTAGCATGCTAGCATGCCTTGATGGCTTATGGCTATGGTTGGATTTGGATTGATAACCCTACCTTTGTGGTGCTGGCATAGTTTGATATGGATTTGATATAGCCTACTTTGGGTTTGCTGTTGGAGTTTGAATATGGATTGATATAGCCTTTGTGGTTTGCTGGCTATGGTTTTGAATATGGATTTGATATAGCCTACCTTTGTGGTTTGCTGGCTATGTGTTTGGAATGGATTTGGCATAGCCTACCTTAGGTTTGGGCTATGGTTTGGAGTATGGATTTGGTATAGCCTACCTTTGTGGTTTGCTGGCTATGGATTGAGTTTGAATTGGGTTGATATAGCCTACTTTGGGTTTGCTGGCTACGGATTTGATATAGCCTACCTTTGGTTGTTGGCTATGGGTTTGGGATTTGGTGTGATGTAGCCTACCTTTGTGGTTTGCTGGGATGGTTTTGATATAGCCTACCTTTGTGGTTGTTGGCTATGGATTTGGGATTGATGTGATGTACCTACCTTTGTGGTTTGCTGGCTAGAAATTGGATTTGGGTTGAATATGGCCTGCCTTGTGGCTTATTGGCTATGGTTTAAGACTGGATTTGAGATAGCCTACTTTGTGTTTGTTGGCTATGAATTTGAGTATGGATTTGATGTAGCCTACCTTTGTGGTTTGCTGGCTATGGTTTCGGTATTGGGATTTGAAATATGGCCTGCCTTGATGGCTTTTTCGGCTATAGAATTTATATTGGTTTGAGTATGGCCTGCCTTGGTGGCTTGCTGGCTATGGTTTTTGATATGGATTTGATATAGCCTACCTTTGTGGTTTGCTGGCTATGGTTTTGAAATTTGGATTTGATAAAGCCTACCTTTGTGGTTTGCTGGCTATGACTTGAGTTTGAGTTTGATATAGCCTACCTTTGCGGTTTACTGGCTATGGTTTTGGATTAGAATTTGATATGGCTCACCATCGTAGCTTGGAACCTCATTTGGCGGGATATATAACATAACCCTCCGACTTTCATTTGCTCTTTGGGTTTGTACATAGAGTGCCTTTGGTTTCATGCTTTGGCAATAATGGAGGGATTTATGGATTTGGATTGTATGACAGATGAGGGGAGATTTGATTCCTTTGCCCCCATCTATGACAATCTTTTATTCCAGCATCAGTATTTTTTTTTGAAAAGGGTACCTTTCATTTTTCTTCAGCTTCGTGCCTATCTGAGTGATTGGGCTTTTGTCTTGATGACTGGCCAAGGAATTCATGTTCTGGAGCATGATATAGTTTCAGGTGCTTTCCGTTGAGAGGAGGAAAGGGTACAGTACCTTTGTGGTCGACCAGTCGATATGCTCCTCCTTCATATGCCAAGGTGACTATGTATGGGCCAAGCCAAGTGGGCTGCAATTTGCCACATGACTTTTCTGCCATTGCTTCTCTGCATTTGACCATGACGAGGTCTCCTTGCTTGAATGCTCTTGGTCTTGCCATTTTGTCAAAGGCGCGAGCCATTCTAGCTTGGTATACTTGGAGAGATTTATATGCTTCGAGTCGCCCCCTTCTAGGTTGGCGAGCTCTTCAAGTCTTCTTTCTATCTGACTTTGATCTTGACTTTGAAATTCATTTTGAATTGCCACCCGATAGGATGCCATTTCAATTTCGATGGGTATATTGCCTCAGCTCCATATACCAAGGAGAAAGGCGAGCATCCGGTAGGAGTTTTATACACTGTTCGATAAGCCCATAGAGCTTCATGAACTTTTTCTCCCCATTCCCGTTTTTATTACCGGCTATTTTGGCGAGCAGCTTGCAGAGAGTTTTGTTGAAGGCTTCGGCCAACCCATTTGCTTGTGGATTGTATACTGAAGAAGTTCTCCAATCAATATGAAATTTGGCTGCCAAGGCATATATTGTTTTGTTTCTGAATTGTGACCCATTATCGGATATGATTCTGTGAGGGGTACCAAATCTGTATATTATGTTTTGCTTGACAAATTTGGCGACGGCTTCTCCCGTTACCTCCCTTAATGGGATAGCTTCAGCCCATCGAGAGAAATAATCAGTGGCAGCCAATATAAATTTGTGACCTTGAGATGAGGGTGGGAATGGTCCCACAATATCCATTCCCCATTCTGCGAAGGGCCATGTCGGCGCCGTAGGATGCAGCATATTTGGGGATTTTCTCGGCACGGGGCCGAAGGCTTGGCATTGATGACATGTACGGGCATATTGGATGCAATCCGCATACATGGTAGGCCAGTAGAAACCTTTTAACTTGATATTGATTTTCATTTTGTCTCCTGCTTGGTGTGCACCACATAGTCCGGAGTGAACTTCTTTCATCATGATTTTGGCTTCTTTGAGAGATAAACATCGGAGGAGGACTGGTCCTTTTCTTTCATGGATCAATCTATATAGTTGTTCTCCTATCAATTGATATGATGCAGCTCTTCGTAAAAGCTGAACTTCTGAGCTCGATTAGGAGGTAGCCAACCTTTCTTGATTTTGATAATTGGCTCACGCCAATCTTCAATCCATTTGCTGTATCTTCTTCTGCAGTATATACTTCTTCAATTGCAATATTAGACTCGTCGTCGAGGACACTCGGCATGAGTCTTCTATGACGGACAATTATGTCCAATTCTCCTTCGGGAGGCAATTTTATGGCAGAGGCCAATTTAGCAAGAGCATCTGCTTGAGAATTTTCACTTCTTGGCACATGAGATATGTCGAAGAAGTCGAATTGTTCTTTGAGTTTCATGACCGTGATATAGTATGGAAGCAGTTGTTCTTTTCGGACTTCATACTGGCCCAACACTTGTCGGATGACCAGCTGTGAGTCACCATAAACTTGTATACTTTTGACCCCCATTTCGAGAGCCAGCCGGAGCCCAATAATTAGAGCTTCATATTCAGCTTCATTATTTGTGAGCGGCTTCATGAGAGCACAAGAATTATATAATATTCCTCCTTGGGAGTGACCAAGACAATACCTGCCCCGGTAGAGAGGTTGGCAGAACCATCTGTATAGTGGAGAGTCCGAGAAGCTCCATCGAAATATAATTCCCAAGAGGGTAATTCAATTGTGATGACTTCTTGGAGTTTGGATTTTCTTGGACTTGATTATCTCTTTCATTTGAAGGGGAAAGAGTTTCTTCTTCTGGAAGGTCTATAGATAAGGGAGAATTTTCCGGTACTGGGTGTGCAGCCAAGAATTCAGCCAAACCTTGCCCTTTGATTGCCCTTTGTGGGACGTATGTGATATCAAACTCCATGAGGAGCAAAGCCCATTTTGCGAGCCTTCCTGACAATATGGGTTGCCTCAGCAGATATTTGAGTGGATCATACTTGGAGATGAGTTTGACTTCATGAGCCAGCAGATAATGCCTCAATTTCTTGGCGGCAAATACCAGTGCTAGGCAAACTTTTCCATTGGAGCATATCGAAGTTCCAGACCAATTAGCTTTCTGCTGAGATAATATAGAGGTTGCTCCTCGCCTTCTTCATTTATGTGTGCTAATAGAGCCCCCAATGAAGCATCCATAGCTGCAATATAAAGTATAAGAGGTTTACCGGCGATTGGGGCTCCCAATACCGGTGGAGTGAGGAGATATTCTTTTATTTGCTCGAAAGCTGCTTGGCATTCTTGATCCCATATGAAAGGGGCATCTTTTTTCATGAGCTTGCCGAAGGGCATGGACCTTCCTGAGAGATTAGAGATAAATCGCCTGATATAGGCTAATTTTCCTTGAAACGACCTTAGCTCGGTCAGATTTTGAGGAGATGGCAGTTGCTGTATTGCCTTGATCTTGTCGGGGTCTATTTCTATTCCCCGATATTTGACGACGAAGCCCAGGAACTTGCCGCTTGAAACCCCAAAAGCACATTTCATGGGGTTCATTTTAATTTAAATTGACGAAGTCTTTCAAAAATACGGCGAAGATCAGATAAATGGTCTTCCCGTTTTTTGGTTTTGACGACTAAGTCATCCACATAACATTCAACTATATCATGAATCATTTCATCAAATATCTTTGTCATGGCTCTCTGATATGTAGCCCCTGCATTTTTCAGGCCAAAGGGCATTCTTTTATAGTTGAAAATACCTTTGGGTGACCTGAAGGCAGTATGATCTTTATCTTTGATTGCCATCCGGATTTGATTATAGCCCGAAGACCCGTCCATAAAAGATAGAGCTTCATGGCCGGTGGTCATATCCACCATTGTTTCTGTGATTGGAACCGGGAAATCATCCTTGGGACATGCTTTGTTTAAGTCCCTATAATCGATGCATATGCGGACTTGACCATTCTTTTTCTTTACTGGAACAATATTGGCGAGCCATATTGGATATATGCATGGCTCAATGAAGTCTACTTCAGAGAGTTTGTCGACTTCAGCATTTACTTTCAGCTCCAGCTCATATCGCATGCGCCTTTGAGCTTGTTTGACAGGCTTGGCTGTATGAAGTATAGATAACTCATGCTCAGCAACTGATGGCTCCAGCCCGGGCATTTCTTTATAATTCCAAGCAAAACAATCTTGGAATTCCATAAGGAAGATTTTGTAAGATTCCCTTTCTTGTTCATCAAGAAGGGCACTGATGAAGACTGGCCGGGGGTTTTCTTGATCCCCGAGATTGAGCTCAATCAATTCATCAACTGTGGCTTGTCCTCCATCTTCAATTTCTTGAGGAGCTGGTTGAAGATCTACGAAGTCTTCTTCGTCGTCAGGGTAGGCGACTAGAACTTCGTAGAGATTTGTATCTTCAGAGTTTATTGACGAAGATTGCTCGTCAGATTCTTCCGACGATTCTTCGTCTAATGATCCCTTGGTGGGACAGAAAATATCTTCTTGAGAGTTGGAATTGGAAGATGCTTGGCTGCTTTTTGCACTGCCAGTATCTGGTAGTAGCCCGACAACATTGGCTGAGAAGAAGACCTTGGCTTCATAACCTAGTCCTCTTGTATCTTTTCTGGGAAATGGAGGTTGCCCTCGCACTTGTGAAGGTTCCCATAATTGCTTGAAGAAGTTCCGCCGAGAGATATTTTGTGTCTGGGGAATACTTTGCTTCTTGCACATTTCTTTGATGCTTTCTGGCATATCTGCCATTTCTTCTATTGGCTCAGATGATTTTGGGTTTTATTTTCCCAATCAAAATCATCGTCTGGGAGTGTGTGAGGTACCAGTTCCCCTTTATAGAAGTGGATTGGCTTTGATGCCTTTCTGGCTTTTTCCTTCTCTTCTTTTCTTTGATAAGTGACGACGAATGTTTTCAGTCGTTGAACACTTTGATGCTGCTTTGGGAAGCTGATCTGCAAGCAATTGGGAGGTAGAGGAATGCTCCCGTTGATGCCTTGGCTCACATAATCAGCCTCATGGTTGATGTTTTGCTTTTCTGAGCAGATTGCTTTATTCGGAAATTCTTTGCATGGAGCTCGGCAAGATTCTTGTTTATTACAAAAAGCTCGCCAGTCTCACTATCTTTATCAGGGGATCCGACTTGTTTACCCTTCCCTTTGGATTGGGTAGGGGTTTGAAGGGCTGGTCCTCCAAAATATAAGGGGGCATCAGTGAGGTTGCATTCATCTTCCCGGAATGGGGCTTGATCAGCAAAGACTGTATATTGTTTCCCTTCTCTGGCATATTTGATGCACTGATGGAGTGTTGACGGGACGACCCAATTTTCATGTAACCAAGGCCTCCCGAGCAATACTCTGTATGTTGTATCAGCATTGATAATGTAGAAGGTTACCTTGGTGGCAAAATCTCCAAGAGATAGGTTGACGGTAACTCTTCCGACGGCTTCTTCTGATTTTAAGTTGAAGCCAGTGATTTTCACATCTTTTACCTGCTGCACATAAGGCATAAGATGTAGAGCTTGAAAGGTTTTGTAGGGCATTATGTTGATGGACGCCCCTGGATCGACCATAATCCGGTTCAAATTGATGCCATTGACTTGCCCTTTCATATATAAAGGGCGATTATGGCATGGAGAAGATAGCAACATGTCTTTATCTGTGAATGTGACATTTGCTGCGAGTGCTTCATATATTTGAGTTTGGAAATCAGCCATATGAGCTTCATATATTTCTGGTTCTTGGAGTATTTTGACGAGAGTTTCTCTCAAGTCTTTGCTCCAAGCAATCGCCTCCCAGACAGTGATGTTGACGGGGAGCGATTGGAGTTGCTGAAGAATTCTGTCATCAGCCTTGATGCGGGTCTGATTGAAGGAGGGAGACTCCTCAATCAAGGATTCAGACTGTTGTTTTGACTTGCGAGATTTCTTCTGAGAGAGAGGATTTAATAGCCTTTCATTTGGAAAGGGAGGAGCGTTGTCCGGCTCATTTGATGAGGCATAGGGACTTTGGCTCTTCTCTTTCATATGAGAAGGTATATTGGGCAGCTCTTCTTCTTCATCTGAAGGGTCGAAGATATAGGAATCTGCCCGTATTTCAGCTTCGGGCAGAGGCTTTGGTTCCTCGCCATGAAAGAGTATGACTTTACTTGACTTTGTGACATCGGGCTTCTTAGGAGTAGTGGATGCAGCTTTTTGCTCTTTATCCTGCCCTTTCTTGCGACGGCGATTTGAATTATTTGCCGGCCGACGTTGATATGTCAGCATTGTTGGTTCATCCTCAGCTTGTTTGGCATCATCATTTGGAGAGATTTGCAGCTCCTTAGGTGGAGGTATAGATACCATATTGCAGATGTGGGAGTTGAGCATAGAATCCAACTCTTTGATAGTAATTTCACGATCTTCATATATAGACTTCAATCGTGCTGAGAGATGATGTTCCCCTTCTTCCATGGCCTCTACCTGTAGTCGATAGAGCAGATCCCGAAGCCGGATTTTTCGCTCCAGATCTTCCCACGGGATGAATTGATCTAGGGTAACTTTACCAGAGGGCCTGGGAGGTATGTATTCTTCCAGGTCATCGATCAACTTTTGGAGTGTTTGAAGAGGTGTTAGTATTTGTGGAACCTCTGCAGCAGCATCACGCTCCATTTGTTTTTTCACTCTTTTCTTTTCATTTTTCCTTCTATTTTTCTCTTTATTTTTATCTGCAGAGCTTCAAGGAGCTTATAACTTTCTGCTCTGAAATGGCTTGGAGATGCTCCTTTTTTGGGCCATCCCTTGCCGTTGAGTTGTTGGCTCTTTTGGTTTGGCTGATTTTCGAGGGCCCACAGTGACCCACCACCTTTGGGCTTGTGACTCAAAGGTGGCATTGATTGATCTCTTCAATAATTGAAGGTGGGAGCTGGTGGTAATCATCCACGAACTCCTCAGCTTGCTGCGAGATTGGTTTCGCCGCAGCTTCTTCTGATATTCCATTTCTATATTGAAAAAGACCCATTTTGAATTGGTCTTCTTCAGCTTTGCTTCTATATTGTCCATAGCCCAGTTGATGATGATAATATTCACATATTTCTGGATATAGAGCTTGGAATTCTGGACTTGGATCATATGTTTGTTGTGACACCCATTTGTTGGTGCCAAGGAGTTCCCATATTGATCAATCTCTCCTTCTCGGATATGAGTTTCGATCAGATCATGGAGCTCCGGGCAATCTTTGGTGGGATGCATGACCATGGAATGATATTCACAGTATTGCTGCATCTCTTCTTCACTTGTGAAAGTATAAGGTGTTGGTGGAAATACCTGGACCAGCTCTTGTCTTCTGAGATTGTCGAAGATGAGCTTGGTATTCCTTTCATCAAATGAGCGTCGTTGTAGAGGACGCGCATTTGTATACCATTGACTGGATAGATATGGATGTGGCCATTCCTCTGATGTTGACTGAGGAAGACCAGGAGATGACGATGCATTGATGACGTTCACCGAGTAGGATCCAGGATTAGCTGGTCCATTTGGTGGTTGTTGAGTATGAGGTTGTGGAGGATCGACCTGATGGACGCCCAGGTCAATTAACCCTTGTCCGATTAGTCTTTGGACATCATCTTTAAATCTTGTGCAGTTTTCAATGCTATGACCCATCACTTGATGATATGGGCAATAGTTGGCAATATTTCTGCAGGAGCTGAATAGTTCATTAATCCGGATTGAAGGCATAACCGGAAGAGTGGAAAAGTTTGGTGTCGAGGAAAGAATATAATCTTGCCGACTCGACCGGAGTTGAAGGTCCTTCAGATAGCCACCCAATTGAGTCTGCATATGGCGACATAGGAGGCGGCTCTGGATGTATTTGTGCGTGCACAGGGATGATTTGTGGAGTACGGGGCACCTGAGCAGGAGTATCCTGACGCCTTTCCACGCTTTGCACAATTTGGCGCAATTCTTGCTGGCTTTGTTGGAGTCGTAGGATTTGCCTTTGGACTCTCCTCATTATTCTATGTGGATCATGTCTTGATCTTGGTGGAGAATGAGCTCCTGAATTATCTTGAGGAGGATCACATGGGGGATTTACCTCATTATGATTTGAATTTGTTGCACGTTCTGTCATATGTATGACATTGACAGATTGCCCTGGTCGATCCCAAGCGTGAGGCTGAGGAGGATCAATTAGACCGTTTGCATAGATATGAGGCCTCCTTGGATCATTTTCTGAACCTCATTTTTGAAGACATAGCAATCTTCAACTGGATGCCCCACCATACGGTGATACGGGCAATAATTAGGTTGATTGACTTTGCTGACATCTGCCGGCCTCTTTGGTTCTGGCAGTGATATCAATTGGTTATCGAGGCAGAGATCGAAGAGCTTCCTAGTATGCTCCTTTTTGAAGGAATAGGGAGTCTTCATGCGCTCCGCCAATGATGGCGCTGGAGCTTTAGCTTCTGATTTCTTCTTTGGGACAGGAGAGATTACTGCCCCCTTTGCTTCATTATCAGGTGAGAAGTCAACAACATTGACCTCCTTTGCTGGCTGCTTGCGCTCTTTGGGGAGCTTGGCTTTATAAGATGTATGAGCCATTTGCTCGGCTAGGAACATCTCAATTTCTGCTACTGCAGAATTTAATTGGTCGAAACTCTTGATATTTCTTCCCAGGAGTTTCTCATTGATTGTTAGTATGAGGCCTTTCCGGCAAATAGGAATTGCATCTTCTTGAGTGGGAGGGTTGTTGCATTTCATGCTAAACTCTCTCCATCTTTTGATGAAGTCAATTGCTGACTCCCCTTTATCTTGTTTGAGGGAACATAGCTCGGCGAGAGAGACCTTCCTTTCAACCGTTTGGAAACGGTCAAGGAATTGTTTTTGCATATCTGCCCAATCAGCAACTGAGTTGGACCTGAGCTTTGAATACCATTGAAATGCGACTCCAGTCAAGGAAGTTGCAAAATATCTGAGAAGATATGATTCTTCGGTGGCGAGCTCGCCCAAGGCAATGATATAATGCGCCAGATGTTCTTGTGGTGACCCATGTCCGTTGAACTTTGGTAGTTTTGGGACTTTAGGGCATGTTTCTGGTAGCTTCTTGAATTGATGATGTACTGGATATGGGACAGAATATAAATCTGCCACCTGAATACCTTCGCTCTGCTGAGCGAACATATCTTGAATAATCTTCAGTATCTCATGCCTTTGTATGGCAACACCTTGAGGGAGCATAATATTGGACGGATCAATGATATCCTGACCCGTAGTTTGAGGAAGAAGACCAGTTGTAGAAGCTGCTGGATGATTTGCCGGGGCAGCCCCATCTGGATGTTGATTTTGTTGATTTTGAGCCGAGACTGGCTCCACAGAATGGCGGAGGCTTGTAGTTACCAGTTGCCTCATTTCATTTAGAAGCACAGCCATTTGAGATTGGCATTGCTGCATCACTTGATATTTGTCGTCATCCGACATCGCCTGGAAATTTTCCTTTGTCGGCAGGTCGATGACGGGGTTGATATTTGAAGTTGAAGGCCCACCTTCTTCAATTTGAATATTTGCTTCTTCGAAGAAGGGGATTTGAATTCCCTCATGTTGAATATCAATACGAGGGAGAACTTGACCAGGTGCTTCAGCTTGTCCGCCGGGCTGGCGGCTTCTTCTGGCAAATTGCCTGATAGCTTCAGCAGGATTATTTAGAATGGCTTCCGTAATTTGCTCAGCTGGTTCGCCAGAGTCATTCCCGGCGGCATAGCATGAGAAGATTATAAGCTTGGGTTTTTCCTCAGCTGCCCAAGTAACACGTCGTCTTTTTGACAGACGGGTACTGGCATTAGGAATTGCCCCCAGCCTATCAAATACTGAGATCCGCGGTATACGGTGAGAGACCGATGCGCGGTATTTGGGTTGTTGAGTTGGATTTTCTTTGACTACCCGGATATTGTCCGGGCCTTGGGGAGTATAGCTGGATCTCTTGTATATTCCTTTTCTTTTTTGGCCTTGATGGTACTTGGGTTCAGCATATTGACGAGAAGCCTGTTTGATATTGCTTCTCTTGCTGAACGTTGTTGGTGTATTTGCTTGCATCTTTCTGAGCTTCTGAGCCTCCTTTTTGGGAACCCAGATTTGTTTGAGCTTGGGTGAATGCCGGGTGCTTTGTTTGACACCGGCTTTCTTCTTGAAAACTTCTTGGTCTTCTCGGCACCATCGCAGAGCTGAGAAGCGATTCGAGGTCGGAATTGTTGGAACATACCTATCACGTGGGATGACAGGTTGGCTTCCATCAATCCGCACCCGCAGACCTCCGATCATGATGGACTTGCCGGATCTTGAGGTAGCAGCAGGCCTTTTGCTTTTGTGATTTTTGTTTTGCCCCCGTTGTGAGGAGACGGGAGCTATGATTTGGGAGGAAATTGTTTGGACCGAGAAAGTCCGAATTTGAGCTGGGTGGGATTTGGTCCCTTTGGCAGCATCATTTTTTGAGAGCATTTGGATGCCCTTGTTGATGGCAGCAGGACGAGCTTGAGTATTAGCATGGATCCTGCTGGTCTTCTTTGTTGATTTGTTGGAGGGAGGCTTTTGAGCAGCATCCTCCTGTTGACGAGCCGGAACCACCCCTAGGAAGTAAGGGGATCCAACGACTGCTGGGAAATCTCCGAATACGATCGGAGTTGCCAGGTAGCCAAACCTGGCATGGTTGTTGACGACGAGCGGTCCATAAGTGACGGCCATCTTCAACAATTTGAGATTTGCTTTTCTTCGCCCAGGTACCTTTGAGGTGCCTCCACGGAGTATCTTCAGAAAGTACCTTCATAGGAAATTATCAGTATTAGGATTTTTATGAAGATGGATGCATATATCTCGCCCTTTTGCTATGAATGGTGAGAAGGGGTCCCACCGGGCGTGCCAGCTGTGGACACGGGAATTTTTTCTTCTTTTCTTTCATTTATTTGGAGGATGTTTGTTTCATTTATCTTTTGACTTTGAGTTGCGGGGCGTGCCAGCCTGCCTGCCAGGCAGAAGTAAGGGTCTGCGCAATGCAGAGAAAGAATTTTTGAATATATCCGTGAAACGGATGAGTGCGCCGTGTTTTGATCTGAACTTCTTTGATTCCGTGCCTTTTAATCATCAGGCGATTGGGGTGGCGTGTGCTGGACCCCTGTCTCCATCGATCGAAACCGATGTTACATTTACATCGAGTTAAAACCTTAGATGTCGTATTAACACCTGTTTCAACCCGAATACCATTTCATAGCGTGGGCGAGAATATATGCATCTGTAAGAAATTTCAAGACAACATTTTTTTGCTTTGTTTATTTTGAACAGAATGAGTCCGAGTTTGGAAAATAGGGTTGTCTTTTTGAAAAGAGTATGTAGCTTGTCCTGAGCAGGAACAAGCCCGTGTTAGCGAAATTATCTTCTGAGTATATACTCATTTTCAGAGACAAAACTTTAGTTGAAACGTATGCATATAAATACATAGTCATGAATATACGAGTAAATTTTAGGACGGAATTTCCGTTTTGACGGAGTGTCCTTGAGGAAATATATACATATGATTGTACTTATATGGATATGTTCTCGGGTAGAACCCCTGCACACGCAGAGTTCAACTCAGGATTCATATCCGTATGAACATAGACCCACAATTATATGAGTATGTATTTGAGGAGAATTTCTGTTTAGACAGAGTTTCCTCAAGAAACATATGCATATAAGCATGAGATTATGATTATACAGATATGCTCTTGAGCAGAATCCCTGCTTGAGCAGAGTCTTCTCGCAGGAACATATACATATGAGTACAAGGCATCTAAATGTCCGTACCCATAGAGTCTTGCTCGATATGGAGGCATTTAGAGCACAAACATTCAAGGGTATTTAAACCACAGAGACTTGCTCGGCGTGGGGTATAAAATATACCAAGAGAGAGAGATAAAGGGTGTTTAAATGCCATATGTCCATAGAAACTTGCTCGATATGGACGGTATTTAAACCCCTGAATCTCCCACAGAGACTTGCTCGATGTGGGGTGAGAGAGAGAGAACAAAGGGTGTTTAAATACCATATGTCCATAGAGACTTGCTCGATATGGACGGTATTTAAACCCCTGAATCTCCCACAGAGACTTGCTCGATGTGGGGTGAGAGAGAGAATAAAGGGTGTTTAAATACCATATGTCCATAGAGACTTGCTCGATATGGACAGTATTTAAACCCCTGAATCTCCCACAGAGACTTGCTCGATGTGGGGTATAAATATACCGAGAGAGAGAGAACAAAGGTGTTTAAATACCATATGTCCATAGAGACTTGCTCGATATGGACAGTATTTAAACCCCTGAATCTCCCACAGAGACTTGCTCGATGTGGGGTGAGAGAGAGAATAAAGGGTGTTTAAATACCATATGTCCATAGAGACTTGCTCGATATGGACGGTATTTAAACCCCTGAATCTCCCACAGAGACTTGCTCGATGTGGGGTGAGAGAGAGAATAAAGGTGTTTAAATACCATATGTCCATAGAGACTTGCTCGATATGGACGGTATTTAAACCCCTGGATCCCCACAGAGACTTGCTCGATGTGGGGACGTGGCGCGAGGGAGATGTCGGAGCCGTATACGATGGCGATCTCCCGCTCTTTCCCACGTTATCGGGCACTCCTCACTCCATATTGAACAAGGAACGAACCAATACCTTCACTCCAAACCAAGAACTTAGAAGAACAAGTTGAAGGGGATTGGAAGAAGGAAGTTTTTCTATTTCTGAAAATTTGAGAACCAGGACCTTACAAGGGTTTTGGGACTGGTTTACAAGGGTTTTGGGACTGGTTTTACAAGGCTTGGGGGATTGCCAACCAGCAGGGATTTTTTGGGGGGGGGGCTTTGCACCTATGGGGACTGGTTTTTCCAGCATAGAGGGGAGGTTTATGGGGCTTCCTGCACACCATTTCAGAAGAGGGGGTGCCTCCCCTTTTATAGGGGGCTGGCCTCTCCTCCCCTCCCTGCATAAACAGGAGAAGGAGGGGGGAGACCCCCATTTCGGTTGGGGGAGAACCCCCAACCTGTTTTAATATTAAACAGGTTGGGGTCTGAACACCCCCCAACCTGTTTAATATAAACAGGTTGGGGGGGTCCCCCTCCAACCTGTTTTATATAGAACAGGT
This sequence comes from Colocasia esculenta, assembly GCA_014218235.1. Lineage (NCBI taxonomy): Eukaryota > Viridiplantae > Streptophyta > Magnoliopsida > Alismatales > Araceae > Colocasia > Colocasia esculenta. Next base: position 158,301,694 of record CM024760.1, on the reverse strand, counting down.
TGGGGGTGTGGGCACCCCCAACCTGATTTACATAAAAACAGGTTGGGGGGGTTCCCCTCAACCTGTTTTTCATGTAAAACCGGTTGGAGGGGAGCACCCCCCAACCGGTTTTACTTTAAACAGGTTGGGGGGGATCCCCTCCAACCTGTTTTTTTTGGTCTGTTTTTTTTTTTTATAAAACTGGTTGGAGGGGGTCCCCTCCAACCTGTTTTTATATAAAACCGGTTGGAGGGGGTCCCCTCCAACCTGTTTTGATATAAAACCGGTTGGAGGGGGGAAGTCCCCCAACCGGTTTCATATTAGAAGGTTGGAGGGGGCCTCCCCTCCAACCTGATTTACATGAAACCGGTTGGGGGAGGGCACCCCCAACTGGTTTCATGTTTCAGAAATTGGAGGGGGGGCCTCCCCTCCAACCGCCCTCTCCCTCCCCCCCCCCCCCATTCCCCTTAAGGGTTGTTTTGAAATGGGGGGGAGAGTGGCCTATAAATAGGCTATAAGGGGCTCATTTAGGGGGACTGGTTTGCTGAAGTCCTGTCCCCTTGCTTGGAGTTTTGCCCGGTGAAGAGTTGCATTTGCATCTCGGAGAGTCTTGCGCTTGTCCTTGTGCTTGTACTTGTTCTTGTACTTCATGCTTGGTCTTCATGGACCTCGTACTGCCGGATTTTTTCCATGTATCTGTATCTCACAATTGGTCTTTATGGACCTTGTGCTGCCGGACTTGTTCCGTGCTGTGTCTGTATTTGTATTTGTCACTTGGTCTTTATAGACCTCATACTGCTGGATTTTTCTTCCAAGCCATATCTGTACTTCAATGTTTAGTACAAGTCGTTAATTTCTTCCGACTTGTTTGGAAACTTAACGTGGCCTGAAGAGTTGTTGGTTTATCCTTGAAGGAAAGCACCCAGGATGTTGTCTGTAACATTTTTAAGGTCCAACAGCCATCTCCCTGGTTCCATAGTGGTCGAGGTCTTTGCTAAGGGGATCCTATGTCTCCCATCTCTTTGTTCTTGTTGCCAGTGTTCTAAGCCCGGTGTGGTAGAGGGCTGTAGTTGTGGGTTTGATCAGAGACTTTCAAGTGGATAGAGGGGGTCTGTCTATTTCTCCTTACAGTATGCTGATGACACCATTGTGTTCCTTGCTGAGGGCGAGTAGTTGCCTTCCATGGCTAGGCTCCTGTTGGAGGAGGTGGCACGCCTTAAAGTCAATTTTAACAAGAGTCTTCTAGTAGAACATGGAGGATATGTGACCTAGGGAGGCTTGCTTGTTGGGATGTAAGATTGGTAAGTTCACAATCTCTTACTGGAGGCTCTCTCTTACCCCGAGCTCTCTCTCTGGTGCGTGGATTGGCATCCCATCATCTAGAGATTTGAGTTCCAAGCTAGCAGGGTGGAAGGCTAGAGCATTGTCATTTGAAGGCAGACTTGTGATGTGTACATCGATGGTGGATAATTTCTCGACCTATTTCCTCTCCATGTTTAGGACACCAAAGGCGGTTGTGAATCTATCCAGTGCAGATTCTTTTGGCATGGTGGTGGGGGGAGATGTAGGGGTTGGCATGATATAGCATGGGGGAGGCTAGTCACTAGCAAGGAAGAGGGAGGTCTGAGGCTCAAGAACACCAGAGCTTCGTCTTGGCTTTCTTGTGCTAGTGGCTATGGAGGTTAGGGAGTGAAAGAAGGGGTTGTGGTCCTAATTGATTAGGCAAAGTTACTTCAGCAGAAGGAGACTTTGGGACTTGAATCATACTTCTAGTTGCAGAGTTTCTTCTCTGTGGTGGGATATCCATTTGTGCAAGGACATTATCTTCTCGGGAGTTTGTGTCTGTCTAGAAAAGGGTGACATAAGCTTTTTCTAGAAGAACAGATGGTGTGGAGATTTTATTTTGGAGGCTCTATTTCCTAGCGTCTTTGTGATTTCAGCGGATCCCTTGGGATCAATCTCGTAAGTGTTTGACTCCCTCTTGCAGGAGGTGTTTGGGCATCGATCTTCAGAAGGGATCTCAGGTAGGAAGAGATGGTGCAGCTATAGGACCTTCTTTCCTCCTACCCTTCCATCCTATTGATAGAGAGGATGGTTGAGTTTGGAGTGTTGGATCGAGATGAAGTTTTAGATGTCCTAGAGGGGGGTGAATAGGACTTTTGAAATTCCTGCTAAGATGAGTTAAATTTAAAAATAACTAAACATAAGTTAATGGTTAGTGTGGCATGTGAAATGGAATAGAGATAAGCGGAAGCAATCACACATAATGCACAAGAGATTTATACTGGTTCGGATCTTCTCTCCAATAGGAGTCCTATGTCCGATCCCCAAACAATGCCTTGGGTATTTCACTAACCACCAAGAGCACTTAGTCTTCTCTTCAAAGAAGGGTATTACAACCACTTGCACCTAAGTAAGTCTTCTCTTTACAAAGAGGCATACAACCTCCTACCGTAGTAGGCCCTCCCTTCTACAAAAAGGGAACACACATGGAACAAACTCCCTGCTGGTTACAACTCAGGTTGATTATGGACTTAGTGCTTCTCAAAGAATGAGCAAGCACAGAAGGACAAAAGAGATCTAATAAAAGAAGAATGGTAGCACTTCTCTCTTTCTGACTCTAAGGTAGACTTCAAGATATGATCTAAGAATGCGGGTCCACACACTATAGACTTCTTGAATGTTTGAGAGCTTGAATGCTTGGAGTTTGTTGCTTGGAACAGACCGCTCTTGTTTTCTCTTTTTTTATTCTATCTTGTATCTAAACTAATATAATATAACTCAGTTTTGGTGCTACCATGTGGCTGCACCAGGACAATCCTATTCTCTCCATAACATCTCTCTCTCTAAAAATAGAAATACAGATAGTTTAAATGAACTAAATAATTATCTTCCTATTTTCTCTCTCCAATTTTCTCTCCTATTAAACTTTCCCAAAATATATCTAAACATTCAAAAAACTCTCAACCTCACTCTCACCCTTCTTAAACTAATAAAAACTTGCTAATATAATTTCCCTCTCTTTTCTTTCCCATTAAACATCTCTCCATTCCTAAAAACTCACGTCTTTATTCAAAATCTACTTTCATAAATAATAAAAAATATTACCCTCATGTATACTACTTATAAAATTTATTAATTCAAACCTAACAAATTTCCGTGCATCGCACGGGCAAAGATCTAGTATATATATATATTCATCTTCTCTGCAGCTTCAAATGCTTTTATATAGCATAATCCTAAGTCATGAGATCCTGCTAAGTATCTGAAAATTCTTTTCACAGCACTCATGTGGGATTCTCTAGGACTAGCTTTAAATCTAGCACACATGCACATTGAAAACTAAATATCAGGTTTGACAAGTTCGACATTCTTGTTCTCATTTCTCGCGAGTCCACAATCACTACACGAGATGAATCCGATCATACCTCTGTAAATTTTTACATCTATCATGTTACCTTTTAGGTCAGCATCTAAACTAGTTGTGGTGCTCATTGGAGTTGCCATGGCTTTGGTGTTTCTCATTTTGTATTTTTTCAGTAGCTCCAAGATGTATTTTGATTGATTGATAAATGATCCTTCTTTAGTTTGAACAATCTGCAGTCCAAGAAAGATCTTTAGCTCTCCCATTAAACTCATCTGGAATGTGATCAGAAATGGATCTACATAACTCTTTGGCTTGTGAAGCTGGAAATAATTGTAACCACTCACAGGAAACGAAAATTCTATCAGGCTTTGACTGAACAGGATTTGTTTGCATATCTGACCATGTAAATTCTGCTAAAGCACACTCTCTAATCCACTGGTCAAACATATTCGCTTCATTGCTCCACCTTTGATTTCGGATCTTTCCTATGGGAATCGCACACAGTTGAAATCCCCCATAACACACGAAGGTTTGCTGATTTGATTTTTGAGGTTATATAATTCTTGAACCATTTCACTTCACATATAATCATGTGGCCCATAAACTGAGGTTAAGGAAACACCTCTTCCATACCATTGTTTAGCTGAAATTGGATGAAAAGGATCCTTCAAACTTGACTATTCCTGCTTCCATCGTCTTATTCCATAATACTATTTATCATCACAGCCCAACCTACTATGGCAGGACCACCTATTTCCTGATTAGCTGTTCATCTACTTTGTCCATCTTAGTCTCCTGTAAAGATTCACTCTTTCCTTCTTGATTAGGTCCTTAACAGCCCTGACTTTTTCGTTGCTTTTAAGTCCCCTAGTTTTCCATGTTACCATCATCATTTGGTACAATTGTTATTCTCCATCCCTCCTTCCCTCCTAGTATGGAGGCTATCCTCCATGTCATACATTTGGACTAAATGGATTTCCATTTTCCAATTTTAACAACTCCTCCTTGTCCATTTCTTTTAGCACTGTTCTGTAGGGCCACATTCTGCCTAATTTTTTTGGCCATACTTCTGAGAAGTTTCTCATTTCCTTCAAAAGATACTCCTATCAGCTTTCCCAGCCTCATGATATCATCTGATAGTTGATTTGTGGGATAATTTAGGGCTGCAACTGCTTCATCGTATCTGCTTGGGTTTCTATAAATCATGTATTTTTTTCATGCGAAGAAATATGTTTCCGGACCACCATAGCCTTCTTATCAGTCAGAAAAGTTTTTTTTATTATTCTATTTCCATCATCTGCCTTTCATCTTCAGTATCCACAATCCCCTCGATCTCACTGTGCGTCTGCATTGTTTGTCCCCCAAGAACGCAGCATATCACAACCCGACCTACCATCCATATTAGACATAACCCCTTCTTGGAAATTAGTGGAGAGTACCACCAAGTCCCATTCCTTGCTGATAGCGTCCCTAACCTCTTTGTCTTGGGCAAGGATGGCAAACTCGGTTTCAGTGTTGGTTTCGGCTAGGCCCGAAATCGAAACCGTTTCGGTTTTGTTTCTGCCAGTTTCGGATCTAATTAAAATATTATTTTTTCCAATATCAAATATGCTAGTGTGTTTCGGTGAGGTTTCGGATGGGTTGGGTCTGAAACTGAAACGTTTCGGGTTCGGCCGAAACTTCAAACCTTGGTCTTGGGCCTCCTCCCCTTCCTCCCCACATTCAAAGAAAGGAGGTTTGGAAATGGAAGATAAAGTGTGCCAGGACAGGTTGGAGTACCTACTTTGCTTGATCTTGCCTGTTTCACTGGAGTCATGATGATGGTGGTTTGGCAGGCCTGTAACAAAGCTTCTCTCTCTCCCACTTGAGTTCCAGCAAACCCCTCTAGCAAGGGAGTTACCTTAAAGCCTTTGTCAACATGAGGAGTCCCGATGATAATCTCTGCCTCTGCTTCCTTTCTTCCTTCCTGCCGTCTGGAATCTCTATTGTGAGTGTGATACGAGTAAAGTGTTAGTGGTGTCATCTCTTGCCAACTTTGTATCACCGCTGCACATCGACAGCGCTCAATAGGGGTGTTCACTATATGGTCCAAACCGAAAAACCGAACCGAACCGGCCGGTTTGGTTCGGTTCAGTTTCACGGGCCTCATTGTTCAGTTCAGTTTCAGGCTGGGAAACCGAAATGAACCGAATATATATATATATAATTAATTAAATAATATAATTATACAGAAAAACGCCGGTAGTGCAGTGGAAAACGCCACGGTTATCTGATTTCGGTTTGAACCGAACCGAACCGGTTCGGTTCAGTTCGGTTCGGTTCACCGAAGGGGTTCGGTTCGGTTTCCCCAATTTTTGGGGAAACCGAACCGTTGTACACCCCTAGCGCTCGATCTCAGTTCCACCATCTAGGGATTCCCTTGAGTCTTACTCTGCTGTTTGTCTTCAAAGACTGGGACCATAGGTAAGTCTCAGGTCAAGGTCTCATGGGGACCGAACCCAAGCTGCTTAGACTGTTCATCTTCTTTATCACCTGGCATGGGAAGTTGGGAAGAAGTCACTAGGGTACACACCCCGTTGGCACTTTTCCAGCTGTCTTCTCCCTACGTGTCAACCCCTGGTTTTTTTGGTGGATATGAGCCCCCAAGTTCGCCACCTTCGCAGCGTCAATGTCTTTGCTTCTGCCTGAACGGGGTGCCGCCTTCTTTACCAGAACAACTACGATCCCCATTCATCCTTTTATTGTTGGAGATGACGATACACTGCCATCCACTTCTGCCCTGGACTGAGACCACTCACAACAGTGGAAGAAGCAGCCAACTTCCCTTCAGTCTCCACAAAAACATGGATATGGAACTTGAGTTGCCCTCATCTAAATTTCTCTGGAAATTTTTGTATAATCAATCACTTCCTCTTTAAGTTGGAAAAACTGGTTTGTGTTATTAGCTGTGTCACAGTCAACCTCTTTCAATCCCCCCAAAACTTCAACAATCTTCTGGAAAGCTTCAAGAAACCATATATGCAGGGAGAACCCCCTCCAGTCTTCACCACATTAGTGGTCATTCCGGAGCAACCTCTGTCTCAATGTCTGAGAGTCCGATTCTGTATTCTGAAGGCACCCTCCTTAAAATGTATTTCCTTCTTCATGAGACATTCCAGCCTCCATTCCTGTGAAGGCATGGGAATGAGGTATGCCCCACCATACAGTCTCAGAATTCTCCAAACTGCTGATGGTTTCCAAGTCTTCGAGTCCTTTGGATCTGCAACTATAGAACTTGACAGGGGACCTTGGATTTGGGGCTGACAGATCTGCTGATTGCAGATCTGTTGAGGATATTCCAATCATCTTGTGTACAGATTACATTTCCCTTTTTGGACACGATTTGCGTCCTTGTTTTAAAGGCCTTGTATATTGTTATTGCCCGGTGATTGAGTCCCAAATGAGACATTGGTTGACAGACTACTTAGGTCATGGTAGAACTTCTCCCTCACTCTCTTTTTGTTGGTAACCACTTTCCATCTTCACACTCATGTAGAACTCTCCTTCTGATGTTTCCCTTTCACACCCCTCTAACTACTTTCCTCCTCTCTTTCCCCAATTTTTTCTTCACGATACCTCTCCATGTTGCCCTCGCTCTCCGCCCGCCGTAACTGAGTTGATTATGAGTTCCAATATGGTTAAAGGTTTATCAAGTAGCTCCCTAGTCTTCTCCTGTAGCACCGGTAACGAGGACACTTGCGGGATCCTTCACCATTGGTGACAAGAAGAGAATCGCAGCAGCTCCAATCTCTTTGGCAAGGGGGAAGAAGCGGCAGTTAATTTGCGTGCTTGTTATATTTGGCACCATCTCTTGTAATTTGATGTTACGAAGCTTACAACGTTAGTGTTTTCTGCAGGCCTCAGCTAACACCATCCTATCACATTTTCTGGGGATACTTTTCTCACTGGAGCTTCTGCGTTCTGTTACATTACCACAACCAGAAGGTACTCCAGTACCAAGGGCTGCATAATCTGGCTGTCGCCAAATGTAAGTTGGCTACCTTAAGATGTGGGTTCTGTTTGTGTGGTCTTCTTTTCTCATCACTTGAATCCTGATAAATCGCAAGAATCTTTTCGTTCGATTATTTGATTTGCCGGTGCTGCAATTTAAAAAAAAAAAAAAAAAACTCTTGGAGTGCAACTTGAATTTTATATTAAAATTATTTGAAATATGCATGGCTTATGTTTGGGGATCGGCGTGGCTGACACCAGATCATGACCCAGCATCCACATCTGCTTCCACCGCCCCCACCTTCCACATGGAAGCAGTAGACTGACGCTAGGTCATGAGTCATGACCCGGCATCCGCCAAGCTGGCCTTTTAAAAATCAGTTATAGCACTAGCCAATTTTCTTTTGGGTTTTTTGCACATCAACTATTGTTACCCCAGAAGAAAAGTCTGCCATCTTGATTGTTAAAAATATCATTCTTTCTGGTGAAATGTTGCGTATTTGCCATCCACGTGACGAGGTGTTGCCAGAGGTCTTTTTAGCTATAGCCTATAGTTAAGTTTAACTCAATGAGAAATGCAAATTTACCCTTCGCTTAAAAAAACTTTCATAAAGATTTTAAAAAAAAAATCTGAGGATCTATGCAACGGAGTGGCCTCTAGCCCCATGTTCTCTATCTGTTTCTCTCACATAATGTATGTGTGTGTGTGTATGGGGGGGGGGGGGAGTGTTAGGTTTCGGCCCCCCATCGACCACCAGCCCCATTGGCCCCTACCTTGTCCATTTGTCTATCGAGAAATACTTATTGTCTCTAAGAAGGGCAATTAAAGTGATATAGATTGTCTTTTAAAGAATCCTATTGGCTAAAAGAGAAAGAGAAAGGGAGGGAAAAGTCTTGTCAAATTTTTAACTAATAGGATCCATTATCAAATAATCCACATTATCTTTATTATTCTTCCTCTCTTTTGAGGGTAATAAGAAGTTCTCTTGTCTTTTGTAATAAGCAGTTCTCAAATGAGGATACCTCCACTTTATCTCTGATCTATTTAAATACCATATACTCTCATTTTTCTATTAGTAGTCATACATAGAGGCAAATATGCAACGTTTTTGCTTTTAGGAATGATATTTTAAATAATATGATTAAAGATGGCAGATTTGCCATTTTTCTTCTAAAGTGGTTTTTGAGCAAAAATCCCTTTTCTTTTTTGAAGTTGCAATCCAAAGCCGAAGAATACTTGAAATGAAAAGGCCGTTGTCACATACCCTTCAAATGTTCATTTGTATTTTTCATATATACCCTTCAAATGACAATATATTCTTCATCTATATTTCAATATTCAAATGTGAATGCAATATCGGGTATCTCTATAGTGAACTTTCGTCAGAATGCTTGTACGACGCTCCTTTAGAGATTTGAACAGTTTATTGCCGTCACCAAGGCACACATGTTATGTAATTCACATAGCGTATGTTCAATTTATGTAAATCTAAGATAGGTTTTTTATGTAATTCTATTTTAACAGGGATGTATATGTAAAAAGTTCAAATAAAAGTTCTACCAAAAAACTGTTGCAGTTCTTCAGAATAAAAGGTTTTGTAACATTTTGTGACTACGAGGTACTTCAGCAGCAGTGACATCGAAGTTACTGTTGTAAGACATCTTGAAGGGGCTGTCCTGATCACAATGACTCTATTTCTCCAATGCTGCAAGAGTAGTTGCTTCTCACCAACGATGTACTACTACTTGTTACAAATGCTACTACGGTAATGTTATGTGTTACTCAGATCGCCCAACTGGGCTCTTTTTCCCTTTTTTTTGGGGGGGAAGTGCAAGGACTACCTTTTACTACCAAGGAAACCCTTTTGTTTCCCCCTAAAAAAGAGCACTTGTGAAAATGGTTGGATCATGGGTGGGCTATTAATGGAGAGAGATTGAGCGAGGATCTGAAGGATGGATGGATGCTTCTAATCACGAGGCTGCCGTAGTGTTTAACTGGGTATTTATATTTCGTTCCGGGGAAACTAAAGAAGATAACATGGCGAGGTGCTTCATTTAACCAGCATTCTCATTACTGTGGAGTGCTTCCCCCCCCATCCTCCCAAACATTGCTGACATCACATGTTGGCATGGAGAGAGAGAGAGAGCGCATGATCCTTGCCGAAATAGTTTTATACATAAAACCATCACTAGCTAACTTGTAAGCCAAAAGTGGGCAGGGAGTCTTCTGTTATTAGTACTACCACCATATCGTAATCGTCAGTTATACACCTAATTCTCCCAAGGCGTCATTCAACTCATGAGCAGTAACCATTCATGAACCAACCTAAGTCCAATAAATGAAAGTAAATAAAATTCACACTGATCTATTGAGGTCCATTCCAAGTTCCAGCCCAACAAGCCATTCACACAATCACAGTTCATTATTAGTCATTTAAAATCTGGAGACAAAGATGAGCATTTAGAATATGAAATAAGAAAATCTATTGGTGTATCTCTGGCTTCATCGCATATCTCTAGTTGATGGCATCATTGGACGTACCATACTGTGAGGCACGGTCGGTTCTCTACCCTTGATTTTGTTCCTTATTTAATTCTGTACTGTTGAATTTGTAAACGAATTGGATCGGTGTGATATGGAAAGAGAGATGCTGCAAAACTTAAAATTATGAAAAATACTTAGTGCCTTCCAAGGAGAGCACTAAAAGTGACGTAGATTGTCCCTAAGCTATTTTACTGGTCTCCAAGGAGGGTAAAAAAATATGATATAGATTGCCTTCTAAATAATCACATTACTTGAAAAAGAGAGAAAGAGAGAAAACTCTTGTCAGATTTTCAATCAATAAAATTATTTAGAGAGCAATTCATGTTATCTTTATTGCCCTCTTTAGAGGGCACTAAACATTTCTCTAAAATTATTATATTAGCTTCTTGTGCCAAGGTGCTACAAGGATGTGTATGGATGTCCAACTTATGTAGCCAAAGTAAAGATTTTCAATCAATAAAATTATTTAGAGAGCAATTCATGTCATCTTTATTGCCCTCTTTAGAGGGCACTAAACATTTCTCTAAAATTATTATATTAGCTTCTTGTGCTAAGTTGCTACAAGGATATGTATGGATGTCCAACTTATGTAGCCAAAGTAAAGATTGCTCACATCCTCCTCTACGTCATTGCAAATAATGCAGATGTTAGCATGGCTAAAGTTATATAAGCTAGTCTTTGTGACCTGCATACGTACATAAGCAAATGTGCTGACAAAGATAGATATCTCTTACCAGCTTGTTAACATCAACCAATCCTGATCTCGAATAGCAAAAGCCTGTTAGAATCTAAGATGATGTCTTATGCTTAAAAGATTTTACTATCCAAGCTTGTCACTATACTAGAAAATATATGTTAGAGCGCGAGTTTTATACAAAAAAATAGCATGCACTCGTTCTACATTTGAATGGAATTAGGTATCATCAATATTTGTTTTGATGGATATCTGAATATTGATAAAATGATATTAAGATTCTCTAGTCTTCTAGATAAGGCAACACTTATATCGAAATATTTTAGAGTTATGTTCAACTAGCAATATAGATTGTCTGATAAGGGATCTAATAGTTGAATATGATATTCGAATATCTAGATAGGATATTCAGATAAAAGAATAATAAAATTTTTAGTTTTTGACCCCTAAATTCTTAGGTAATTAGGAAAAAGTCTCCATTCTATCCAAATTTCTATCTTTACACAAAAAGCCCTTGTTGTCTGCATTGGTGAGAGAATTTTTTGGTTAGGCTAATCTAACCATGGTTCAAATTAACTTCGAGTTTAGAAATGAAGCTCATTGCCACAACCACCTCTTCCACCTTATCCTCTTGTTTTTCATCCTCCTATGACATCATCTTCTCTTGCGAGTGCTAGTGCCCACCACCCAAAGTGGTGACTTTTTCCATAGGGTCGTCCCCCATGGCCTTGGAGGAGGAGATCCTCATCGAGCTCAGGGACTCCCGCATTGCAGAGCAGAAGGACACCCTTGTCCTCCTCCACTTTGCCACAAGAGATGGTGGTGGCGACAGACGCACGACTCTTTGCACTTCAAGGATCTTGGCATCCCTCCGCACTGTGCTTCTCTCCCACCACCTCTCCCTCCAATATCACACTTCCGTCTCACTCCTCAACCTCTCCTTCCATCTGCCAAACCTCTCCAACATTGTCTACGCCGAAGTCGTCCTTACCCTCGTTGACGTCCTCAAGGGTGGGGCGGTCGACGCTTACAACCACTCCGTCGCTGCCCCATTTAGCCTCTCCATGGATGACAATAACAACAGGCCACCCACGGTGCATTGGGCTCCCTCCCTCCCCCCCCCCCCCCCCCCCCCCCCCCCCCCCCCCCCATCCACCTCTTGTCCTAGTCGTTTGGTGCCAATCAAGCACAACATGCCCTCTACCACCTCTTCGCGGTAGAGACAAATTGATCCAAGCTGTGAAATTGGGGGACATCAAGATGCTATTGGGGCTCGTCATGAGGCCATCATAGGAAGTAGCCACCATCTTGTCGACCCTGGTGCTAATGGTACTCTGCAACCTAGTAGCTTTCGGGGAGGTCTATGAGGCCATGATGGAGGCTGGGGCAGGGAGGTACTGGTGAGCTTTCTCAGGACCACGACACCAGCGAGACCATGAGACTTGGTGTGGGAGGCAAAGAGGGAGCATGCATGGCGTGGCAACAATCAGTGAGGTTCGGCATTAGGCACACCAAATATCCACTGTAAAAGTGTACAAAGGGGCAAATGAAGGGTAATTTGGGTATAGAAGTGTTACAATGGCCATGGAAGGAATATACCTTTGAATATTCATCTTATCAAATGACTGGTAATTAGATGGGTTCTTTATTAAGGGTTAAGAGATTTTGGAGTTGTTTTTTTAATAAATAGATACATTTGGGGACTTTTTCCTAATTAGCTAAGAATTTAGGAGTCGAAAACTAAAAATCCCAAGAATAATACATTCAAGTATTTGAAACTCATTATTCAATTATTTAAAATTAATATAGGGATAATTGATCAATTATGATAATTGTTATTCAATATATTCAAACAACCAATAAACTTAGGAATGATATTCGAATAAATGAATGACTATTATATGATAATCAGATATTGATATTTGATATTCAAACAACTGAAATGTGATGATTAGATATTGACATATGGTATTCGATTAGCTAACAATGTACATACGGTACTTAATGAGAACTCTTAATATATATATAGAGTGATGCTATAGTATGACGGTGGCAGAAAATTTTAAAAAAATGCAAGCACTCCACCCGTTTCTCTCACCGAAGCGCATGCATGCGGAGCGACTCTGTCGTAACATAGCATAAGTATATGTAGTAGCCTCGATGCTTGACATATGATTACATTAGATTTGTTAATCACTCCAAAATTATAGGAGGGTGTGCAATAAGTGCCACCTATTTGGCGCACCTCTTCACTCCTGGAGCTTGATAACGGCGATAAGGCACCTCTTACGTCCAACAGGCTAAGTCAGATAGCATGTCGACTCCTAATCCAAGGTCATGTTACCTTACACAAGCCCCTAATACTCTCAAATGCCAATCAACATTGAACGAGAAGGAGCCTCACACCTCCACATAGGAGCACCTTATCTCCTCTCTCTCCATCTTACTACTCATCTTCTAGTTAATTCACCGAGTTGAGTATTGTAGGGTTCTCTCTTGGGAGTCACTCTCGGAGTCATCTTGACTATGCTCTCATGGTTGCAAGTGTGAGTCCTAGTACTCCCATCACCAATAAATTTAGAAGCCCATGGAGATCATATGATGGAAGCCACACCATTGCTTTTTGACTCTACACCTACTAATATCAAACATTTGAAAAATATGTTTCTAGATCAAATATGAGTAATCACATTAAAAAGAAAAATATGATCAATGGATTCTCATATAAAGTATGCATCAATTGACATATAACGACCCAATCAGTTAACTAACTCAACAACCTTGCTAGTTGGTAGATTTTTTGGGAATGTCACTCATCTTGCGACTTCTTCTAACTGAGCATGCTTAATTTTGAAGTTCTTTCTCTATTCGATCTTAGAAAATAACTAGTTCGAGTTATTGATAGTCTACTAATTTAATCCATTTAACATATTCTTATATGAGGTGTTAGAATCTATCTCTCTTATATAATTGACATCATCGTCGCCAGATACATAGCATACAGTCAAACTCCAAATTAAAACATGCAAGACCCTAGAGGTGGCATCCATAGGCTCAAGAAATGGCTCCATGTAGCACTTTGCTAGTTATGACCTCAAGTGATAGCTCTCACTATGTAGTATTTTGCACTATTATGACTTCAAGAGGTGGCTTCTTCTATGTAGCACTTTGCACCATTATAACTTCAAGAGGTGACTCCCATAGTATAACACTTTGTGCTATTATGACCTTAAGAGGTGACTCTTATAGTGTATCATTTTATCCTGTATGGCACTAGCTCTTAGACTTCTAACTGAGTAAGACTCTGATACCATTTATAACGACCAACTACTTAACTGGACTAACAATTGTGCTAATTGATAGAATTTTCAAGGTCACTCATCTTGAAACTTCTCCCAACTGAATACATTTAATTTTAATTTTTTTTCTTATTCAAATTCTGAAAATAACTAATTTAACTTATTGATAGTCTTCTAATTTAATTCATTTAACATATTCTTAATAAAATATTAGACGACATAAAACTTTAACCTTTCTTCCGAAGATTGTCAATTGTTGGAAGTTTGTGTAGAATTGCTTGCCAAGCGCAGATTGTTGGTCTATCCCAAAACTATGAGGAAAATGACACCATATATAGAATAACTCTACAGCTTTTCATATTGATTGCATGGAAAAAAAATCCTAGAATTAGCAGACCGCCCAATCTTATCTCTTGAAGCATTGGAGATATAGACATTAAAAATAAGGAGTAATGATATTTCACTTGAAGACACGATAAGAAGTACATATACCGATATTCTGTTTAACAATGGAAATCGAAAATTGGAAATCAAATGCATAATTTGGAAGTTGGTGGCATCTTTGATAATGTAACTCCTTGTATACAATGAGATATGGAAATGCACATCTTATCCATGACTGTTGATAGTTCCTTGGACTAAAATAGTCAAGAGATTATTATAATTTGAGTAATATTTAGTGCTCTTTAAGGAGGGCAAGAAAAATGATGTGGAGAGAAAGAGAGAAAAATCTTATCAAATTTTTAACTAATAAAGATTGTTTGTCAAACAATCTGCATCATTTTTCTTACCCTCTAATTAGGAGGGCACTAATTATTTCTCTTATTATTTTATCTAAATATCCATCAATTTATCTTCCAAGTATAACCTCCAATATTATGTCATTTCAACATTATATATATATATATATATATATCCTTTAAATTGTCCTAAATAACCTCCGCACACGTTTACCGCCGTTAATGTTCTTGAGGCAGTATTTGATTTTTTTTTTCTATTCTAAGACCTCTAGAGAGAAATTAGTACTCACATTATGCATAGAATATTAATTCGGCATGGCATAAAATTGCTGCAACATTGTTAAATTAGGTAATAATAATATATAATAATAATAACATATATACATGTATGTATAACAGAGTTAAATATACTTATATTTTCAGTCCTCAGCCCTATATCCGAGATTTACTAGTGTACATGGTGTGAAAAAAGACCATAAAACAAAAAATGATCATTAGATGCCTCATCTAGAATTCCAGCATATATATCCAAATTTTACTAGTGTGGAGAGAGTAAAAATAATATTACAGATAAAAATGATCCCATTAAGACTTGATCAACTTGAATCATTCGGTACCTACTTTTAAGTTTTAGCCAACAGTATTAGGTCATTTTTAAATGGAGAAAGGGCCAATATCTATTTGATGGCAGTAGACTTTGCCATACATAGATAGATATACCATACTAGATGTCTCTTTTGTTAGAATGTTGATCTTAAAACTAATGAAACTTAATCAAACAAAAATTGAAGCCTTCATGTCGAAAGAAGCCGTGCCCACACCGGTTATATGTTTTTGTGTGTGATGTCCGAACAGTTTTTTTTTTTCCTTTTCTTTTGACGGAAGAGAAAAAGGAATGGGTAGAGATAAGTTTGTAAGACCAACTTAAAAGCATCGGTGCTTGGATGGGATTGGAGAGTTCGGTGTGTCTACTGAAGAATAAACAATGGTAGTAAAATAAGAAGAAAAAGATTCTTCTTGCTTACCCCATGCTTGGTCGGATCGTTGAACCGATGCGGAATTCTGTGATACGGTTTGATCTCTCTCTCTCTCATCTCTTCTCTCTCGCTCTCTCTCTCTCTGTGAGAGGAACCGTCTGCTCCGTCATCTTCCCTTCCCCATCTTCCTCTCCTTCGTCTCCTCCTGACAGAAGAAGGGTAGAAGCGTCTGGTCGCGGGGGTGCCGACGCACACACAGCGACGCCGGAACCGCCGCCACCTCCACCCCCACCCCCGACAGAGACGCTTCTCCTCTCTGTTCTCTCCCTTGGCGCGCGGTGATCTTCTCCCCCCAGGGCCCCCACACGATGCCGGGGGCCCCGATCCCTACTCGGATGGCCCCTCCGTTGCCTCATACGCGCAGGCACGCCCATGGTCCGCCGCAGCCGCCGCCTTCGTGCCCTCCCTGCTCCGGCCTCTGGGGAGCATGAGCTAGAAGCTCGCTGCAACTGCCTTCTCACTGGTAAGTAAAAAATTTAAATGGCATGGGGTTCTTCCTTGTTGGTGAGTTTTTGGCCACGTGTGGTGGGCCTTGTCGTTGTGGCGTATAGTGCGGGACTGAGGGGAGATGGGGGCCGTCGGCGAGGAGGAGCTGACGAGGTGGGAGAGGGACCAGGATGAGGTTAATTAGTGGCATTAGCGGCGGATGGGAGGACAGCATTGGCTATGTATGAAAGTGTCAGCAGTGGGCGGGGCGGCGGCGGGGACAAGGAGAGGATGCAAATACCGGTGAGGCTGACGCCACTGAGCGTTGTGGAGGTTGCGAGGAACGAGCTGTCGGACTGGGAGTACGTACCGACACCACTAGCACCTTCCGAAACAACATGCGAAGCCAGGACGATAGGTGGAAGCACGCCCCGGCGTACCGCCGGCAATGCTGTGTCGCGGTCATCTCGGCCTCACAGCCCCGCACTCCGTCCGTTGCGCCAAGGTCATATGCGCCTCTAACCTCTGGCCCCGCCCTCTCGCTCCCCTCCGGTCTCCGTCCACGGTGAGATCACTGTGCCTGCGACTGTAAAACCCCGACACAAGACACGGCACGAGCACGGCAAACCCTTACCCAACCATGTGATGTCGCCATCAGCCAACGCCACCTTCCCTTCTCTTCCGCATCCAGCTACCACCTCACACCTGTTTTCTGGCGAGTAGCTACTGCACAACGGCAACAACTAGAAAAGAAAGGAGGAACAACCGAACCAAAAAAAAAAAAAAGATTTTTTACAAAATACTCCCCTTACATATTTTTATAAAATTATAATTTTTGCTATATGATTTTAGTTTTAATCATCTACCTTCTTATCGTTGACGACTGTGTCCCATGTTGAGAATATTTTATTTCCACACATAAATAAAGTTTTGAGATGAAACACTCTTTAAAAAGGGAATTAGCACGTTTCTGCCGGAGAAAGAGAGGAACGAATAAAATGAAAATATGAATAAAGACAAAGAGTTACGAGCAAGATTAGCTGTGACGGATCCAACTGTGCCAAGAGAAATTTGGTCCCTCGGTATATATGAATAGTTATTAATTTTTTTTTTTTCTATAGTGTAGTTGGGTCCAACCCTGGTTACAAGGGACTAGGAGTATTTTGGACTTTCTATATTTTAGTCAAATAGTAACATGAGATAAAAGGAGATTTTAATAAAACATTAATGAGTAGTTGGGCCTTACGAACAGTATAGTGAGTTCATTAAAAATAGGAAGAATTACTAATTAGTCTTTATTTTTTAGAGATTTATTTTTAAATTTTGAACTTACATATTTATAGTTACAGAGATAATTATGTAATTACATAATTTTTCAAAAAATTATATAATTGTCAAAACTTAAAAATAATACAATAAAAACCTGATCGGCGATTCTCCCTTGAAAATATTATGAAATAAGAATGATAATTTGACAAATGAACCTTTCAGAAAGGCATTTCTGAAAAATCTCAAAAAGATTTATGAGAGTTACCTATTATTGTCACAATTTTATGTATTAATTGTTTTAACATTATGTTTAATTTATCTTATACATATGTTCTACTTGTAAAACCTTTTGTCCATTAACATTTCATTAAACTTCTTATTTAAATTTGAATAATACTTAAGCAAATTTAAAAGTGTAAAATCACTCGTGCATCTTTATCTCTCTCTTCTCTCTC
Organism: Colocasia esculenta; assembly: GCA_014218235.1. Classification (NCBI taxonomy): domain Eukaryota; kingdom Viridiplantae; phylum Streptophyta; class Magnoliopsida; order Alismatales; family Araceae; genus Colocasia; species Colocasia esculenta. Next base: position 158,283,893 of record CM024760.1, on the reverse strand, counting down.
TCTCTCCTCTCTCTCTCTCTATTATATATATATATATATATCTATATATATATATAATTTTCTCTCTCTTTCTCCCTCTCTCTTTCTATATACCTGATAAAAAAGTTTGTTTTTTTGTAAGTACGTTTCCATCTGAAAACTTAATTCTGCGAGTGAGAACAGAATGCTCAGAATTTAAGGCTAACTTCAAAGTTAATTTTGACGTTATTACCATATAATTAGAAATACATAAAGATGATACGGAGTAAGACGAACAATGCAACCCGCTACTCTCACGGAGATTTGGTAATGGCGATGACGTTCTTGATACGATCGAGGTGTGCATGGAATGCAATCTGCTGCTCTCCCTGATCTCATGCTACGTGGTCTGGCTAGGTTGGGTTTGGAATAGTCCATGAGTGGATAAGTTCCACCCTTCGAAACGCCTGCATACACCGTACGTCTACCAACATCTGATAAAGGGCTTTCAGTGGCGAAACATGTGTGGTGTATCCTTTCAAAAAGGAGAGGAAAACGATAGACCACTTGTTCTTGATCTGTCCATTCACAGCTTTTGTCTGGTGGAATTAACAATATTCTTCGCAAAGACTTGATCTTGCAGGCGATAACTCAAACATTGCTGGGCGAGCTGGCCGGGCTGCAACAGCAGTTCACAGGTGTAGGACATGGAACCAACAAAGACAGCCGCAGGTTGGCCTTCAGAACCACCATATGGTAATTATGGAAAGAGAGATGTTTGTGCACTTTAGAGCCAAGCTCTCAGCATAATTTAATCTTGTAATAAAAATAAATATATATTTATGAACAAGACTCATCAAATGGGGATAATAACTCTTAGAACTCATATATCAATATTGATGCCATCTGTTGGAACCAAACAAGAGACTATATGTTATATTTTAGTATTTGATTGTAATAAGATTCGCACGTTCTTATCATAATTAAGAGGATTGTGTAAATATATAATTTAGTCTCTTATTATTAGATGTAGTAAAAATAATATATATTTATAAATAAGATATATTTTTTTCTCAAAAAAATTCTTTTCTCAGGAAAAAAGTAAATTAAAAAAATAATATTTCTTAAGAGATACATTGAAATTTTATACACCCACATTTCTCTCGAATATCGTGACGATGTTCATCAAGATATGGAGTTATAACCTTACAAAAATGTTCCCAAAGTCGAGATAGACTCATATTGCGTAATTTTCTTATCATGGCACTTAAAACGTTTTTTTTTTTGGACTGCTCCTCTTTCCAGTTGGTAGATTTTTTTTTCATATATATATATATATATATATATATTTATATAAAAACAATGCCACAAAACCACACAACTAGATATACTGCTGAGATAATATAATAACAATAAAGAAAAAAGAGTCCCTAGAAATCTCCTCCCCCACTTCGGGGTTCCTCCTCCATTTTTATCAATTACAGAATATTATTTATTAAAAAAAAAAAGGCAGTCGCCAACAAGACGACCAGCCGGAAGGGAAGCCCAAACCTCCACCTTCCCCCCCCCCCCCCCCACCATCACCCCACCTCCCCCTTCCAACGTCACCACCAACACCACCACCAGCAGCGGCGGCAGAGGAAGCTTATTAGGCATAGAGCACTGAGGAGAAAGAAAAAAAGCCGTCCCAACTCCCAAGAGGGAAGAAGAGGTGAGATGAAGAAACTGTATGGGGGGAGGAGCGGCGGCGGCGGCGGCAGCAGCAGGAGAGGGAAGGTGCACCCCTCCCCCACCCCGACCAACCCCGACCACTACCTGACCATCCTGGCGGCGCTGCCCGCCGCCATGCTGGCCCTGACGACCGCGCTGACACCGAAGACCGGGAGGTGCTGGCTTATCTGATATCCTGTGGAGGGGAGCGGCGAACCCACCTGGAGGAGTGCGAGAAGACGGCCGCAAGGAGGCGGAGAGCGGTCGGAGCCACCGCGGAGGGCACGCCCCCGCCGCCGGTGTTCGGCTGCAGCTGCTTCCACTGCTACACGAGCTACTGGGCGCGGTGGGATGCGTCGCCCAACCGCCAGCTGATCCACGAGATCATCGACGCGCTGGAGGAGGGGAACCTGCGGGCCGCCAGCCGAAAGAAGGCGAAGACGGCCAGGAGGGGAAGGGCGCGGGCGGCGCCGAGGCCGGCGGTAGAGGTGGCGGCGTTGCGCAGGGGACGGACGCCGAAGGTTCAGAGAGGGGATTGGATGGTCCGCATGTGCGGGAAGGCTTACCGGATGATGAGGAGGATGCAGCGGAGGAGGATGCAGCGGAGGAGGAGGAGGAAGGGGAGGGGGAGGAGCGAAAGAGCCCATTGAAGAGGCTGGTTAATTACCTGGGAGAGAGGATTTGGGGGGTCTGGAGCTTCTGAGAAACAGAGCCCAAATGGATCGGGTAGGGATGGAACGGGGAGGTGAGCTCCGTCCTTTTAATTGTAAGTTCTTTCTTCTTTCTTCTTTCTTTCATCTTCTTCTCGTAGACTTTATATGGTGTCGATGACGCCTTTAGGGAAATTTTTGGTTGTAGTTAAGAAACTTTGTGCTCTCCTGTAATTAATTAAGTTATTTGAGCATCTATCTCATCTTTTCTGCTGCCCACCATATACCAAAGAGGGGAAGAACTAGAAAGATGATCTGAAATGCCCCTTCCTCCACCAATTTCTTTTCTTTCTTTTTTTTCCCCCCTTTTAAGAACAAAATGCTATGCTATGTGTGTGTCTGAGTGGCCGTTCAGATAACATTTTAGCCATGCAGTTGGAAAGAGGAGAAGGTGCCAATCTTGCCAGAATCCTCCAGATAGAAATCAGATTAGCAAAAAAATTCATTCTTTTGTTCATGTGTCTTGTGCTCACTTCCAGTTTTGAGTGCCCTTTGCGTTCTGTGTTGACAAATGACATGAAGCAGCAGCAGAGGCTCGCTTATCCTGGAAAGACTCTTTCCTGTTCGCGATTTATGCTCTTTTTCTTTTTTGAAATTAAAAGCCCCGGAAGATGGGATGGGCTCTCAAATCGACATCTTCCATTTTCCATTAATTTATCTAGATGACATTTGGAAAACCTTAGAACGGAACCCAAAAATGCAAATGGAGCACCGAAGATGTCCTTTTTACTAAACCAAAGTTGGAATACTGTTGTTGTTATAGTGTCCGGTTCCTTGTTGTAGATGGGGATGCTTCTTCCTTCCCATACTGGAAGCCTGTACACCAAACAAATATGTGAACCCTCTTCTCTTTCTGATCATGAGTTTATCGACATATATGCCCAGCATTTGCATCATTTTTTCGTCTGTTTGTCCCCAAGAAAAATGGCAAAAGAGGCGGTGTAATTTTTCTTTTTCCTATTTTCATCTCTTTATCCGTGGCCTGCGGTTTTTGAGGATAGTCCGCTCATCCCTCTCCGGACTGTTGGCGTCTTCAGCATTCAAAAGAAGAACTTCACTTGCTACCCGGCCATGGAGTAACAAGGTTAAACTAATTTGCTCGACCGTTGTTGATTTTTGTGAGGATAGTCCGCTCAATCCCTCTCCGGACTGTTGGCGTCTTCAGCATTCAAAAGAAGAACTCCACTTGCTACCCGGCCATGGAGTAACAAGTTAAACTAATTTGCTCGACCCGTGTTGATGATTGGTGGGATCCTAATCAGCTCGACCTGTTTATTTAGCTGGACTAGTATTAACATTTCTCTCCAAAGAATAGTCACCGTATTTTAAAGTTATTGTTACGTTTTTTCCATAATGTCGTCGACTGAGACCATTCTAAAACATACTACGCTCCCTCGTGCAATACTACTATTAAGACATTCTTTCTGTTCATTAGAGAGAGGTTTGTTCATCGCCCACAAAAACCATCACCACTTGGCTCGAATGGTTCTGCCTCCAACCCCGCACCGTGCGAGTACAAACCCGACAGAGGAACATATGCTTACTTACAACAGTCGAAGAAATAGAAAGGAAATACTATTCACCCGGATGAATAATTTACCCGAGCACGACCCAAATGATTGGTCGCCGCCTGTTGCTTAGAACCCCACACACAAGTAACCCACCAACACTTTGGTCGCCACCTAGGCATCCGATGAATAGCGACGACTAGACATTGGTGATGCCTAAAAGCAAGAGAATTGTTCCTGTCCTCCTCACACTTAATTCTAGAGGGGTGGGTGTGTACCGTGTGGGGGGTTACGGTAACATTGAGATTTTTAAAGTAGGGATCGACACGTGATGTGGGTCGACTAAAAAGAAGCTTGGTTCGGACAGGGCAAAAGAGGGTGAGATCCATCCTTGAACTGAACGCAAAAGACAAGGTCCCTTTCGTTCGTTCGCATGCCCACCAGTCACCCCCCTCTCTCTTCCATTCCCTCGTCATTTGGCTTCTTTCTTCTTTCCAGCCCGCCCCTGTTCTATAAGTCTTTTGGGACTATCGGCTTCCTGCCAGCCAAATACCAGACGACTTCATATGTGCATTTCTTTTGATACGGGTATCCATCCGAGTACTAGGGCTGTTACTTTTGTTTTGGTTAAAAAATAAAACGTAAACAATCTTCGTGCCACAGTGGGTGCATGCGGGTTTTCTTTGAGAATATGTTTATTCTGCTTTTCAAATATATTTAGAAATGTACTTGTATTTTTTCCATTGTGCTATTCAATGAGAGATCAAAATACAATTTTCAGGTCCCGATTTCGATTCCTAGGGGGCTTACCTGATCTACATATAATCCTCGAGGTGTGTAGGTCCGGGGTTTCCTGGTCAAGTGGGGTAAAGACAATACGGGTACCGAAAGTAGGAGCTGCCAAATCCTGACCTTGGAGTTCACGAACACCAATCCTTGATTCCACAAAGCCACACAGGGCGGGTTTCCTCGTTAGCAAAAAAAAAAAAAAATACAATTTTCAGTGCATTAAATATCTCTCTTCTTCCTTTACCCATTCCTCACTTTAATGTTCTAGACCGTCCCATTATTATGTGTCACTAAGCTAGTATCTTGGGCGGGAGATATTTTAGTTAAGATGTGGGTTTCTTTCGGCAGAGGCATCAACAATGGTGCTGCTTTTTCTTTTTAGTATGTATGGCAGATCCCTTCTCTTGATAAAAACATTGGGACTGCAATCAGTGGAGAAACAGTCATGTTATGGGAAATTCGAAAAAAAGAAAGGAAAGAAAACAACATGGAATAATCTTCTACATGTGTTTGTTTATGAATATTTTGATGTAAAAATAATAATATATATGGGGATTTTGAGTCCATCCACTAAAGCCACGATCATGCCTAGGCCACAAGCCCTTTAAGCCAGGCCGAATCAACCCAACCCATTTTTTCAAGCTGCAAATACATAGGTGACAATTGGGGTTTTCTCTCTCATCATTCTTTATAAACAAAAAATTATGGAAACAAAAATGGAAATAGAAATGAGATTTCACTTTGTATCTATAGAGGGGAAAAGTCATCCTATAATTTAGACTGTTCGATCTTCAAGAGCTTCTAAATTTTTTGAAGAGGGAAACATCTCTAGGTCTGCAAACTGTAGAAAAGTAGTCAGGGGCCTTAGGAGTGGTCTTGGGGAAAAATCTTCCAATGCTCAAGTTAAGAAATTGTGGAGAATGGGGGTAGTTGAGCAAACAGAAGAGAGTTGAGTGCTCTTGTGTGCAAGTATGAAAGTCCTAGAAGTGACTTACCTCGATGTATCCTTGTCCTTCCCTCTTGTAAGTGTGAGTCAGGAGTCCCTTGGTCCTACTATCTCCTCGCACCCCGTGTTTGCTCACTTTGAGAGTAGTTGGTGTTAGATATAGGCCAACATGTTTTTTGACCTAGCTTGTCAGATGTGGGGGGCATCTGGTCATTACCAAGTTCTAGAGTTGTAAGTGTGTGTAGGGTAGCTGGCATTGTCATTTCCTAGCATGGCAGTGGCATACCTGACTACCGATGTATCTATGCTCTGGTATCGTAGGGGTGAACCTTATTGCGGTCTAAGAGGCCTCTCAGTCATGTGGCTTTGAGGACTCGTGTAACATCATAGATCTCTCTTTAGAGACTAACATGGGTGGTGGATGAGAGCGACGATGACGCAGTGCTCGGCTTCTAGTTGGTGGTGGTGGTGCATGAGGTGGTGACAATGAGGAGGAGGTGGCCAATCTACAAGAAGGCCCCAATGGGTTTGGCTCTTCGATTTGGAGGTAGGGTGACATTTCCCACTTCCTACGAGATGAATTATGTTTCCCCATGCAAGAAGCATGCCTAGGGGAGAGATTTATGGTTGTTGCATTGATTTGAGGGACCTCCATGTTAAGGGTGTTGAATGAACTCATTTTCCCTTGATTTCACTATGATTTCTTGCAATACTTGTGTATGGTTGTGTGTAGATGCTTGTGGGATTGCTTGTGGGATGAATCACCCTTCTCTTCGTCGCATTTTTTGCTCAAATTTAGGTATTTTGGTGTTTAGATGTGGGGCTATCGGAGGAGCAGGGATCTTTTCGAACACATGTATGAACGTCAGCCCAAAATCTTGTGTTTTGAACTAATCACCCCAACCTATCGTGCTGTGAATGTGTCACCCTGACCTACCACATCCATGTGTCATTTTTTGAAAATAATATTTTTAGTCAAGTCTAGATGCATCGATGGTCACTTGTTCTAGGTATCTGACTATGGTTTTCTTATGACAAGTTTGGAGGTGTCAATTGGTTGTGACAGACTCTTCTAGAGGTATCAGTGACCCCTCACATGTTCTTGGAGGTTCAACCAATAGACTTGGTTTTTTATTTCCCCTGAAGCTCTCACGAGCTTCTGTTGTCGATGGTTTTTTGAAGTGACTGTAGTCTAGGGCTGCAAATGGAATCCAAAAATTTGATATTCCGACCCGATTTTGATAAGAATTTTCAAATTTAGAATAAAAAATTAATATTGGTAGCTTATCAAAATCGGTATATGTTATTCTGATAAGTTATCGAGATCGGAATATCCTCATTGCGAAATCAATTTTTTATTCTAATTAAATGAAATATAAAAATAAAAACTTAAAATGTTCAACCTAGACCTCACAAAAAGTTGAAATTAAATTAAATATTAAGTCAGTAAAATTGAATTTCGAAAAGAAAGTGGTACTAATTCCAATTTTGATTTCAGTAACGTAATTGAAATCAGATCAGTATAGAAAATGACTATTTTGATTATATCATAATCATAATCAAAAGTGGTATACAATTATTGTCAGTATCGGAAACTCATGTTTCTGGTACTGAACCTAACTCGGTTGCAGTCCTACTATAGACACGTCATAGGGTCTTGCCACCTAACCCATTCTCAGTTAATTTAGTAAGTTATTTTTTAGTAGTTTTTCATGCACTTAGAGTTCTACGGTTGTCGATGGTACATTCCTAACGTGATGTCCCACTAGATGTGTACCTCGGTGCTTCTAGCATGTTATGACTGAGGGAGAGGTTAGGAGTTTTGGTCCTCATGTTGGGGGCATGATCAATATTTGTAGCTATTTTTTTTGTACCCCGTGTTGTAGAGCCTTTGTCTAGGGTGGGGAAAAATGACTGGGGGTAGCATTTTGAGTAGATTGCTTATGTGTACATGTAGTTGAAGAAGAGGACACCATGCGGGAGTTATAGGGACATGGTCCCTAACTTGTCCCACTTTCTTAGAAGCCTCATTCTATGTGGCTCTAGAGCTTAGTATGGTGGTTAGGCATGGGACTATAGCTAGGCCAAGATATGACTTTCTTCTATGTATGTTGGAGTCTTCACATGTCTCACTCCTTGAATGAGAGGTGGTTAGGCATGGGGCAGCAGTTAAAAGGTTGGACATTAGTGGGCACCCTGACTACAAAACTACTTGTTGCAGGTTGCATTATATAACCCAAACATTGTACAATGACTTACGGGGAGAATGTTGCAAGTTGCGTTACATATCCCACAACATTGTGTTATGTACATTGTTTTATGTGATTGATAAAACATATCATTAACATTGACAAATATGTGATCTACACAACAAATTCATCATGCTGATCATGAAATATTTTGATGATTGAATAATTTATGTATGAATTGAAGCTTCGATTGTCTAAGTTTCTCATACATGCTTTGGTTGATCGATTATGTATCATGCTTAGATCCCTTGAAAAGTTTCTAGTACTTCACATAGATATAGTATCGATTAAGCAAACTATGAAAATCAATTAGGTATACACTATGTAGGAGGTAAATAAATAAATAAATAAATATATATATATATATAAGTCCTCAGTACTAGATACTACATACTGATAATTGATTATATGCTTTCTTTGTCAGTTTCAGTAATTGATTATGCTCTCAATGATCAACTCTAAAAGAATTGATTATGTTACTATGACAATCTATATGTTTCCTACTGAGTTTCAAGTCAAAGTTTTTCCTTGTGTATGGTGGTGGAAGCACTGGTCTTTTTGTTACACAACCTACACTGAAAGGAATCAATTATGTTTCTCAAGAATCAATTATGTTGACTATATACACTCATAATCAATTATGTTGTTTGTGGTTGAAGTATTGAAATCTTTCTAGGTGTAGAACACTACACCAAAACAATTGATTATGTTTTCTAATAATTGATATTCTTTTGATTAAAGGAGATTTTATCTCGTGGATTCGTTTAATTATTCGATTATGCGTTTCCAATCGATTAAATTCTCCAAGGCACTGAACAATTTTTCAGTGCCGATGTTATTTTTTGAACAACTTTTAAGACTTCACTTAGAACATGATGAACCATTCTTATGCTTTAACACAATTACTGGATACTTTGTATATCATGGCTTAAGTCAATGTTTTTTTACAATTAGTGAATATCTTTGGATTTTGTTGGCATCTATTCCTTGTCCACTATCAAATATCAAAAAAGACATTTTCCCTTGGAAATAGGAATGTTTGCTAATTTGAATTATCTCCGGAGAAGAACTAAAGATAAAAATATCTTTGCTTATCTTTATATGAAAGTAACACTTGTATAGAACACACCTCTTACACATCGTGCTCATATTTGGACTGACACATACTCCATAAAATATCTCTTGAACTAACTGCTTGCTAAGTATACAATTTGTATTTAATGCACCACAGGTAAAGATGACTGTCTCGGATAGTGTAAGGACAAAAGGTCCCATGCACATCAAAGTAGCCATCCAAGCACACTTCTATTAGGATACAATGCTACGTAAAGTAAGATCATTCCATGTAAACCTAATAGTTCAAATATCATTATGAAGGGTTTGCAATAGGATTAGAATCCTGTTGTCAGAAGATCTACTTTTTACTTTGACTGAACATTTCAATAAAGAAGAAAAGATTAGTCAAGCTAGTTTGAGTATTAAGGCTTAGCAGATATCAAAAGCTTCAAAGACCAATGTAACACAACATGTTATCAAATCACAATGGTCATGAGGAGGTACATGAAGCAAGTCCTACAAACAAAAGGACGATTGACTCACAAAACTCTAATGGTTAAGTTGTTGCAAGCATCTATAAATATGATCAGAGGAAAAGAGTATAAATAGATCGAACAAGAAGAGAAAATTGATCATTCTACTGAGTGCGATCCCTTAAAGAAAAGAGAATGGACTGAGACAACTCTCTTACTAGCAATAGTCTCCACTCTAGTCTTTCCTTTAAGCGATCTTCGTGTTTCCATCAAGGAGAGTCCTTCTAGGCAAAAGCATTTGCGACCTTCTATCATTGAGCGATTTCAATCATCGAATGAGCTTCCATTTTTCTTATCCTTTCTCTTTGTTGAGCTTTGGTTACTGAGCTTTCACCTTCTGCCATATCTATCTTTTTAAAAAAGATATTTCTTTGGCGTTACTTCTGCAAAAGTTGGGCCTACATGCTCATGTGCTCTCTACTGAAAGGAAGACCTGCATGTTACAAAACCAAGTGGCTGCTTCTCTCGATTGAAAGGAGGACTGGCTTAGCCGAGGGGTTCTACCCTCCGTGGGAAGAAGACTTGGGTGCAAGTTGTGCACAAAGTAGGTTTCTCTATTAGGGTTGTTTAGTGAAAGCTCAAGAATGGATTTCTCCTGGGGATTGGACGTAAGAGTTTGATGCAACTCAGATCCAAACCATGATAGAATCATTGCATCTTTTGTGCATTTGCTTTTCTTGGATTCTTGCATTTCAGTTTTACATTACGCTCTACTTAAACCACTTAGATCGAATGTTCTTTTTATTTTTGATCTTTCACTTGTTCATTGCATGGTCAACACTAGTGGCTAAGAGTTCCCAGTCGCTATGGCTAGTGTGTTTGTGATCGGATCAGAAGTTGACTAACATGGGTTGACTACACCCATTCCGAGTGTAGTGCTACATTGTTTGTTCTCTATGGGTGCCCATACTTGTTCCCACGACATTTGGCCAATTTCATTCTTGGTCATAGTGGTTAGTGTTCCCCAGTTTATGGAGACCTAGAAGGGGGTGAATGGGTCATAATCAATTAAATCTTAGATATATTGAAATTGATTCGATGAAAGAAACATGAAGTATGCACACAAAAGAACACATGGTATTTTTATTCTGGTTTGACACTAATCCAATAGATGAGTCTAGTACTCACACTTCACATTGCACCACTAGATATGGACTTCCAGCATGTCACAAACTTCCCTAGATATAGACCTCTAGTTGGTCATTCACCACCTGATGTATATACACATAAAATCCTTCTCTTATCTAAAGAGGCATAGGTATAATTTGAAGTACAACCTTAACAAATGTTATAGAAAAATGCCGAAAGAATGTCTCCTAGAAATACAAATGAGACATATATTAAGCACAATAAACACTAAACAAAAACACAACGTAGAACAAGAACACGTGGATAGCTCTTTGTTGGCCTTCGATGCTTAACTCTAAGTGGAGAACGATTGTAGCTACTGAGCTTCTTTTCTCAAAGAAAGTATCTCTCTTTTGATTTCTTTGGTGGCATTCTAGAGAGAATGGAATTTTGCACTCACGTAGTTTCTTTCTAAACTAGGCTTGTTTTCATTTTCACTATTCTTCCTCTCCTTTTTCTAATGGTGTAAACGTCCTCTATATATAGAAGCTACATTTGAACTTGATTTGTGTTTGGTCTTCACGTGAGTTTCCCATTAGACTTAGTATCTGTGACACTGGCCACTATAGGTCTTGCACAATTGTGGAAAACCAACTTTTTACTTTTGGTCTTTGCATGGCTAAACTTGCATAAGCTAGTTTTGTAACCTGTGAACATAGTTGACCAGAATGAAGATCAAGATCTTTTTCCAATCTATTAGAGATAATGGGACCTGATATTGAATTATAAAAAATTTGATTGATTTTGACTTAATAGAGAATGATGTCTTTTGTTTTTCCAGAACACCCTTACCAAGATGCTAAATAATATATATTAGAGTATGAGAGTCAGGAGAATAGCAATTGAATATTGACATTTTGCTTTTGAATCTACACTGACATATTTCAGAAATTATTTTTCAAGTTGATGAAACTTGAGTCTTGAGAATACAACTATTCAGGGTATGTGCATTTCTCCAAATATGGTGATACATTTGATATGATATTTCAGAGTATATTGCTAATATTCGGATAAGGATTTTGATAACTAACCATATTATATGAATAATAGGACCGAATATCTAGATATGATGAAATATTCAACTATTTGATCTCAATGATCATTATTGAATATAGATATTTAGATATCAACAAGTGATATTCAAATATTGACAAGTGATATTCGGATATGTACAAATGATTTTCAAATATGAACAAATGATATTTGGATAACAATAAGTGATATTTAGATAATGATTAACTATGATAATCAAACAATCAGTACAATGTTTGAACAAGTAAATTTGCATGACATAATAATCAAATGGGTGAGCAACTACACAATGAGGGTATTTGACTACTTGAATGATTATTGAATAATGATGTTCAAATACTAAGCAACTATGTTTGAATATTTAACCATGATGTTTGAATATTGAAGTATAACAATTAAGTATTGAAGCATGACGATTAATTAAATCATAATGATTGAATGTTAATTAACTCATTAGCCTTAGGATCCTTAGTCTCTCCTGAAATGTTAGCAAGCGTGAGTATATGCAATAGACTCAGCAAGTAACTCAAATCATGACTTACCACACATGCATTCTAAACCATAAGAGTGAGTATATGCAATAGACTCAGCAAGTAACTCAAAATCGCAAACCATGACTTACCACACATGCATTCTAGACAAGTCAATTGCTAATTATTACAATTGCATTAACTTACTAACACCTAGCAATTATACTAATCAACTAACATGCAAAGGGATAATACTTATACTTACTCTCTCTTTTGACTTTCATGTACTTATACTTTTATTTGCACATTACACTTACATATCGCTTAACTTTAGCTTTTACAATTCTAACACATGGTCGTACTTAACATAATGAACTAAATATGGATAACATGGAATACATGGAATCACTAACATGGTTAACAATCTAAAGCATATCTCATGGTATACTAATATGCATTGCAAGTACTCACTAACCTCATGGTCATAATTAAACATAACGGTACACATGATACTAACATGGCAATATCTTAACTAACATGAATCACATTAACACATGCACTTGTTCTGACCTTGGCACATTCATATTTATTTTTACCTTTGCTTTCACAATCACATTGATTTCTCACAACTTTCACATACACATTGCTTGCACATTCGCATTCATATTTTCTTATCGCATTCACATTGTCTTATCACATTAATTTGTCACAAGCTGATACACAGTCAAAACCACCACTAGAAGGTCACATCACATACACAATTTGTCTTCTAAGAAAAATAGTGACAAAGTCTTGGTTACTGCACAGAACTAGGGGAAGCCCTCCCACCTTAACTAATGGTACTTATCCACCTTAAGGATTTCACTCCTATTGCCCACATGGTCACATATCACATTGAGCCTTCTATGAGAACATTACTACATTACATCTCTACACCTTTGTATGGTAGCAATGTCTCATTCGCACACATTAATCATTAACACATTTATCACACTATTTCGTACATATATGCCACATAATCTCTTACTTTCCCATGCACATGCACACTTAACATAAACACATCTAATATTCTTTCAAAACTCAAGTTACTGCCTAGAAAACGACTAAACAATAATTACATAATCTAAATATGATACTAATCACTTAGTTAATCATATTTAAATCACACATGCTTAACATGATGATGAAATATCATAAATCATAACTAAATAAACAGAGCTTTTACAATTCTAACACATGGTCGTACTTAACATAATGAACTAAATATGGATAACATGGAATACATGGAATCACTAACATGGTTAACAATCTAAAGCATATCTCATGGTATTACTAATATGCATTGCAAGTACTCACTAACCTCATGGTCATAATTAAACATAACGGTACACATGATACTAACATGGCAAATCTTAACTAACATGAATCACATTAACACATGCACTTGTTCTGACCTTGGCACATGTCATATTATTTTTACCTTTGCTTTCACAATCACATTGATTTCTCACAACTTTCACATACACATTGCTTGCACATTCGCATTCTATTTTCTTATCGCATCACAGTGTCTTATCACATAATTTGTCACAAGCTGATACACAGTCCAAACCACCACTAGAAGGTCACATCACATACACAATTTGTCCATCTAAGAAAAATAGTGACAAAGTCTGGTTACTGACAGAGAACTAGGGGAAGCCCTCCCACCTTAACTAATGGTACTTATTCCACCTTAAGGATTTCACTCCTATTGCCCACAGGGTCACATATCACATGAGCCTTTCTATGAGAACATTACTACATTACATCTCTACACTTTGTATGGTAGCAATGTTCTCATTTGCACACATTAATCATTAACACATTTATCACACTATTTCGTACATATATGCCACATAATCTCTTACTTTCCCATGCACATGCCAACTTAACATAAACACATCATAATATTCTTTCAAAAACTCAATTACTGCCTAGAAGGACGACTAAACAATAATTACATAATCTAAATATGATACTAATCACTTAGTTAATATATTTAAATCACACATGCTTAACATGATGATGAAATATTCATAAATCATAACTAAATAAACAGTGATCAAATCATGCTTAGAACTTAGCCAGAAGATGTCATACATAGTAAATAATAATTCTAATTTTCATAATTTTTTAAATATAATATCTATTTTTCCTTAATTAAAATAGTAATCTAATTTTATTTCAAAAGCACTTAAGATTTCATTAATAGGGATTAAACGAATTCAAACACCTTAAACCATGCTCATAGGTGTACATCTACTTACTATATAGACCCTAGCATATTCATGACATTGATACTTTATGGAAATTAAATTAACATTTATTCACATACTTTTCACATAGATAGAAATTCTAATTAAATAATTACCCAAAAAATATATAGGGTTAATCAAGTCACAATGCTTAACACACCATATCAGAACCATAGAAACCCAAAACACACATAAAACTCATGGATTTATGCACATGCAAATTGAATAACTTAGAAAATCGAAGAACTTGGAAGCAATGTGACAGCCGTCAAGATAGATTGGCGGCAACATCAACTATCGCCAACGCCAGAACTTTGCAGCACTAGAACATGTCAAGTTCTTGCCTGCAGAACATGCTGGACAAAGAGTAAGAAAATGGGGAAAACATGCAACTAATTTGACTTTATAAAAATCTCTAAAAATAAGAAACATTAAGTAGCAGCACATAGAAGAAGTCCTAAGTCACTTGCCTCTAAAACCTCCACAACTTGTGAATTAGGCTGATGAAGCCCTTTTGACAACCAAAGAGGTACCCTCCTTCCACAACCAAATATTCATTCACGAGCGACTTCTGGGTGAACCCCTCATGATATGGGTGTTCCTCACAATCTATTTAAGCTTTACCCTCACAGCATCAATGCGAACATGCAATGACAAGGCATCGATCTCCCTCTAAATCTCTCATGGTTCACCCTCTCTCTCCTCTCTCAAAGAGAACAAAAACCCTAATCAAGAGCAAAACTCACTCTAAACGCAACAACCCTATATTTACAAAGTATAGAGTTGTGTTTAGGGTAGAATCCTTGCCTCAATAGGACACCAATTACTCGAGTAATGCCACACAAAGGACTCGGTCTCGGAGCAAAACAAGGATAGATAACACAGAGAAGTTGTAGCAACATAATTTATTAAATAAATTAAATTAATTAAAATGCAAAAGAATAGATAGGGTAAAATAAAAACTCATAAGTAAAAGATGTTAATTGGCTTAATTAATGGTCCATAATAGAATAATGGGCCAAAATAGAACATAAATAATAATTAAATAGAAAAATCTTATTTAAATTCGTAATGCACATTGTCCCTTTAGATAAATTGGGTTAAATTAGCTTAAATATATAGGATAAAGATGCAAAATTGTGTTTCAGCCCTAACCTAACTTGGAGAGCAAGTTTTTCATCATAATCGAACTCTAATTAAGGGCTGGAAGGTTAAGAGATAGAGATAAATATGAAAATTCATCATTAGATTAAGTAAGAGTGTATTAAGATTCCTAATATAGAGTGAAAAAATACGATTGATATTATATTACCAAAAAAAAGATTAGTACAAGATTACAGGTGCCATCACTCACGTGAATTGACTTGCAAGACACTCATAACTAACAATCTCCCACTTGACCTAAAGTCAGTCACCTATATGTCTAATCCCCATCAGACCTCAGTGTCGCTCAAAGACAATCTGAGTCAATGGCTTTGTTAGTGGATCTACAATATTATCTTCGAATGGAACTCTTTCCACTGCTACATACCACTAGCTACGATCTCTCTGATCAAGCGGAACCTCTTAAGAACATATTTAAACTTCTTGTGAGACTTGGGTTCCCTTGCTTGAGCAATTGTCCCGTTGTTGTCACAAAACAATGGAATCGGCTCTTCATTGCCTGGCACGACTCCTAGATCTGCGATGAACTTCTTCATCCAGATCGCTTATTATGCTGCTTCTACTGCATCAATTTACTTTGCCTCAGTGGTTAAGTCAACAGTAGTTTCTTTCTTAGAACTCTTCTAGCTTACTGCTCCTCAATTTAGGGTAAACAACATAAATCTCGAGTTATACTTGCTATCATCGACATCGGACTGAAAATACGAGTCCGTGTAGCCTCCAATCTTGAAGCCACATCCTCTATATACCAGTAAAGGATCCTTAGTCCTTCTCAAATACTTAAGGATACACTTTATTGCTTCTAGTGTTCCAAACATGGATCTGCCAGATACTTGCTCATACAACAGTATGTGCTACATCAGGCCTAGTACATAGCATAGCATACATGATAGATCCTATCATAGAGACATAGGGAATTCTATCCATGTTTTCCCTTCCTTCAGGAGTTTTTGGAGACATACTCTTAGAAAGTGAAATTCCATGTCTCATCGGTATGAGACCCTCTCTTGAAATTCTCCATACGAAACCTTTTGACAATGGTGTCTATGTACTTAAACTGGGACAAGCCAAACATCCTCTTGGATCTATCTCTATAGATTTGAATCCCTAAAATGTAGGATGTTTCCCCTAAGTCCTTCATGAAAAAATTCTTTGATAATCAATCCTTCACTATGAATAATATTCCAACATCATTCCTAATGATAAGGATGTCATCCACATACAACACTAAGAAGGTGATAGCGCTACCACTTACCTTCTTTTACACACAAGGCTCATCTTCGTTCTTAATGAAGTCATAGGATCTTATTGCCTTATCAAATCTTATGTTCCAACTTCGAGAAGCTTATTTTAGTCCAAAAATGGACCTAAGCAATATGCACACCTTATCTGAACTTTCCTTGGACATGAATCCTTCAAGCTATATCATATACACCTCTTCCTCGAGGTTGTCATTAAGGAATGCGGTTTTTACATTCATATGCCAGATTTTATAATCATGGTGTGCTGCAATAGCCAATAAGATTATGTTGGATTTAGCATGGGGATATGCGAGAAGGTTTCGTCCTATCAACACATTGCCTTTTGATGATATCTTTTAGCTACAAGTCTTGCTTTATAGGTCTCTACATTTCCATCTACTCCAATTTTTTTCTTGAAAATCCACTTGCATCCAATAAGTACAATACCCTCAGGTGGATCAACTAGGTTCCAAATCTTATTGGAGTACATAGAATCCATCTCAGAATTCATAGTTTGTTGCAACTTTCTGGAGTCTTTGCTCATAATAACCTCCTCGTAGGTCTAAGGATCGATGTCCTCGAAGTCTTGTCCCTTGATATGTCCCACATATCTCGCAAGAGGGATAGACACTCTACTTGACCTACCCAAAATTGGATCATGTATGATAGGTGTCTAAACAAATTCTTCATGTGGAATGGTACTTAAGCTATGTTCTCCAACCTCTCTCAATTCTATCACGCTCCCACTGTTTCTACTAAGAATGTATTCCTTCTCAAGAAACACCACTCTCTTGGAAATAAAAACCTTTTCGTACTCAGGGTGATAGAAATAATACCCATAAGTTTTCTTAGGGTATCCCACGAACATGCACCATCTCATCCTTAATTCCAACTTATCGGGTTCGTGTCTTTTAATGTGGGCAGAGCATTCCAAAATCTGAACAACCTTAAGATCAAACTTCTTCCCTTTCCATATCTCATATGGAGCGGACTCTGCTGCCTTAGTTGGAACTCTGTTCAGAATGTTAGTTGTGGTCTCTAAGGCATATCCCCATATTAACAAGGGTAGGTTGGCAAAACTCATCAAGGACTGCACCATGTCTAACAGCGTGTAGTTTCTCCTTTCTGATACACCATTGAGATGAGGTGTATGAGGAGGAGTCCATTAGAATAATATCCCATAGTCCTTGAGGAATTGGGTGAACTCTGTACGCTAGCACTCATCTCCACGATCTGATCCAAGAGTCTCAATACTCTTTCTAGTCTGCTTCTCCACTTCAGTCTTATATTCCCTAAATTTTTCAAAGGCCTCAGACTTGTACTTCATTAAGTACACGAGTATCTGCCTCTAGCATGTATAGACATAGGTCCACATACATCAGTATGTGTGAGTTCTAGTAACTTAAAAACTCTCTCTCCAGTTCCACTAAAAGGAGAGTTGGTCAATTGTCCTTGAAGACAAGATTCACAGGTCACATATGATTCATAATCAAATGGATCCAAGTATCCATCCTTTAGAAACCTTAGAACCATTCCTTCATGGATATGACCTAGCATACAATGTCAAAGGTATGCGTCATTCACTCATCTCTTTTCCTCTTAAAGACACTGTGTATGTTCATGATACATGAAGCGACATCCAATACAAAACAAACCAGTTGTCATAGTACATCTACCAATGATCTCATCATTTAAGAACATAAGACAACCATTATTCTCAAAAAGGAATTTATATCCCATTTTGTTCAAACATGAAATAGAGATAATATTGTTGATGATAGAGGGTACAAAATAGCATGTGTCTAACATAAAAGTAGCTCCACTAGCTAATTGCAAGTTGACTTACATCAACTTTTGTGTCGTTTCCCATCCTCAAGTCGACCTCGCCCTTTACCAATCTCCTATGCCTTGTCAAGACCTGCAACGAATTTCAGATATGAGATGCACATCCGGTATCTAATACCCATGTATTATCATAATTTTCTGACAAATGGAGATCAATCATAAACAAACTTGAAGCTTCTCTAAACTTCTATTTTGCCTTTTCTACAAGTTATTCATTGTAGTTCCTCTTCCAATGCCATTCTTTGCCATAATGGACGCACTGTCCTTTGTCCTTTGCCGGCTCTTCTTAGCAACATTTGCCTTGTCTAACTTCTTGCCCATGATTTTGCCCTTCTTAAGAGTCTTCTTTGCCTTCCTTTTCTTGTTGATCTCACCAACATAGAGAGTTAGCTTCTCTTTCTTGATGACACCCTCAGCCCCCCTTAGCATATTGAGGAGCTCAAGGAGGTAGCCTCTATCTTATTCATGTTGAAATTCAAGATGAAGTGTGAAAAGGAATTTGGAAGGGATTGAAGTATGAGATCCACGTATAGGTCATCCTCTAGAACAAGTCCCATAACTGTGAGCTTCTCGATCCACTCAATCATCTTGAGGACATGATTATGAACCAATGTCCTCTTAGCCATCCTTACCCTGAACAGACTCTTTGATATCTCATATCTCTAAGTCCGTCCTTACTCCTCAAACAGTGTGCGAAGATGTAGCATGATGGATTGTGCAACCATCTTCTCATCTTGTCTCTACAGCTCAGGAGTCATGGAGGCCAGTATATAACATTGAGCAAGGGTCGAGTCCTCCTTATACTTCTTGTAGCAGAGAAACATCTTCTTCACTAGCCCCTTCTACTGGCTCAGGAGTCATGGAGGCCAGTATATAACATTGAGCAAGGGTCGAGTCCTCCTTATACTTCTTGTAGCGAGAAACATCTTCTTCACTAGCCCCTTCTACTGGCTCAGGCACGATCTCATTGAGAACATATGTAATTTTCCCCACCATGAGAACAATTCTCAGGTTCCAGAGCCAATCCGCACAATTAGGACCAATAAAATGATTGACATCTAGTATGCCACAGAATGGGTTTGCAAGTGAATATTTCTAAAAAATAAAGATGTAACAAGAAATTAATAACATGTAGACTTTTCGATTTAAAAATTAAGACATAGACTTTTATCTTAATTTCCACTATTTTCTCATGAGACACATGACACCCTCCAACACGTGAATCAAAAGTTTCGACAAAATTCTTGAAGGGATCGAGATCTAATTGGCGTCTTAGTATGACCTCGAAGGACTTGACCAATCAAACCAACCCCAAAAGATAGGCAACTCTTGCGAATCACAACTCCATGTGATTTCCATCATACTCGGCCTCCAAATCATCATGGCCTCGAGGGACTCGACCAACCATGATGTTTAGTTAAGTTAGTAACATCATTACAAGATAAGTATGATCTTCATAAGCATCTCGTCACCAGTGACTTCATTAATATGAGTGCTAGCAATGATCCCACGACTCCCACTACACCATTTAAGCAATCGCACAACTTCATTATAGCACACATGATCCAAATACGCTCCCACTATTTTTTATTCAATAAGAAATCTTTATCTCATCAAGAGGAGATACAATTTAGGGGA
Source organism: Colocasia esculenta (assembly GCA_014218235.1). Lineage (NCBI taxonomy): Eukaryota > Viridiplantae > Streptophyta > Magnoliopsida > Alismatales > Araceae > Colocasia > Colocasia esculenta. The sequence continues at coordinate 158,263,619 of CM024760.1, read as the reverse complement.
GATAGAACTTTACAACTCGGATTTAAATGGGAGAAAGAGGGAGGCTCGTAGGCCCTAATGAATCACCATACACACATAAACAAGCATCACATTAAGGTGCATTATCATCCGCCCACAACATACACATCACATGCATATATGTAAGTTCTTAGGAATTAATTAAACACTTTAATTAATAAATAATTAGATAAACTCTTAATTCTAGTTCTGTAATCCTCATAATGGCAATAGAATTTTTTGAAAATTCGAATCCTCATATTTGATATTTTATGAAATCATCTAACTTCCCAAGCTAGACATTCCTTTAAACAAGCAAAACAAAAATATATATATATTTGAGTTTCTAAAACCATATGGTCCATGAGGAACTGCCAAAAACTTGTGTTTTCTTGCTTAGCATAGACAATCCATGCATCAAGAGAACAAGATTTTTAGAACTAGTCGTAGGAAGAAGAACATGCAGGCACATAATGAACTTGATGTCAACAACTTGGCGTTAATCAATATGGCCATTAATCATGAACTCGACGACAATCGATATCGTTGCCAACTACTTGGCGACGATCGGTGTGACAAATATTCAGTAAGAACTTAATGACAATCGACGTGGTCGCCAACATGTTGGTAGTGACATATCCCACCGTCAAGCTAAACTTGATGACAACATTTGTCGTCGTTCATACTGAACTGCAACCAAAATGCAACTAACTTGCAAAAACTCGATTCTAAATCGATAAAACCAAAAATCAGACATCATCCCATGAATCCAAGCTCTAATACCACTATAGAGAATCTTCATGGAGGCATCAAATGCACAACGAAAGTAAATTTAAAACAAAAATGATTCCCACACTCCTTGTTATCCAACCGGGATGATGTCAAGGCATGGAAGCTACTACTAACCATATAAAGGTGAGACCTTCTCACCTTAGGGAGCTCGGATATCCCCAGAAGCACAGAACTTGGCCCACCAGGTCGAAGGAGCTCTTGCAAACTCCTCTCTAGCGATATCCACACAACGGTGACTAGCGACGACTTCTCCTCCACACAATGGCGACAAGGACTAGTATCCACATCGGATTATGGCATTAAGTTCTTGCCTGTAGAACATGCAAGATAGAAATCGAAAGATAGGAGAAAACTGGAGTCAAAACCATGATGTAAAAATCCATAAAATAGAAAAACCCTAACTAATAGGCACAGGATGAAACTCATAAGCTACTTGACTCAATCAAACACCACAAAACGTGAATTAAGTTGATAAAGTCCTCATTGTCAAGCCAAAGAGATTACAAGTTCTCTATCTGATTTGCCAAAATCTGCCCTCTTGAGCGAGGCCTCCACGTTCTCAAGCCTTCTCCACGCTGAGATACACATTCTCCACACAACTACTCATCAAAGAACTCTCCACAAGCACAAAAATTGCTGAATTTCACCTCGATTTCTCTCTCTTAAAGGCCTCTCAAAAACCTAACCAATCAAATGTTTCCCCCTTCATGATCCACCCTATATTTATAGGGGTTTGGGTGGTGCCAAGGGTAGGAAACAATCCCTACTATGATCAGACTTCCCTAGTTTATCATCGCGAAGAAATCGGGGTTGAAATCAAAGTTGGAAACTGGAATGCAGAAAACTAGATGGCAACATAGGTTGCTGCTAAAACCCAAGTAGACGGCGATCGATCTTGCCGTTTACCTAAGCAAATTAGGAAATTATTTAAAAAGTAATAAGTAAACGACAACATATCCTATTGCTAACCTCGGGTTAACTGCATTCTATGTTTCCGTTAACACCACTCAACAGTACTCTTTGTTGCCGTAAAGAGGTTCGGCCAGAACAATCAATAGAACATCAAAGCAAGTATGAACACGAAAGCCTAGGGCATCATACACTCTTCCCCCTTAAAATAAACTTCATCCTTGAAGATTAAGTTAAGGGCACATACCAGAAAGGTGAGGGTGTCTCTACTTCATAGTGTAGCGACCCTGGATATTTATGCTCAATAAGGCTTCATATCCAGACCTACCTCCCGCAAACAGACTGAAGTCTCGCCAGGGATAACTTGCACAAGTGTCCAGTAAGAATATAAAAGACAACCACAAGAATATAAAACACAAGAAACTACATGTTCTCATATTCATTCACAACACATTACACTGTCCCAATACATTATTACATGTCCAAGAGAAAAAGTACAACTACCTGGGGCATACCCCGAGGGAGCAAAGCTCACACTAAACACAATTACAACTCAACTGGTGGTGGTACAAGTATACCACAAACGCCATTGCGAGCCAACACACGGCTAGCACCTGAAAAGAACTTTAAGGGAGTGAGCCTCAACAAGTCACAGGCTTAGCAGGGACCTCCCAAAAACAACAGATGAAAACTGAAGAGACCTCAACTGCAAAGAGTATCACTGGCAACACCGATAGCCAAATCACAACATAATCTCATTAAACATAATTAAACTACAATTAAATAAAACTCACTATCTAACACAGTCTGCAGAAACTAAAGAAATCAATAGGACTAGTACCGAAACACCAGTCCACAACAAGAACAACAATGCCTAGGCCACAAGTCTCATAGGCAAACCACAAGCACAAGGGTAACAAGACTGCCAACAAGGAGCTAGTCCACTATACCCTAAAACCACAACACTCCGAAAGGCTATCCTCAAAAGGGTACAACACAATAAGTGGAAGGTCCTACAACACGACCTCCACGGAGTGCAGCTCCACCTCAACACCTGAAAAGATTGGTACACAATGTACCACAACAAATGATTACTTACGAAGGGTACAAGTACCTACCACCATGAGGTACCACCACAAAACCTCAACACAACCGTGCCGCCAACAAGGCACACCATAGCAAGTCAAACTACAACTGGTGAGTCACCACTCACAAGCCACAACCACTGGAAAAGCACGAGTCGGAAAGAATGATGCCACCACATGGGAATGGACTACTGGTTCATGACGCCAGTATCCAACCCAGACAACACAGCACAAGAACTACCTCTCAGTCTCGTAGTCACGAACGAAAGGTCCAACTGTCACTCCACAACCAAACAGTAAAGCCAAAGAACAGTGGAGACTAACCAACACCACACCTGTAGACCACACAGCTGCAGGCCCATGTCCGACACCTTTAAGGACTCTGGCCTGAGCTTCCTAAAGTAAGGCACTGGAAAACAGGAGTAGTTGGGGCCCAGTACGTCTATTGGTGTCCGTACCCCCAACCATGAGTGCGCTACAAGCAACCGCACACCCATAAACACAAGTTGTTGCCCACTGTCGTCTTTCCCTCCGCCGAACGTACAACTCAAATATAGGAGTGAGGGTGTCCAGAAAGACGACATAGACCTCTATGGTACACACCGTACCAGGACACGTCTTGAGCACAATATGCCTGGCTCATAGTGAACCTGGGGTACCTAACTGAAGAGGCATTCTGGAATAGGCGCCGGACCACCAAACTCGGCAAACACATAAACCACACCGGTCATTTAATATAATCATAAAACTTATATCACGGTACATATACCAAAATTAGCTCGTCACTAGTCACCATGTGACCTCCAAGCAGTTATACACTTATACACTTATATACACATAAACCACATAAACACTTAATATCCTTGCCTGTCATTGGTCATCTCATGACCTCTATAGCAACACACTTTAAGCACCTAAACCACACTAACATAATTCACTAACTAATTACAAACCAATTTTTTAGCCTAAACATGCTTTACTATCATTAAACAGCTTAAACCACTTTAAATAACACCAAATAACTAGGGCTAAGTCCACACTGGAACCTCACTACCCAGCCACCACAAGCAGACCACGAAAGCTGAAATACGATGGACACAGGCGTCGCCTTTAAAATCGCGACGACCTGTCCAGATGCAACCAAAACTAAAACGCGATAGGGCCCAATGTCATGACAGAATCGCGATGGCCCGATACATCGCCTTCAAGCCCAACTGTTAAACAAAGTGAGAATTGCGACGACGCTCTACATCATGACAAAGCCAATTTGATAACAGAAATCGATACTAACCATGAACGCGACGGACCCAATGGTCACGTTCACACCAACCGAATAAGCACGCCAATTGAAATCAAAAATGCGATGACTCACTACGTCGAGTTCATACCATGAATGCGACGGTGAAGCCTGTCGCGTTTCAAACGTGATAGTGAAGTCAACTCAACGGCCGAACCCATCTTCACCACCAGAAAACTCATTCGAATCTCATTTCAAACAGTAAACAGTGGAACTACATTATAGCACACCACCCCAACATGGATTCCACCCCCCTTAAACCATTTAAGACAAATTAAACAAAGGGGAAGTCTCCCTACCAACTAAACGAGTCTGAAGAATGCGAAGAACACCACGTCGCCGGCATGTCCACGCTCCGGATGCCATCCTCGCATAGAACCCATGCCGCACGAGCCACCAAGAAGCTAGAACGCTGGAAAACCCCCACATCAACTCTCCCTCTCGCCGGACAGAGCTCCCCTGCTCTGTCTGGCCAAAACATGGCAATTAATGAACAACCAAAATCTCAACAGAGGCATACGTCGCGTTTACAACAGGTAAAACGTGACCACCCTCGCCGTCGCCAATTGCGTCGTGCTTCGAAAAGGCAGTTGGTGAATTGTGATGTAGGAAGTCGTCGGGTTCAAAACACGACGACATGCCCCTTCGCCTTCTTCACCAAAAAACCTACGGGCTAAATAGGCTAAGAGCTAAAGCCCACAATGCCCACGCAAGGCACAAAAGCCACGAACAAGGCTCTATGACCCTACATTGGTCATGAGCACCACACACACAACCCGTTAAACCGGATCCAAACGATCGTGCCATTACACAGTTTCCTCGAGCTCCCACGTAGCTTCCTTTCGAGAGAAGTTCCTCCGCAACACCTTCATGAAGGGATATCAACATCTGAACCTTCCGATCCAAAATCTTCACAGGCTGTACCATGTACAAAAAGTCTGGCTACAACTCCATTGCCTCAAAGTTGATGACATGAGATGATCCCGCACGTACCTCCTCAGCATCGACACGTGGAACACCTTGATGTATACTCACCATAGCCAGAGGCAAAGATAGCTCGTATGCCACACTACCTATCCTCCTTAATATCTCAAACGGGCCAATGAACCTTGGACTCAACTTCCCATAGTTGCCAAACCTGACCACACCCTTCATCGACGACATCTTGAGAAACATGTTCCTTCCTTCTGTTGTCAGCATAGTTCGTCTATCTGTCTTGCGCTACATTCAACCTCTACTTAATCAATTGAATCTTGTTAGAAGTCTCCTACACGATATCTAGCCCAACTAGATGTCTGTCACCAGTCTCTCCCCAGCACAACGAAGATCTACAGGGCCGACCATATAATGCCTCAAAGGGAACCATGCCTATACTTTCATTAAAGTTGTTATTATAGGCAAACTTCACAAGAGGTAAGTGTCTCTCCCAATGACCCTTCCAGTCTAGCATGCATGCTTTTAACATGTCCTCGAGTGTCTGAATCATCCTCTCAGATTGACCATTGTTGAGTTCTCATATGTTGAATGCTTAATGAGAATTCTAAGCCAACAAATCACATCTTTATTTTTGATGATGAGCATGAACATTTCATGGACAAAATTGATGAATGTTAAGTAATGAAACTTGATGATAATGACTCTTGGAATGCAAATGAAACAAACATGTTAATTGATCATTTATATGTCATTATATCTCCCTAACTAAGTTCTTTTATGTAGGTGAGATACTATGCAAGACATGTACCAAAACAATGTTCAAAAGATCAAGAAAAGCGAGAAAAATAGGTACCTGTCGACAGCCAGAAAGGACCCTGTCGACAGATACAAACAGGCCAGAAAGCCATACCTCAGGACAGGAGTGCCTGTCGACAGCACCAGTGTTGCCTGTCGACAGCCACTGACATGAAACTGTCTCCCGAACTCCCAGTCCTTTGCCTGTCAGCACCTATCGACAGGAGCACCCAGTGTTGTCGACAGACGAAGAAAACCTTCAGATACGGAAAGTTTTTAAGTTGCCAATCATGGTGGTTCCAACTACCACGTCTCTCCATATATGGACACCACTATATAAGCTATCTTTTGAAGGTAATCTCGTACAGAAGCAGCCTCCACCAAAAACCCTAGAGAAAGTTCAAGAACAAGAGGTGTTGTTGCTGCTCTGCTTCACCCTGCTGTTCAGAGATTGAACCAACTGTTGATCCAGCAGTATTGAAGTCTGATCGTCATGGATTCAAGCCTCTCCATCAAGTTGTGTCCCTCAAGATGAAGATTGAAGTCCATCTAGACGTTCATCAGAAGAGTTCTTAATCAGGATTTGTGTTTCAACTCAGAACTCTTCCCTGTTTTAGTTTTTACATATCCGTGTGTGTGTGGTTGTGTCTCAAGCAGTCCTTGTGCTTGATTCACGAGGCTTGTGTTGTTCTGATCGTGGTTTCACATCAGACAACTCGTGTGTGTGAGTTGTAGTCGTTGAACTAGCTCATAAGCAGTCTTTTCTGCGTGTGTGTGTGGACTGTGGACGTAGGATACACAAGTTGTATACTCCGAACCACGTAAAACTCTGTGTCTTATGGTTTGAACGTTTCTACGTTAGATGTTTGGTAGGCACGGTGTCTCTACCCATGTCTGATAGATTTTTTCTCTATCTATTGTCAAGTTACACACATCAAAGTTTAGTTTAAACTCTATTACAGTTTTCACAGTTTGTGTCTTCGCAAAAAGAAGGTGGTAAGAACTTTTTAATTGACAGTAATCTATTCAACCCCCCCCCCTTCTAGATTACCGTATAGGGAATTTCGCAACCTTTCAATTGGTATCAGAGCAAGGTTTCTTCGATTTACTGTTATACGTAATTGATCTTACGATCAGGAGAACTTTGATCTCATGGAATCTAACAAGGGGTATATGGCCAAAGGACACTCTATGACCAGACCACCCTTCTTTGACGAAACTGACTACCCTTATTGGGAAAACCGCATGCAGGTATTCCTGAGAGCACAAAACATTGAGCTGTGGAAGATCGTCCACAAAGGAGCATACACTCTTCCCGAGGATGAAGATATCTGGACGAAGGATCAAATTGCAAAAGGAACACTCAACTGGAGTGCCCTGAACATGATGGAATGCGCCGTCCATCCCAAGGAATATTCGAGAGTCTCCATGTGCACCTCAGCAAAAGAAATGTGGGACAAGCTCGAATTGATATACGAAGGTACATCTCAGGTAAGGGAATCAAAGGTAAGCATGCTGGTCTCTGAGTATGAGATGTTTAAGATGAACAACAATGAAACCATCTCAGACATGTTTGTTAGGTTCATGCTAATAATAAATGGGTTGAAAGGTCTTAAAAATGAATACTCAGAAAGTGATTTGGTGAGGAAAATACTTCGGTCTCTTCCATCCTCATAGAACACCAAAGCCACTGTCATTGAGGATTCAAAAGATCTCTCAACAATGAAATTGGATGAACTTATTGCCTCCTTAATGACATATGAAATTAATGTCAAAAGAAAGGAAACTGAGGAGAACCCAAGAAAATCAATTGCTTTGAAAGCTTCTAAGAAAAACTCTTCAGGTTCCAAAAAGAATGCTCAACGGGAAAGTGATGAGACTGAAACCTCTAGTGACAGTGAAAGTGATGAAATGGCCATGCTCACTAGACAATTCAAAAAATTTCTGAAATTCAAAAGGAGAGGATCAGGTAACTCCAAACCTTTTCAAAAGAAAGACTTTTTGAACAAATCTGATTCTAACAAAAAGTCTGATGTTGTGTGCTATGAGTGCAAGAAACAAGGGCACATGAGAGGAGAGTGCCCCGAGCTCAAGAAGAAACTGAAAAAGGAGAAATTCACCTTCAAGAAAGCCAAGGCAATGTTGGCAACTTGGAGTGATGAAGATGAAGATGAGAACAGTCAAGCTACCTCTGGAGATGATGAAGTTCAGTGTCTAATGGCTAGAAGCGACGACTCCAATGAGGTAAATTCTTCCTTTGAAACTTATTCTGTTGATGAATGGGAAGAAGCTTATACTGTTTTATTCGAAAAATTCTGTGAGTTTAAGTCTGAAAATAAAGCATTGAAAAAGAAAATCAATTCCCTTGTTCATGACACCAACCATAATGATCAAATTGCATCCTTGAATAAAGAAATTGAAATGATGAAAGTTGATGAACAAGCGCATAGTGAGGAAATGGATGGCATGAAACTGAACTTGCAAGAAGTTCAAAAAGAAAAAGATGATCTAGTAATTCCCTTAAAACTCTTCAAGATGAACTTGTTGAAGTTAAAGAAAAGTTGAAAAAGGCTGAAGAGCAACTTAAGGGAAAATCTGAAGATCTAACTAGGTTTGTCAAGGGTAAACAAAATCTTGATGCAATCTTGGGATCTAATGTGTTTGTTGCAAAACATGGGATTGGATATCAACCTGTTAAACCAAAAGTAATTGGTAAAAATCTGTTGACATCTTTTGTTGATTCCAACCCAAGCACAAGCAAACAAATCCCATCAATGAACAATAAAAGTCAAGCCAAAGGCAAGAAACATGAACCCAAGAAAACCAGATCTGTTGCTAACAAAACTGTAAAACCTGTCAACAGCCCCAAAGAGGGTTGTCGACAGGACGGGAAACCAGCTTCCAAAGGAAAACTGACCACGCAACAGAAAGGTAAAATGCCCATGCATGTTCCTCAAAACAAAAAGCCCATTGTTGTAGAAAAACCTTCATCATGTAATTTCTGTAAAAAGGTCGGGCATAATGAAAAACAATGTTGGAATAGTCCAAACAAACAGAAAATCAAACAAGTTTGGATTCCGAAGCATTTATTGTCTGGCATGAATGATACATTGGGACCTAAAGTAATTTGGGTACCAAAACCTCGTGTCTGATCCACTGTGCAGGAATGCCTAGCAGCCAATAATCAAAACAAATGGTACCTGGATAGCGGCTGCTCGAGGCATATGACGGGCGACAAAGATAAATTCTATATGCTGGTGGAAAAAGACGGAGGTCAAGTCATATTTGGAGGTAACAACAAAGGCCAGATCATCGGCTCAGGTAAGATTGGTAAGTATGCTTCTAAATCTATAGACAATGTATTGTTGGTAGATGGCCTTCATCACAATTTGCTTAGCATAAGTCAATTATGTGATAAAAGTCATAAAGTTGTCTTTGAGTCTAATTCATGTCAAATCATTGATAAGGAATCAGGAAGTCTGAAATTTTTTGGAAAAAGAATAAACAACATTTACATGGTTGACTTAGATGATCCAGAAAATGAGAACTTGTGTCTTGTAGCAAACAAACAGGATGAGCTCACACTGTGGCATCGTAGGCTTGGCCATGCAAGCTACAATGTCCTGCACAAGATCATGAAGCTGAAGTTGGTAAGTGGACTCCCTGATATTTCCTTTAAGAAAAATGAAAGTTTTTGTGATGCATGTGCACAGGGAAAACAAACAAGGAAATCCTTCAAATCAAAAGCACCGGTAAGCACTACTAAACCCTTTGAATTGCTGCACATGGACCTATTTGGACCTATGAGAACACTGAGTCTCAATGGCAAACGCTTTGGTTTTGTCATTGTAGACGACTTCTCTAGGTTCACATGGGTTAAGTTCCTCGCACACAAAAATGAAGCAATAATCCTGTTTGAGGAATTCTTCAATAAAATTGAGCATGGAAATGTCAACAAGATATGCTCCATCTGCACTGATCACGGGGGAGAGTTTGACAACAATTCTTTTTCTGATTTTTGCAGGCACCAAGGAATAGAACACCTGTTCTCCTCCCCAAGAACTCCGGAGCAAAATGGTGTAGTGGAGAGAAAGAACAGAACCTTGGTGGAAATGGCTCGCACCCTTCTGGTCGAAAGTCAACTTGCAAGAACCTTCTGGGCAGAAGCAGTAAATACATCATGCTACATTCTCAATAGAGCCATGGTAAGACCCGTAATCAAGAAAACTCCATATGAATTGCTAAAAGGTAAGAAACCTAGCATTGGGTACTTTAGAGTTTTTGGCTCAAAAGTCTTCATTCATAATAATGATAAAGCTGATCTAGACAAATTTGAGGCCAAAAGTGATCAAGGTATTCTTCTTGGATATTCAGAACACTCTAGAGCTTACAAGGTGTTTAATCTTAAAACTCGAATGGTGGAAGAAACTCCATATATTGTTTTTGATGAATCTCAATCAAAGTCTAACATCTCGAATGCTTACAGGTTTGAAGATGAAGATGAAGGAACAACACTTGGGGAACTTCAAATAAAAACAAAAGCAAACTCTAAAATTGTCTCCAAGACTAACAGTGAACATCTTTGCAGGTACGATGATGAGGATGATGCAATTTTGTTCAGAAATCAAAATGATGAACCTGAAGAAGATCCACAACAAGAGGAGCCTCAAGCTGAAACTCCTCAAGCACACCCTCCTCCAGAACAACCTCCTCAAATGCAAGATCAACCAGGACCATCAACAATCACAAATGTCAGGTACTCTAAAGATCATCCACTTGAGAACATAATAGGAGATGTGAATGAAAAAGTTCAAACTAGGTCTCAACTTAGGGAAATAGTTGAACAGGATCATCTAGCTTTTGTGTCTCACGTGGAACCTAAAAACGTTGAAGAAGCTTTAAAGGAAAACTCATGGATTGATGCTATGCATGAGGTGGGCAATTTCAGAGAAATAGTGTCTGGAGTCTAGTTCCTAGAACCCCTGAAATTTCTGTCATAGGGACAAGATGGGTTTTTAGGAATAAACTAAATGAAGAGGGTAAAGTGGTGAGAAATAAGTCTAGACTGGTTGCAAAGGGATATAATCAGGAATTTGGTGTTGACTTCGAAGAATCCTTTGCTCCTGTAGCTAGGCTAGAAGCAGTTAGAATCTTGTTAGCATATGCATGCTCAAACAAGTTCAAGCTTTTTCAAATGGATGTAAAAACTACCTTCTTGAATGGCTACATCAAAGAGGAAGTCTATGTCTCTCAACCACCTGGCTTTGAGGATCGTGATAAACCTAACCATGTGTTTAAATTGCACAAAGCTCTTTATGGTTTGAAACAGGCACCCCGAGCTTGGTACGATCGGCTAAGCACATTTTTGGTAAGCAAAAACTACTCACGAGGTAAAGTAGACCAAACTCTTTTCACTAAGAGAGTCCGCAATCACATAATTGTTGTTCAAGTTTATGTGGACGATATTATATTTGGTTCTACTAACCCATCACTGTGTGAAGAGTTTTCAAAACACATGCACAGTGAATTTGATATGAGCCTAATGGGGGAGCTTCAATTTTTTCTTGGTCTGCAGGTGAAACAACTGGAAGATGGATTCTTCATCAACCAAGAAAAGTATGTCAAAGAGCTACTGAAAAGATTTCAGTTCGAACAAGCCAAGCCTGCCTCAACACCAATGAGCACAAGCATAAAACTAGAAAGTGATGAGAAAGGTAAACCGGTAGATGCAAAGCAATTTCGAGGTATGATTGGCTCCCTTTTATATCTTACTGCAAGTAGACCGGACATTCAATTCAACGTTTGCCTTTGTGCTAGATACCAATCTAGTCCAAAGGAAAGCCATTTGGTTGCAGTTAAGAGAATATTCCGATATCTCTCAGGTACGCATGATATGGGTCTTTGGTATCCAGCAGGTAGTAGCTTCAACTTAGTCTCTTATTCTGATGCTGACTATGCTCGATGTAAAATTGACAGGAAAAGCACTAGTGGCTATTGCCAAATTCTTGGTGGTTGCATGGTTTCGTGGGCATCCAAGAAGCAACACTCGGTTGCACTCTCCACTGCAGAGGCAGAATATGTTGTTGCAGGGAGTTGTGCGGCTCAAGTGTTGTAGATAAAGAGTCAATTGTCTGACTACAACATTGACATTGGATGCACACATATCCTATGTGACAACACTAGTGCAATCAATCTCTCAAAGAACCCAATTCAACACTCTAGAACAAAGCACATAGAGATTAGACACCATTTTCTGAGAGATGAGGTAGCCAACAACACCTTAGAGCTGAGCTTCATACCCACTGAGAAACAACTAGCTGACATCTTCACAAAACCATTGGCTGAGGATAGGTTCACTACACTTAGAAGAGAATTGGGTTTGTGCAAAATGCAATGAAACTCATACCAAATCTTGAATATATGTTCCTTATGTGCAACAACTATGTGGTATATCAAATGGTGATTTGTGGAAAAACAAGTTATGCTTGTTTGGAAACTTTCATTATGCGTGAGAAAATATTCTCCGCCACGTGTCCATAGTTGAAGTGAAAAAGGGACATCTATTTTAGATAAAGTATTTAGTTTCTTTACAATTTGCTCAATCATTCTAAAAACAAAACAAAAATTTTATAAAATCAAAAATACCAAAAAGATTTTTGTTGTTATCACCTTACATGAATGGTGTGATGTTGAAATGTGTGAAACTCTTGCTTGAATTGTTTTTGAATTGCTTGAATGATGAGTCTTCACATGCACACACTATGGGGGAGCTATGTTAAGGTAGGTGAGTGAAATTCTAGAGGGAAACATGTCCTTGGCCATTGCCTTACTTCCCTTGAATGAACATTCAATAATTTCTCTCATTTCTGCCTTCAAAAACTATTTTTCTGAAGTCCCTATCGACAGCCCCCAAGATGCTGTCGACAGCCACTGACAGCCTTAGTCCACCCGAAATCACCTTTTGTCTGTCTGTCAGTACCTGTCGACAGCCCTCCATCGCCTATCGACAGGAACACCTCTCCAGAGCCTTCATCCTTCAGCTCTGTCAGTAGCTGTCGACAGGCCCCAAATGGCTGTCGACAGATGGACTAATTTCATCAAATACTTCATTGTTTGGTCTACAATTCTTCATGAGCATACTTATTGAAAGTATTTAAGGTGAAGATTGGGAAATGCCAACATTATAACTTATCATATCCACATGATATCAAAGATATTGTCTAAATCACAATGATTTTGACATACTATTCTTTATGAGTCTAAGTTGCATTAACTTGAGCACATCAAACAAAATCACATGAGCTTAAATTAACTCACTTGAATAACTCATTTGTAAAATATCATTTTTCAAAAGTCATGTGATTAGTTACTAGGTCATTGAGGGTTATGTCTTTCATTGGTTTTTAAACTCCTTCTACTTCTTGACCTTCATTTTAAACATGAACAAGGAAAGATCAATCAAAATTAAGGGAGAAAAGCTACCTATTTCAAAACAAAACACAAAGTGTTCATTAAAAAAAAGAGAAGGCAGAGCAATGTTGAGTTTTGCTAAGTAACTGTGGATACGGGCATCACAACTGTCTATCTTCGCGTCAAACGGCTTACTCATTAACTCTGTAAAATGGTTTGATGGTCACTCAACCGAGTAACTGGGGATACGGGCACCACAAATGTCTATCATCACGTAAAAAGGTCAAGTGATCCTAATTACCACTGTTTCTCTTATGCTTTAAAAAAAAAATAGAAGAAATAGAGTGTAGCCTCCCAATTTGTCCTGCCAAGGTCATTAAGTGGTTTTTGTTTAACTAACCATGTAGACATACACCTCATTAATCTTGAGTATGTCACCAACTAAGGAAAATGGTCTCTTTCAAATGACATTATTCAAGAGGGTCTTTTTATCAACACATGTCTTTATTTAATGCATTCTTGTTATTGTCACTTGCAAATCGGGGAATATTATTTCACAACCATTGTAGATTCTTGATGTGTCTAAAATATGTGTGGCTATGACATTTTATAATATAATTTTACCTATTTTACATCTTACATACACATTTCATGCTCATGGCCTTGCAAGTCTGTCAAAAATCCTTCACTGGTACAATTCCGCAAGTGCATGTCGACAGGGCCCAGTTCTCCTGTCGACAGGGCCGGCGGCAGACTGTCTTTTGGAAACCCGACGGACACCCTTTTAGGGCGGATCGCGTGGGACCCAACCTTTCAAATTCTCACATAACTTCTATAAAAGGTTTCCACGTCCCTTTCCTCCCTCCTTCTCCCCAAACCCTTCCTTTCCCAGGGCGACAGAGGAGAACACCCAGCCCTTTGCGTTTCCTTCCTCCCTCTGTCTTCTTCCTCTCTCCCGTCACCATCTACTTCAAGATACAACTTCAGATGGCTCCACCGGCCAACTACTTCAAGAAGATGTCGTCCTCGGTCTCCCGAAGCCGGACAGGGCTCCAGGGCACCCGCCGAGCGTCGGACGAAACACCGGAAAGATCGTCTGCCAGAGCTCATCATCCCTCCCAAACTTCAACTCCTCGAAGTCCATGGCACCTTCACAAAGTTCGTGCAGCCCCGGTATGTCGACTTCGTCTCTATGGAAGCCCTATTTCCAGGACTGCAGCCTCTCTTCGACATCCAAGGCTGGTCTCCGTTTTGCTATAATCACAAGCAGTATTCACCCACTGCTGTGATGGAGTTCTTCAATAACCTCTGCCAGACTGCAGCAGGTGCCCTCTATTCCAGAGTCAAGGGGACTTCCTTTCGAATTTCCCCTAATCTTTTCTCTGTCTCCTTGCAAATCCCCAACACCGGGATTGATATTATGTCTCATCATCCCACCCCAGAAGAGTATCATCAACTCATAACTTTGCAGTCTTACGACCCAACGGTTCATAAGCAACTGAATGCTAACTCTTTCCCTCCACTTCATCGTCTCATTCACCACATCTTCACAACCATCATCGTTCCGAAGGATGGTAGTCGCGAACTTGTGACTTCCGTTCACAAGTCCTTGCTCCATAAATTCTTGAACCTTGAACCCATCAATCTACCACTCCTCATGGTCTCCATCCTCTGCAGTTGCCTTCGTAGCTCCAAGAGGTCTATGCCTTACGCATGTCAGCTCACCTCCCTCTTCTTGTTCCTTGATATCCCTATTCCAAAAGAAGAGATGACTACCCTCACGTCTCGTAGCTCCTATGACCTCACTGCTGCACAGCGGATGGGCTACAAGATGGTAGATGGCGTTGTGACCCGTGACCTCAAGGGTAAGGGACCGGCTGTAGTTGAGGGTGTTGGTGAAGATGAAGAAGCTGAAAATGAAGATGAAGCTGAAGACCAAGAAGCAGAAGACTCCCAATCTGAGCCTGTAGATGCTCCGGGAGATGGTGATAGCATTGCTGCTAGTGACATTGCTACTGAGCCCTCCATTCGAGAACTCATTGCTCAATTGTAAATTCAGATGTCCACCGGATTTGCTACGCTGAATGAACGGTTGGACACAGTAGACACAAGTCTGGAAGCACTGGCTGACTCCAGTAGGCTGTTGGTGAATTGTGATGTAGGAAGCCGTCGGGTTCAAAACGCGACGACATTCCCCTTCGCCTTCTTCACCAAAAAACCTACAGGCTAAATGGGCTAAGAGCTAAAGCCCACAATGCCCACGCAAGGCACAAAAGCCACGAACAAGGCTCTATGACCCCACATTGGTCATGAGCACCACACACACAACCCGTTAAACTGGATCCAAACGATCGTGCCGTCACACAATTTCCTCGAGCTCCCACGCAGCTTCCTTTCGAGAGAAGTTCCTCTGCAACACCTTCATGAAGGGATATCAACACCTGAACCTTCCGATCCAAAATCTCCACAGGCTGCACCATGTATAAAAAGTCTGGCTGCAACTCCATTGCCTCAAAGTTGATGACATGAGATGATCCCGCACGTACCTCCTCAGCATCGACACGTGGAACACCTGGATGTATGCTCACCATAGCCAGAGGCAAAGCTAGCTCGTATGCCACACTACCAATGCTCCTTAATATCTCAAACAGGCCAATGAACCATGGACTCAACTTCCCATAGTTGCCAAACCTGACCACACCCTTCATCGACGACATCTTGAGAAACATGTTCCTTCCTTCTGTTGTCAGCATAGTTCGTCTATCTGTCTTGCGCTACAATCAACCTCTACTTAATCAATTGAATCTTGTTAGAAGTCTCCTACACGATATCTAGCCCAACTAGATGTCTGTCACCAGTCTCTCCCCAGCACAACGAAGATCTACAAGGCCGACCATACAATGCCTCAAAGGGAACCATGCCTATACTTGCATTAAAGTTGTTATTATAGGCAAACTTCACAAGAGGTAAGTGTCTCTCCCAGTGACCCTTCCAGTCTAGCATGCATGCTTTTAACATGTCCTCGAGTGTCTGAATCATCCTCTCAGATTGACCATTGTTGAGTTCTCATATGTTGAATGCTTAATGAGAATGCTAAGCCAACAAATCACATCTTTATTTTTGATGATGAGCATGAACATTTCATGGACAAAATTGATGAATGTTAAGTAATGAAACTTGATGATAATGACTCTTGGAATGCAAATAAAACAAACATGTTAATTGATCATTTATATGTCATTATATCTCCCTAACTAAGTTCTTTTATGTAGGTGAGATACTATGCAAGACATGTACCAAAACAAGGTTCAAAAGATCAAGAAAAGCGAGAAAAATAGGTACCTGTCGACAGATACAAATAGGCCAGAAAGCCATACCTCAGGACAGGAGTGCCTGTCGACAGCACCAGTGTTGCCTGTCGACAGCCACTGACAGGAAACTATCTCCCGAACTCCCAGTCCTCTGCCTGTCAGCACTTGTCGACAGGAGCACCCAGTGCTGTCGACAGACGAAGAAAACCTTCAGATACGGAAAGTTTTTAAGTTGCCAATCATGGTGGTTCCAACTACCACGTCTCTCCATATATGGACACCACTATATAAGCTATCTTTTGAAGGTAATCTCGTACAGAAGCAGCCTCCACCAAAAACCCTAGAGAAAGTCCAAGAACAAGAGGTGTTGCTGCTGCTCTGCTTCACCCTGCTGTTCAGAGATTGAACCAACTGTTGATCCAGCAGTATTGAAGTATGATCGTCGTGGATTCAAGCCTCTCCATCAAGTTGTGTCCCTCAAGATGAAGATTGAAGTCCATCCAGACGTTCATCAAAAGAGTTCTTAATCAGGATTTGTGTTTCAACTCAGAACTCTTCCCTGTTTTAGTTTTTACATATCCATGTGTGTGTGGTTGTGTCTCAAGCAGTCCTTGTGCTTGATTCACGAGGCTTGTGTTGTTCTGATCGTGGTTTCACATCAGACAACTCGTATGTGTGAGTTGTAGTCGTTGAACTAGCTCATAAGCAATCTTTTCTGCATGTGTGTGTGGACCGTGGATGTAGGATACACAAGTTGTGTACTCTGAACCACGTAAAACTGTGTCCTATGGTTTGAACGTTTCTACGTTAGATGCTTGGTAGGCATGGTGTCTCTACCCACGTCTGATAGATTGTTTCTCTATCTATTGTCAAGTTACACACATCAAAGTTTAGTTTAAACTCTGTTACAGTTTTCACAGTTTGTGTCTTCGCAAAAAGAAGGTGATAAGACCTTTTTAATTGACAGTAATCTATTCAACCCCCCCTTCTAGATTATCGTATAGGGAATTCCGCAACCTTTCAACCATCTGTTTGCGGATGGAACGTGGAACTAAGTTTCAACTTGTGAACCAAGTGCCACCACCTGCAAGACCTTCCACAGTCTTGATGTGCACCTCGGATATCAATATGAAATGATAGACTTCGAAACTCCATGTAGCTTGACTATGTTGTCCACGTGTAGATGGTCAAACTCTCTACAAACTGTTTTTCCTTCATAGCCAGAAAGTGAATAGACTTGGAGAATCAATCCACAATAATCCAAATCGAGTCATTGCCCTGAGCTGACCTGGGTAAACCTGAAACAAAAGTCCATGGTGATTGCTTCCTACTTCCACAATAGAATATCAATCCTCTGCATCAAACCAGATGGTCTCTGGTACTCGGACTTGACCTGTTGACACACCAAGCACTTAGCTACGAACTCTGCCATGTCATTCTTCACGTCTTTCCACCAAAAGGACCTCTTTGGATCTTGATACTTCTTGCCACTATTGACCAGGTTGCAAGCCCAGAGGGGGGGTGAATGGATTGCTAAAATTTCTTTTAAGAAGATTCTGTTAATAAAAACACTTTGACAGAAGACACTAAATTCGATGGTTAGAGTTAGTACGTAATGAAGACAGAATAAGATCAATCACAAGAACAACAGAAATTTTATCCTGGTTCAGATCTCCTATCACAAGGAGTCCTACGTCCAGTTCCCAAGCAAAGACTTGGGATTCCACTAACCAAGGGTACAGTCCCTCTCAAGGACACTTACACATCCAGCCGCAGCTGGCCTTCTCTTCACTACGTGAAGAGGCACTACACCACCTGATACAACAGGTCTTCCTTCTTACCAAAGGGAAACAACCACCTACTCCAAGCAGGTCTTCTCTTCACAGACGAAGAGGAGCACTCAACAAGAATACAATGTAGATGGCCCCTAGACCAAGCTTATAGCAAATGCTTGATCTAAGGTGGAATCTGAGAGACAAAGAATTACACAGGAGAATGCTCTCTCAAATCTAAAATCAAGCTCTCAAAAACTGAAAGACAGTGCTGTGTGGAGAGCTAAGAGATGGAGGCTTTTAAATGAAGGATCAAGCTCTTCTTTCTTGTTGTTCCTTGATGGTTCAAAATGTTGTACTTCATGGAGTCCACAGACTTCTATTATCTTCTCTTGAAGAAGTATCCGTTCTCTCTTATCTTCAGATACATTAGATGTGTCTGGTCCAACGTAGGAATCAAGAAACACCTGCAGTCATTAAATGTTGGGATAGACACAGTCAGAGAGAAAGATTATCTAGATATCTTCTTTACTTCTGTCAACGTGGCAAGTCCAACGTTGTAGCATATGTGACTACCGGAAACCTGCACACAATGAATGCTAGAGCATGGACATTTTAAATGTGTCTAAACTGTCAGTCAATGTAACAGGTCATGCTTCAAGATGATATACCAAAGAGGAAATTCCATTCTGTCATCCTTTAAAGATCTACTTAATGTGACAACAATATGGTAAACCAAAAGAGATGTCGTGCAGAGATATAGTACTCAACATAATAAATGTTTGAGTGCACAGAATACAACATGGTTCGCGGGAAAGTTTGAAATGCACAGATATTTGAAAATATATTTGAATATCATGAAGGATAAAGTTTATTCAAGACTTATTTAAAATAATTTTAATAATAGTATCCATTAACTGTCTAAAACATAGTTTGTCAAAAGGAAAGTCGATGTTTAGAGACAGTCTATGAAAACAGGTAGTCGATGTCCAAACACAACTGATGTTCAAGAGAAGTCGTTGTGAGTGAAATCGATGTTGGAATGAAATCGATGTTGATATGAAATAGATGTTGAGATATAACCATAATCTATGTGGAAATGTAATCCATGTTGAAATGAAGTCGATGTGAACATAATCCATGTATAAATGTAATTGATGTTGAAGCATAATCGATGTTGGAGTGAAATCGATGTTCTGGATGAAATCGTTGTTGAACTAAAATCGATGTTTAATTGAAGTCGATGTTCAAGTGAAATCGACATTCTAAGTGAAATCCTTGTTGAGCTAAAATCGATGTTCAAGTGAAGTCGATGTTCAAGTGAAATCGTTGTTGTACAGAAATCGATGTTTGATTGAAGTAGATGTTTAAGTGAAGTCGATGTTCCAGATGAAATTGATGTTGAACCAAAATCAATGTTTGAATTAAAATTGATGTTTAGGTGAAGTCGATGTTCTAAGTGAAGTCGATGTAGAACCGAAATCGATGTTTGAATTGAAATCGATGTTTAGGTGAAGTCGATGTTCTAAGTGAAGTCGATGTAGAACCAAAATCGATAATTGAATCAAAATCGATGTTTAGGTGAAGTCGATGCTCTAAATGAAATCGGTGTTCGAATGAAGTCGTTATTTAAGTGAAATCAATGTTCTTTCTGAAATTGATGTTTTAATAAGGTAGTCATTTTAAGAAAAATTGATGTAGTAACAAAACAGTAATCGTTGTGAACTTTTAATAAAAATGAGTGAAGATAACTTACTGAGTTTGTTTTATTTGAGACCTGTTGACAAACATCAGAGAATAATGTTAGTCAATAAGTTCCAGAGTTTTGCTCATCATCAAAAATACATATAATATATAAAAATTTATATAGAGATGGACTGATCATCAATCTCCCCCTTTTTGGTGATGACATATATATATATATATATATATATATATATATATATATATATATATGTATATGAAAGAGCTGAAATAAATTTGTTGGAAATTTCTAAAGTATGTATTTCAGAATGTTTTCTCCCGCTTTTTTTCATTAAGCAAAAAGGAATAAGCAAGTAAAAAATAGAATTAGAAGAGAGACAAAGAGAAATGGAAGCCAAGAAAGCAAATTAGATTCATTAGTGAGGGTCAGAAATATAGAAGGCAGAAGAGAGAAGGGAAGCAAGGCGAGTAATAATCTGCCAAGCTTGGACTTCCTGCTCTTCAAAAAGATTTTTGAACACACCCCAACTAATGTTATAAGAATACCCCATCTCTGGACTGAGTCTCTGAATGTGAGTTTGTCTCTGTTCCTCAATAAACTTGTCATATTCAAAAGCGCTGAGAGACAGTCTATAGAATCCAGCAGTACCAAAGCTAGCATGCTAGAGAAACTTGTCTATAGAGAGAGAGGATAGTGCATATTGTGAGCCTTCAATTCTATCTTCAAGGCTTCAAAAACTTTGAATCTCACAACCCAAATGGAGTAAGGATCTGAAACTAGGTTGATAGAGTTGAGATCCATGAACTGCTCAGGGGAAAGAGTGGGTTGATCTGATCTGATCATAGAGGAATTAAGTTGATCTAACTGGAGTGCAGCCTGATGATAAATCTTGCGCCATTCAGAAGGGAAAAATCTTTCAGACTCTGCCAGCAGAGGGGCTAAAACTGATGATTTGATGAATCCTTTGTGATATTCTCTGAACAAAAATCGATGAATGCTAAGGAGACTCCTTTCTAAACAAAGATTCTAGCTTTGACTCTAGCAAATCTCTCAAAAATGATTGGACCAACATCAGAGTCCATGAGCAGAAAGTGCAACTAAGGGAGAAGCTTGAATTCAGGCATCTTAAGAGTGGCAAAATTAACCTGAAGAGTTGTGTTGAGAGGGTGCTCAGTCCAAAGATCATTGATAGCAGATCGAAACTATCCAAGCTGAGCTTCAGAAGGCCATTAACATGGCAGTAATCATTGTCGATTTGAAAGTGCCTTATCAGCTTGATTTCCTTCTGAATAAAGGGACCCCAAGAAGATGTATGCTGACTGACAAACCACTCTGATAGAGTAAAAGTATGATCTGAAGGAGGGAATCTACGATCCCTTGAAATCTCAAACTTTCTGTAGAGGGCTTTATTGGACCTGGCCCACTGATCCTCAGTCTTAGACTCAGCTAAGGAAAGGATTTTATAATGTTCAAGCTTGGGCACAGAAGAGATAGGAAGAATGAGAGTGGGATATTATGTGAGATTTAGATAGGGGAGGCCAAAAATTGTAGCAAAAGTACATTTTTGAATATATTCAGTATAGAGGGATTTTTGTCTGCGGTCAACTGAAAGAGAGTACCACAGAGGAGGAAAGAGAGCTTGAGAGGATTAGGGTACAAGCTCTTTGGAGAGTTTCCTTTTCTTTGAAGCAGGACTTGGAAAAGGCAAAGAATCAGTCCTGTGAATGTGAGAAGAGACAAACAAAATTGTCCTAATAATGGCCTCTTCAAATTCATCTTTGATGTGGGTGACAGTATGGCCAATGGTGCTAGGACCCTCAGGAATGAGAGTGATGAAAGATGGTGGAGAAGGAGGGTGAAGAGAGGAGAAGGATGAAGTGGGAGGAGGTTGAGTAGATGGTCCAGCTGAGGAAGGACCAGAAGATGAGGGACCAGAGGAAGAGGCTGAAGGTGCCTCAAAAGAGGGAGGAGGAATAGAGGATGAAGGGGTAGGTGATGATGAGGGTTTAGTAAAGAAGGGAGTAGGAGAAGAAACATGTTTAGGAAGGGTTTCTTGGATGGTTCAGGAGCAGGTGGGGCAGTGAAAGAGGCAATTGGGGAGGAAGGTGCTGGAGTCTGAATGACTGAAGGATTAGAAGGCTCTGGTGGCACAGCAACTTCCTCTACTTGCTCTTGAGGCCCTGATGGCTCAGTTATTTCTTCTTCTAGCTCAGATGGCCCTAATGGCCCAGCAGCTTTTTCAGCTGGCACTGACTGGTCTGTCTGTTCTGACTGGTCTTGTTGAGAGAGCCCGGATGGCCCTATAGCAGCTTCAGGTACTAGATCAAATGGCCCTGAAGGCCCTGGTTCTGACATAACAGGAGGGATAGGAGCTGAGGAGGGTGTTGTAGAAGTGAAATGAAGTAAGTGCTCCCTCACAAACTGTGTGAGATCGGTCACCATGCTCTTTAAACTGCCCAACTTATTTTCGCATAACATGAAGCTCTGATCTAACTGCACAAATATCTTTTGCTTGAGAGCTTTGGCTAAGAAATATTGATGCCACATCAGACTGAAGAGAGCACAAGAGCTCTCCATGAGCATCCAACTGAGCTGTAACAGGGTCTAGATGAACATACAACTTCATTTTCTTGGATCTATTATGTGCCCTTCTAGTGAGCATTGGAATACTGCTGACTACACCCTTTCCTTTTCCTACAGAACCAGTAGCTGGCTCATCATGCATTGCTATAAAACTAGTGTGCTGGTGAGCATTAACATCATCATCATCATCATCATCATCAGACGCATCCTCCACTAAGCCTTCTTGAAAGGGGTCTACATGGATATCAGCAGCAGGCTCCCCCTAAGCAGCAGGCTCCCCCTGAGTAGGAGCATCTTCCATAAGAATTTTTTCAGCTTGATCTTGACTTACACCATCAGGAATAGTATCTACATGTTCTCCTTCAACAACTGTTTCTTCAGCTGGAGCACTAGGAGTTTTTTTAGCAGGGATTTCTATATGCTCCCCCTCAGTGTGAGCAAGTTCCTCAAAAGGATCATCAATTGTTTCTTGGACAATAGAAGATTCAAGTACTGGAGGAGGAATCACATTTTCAGATGATTGCCCAAAGGGCTCAATATGTTCAGGTGCTATATCTTCAATCCTCTGATCTGATGTAGTAGGCTCATCCTCTCTAACTACATTCTCATCCTCTGGAGTAGATGGAGCTTTAGTTGTAAAAGAGTCTCCAATAATAGCTTCTCCTTTAGCCATAGAAGTTTTAGTCCAAATATTTATTGTGAGAGAAAAACCACTCTTCTTTAAGTTTCTAGTGTGAATGGGCTGTCCCATTTTCTCCATCAGTTCACCTTCCAAATCAACTTCAAAATGTCTGAAAATCTTGGTAAGCAAATGAGCATAGGGAAGGGACACTGCTAGCTTGCTCTTCTTGTCCCAAACAAGCTCAGTGGCAGACTTCATCTTCTCAATCATAATATGTGCCATATTAATACTCTGATTCTGCACAAACCAAAACATGACTTCTGCATCCCTTTGGTGCATGATGAAAAGGTGGCACTCCGAGGTACTATTATTTGACAAACAATAAAGTGTAGAAGTCTATTGAAAGCATTAAGCCAATTTATGTCGATTTTTTCCATCTCTTAGCTTGTACTCTATTCTGATAATTCCAAGACCCTTGGCATGAATGTCTACTATGTTGACCAAACTGTGGCCTACTTTAGAAACACCAAACAAAGCCTCTAACAAATCATGAGTGATACGAATGGCCTTACCTTTGACAACAGAGGTGAGTGACCCATCTTCTTCAGATTTAAGACATGTATAGAAAGCCTTGGCCAAATGCGGATAACTGGGCTCAGAAACTGTACAAACCTCTGTCCATTTCATTCTCTGTAGGGCTTCAATCACACTTACCATACCATGCTTTTCTAAATCTGCCAAATCCACTGCCTTGTTCTCACAAATCTTGATCTTCACTGCTAGAAATCTCTCGAGTTGTTCTGCCGTGAGGAAGGCGGCGCTGTAGCCTCCCAAGCTGCTGGAACTACCAGAAGCGGCCATGGAAAATAGCAAGGAAAAGCTTTGGAGGATCATGGAAGGAAGTGGAGTGAAACCCCTCAATAAATTAAGCGGGAAGAATCAAACCCTTCGAGAATGAGGAAGAGGGATTCTGGAGTTGATGGAGGGTTTTGCAGACCTCATAGTCGAAAGGGCACGATGAGAGAGAGAGAGAGAATTGATAAGGAATGAGTTACCTTCGCAACAGAGAGAAATAAAGTGACTTTCGAAAAGGCGGAGCATTTATTACACAAACCAACAAAATAAAGGATGACGATAGCGCAAAGACGAAAAGAATAGATTTATTTAAT
Organism: Colocasia esculenta; assembly: GCA_014218235.1. Classification (NCBI taxonomy): domain Eukaryota; kingdom Viridiplantae; phylum Streptophyta; class Magnoliopsida; order Alismatales; family Araceae; genus Colocasia; species Colocasia esculenta. The sequence goes on along the minus strand of CM024760.1, from coordinate 158,239,236 downwards.
TAAAGGGGGAAGAGTTAAAACTTGTTCTGAAATATATTATTCTATTTCAGTTATATGCAAAAGCATCTGTTACAAGTTGCACATGCCTAATTCCCTTCTCAGGGAGGTAAATCTCTCTTCAGGTAAGGCTTTTGTAAAGATGTCTGCTAACTGATTTTGTGTATCTACGAATGAAATATTAATATTACCATTTGCTACATGATCTCGAATAAAATGATATCTAACCTCAATATGCTTTGTCCTCGAGTGCTGCACTGGATTTTTAGTGAGATTTATAGCACTGGTGTAGTCACATAATAATGGAATAGTCTTGATGTGTAGTCCATAATCTTCAAGCTATTGTTTGATCCAAAGAACTTGTGTGCAACAGCTCCTAGCGGCTACATATTCAGCTTCAGCTATTGATAGAGCTACTGAGTTTTGTTTCTTTAAAGACCATGAATTAAGCATCCTATAAGAAATTGACAACAACCACTGGTACTTTTTCTATCCACTTTGCATCCAGCATAGTTAGCATATGAATATCCAATTAAATTTGTTTCATAGGTTTTAGGATACCATAGACCTAAGTTGTGAGTATGAGCTACATATCTAAAGATTCTTTTTACTGAGATTAGATGAGATTCCTTAGGATATCTTGCACACATGCATACACTGAATAAAATATCAGGTCTACTTACAGTTAAATAGAGTAATGAACCAATCATACCTCTATAAAGTTTCTGATCTACTTTCTTACCTTCTGGATCACTATCTAACCTGGTTGATGTGCTCATGGGAGTAGATAATGGTTTGACATTCTCGAATCCAAACTTCTTCAACGGTTCCTTGGTGTATTTGATTTGACTGATGTAAGTTCTTTCATTGCTTTGCTTGATTTGAAGTCCAAGGAAGTAGTTGAGTTCTCTCATCATGCTCATTTCAAATTCTCCCTACATTAGCTTTTCAAAGTACTTGCACAGAGATTCATCAGTAGATCTGAAGATAATGTCATATACATAGATTTGTACAATTAATATATTTTTGGCATTAGATTTAATAAATAGAGTGCTATCTACTTGTCCTATAATAAAATCATGGTTTAATAAAAATGCACTAAGTCTTTCATATCAAGCTCTAGGTGCTTGTTTTAAACCATATAAAGCTTTATGTAATTTAAAAACATGATTAGGATAATCTAAATCATCAAAACCAGGAGGTTGTTCTACATAGACTTCCTCCTTTATAACACCATTCAAAAAGGCTGATTTTACATCCATTTGAAAAAGTTTTAAATTCAATACAGATGCATAAGCAAGCAAAATTCGAATAGCTTCAAGTCTAGCAACTGGTGCATAGGTTTCATCAAAATCTATGCCTTCCTCTTGAGAATAGCCTTGAGCAACCAGTCTAGCCTTATTTCTAGTAATAACATCAGCTTCATCCAATTTGTTTCTAAACACCCATTTGGTGCCAATCACAGGATGATCTGATGGTCTAGGAACAAGGGACCAGATCTAATTTCTCTTGAACTAATTTAGTTCATCTTGCATGACTAAAATCCAAGATTCATCAGTTAATGCTTCATTGACTGTCTTCAGCTCTATTTGAGAAACGAATGCTAGGTAATCACAAGGAATGATATTACCTCTAGTTCTTACCCCAACAGATGGATCTCCAATGATATTATCCTTTGGGTGATCCTTTTTATATCTCCATTCCTTAGGAAGATCATCATGAATGATATTTTTTGTTGCAGTTATTCCAAGGGTGGATCTTCATCATCTTTGATGGTTGCTTCCTTCAGTTTCTTGGAAAGATTTTCTGTATCTTCATCATCACTAACAATTTCCTTTCTCAAGGAAGGATTAGATTCATCAAAAATAACATGTACAGTTTGTTCAATTAATAAACTTCTTTTACTAAAAACTCTATATTCTTTGGGTTTAGAAGTGTAACCCATAAAAAAACCTTCATCTGATATGGGATCCAACTTACCAATATCTAACTTACCATTGTTGTGAATGAAGCATGGGCATCCAAATGTTCTGAGATGGCTGATCTTGGGCTTCTTTTGCTTGTACAGTTCGTATGTTGTCTTTTTGAGAATGGGCCTGATCATGGCTCTATTTATTATGTAGCAAGTTGTATTGATTGCTTCTGCCCATAAATATCTTGGAAGATTGTATTCAGATAGCATTGTTCTTTCCATATTCAAAAGTGTTCTATTCTTCCTCTCAGGTACTCCATTTTGCTGTGGTGTTCTTGGTGCTGAAAAGTTGTGTTCAATGCCCAGATCGTCACAGAATTCTGCAAGCCTATCATTATGAAATTCTCCTCCATGGTCTGATCGAATACTTATGATGCTGAACTTTTTATCTTTCTGAACTAGCTTGCTGAATTTTACAAAGCTGTCAAAGGTGTCATCTTTGTGTTCAAGAAATGATACCCATGTGAATCTAGAATAATCATCAACAATAACAAATCCAAAATTCTTCCCTCCCAAACTTGTAGTTCTCATTGGTCCAAACAAGTCCATATGAAGCAGTTCTAGTGGTTTAGCGGTAGTGACAAATGACTTGGATTTGAAAGAGGATTTTGCATGCTTTCCTTTTGCACATGGTTCACAGATGTTATCTAGTCTTGAATTCATCTTTGGTAGACCTTCCACTAGATCATATTTGATAAGTTTTCTGATTCCATCCAAGCTGGCATGTCCTAGTCTTCTATGCCATAGTTCAGCATTTTGCTCTTTGCTAGCTGCCAAACAGATGTCTTGACTCTTCAAATCTTCTAGATGTAGTACATACAGATTTCTCTCTCTGTAGGCTTCAAAAATTGTTGTTCCATCCTTGATGATAAGACATTTGGATTCTTGAAACTTTATTTGATGACTTTGTCGCACAGTTGACTGATACTGATCAAGTTATGTTTGAGTCCTTCGACGCAGAGAACATCCTCTATCAAAGTTATGCTTGAGTCCTTTGACTGATACTGATCCACAACCAATGACTGTACCTTTACCATTGTCTCCATATGTTACTGTCCCTTCTTCATTTTAATAATGAGAACAGCTTTGTTTGTCATACCTTGAGCACTGTCTAGGTACCATTTTGATGCTCTCGTCCCTGCATGAATTAATGAGATTTAGGTACCCAAGTTCTTTGGTCCTGATTGGTTAGTTTCTACAAATTCCTTTTTAGACCCACTTTAGGTGTTTAGTTGTACAGGTATTTTAGTATGACCCATTTGTTCGGTTACAACAGAAATATTATTTATTGTTTTGTTTGGCTTATTATTTTATTAGTGTTTGATTTATAATTAGATTTTGTTTTGCTACCCAATTGTTTCTTCATTCTCTGGTGGAGTATACCCAATTTCATATTTTTTCTTACTTGATCTTCTTGCTCCTTTTAATATTAATGAAGATCTTCCATTTGTTAACTTTTCAATTGTGGCTGTCAAATATTCGTTGTCTTTTGGTAATATATTAATTTCACTTTTAAATTTACCTATTTTTCCTGACTTTCCAGACTTGATATCTTTTCATTCTTAGTTTTTACATCTTCACATAGTAACTCATTTCTTCTTTTTAGTTCTACAATTTGTTTTTCCAATTGTTCAGTTTCTGATTTTAAATCTGAATTAGTTATTTCAAGGCAATCATGATTTTTCTTAATTGATCTTAATTGTTTACATACATCTTTATATTTACTGTATAGTTCATTGAAGGCATCTTCTAGACTATCTGAATCAGATTCATTACATGAAGTAAAAGAAGAGTCTGAAGTTACCTTATCATCGATATTTGCCATAAATACTAGATTGGCCTTCTCTTCTTCTTTTTCACTGGAGCTTGACTCACTGTCTGTGTCACTTTCGTTGTTCCATGTAGCAGCCATGGCTTTGTTCTTGAATTTCTTGGTATTGTCCTTTTTCTTGAATTCTACCTTTTTAAGTTTTGGACATTCAGTCTTGAGATGTTCAGGGTTCTTGCATTCATAATAGATAGGCTCAGATCTCTTAACTTCTTTGCCTTCAAGTCTTTTGAACTCTTTTCCTTTCTTGAAGTACCTTCTTCCTGACTGATATTTCTTTTGGCCAGAATTCGTTGTAGTCGTCTGGAGAGAAAGGCTTCTTCATCTTCACTATTTTCTTCACTCCTTTCACTTTCTGATTCGCCTTTAGATGTGTTTTCTATAGCCTTGAGAGCATTGGTGTGCTTTTTCCTTCTGGAGGATTCCCCCAACCTTTCCATGTTTATCTCATGAGCCATTAGAGACCCAATGAGTTTTTCGAGAGACATTGCCATGAGATCATTTGCTTCCTCAATGGCGGTTACCTTTGAAGTCCATGAAGTTGGCAAGGATCTTAGTATTTTTCTTACCATATCTTCTGTCTCATATGTTTTGCCTAGCCCAGCCAGGCCATTTGTGATATCTGTAAAGCGACTATACATCTGGGATATTGATTCTCCAGAGTGCATTTGGAACCTTTCATATTAAGCTACCAATATATTGATTCTTGTTTCTTTTACCTTGCCAGTTCCTTCATGAGTGAGCTTTATCTTATCTCACATTTCTTTAGCTGATTTGCATGCAGATATTCTGTTAAATTCCTTCTTGCTTAGTGAACAACATAGTATACTCTTGGCTTTGTTGTTTTGAGACAGTTTCTTCTTGTCTTCATCTGTCCATTTGTCTTTGGTGTTGGTTACTACCAGATCTCCATCTTCGATTATTGTCCATAGTTGGAAATCAAGCCCTTGAAGAAAGAACTTCATTCTTGTCTTCCAATAGTTGTAATCTTATCCATCGAACAGTGGAGGTCTGTTGACCGATTGTCCTTCTGCATGACCTTGGGCTGCCATTTATCTTTGCTCTTCACATAGTGAGATCCACTTACTCGAAGAGACTTGGCTCTGATACCACTTGTTGACCAGGTTGCAAGCCTAGAGGGGGGGGGGTAAATGGATTGCTAAAATTTCTTTTAAGAAGATTCCTGTTAATAAAAACACTTTGATAGAAGACACTGAATTCGATGGTTAGAGTTAGTACGTAATGAAGACATAATAAGATTAATCACAAGAACATCAGATATTTTATCCTGGTTGAGATCTCCTATCACAATGAGTCCTATCCCCTCAAGGACACTTACACATCCAGTCGCAGCTGGCCTTCTCTTCACTACACGAAGAGGCACTACACCACCTGATACAACAGGTCTTCCTTCTTACTAAAGGGAAACAACCACCTACTCCAAGAAGGTCTTCTCTTTACAGACGAAGAGGAGCACTCAAGAAGAATACAGTGTAGATGGCCCCTAGACCAAGCTTATAGCAAATGCTTGATCTGAGGTGGAATCTAAGAGACAAAGAATTACACAGGAGAATGCTCTCTCAAATCTAAAATCAAGCTCTCAAAAACTGAAAGACAGTGCTATGTGGAGAGCTAAGAGCTGGAGGCTTTTGAATGAAGGATCGAGCTCTTCTTTCTAGTTGTTCCTTGATGGTTCAAAAGGTTGTACTTCATGGAGTCCACAGACTTCTATTTATCTTCTCTTGAAGAAGTATCCGTTCTCTCTTATCTTCAGATACGTTAGATGTGTCTGGTCCAAAGTAGGAATCAAGAAACACCTGCATTCATTAAATGTTGGGATAGACACAGTCAGAGAGAAAGATTATCTGGATATCTTCTTTACTTCTGTCAATGTGACAGGTCCAACGTTGTAGCATGTGTGACTACCGGAAACCCGCACACAATAAATGCTGGAGCATGGACATTTTAAATGTGTCTAAACTGTCAGTCAACGTAACAGGTCATGCTTCAGAATGATATACCAAAGAGGAAATTCCATTCTGTCATCCTTTAAAGATCTACTTAATGTGACAGGAATATGGTAACCAAAAGAGATGTCGTGCAGAGATACAGTACTCAACATAATAAATGTTTGAGTGCACAGGATACAACATGATTCGCGGAAAAGTTTGAAATGCACAGAGATTTGAAAATATATTTGAATATCATGAAGGATAAAGTTTATTCAAGGCTTATTAAAATAATTTTAATAATAGTATCATTAACTGTCTAAAACATAGTTTGTCAAAAGGAAAGTCGATGTTTAGAGACAGTCTATGAAAACAGATAGTCGATGTCCAAACACAACTGATGTTCAAGAGAAGTCGTTGTGAGTGAAATCAATGTTGGAATGAAATCGATGTTGAGATATAACCATAATCTATGTGAAAATGTAATCCATGTTGAAATGAAGTCGATGTGAACATAATCCTCGTATAAATGTAATTGATGTTGAAGCATAATCGATGTTGGAGTGAAATCGATGTTCTGAATGAAATTGTTGTTGAACTGAAATCGATGTTTAACTAAAGTCGATGTTCAAGTGAAATCGATATTCTAAGTGAAATCCTTGTTGAGCTAAAATCGATGTTCAAGTGAAGTCGATGTTCAAGTGAAATCGTTGTTGTACAGAAATCGATGTTTGATTGAAGTAGATGTTTAAGTGAAGTCAATGTTCTAGATGAAATCGATGTTGAACCGAAATCGATGTTTGAATCAAAATCGATGTTTAGGTGAAGTCGATGTTCTAAGTGAAGTCGATGTAGAACTAAATCAATGTTTGAATCAAAATCAATGTTTAGGTGAAGTCGGTGTTCTAAATGAAATCGGTGTTCGAATGAAGTCGTTATTTAAGTGAAATTGATGTTCTTTCTGAAATCGATGTTTTAATAAGGTAGTCGTTTTAAGCAAAATCGATGTAGTAACAAAATAGTAATCGTTGTGAACTTTTAATAAAAATGAGTGAAACTGAGTTTGTTTTATTTGAGATCTGTTGACAAACTTCAGAGAATAATGTTAGTCAATAATTTCCAGAGTTTTGTTAATCACCAAAAATACTTATAATATATAAAAATTTATATAGAGATGGACTGATCATCAGCCCTACTGGGATGAATGGAGAACTTTGATCTGTGGGCTTCTTCAAGCATTTGCTTCCTCACATCTGCAATGTCTAGCACACACACTCTATCCTAATCTCTGATCATGACATCCTCATCTTGAGCAATGCCTGACTTGTCAACCATCTCTTACAGTATGTGATCATCTTTCTGCCTCTCCACAACACTATCCAAAACCCTAGACCTGATAGACCACTGTGCCACAAAAGTCTGACACAATTGAGGCTCAACCTCAATCATAGCACATGCCACATCTTCAAGCATCTTCCAATCTCTCTGCATCAGAGTCCTCTTCCTGCTAAGCACAGCAGCTATGATGTTTGCCTTGCCTGGATAGTAGTGTAGCTCGAAGTCGTAATCCTTCAGAAACTATATCCATCTTCTCTGTCGCAAATTTAGCTCTTTCTGAGAGAACAGGTACTTGAGACTCTTGTGATCTGTGAACACCTCGAACTTGACACCGTAGAGATAGTAACTCTAAATCTTCAGTGCATGGATTATAGTCACAAGCTTCAACTCATGGGTCGGATAGTTATGCTTATGCTCCTTTAATTGTCGAGAAGCATAGGCAACCCCCCCCCCCCATGCTACATCAGAACACACCCAATGCCAATCTTCGAAACATCTGAGTACATCACAAAGCCGTCTATACTGGTCGATGTCAATCTTATCTTCAGATCCTGGAAACCTTGCTCACACTCCTCAGACTACTCAAACTTAACTCCCTTCCTGGTCAGCTTGGTCAACAACACTGCAATAGATGCAAAGCTCTTAATGAATCGGCGGTAGTAACCAGCTAACCCCAATAAGCTCTGTAGCTCTGAAGGTGATCTCAGAGTCTCCCACTTAAATACAACCTGCACTTTTTCTGGATCAAAAGTAACTCCAACATCCAAGATAACATGGCTAAGGAAATGAACTTCACACATCTAGAAATACACTTGCTAAACTTAGCATACAACTTGTGTGCTCGTAGAACCTCCAGCACAGTCTTCAAGTGCTCTCTGTGTGCACGCAAAGCTCATGAGAATGATGTTCCTTCTCTCTAGATGCTCTTCCATCCCTCACAGGCTCAGAGAGCAGCCCTCTTGGGCATCTTTTTTTCTCTCTTTATGTCTTCTTTTACATGCATGCTAGTTTCTTATATTTTTCTTTCGAGTTTTCTTTAGTTACTCTCTTTTAAGCACAAAACACATACCCATCCTTCCCTCATAAGGGTTTAAAATCCTTCCCCTATATGTTCCCACCAATTATTCATGATTGTTTTCTTTCAAGAGTGGATGCTACACAACTAAGTTGCTGATGGATTTTCTTTCTTTTTAATCACTTCAGCAAGTTCATCAAGGCAGGAAGAGCACGAGACTCTCACTCCTTGGCCAGTTGAGAAGCAAGGAAGAAAAGAAATTAAATCTCTCATATCATAAGTAGAAGGCGTCAAGGACGCATTTGGAACGTGTCAAGAAGGGTTGACACATTCAAACAAGTATGCTCTCTGCTTCCGTCCTCTGAATTCAAGGATAATTAGCATTTATTTGATCACATTATCACTTGGAATTGCCCTAGTGATTGTCACGATCACATTTATTTTCATTTTCATTTATTGGGGTTAATTTTTTATCTAGAGGAGCAAGGTAATTGCTCGTTTGCTATGGTTGCAGGACTACTTTTCGATCCCCATAACTACCCCCCAAAAAAAAAGTTTATCAAAGATTATTTCAAAAAATGTGTCATTTTAAACGGCAAATGATCCAACTTGTTGTCCCATGAGCCCATGAAGATATATATATTTATATATATATATATCTTATATATATATATATATATATATATATATATATAAGTGGACGGGCGATTCTCTCCTTTCTAATGCTTTTTGTAGGTTAGCCCTTCAATACACATAAATCTGTCAGATTAAGGTGACCTTTTTGGGCAACCTCTCTCAGACAAACCTTCCGAGGCTTAATTTGGATGCTTGATAAATAAGGAAACAACAGTGAGTCGTGTACCACATGATATTTTCTGTACTTTGCACAGAAATGATGCCTTTTTAACTTTCCATTTCGTACCCAGACCCATGTATATTATTAGATTGAACAAGACAGGAGGGGTTGAGGAAACTAAATCCAGTGGAGATTAGGCTAAATGATCCAATCCTAGTTGCTGGTCACGGTGGAGCAAGCATCACCCATTGTATCCTCATGGTTGACACCAAAACCATTCTAACCAACCCCAGCTTACTAGCATTTCTAATTGGAATTAGTATCAAATAGTACATGCACTTCTACTCATCTTTACATGAATGCTTCGGAGGGAAGGTTTTCCTTTAAAAAAATTACAAAAAGGGGCATCATCTGTTCTTCCCCAAAAAAAAAAAAAGGTTGCACGACAATAAATGCGAGAAATGTCTACCATATGCAACATTTTGAAACCTACATATATGTAGTAAACCACATTGAATACTTCACCAGCTAGTGTTCTGCCCCTGGTAAGGCGCTTTTATTAAGTAAAATGAAAGGCCAGGAAAAAGGAAAAAGCTGAAATAAATGATACACAAAAGGACTTGCAAACCAAAGATGTAGAGATCAGTTCATGATAACTTTGTATTGCCGACTTTTGTTCCTTTTACATCCAAACATCAAATGCATTTACAGATCCCACAGAAAACATATTTATACGCAACAATTTTATTTGAATCAACCAGATGATACCAAATTTATTTAACATGCCATGTTTTTGCCATTTGTTATTACACAGTATTACTAGCATACCATACTGGAGGATGTGGCATCTGAATAAGAGGTCTGCCAACATTTATTTACACATACATAAGCAGAATATATTTTGCGCATAGAAAATGTATATGGGATTAAAATCCCATACGCCTGAAGTCCATTAATATCTCCATCTACTGTTTGCAAATCAGACCTTCACAGGTATGGATGAGCAAGTAGAGATGCAGTCCTTGAAGCGTTTATCTGGTTCCTCGGCACCTAAAGTTCATCAATATATCTCCGTCTACTGTTTCCAAATCAGGCTTGCACAGGTATGGATGAGCAAGTAGAGATGCATCCCTTGAAGCATTTAAGTGAAATCCGGTTCCTCATCTCATTATGCGAGAAGAGTGGGAGGCCATCCTCCAGGCATTCATTGTATTTCTCTAGGACTGCCACAATATGATTGAAGTCTGGCCGCTTAACTGGGTTTCCTGACCAGCAGTTTTTTATGAGATTGTTGAGCACTGGAGAACAATTTTCTGACAGTGGTGGTCTCAAATTCTGCCAAGAGAAAAGTAAAGTTGTTGAACAAGCAGCTTAAGTTTCCAATACATGGTTAAAGCAAGTAAGGCTATTTCAACTTGACTACATCAGGACCTTTGCAGTACACAATGGTAAATGAGTTGGCTACATCTTCCTATTTGTTGAATGTCAGCATATGGTCCACTCTGAACAGGTGAAAATGGCTGATTGCATATCCCAATTAACTTGAAGGTGGCATTTCGATTTGTATGTAATATTATGAGCATCCTGGGACACTAAGCCACAGGCTCAAATAGGTGGTCCCTAAATTCAGATTTCTTGAGAAATTTGTTTTCAAATCCAAAATGAGCATAAAATAGAGTTCCAATTATTGAAATGCTTCATGTGATATTTACTACTAGAAGGCATATAACACGTCAATTTTTATGTGCTGCACAAGAAAAATTATGGAGTATATTTAGTCCTATGCATTTATCAAAAGGGCGACAATATTCATGCAAAAGAATATGTCGAGTTTCAACCTTTATGCACTAAATAAGATAGGCATATAGTCTAGCACCATAAAGTGGTGGATGTGTGTAGGTGATCCAATGTTGCCAAATGATCCAACTGTCATGACACAAAGAACATTATCATCATAATTAGTATCATGATGAAAAAATCTTATGTTTTCTCCTCACTAAGCAAACCAGAAAAAAGCATGTAGAGCAAACAGCAAGAAAAATAAGGTCAAACTAAGCATGTAGAGGCAAACGGTTGTTCAGTAGAAAGATATCTTGTAAAATACAAGGTGAAAATTAAAGAAAACCTTTGTGCAAATTGAATTAAGAACAATTACATGATAACAACTATTGTTTATGTGAAATTAATCACAAAATCTTGCAAGAAAGACAGAACCAAACCTTGTTCAACCAACATGCATTTCTGACTTCTGACTAAAGGTGGGCCTCGATATGAATTACAGTAAACAGGTCTAACATTACCAAGGTTCCATAGACACGGTTAAGATCATTAACAATTTATTGTTTCCAGAAGTTATAAACAATGAAACCCATGAAAATTCACAGAAGGACGCTGAGAAAACTGCAAGATGATGAAAGTAGAATGCAATTTTAATTTGATCATCATATGTTAGAAACTTAGCACAAAATTAATGAGCCACCACACTTGGGTTGAGTGTTGACCAAAAATAAAAAAAGAGGAACTATTACGACCAAAATGTTGGTGAAAGGATTTGGTAATGAAGTAAATAGATTAGATGGGTGCATAATCACTTGTATTGCTGTAAAAAATAATATGTTAAACCGAAAAGAGAGACGATCCACAAATGAAAACAACAAAAGAACAGCATAAAAGCTCGTGAATAAAATTGTACTGGTGCTTAAAGTCTAGTTTGTTTTGTTGTTTTGTAGTCACTCCACTTCTTTACGTGCCATCTTTGTTGTTTTCTGGTGAAGACTCTCTCCTCTCTACCTGATTGTACTACCTGTATTTGTCGTGAATAAAATTGGTGGTATAATCCACTTCTTTCGGAAAAGAGTAAAAGCTCAGGAAATAATGGCAAAGTCAATCAGAAATAAGCCTACAAGTGCTTCAAAAAAATTTATTCATTGACAGGTATGATGAAGGGTAAGAGTTTCTAAGGTGAAAATTTTGGCGAGGTTAGACAAATTTTGACACAAAGGAACAATTGGTGGTATCAAAGTGAACATTAAACTGAAAGCCCATAAAGCCCATACAAAATGAGCACCTAAGAAAAAGGGACCACGACCAGATGCAGATGTCTTTGGAGAAGAAGAAGAGTAAACCGAAAAGAAAAGAGGGAGAAAGAGAAATTGGGCAGCGTTCCTTCAGTCCGCACAGATCCCGGTCATGTATATTAATGCCCTAATTAAAAGCAAAAAGACTGAAATATCCCTATACAGTACACACAGGTCAGGGATATTTTCAGGAATAAAGGCCATAAGATTTAAGCTAACTGGACCCTCCTTAGTGGATCCGGTAATGAACCTGCATAAATTAAAGTTAACTGGATCCTCCTTAGTGGATCTGGTAATGAACCTGCATGCCCAAACCATGCCTAGACCCGCTATTCACCTCTTACAAAAATAAACCAAAAATGCGTGTACATGTCATCAACATATGGCTTAGGCCAAAAGACATTAAGCCAAAATTATTTGATCATAGTCATCACCAACAAAAACCCTTGTCCCATCCATCAGGAACTGGAACATCAAGTCAAATGAACCAAACACAACCTTCTGGCTAGCTATCCCAAAACAACATATCTGTTTTGCCACTGACCACCCCAATATGTAACATATGTTAGTTTCCGGGTAATGTACTTTTCACTTTTAAAAAAGGTGCCATGTCTCCCAGATGTTGCTAGTTTGCCAGATATGTGGTCTAGCAAGGCCCTACGGTTGGTAAGGCGTCCCCAAGACGTTCTTGTCCTTGGGCACCGAAGAGCTTACGCATTTGCCTAGGCGGCACATAGGTGCCAAAGGTGGTGCCCAATATGGCATCTCCCCTTGTATGGAATTTATCTATGGATACATGATGAATCAATTATCATAAAATGCAATAAAAATGGTAACACGACATTATAATTAAAATTATAACAAAATATTCACTATAAAAAATTTAAAAGCATAACATATTAGATGGTTCTTGAACAATCAGGATCCTTTTTTACATTTAATGACTATGAACTCTTTACAATCATTACATTAGACTATGAACATTGTCACAATCGTAGCCGTTAGATTGTGGACAAATCATAGTCTAATGACATTGTTCATAATCTAATGATTGCAAATGGTTTTAGAATCATGGTTTGGCGTATCGAATCGGATCGGCCCGATTCTCCGAATCGGGGCGAATCATGAGGAAAACCCGATTCTCGATTCCATCGATTTGGTCCGATTCGCCTCATATATATAATATTATTATATCATTATTAATATATATATACATTATAAATATCATATATATGATATTTATATATATATATATATCGTCCCATGAGAATCGATCCGATTCGGATCGATTCGGGTCGATTCGGGGGAATCGAATCGGATCAAGAAAATCTGATTCGCCTCCCGATTCCGATCCGGCAAACCATGTTTAGAACATGGAGCCTGAACTCTCAATGTGCAGGTTCGCACACACGGATCAACCTGCGTGGTCAAGTCTAGGCAAACCCAAGGAGGGAAAGGAGGGCCAAGGCACCCAACCAAGCACCACTTATGGCACCTTTGGGTCCCCAATAGGTGGGCTTGCGCCTTCCTGCTTAGGCGGGCATCTTGACAATCTATGCAAGGCCCATTACCAAAACAGTACCATGAGCAAGATAACTTTTAAGTCTATTATGTGAAGAGGAAGAGAAAGGGAAAATGAATGAGAATGAAAAGAATAGAGAAGGCCAAAGGTATGAGAAATATTTGGAAAGCATAATTAATGCATTCAATACAGAAGTCTAAAAGCTGTTTGACAATGAAGGAACCAAAAGTAAACTATTTTTCCACTACCCTCATTTCATCTTCAATTATTGTTCAAAAGTTCTGACCATTTTTTACACTTTTGTAGAATGCATAAACAATCTCACTAGAGAAACTCCTCATTCAGAACATGAGTAATCATCTACACTTGATCATGTATAACAGTCTTCTCATAATTGAGAGACATACCATCTGCAGTAGATGATGCTTAAACCAAGGTAGTCAAAGAATTTCACTGGTTCACGACACTTAAACAATACTGTCTTGGACCAGGTACGAGTATCTAACACATATGCCCATATCATCCCAAATCCCCAAAAAATGGCAGTAAACTTCTCATAAACACTTGTTCAGATGTTTATCCAAAAATCATTTTGATATAGACATTGTTTTTGCACTCCATGCAGACTACAGTTCATTAAAAAAAGTTAGAGAGTCCTTGTAAGTTTGGCTAGAGTGCCCATTCACCTGCAAATCATATGCCATAAAAAAGAGGTTTCACCCCTTATGTTGTACTTTCTTCCGTCTGACAAAGCAGCCAGCATGCAAGTGCCAACTACTCCATGCGACTGCCATTAATAGGTTCAATGTCTGGCATAAAAAGGTAACTAAAATTGCAATGATATTGGCCACAGTTGTAGTCGACAATAATTTGGCCAGGGCCTATCAATAGAATAGAAAGGGTTCCCTCAGCATTGGATGAAACGAGGGGGAAACACTTGTATCTGATCTATAGTCGAGAAGTGAGAAGCTGTGGTGGTCCCCTCCCCAACAAGTTAATAGACAGTCGGATATGCATTGGATCTCACCTGATTCGCTCCATGTAAATGAGAGCTAGACTTGCCTTAATTGCTTGTCTTTTACCTTCTGCTTCACTCAAGTTAGCTTCCACTTTTCAAAAGCATGCTGAGATTTTTAGTCTTAAAAATTAAACCTCAGCTTATTGTTAAAATAATTCAAAAAATTATGTCCAATTTTTTTATTCTTGATGATTCCAATTTCTTTATGAAGGGTTGGTGTATTGGGAAAATAGCAGCAATGATATACACTAACCTACCACCTTGAAATCACACATGTATAGTGAACTCTGCAGTCTGCCACAGCACATGAAGCACCTTTAGCCTGCCCTTGTTTAGGCCATCACGCTTTGTTAATCTTATACAGTTACTATGTGGCATTTTACCTTCAGGGACCCATTTTTATGTTGATATCTTTGTAATACACAACAGCTCGGAGCCCCATGTCACCTTGCACATTGTTGTTATCTTTGAACAGGTCTAGAGAAACATGCAGGTCAATGCAGATGTGCACTTTACGGGACTATGAGAATTTTAATTGAAAGATCTGGCATGATGCTCTCGGTTGGATAACATTAGCCATGTAATGCAGAATCGGCCAATCCGGATCGGGATCGGCTGATTCCGTACGATTCAGCCTTGGCCGATCTGATTCCAGGGGTAACCCCCAAGATTGTAGAAATTCTGGCCGATTAATCTCTCCAGATTGGCCTAGATCAGCCGATCCTGCTGATTTCTGCCACACAAATTTATTATATATAGTATATATATATAGTATCATATATATATATGCACATTAACTATATATATGTACATATTATTGTTATATTTACATAATATATGACAATCCATTTACATTCTTGTCATACATATACATATAAATATATATAATACGAAGTACTAAGGTGCGACAGTGCAGCCCCGCCGCACCTCAACGCTAGCCGTTGGATGGCCATCCAACTGCCAGCAAAAAAAAATTCTCTCTCTCTCTCTCTCTCTCTCTCTCTCTATATATATATAATATATGTGTGTGTGTGTGTGTGTGTGTGTGTGTGGTGTGTGTGTGTGTGTGTGTGTGTGTGTGTGTGTGGTGTGTGTTGTGGTGTGGCGTGTAGCAGAGATGAGGATGCTGAAATGGATGTTGTAAGACTAAGAGAGATAAAATTAAGAATGAGCACTTCTGTGAGGACTTGGGGACATGGAAGACAGAATCAAATCGGATCAGGATCGCTAGGCACCGATCGATCCGGATCGGGATCGGATCGCAAGATCCCATGGATCTAAGGGAAGTCTAGCCGATCTTGGATCGAAACAGTCTACAAAATGGATTTTTTTTTAAACAAATAAGAAAATTCAGAAAAAATGAGGGAAAATCTGATAAATTGAAAGAACAAACATTTGCATCAAAAATAAAAAACAATCATACATGCATTCATAGTATATGAAAACTAAGACTTTGTGTATTATTACTACTATAATACAAGAAAAGCGCAAAAATATTAAAGACTTTGTGTATTATTTACCTAAATATCATTTAAGTAAATGTTAGAATTTGTAATTTTATTTACTTAAGATATTACATGTAAATAAGGAGGAACCCCGCATTTCAATCCAATAAAAGTATTAAAAAAATCACATCTCTTACCAATAAAAAGTCAACTCTCCCGTCTAAGAAGAAAATCACGATTTGGTGATTCCATCAAAAATAACAACTTTTAAATCTCTTATAATTGACATATTTAAAAATTTTATAATTCAAATAAACTCAATAATAATTATCATCATCATCATCAGAGCCTTATCCTATTAATTGGGGTTGGCTACATGAATTCTTTTCCGCCACAAATTTCTATCAAGTGCTATAGTCGTGTTTAAACTCAAGAAGTCCAAGTCTTTTCTAATAACATCGCACCATCTCATTTTAGGTCTTCCCCTAGCTCTTTTACTGGTATCCACTAAGATTTTATCACATCTTTTAACCGGCACCGAGTTAGAGCGATAGTGCATGTGTCCAAACCATCTAAGTCTATTTTCTCTCATTTTTCTATCAATTGGAGCTATCCCCAAATCCTCACGGAAGCGCTCATTTTTAATCTTATCTTTCTTAGTCTTATCACACACCCGTCTCAGCATCCTCATCTCCGCCACACACATTTTGTTAATGTATTCCTTCCGCACTGTCCAACACTCGGTACCATATAATAAAGCAGGTCTCACTGCCGTTCTAGAAAACTTTCCTTTAAGTTTCACTGGTATGCGACGATCGTAAAGGACTCCTGATGCACTTCCCCATTTTTGCCAACCTGCCTTAATCCTATGTGCCACATCGTCATAAATCTCCCCATTCTCTTGGAAGATAGACCCTAAGTATCGAAAGCTACTACTCTTAGGATGTCTTGTCCATCAATTTAAGCCATATCTTCCTGTAACACCCTCTTATTATTATAATTACAATGCATAAACTCTGACTTACTCTTACTGATTTTAAAACCTTTAGATTCCAAGGCATACCTCCAACTTTCTAGCTTAGCATTTAAACCATCAATACATTCATCAATTAAGACAATATCATCCACAAATAACATACACCAAGGGATATCATCATGCAATTGCTTAGTTACCTTGTCTATAACCAGAGCAAAGAGATACAGGCTTAGAGCAGAACCTTGATGCAAACCTACTGTGACCAAACATTCACAAGTCTCTCTAGCAATAGTTCTCACACTAGTAGTGGCACCATCGTACATATCCTGGATCAAGTCAACATATCCTTGAAAAACTCCCTTCTTTGTTAATGTCCACCAAATCAAATCTCTCGGTACTCGATCATATGCCTTCTCCAAATCAAGAAAAACCATGTATAAATCTCTTCTTATCTCTCTATACTTTTCCATTAACTGTCGTAATAAGAAAATAGCTTTTATAGTAGATCTACTTGGCATAAAACCAAACTGATTTTCTGACACAGTAGTCATACATCGCATTCGTTTCTCGATTACTCTTTCCCAAAGTTTCATAGTGTGGCTCATAAGCTTAATTCTACGGTAATTATTACAGTTTTGAATATCCCCTTTGTTTTTATAGAAAGGAACCACGACACTTTTTCTCCATTCTTCTGGCATTCTTCATTCTTCAAAATTTTATTGAAAAATTTAGTTAACCACTTAATACCAATGTCTCCTAAGACTTTCCACACTTCAATAGGTATTCCATCCGATTCTAAGGCCTTGCCCAATTTCCTTTTCCCTAAAGCATCACCCACTTTTGACATCTAATACGCCTGAAATATTGATATTTATCATATTTTGTTGGCTCATGATTTTCTTCTAAAACAATCTCCATTAAGTAATTTCTAAAAATAGCTACACCATCTCTCTTTAATCTCTAAATCCTTAACTAAAACATTTTGATCTTCATCCTTAATGCAACGAACATGATCTAGATCTCTACTTTTCTTTTCTCTTAATTTAACAAGTTTAAATATATCATTTTCACCCTCTCGGGTTCCTAGTTTATTATATAATTTTTCAAACGCCTTTGATTAACTTTACTAACTATTATTTTAGCCCTCTTTTTAGCTATTTTATAAGCTTGTAAAGTTTGACTATTTTTGTTACTTTGCTAAGCCTTAAAACAATCTCTTTTAACTCTAATAGTATTTTGAATTTCCTCACTCCACCACCAAGTCTCTCTTTCTACATTCCTTTTGCCTTTAACTCTAATAGTATTTTGAATTTCCTCACTCCACCACCAAGTCTCTCTTTCTACATTCCTTTTGCCTTTAACTCTAATAGTATTTTCCACCAAGTCTCTCTTTCTACATTCTTTTTGCCTTTAGATTCACCTAAGAGTTTTTGCTACATTCTTTATACAATTTGCAACATTATTCCACATTACATTAACTTCTTGGTCTAAATTCCAAACATTTTCTTTTACTAGATGATTTTTAAATGTTTCCAAATTTTTACTTTTCAAATTCCACCACTTAATCTTAGAGCAATTATTTATGATGGTTTTTCTTTTAAATTTTAGGATAAGGACATCCTATTACTAGTAACCTATGTTATGGGGCTAAACTCTCTCCAGGGATAACTTTACAATCTTTACACAAAACTCTATCAGTCTTTCTAATAAGAAAATAATCAATTTGACTCTTATGTGTACCACGCTTATATGTTATTAGGTGTTCGTCTCTCTTCTTAAAGAAGGTATTAGCAATTACTAGATTATAGGCCATAACAAAATCAAGAATACCAGTGCCCATGTCATTTCTCTCGCCAAAGCCAAATCCTCCATGAATCTTCGCATATCCTCTATTATTTTTACCCACATGGCCATTAAGATCCCCACCGATAAAAATTTTCTCTTCACTAGGGATATTTTGGATCAATCTATCAATAGCCTCTCAAAATTGCTTTTTAATGCCCTCTTCTAAACCCACTTGTGGTGCATATGCACTAACTACATTCATAGTAACCTCACCTATAATAAGTTTTATCAAAATAAGTCTATCCCCTAGTCTATTAACTTCTACAACTTTCTCTTTTAAGTCTTTGTCTATTATTATAGCCACACCATTTCTAGAGTTACTAGTTCCTATATACCAAATTGTATAACCATCAATATCTTTAGCTTTAGATCCTTTCCACCTAGTTTCTTGTAGACATGCTATGCCCTTCCTATCCTTCATTAACTTAACCAACTCTAAACTCTTGCCCGTTAAGGTTCCTATATTCCAAGTAGCTAGACGGATCCTATGTTTTTAGACTAACTTCTTTACCCGTGTTCGCCCAACCCCACACGGGAACCATTGCCTACGTGGCACCGCAATCGGGCGCCATTGCGGTGCGTTGCTTCTGGGGAACGCAACGCGTCGCTTCCGAGGAATGCCCTAGCCAACCCTTGCTCACTTATCATTCCATCCGGGTTCCGATGTAACGCGTCACTTCCGGGGAACACCCTAGCATTAGCATAAATATTTAAATCAGAATTCATGTAAGGATTTGACATTATTTTTCTAATGGCTGTCAACCTAACGCAAACCGTCCTCCTTTCTCACCCGGGCTTGGGACTAGCAATGGCGGAGTTTTCAAATAAACCCAATAAAATACTAAAAATCTGAAGTCTGGTAAAAAAAGTCAAACATGCATATAACTTCCCCAAGGGAGCCACTCTCCTACTGATAGCACTTAGTCTGCTTGAGACCTCTCAAGATTTGGTCAAACCTAAGCTATCATCACCCAAACTCATGGCACTCGTGAGTTAGGGTGATGATAGTTTAGGTTTGACCAAATTCTGAGAGGTTGGGTAATGATAGCTTAAGTTTAACCAAATCCTCAGATGTCTCAAGTAGAATAAGTGGTGTCAGTAGGAGAGTGGCTCATTTGGAGAAGTCATATGCACGTTGACTTTTTTACCGGACTTTAGTTTTTTAATATTCTATTAGATTTATTTAAATTATGAAATTTTTAGATATATCAAATTATGAGAGATTAGAAAGTTGCTATTTTGATGGAATCACCAAAATCAAGATTTACTTCTTGTATGGGAGAGTTGACTTTTTATTGGGGAGAGATATGATTTTTCGATATTTTTATTGGATTCAAATGGGGGGTACTTCCTTATTTACATGTAATATATTAAGTTAATGAATTTTCATTTACTTAAATGATATTCAGATAAATAAGTAGGAGAATCGACCTAGATCGGTCTGGAATCGGCCTAAAGTCGGCCAACCCAAACTGATCTATGCCAATCTAGACCGATTTTAGTCGACTCCGGCCGATCCAGCTGGTAGTCTAGGTGATTCAGGGACTTCCCCTTGGAATCGGATTCCCAACCGTCGATCCAATCTAGGATCGAGCGATCCTAGGCCGATCCTAGCGATTTTGCCTTCCATGCTTGGGGATAGCTCTAATGACTGTAAAATAAGAGAAAATAGACTCGTGGTTTGAACACGTGCACTGTCGCCCTAACTCGGTGCCGATTAAAAGATGTAACCAAATCTTAGTGTATGCTAGTAAAAGAGTATGGGTAAAGCCTAAAATGAGATGGTACGATGATATTAGAAAGGACATTGGCTTCGTGGGTTTAAACACGAATATAGCACTTGGTGAAAATCTTTGGTAGAACAGGAATCTTATAGCTGACCTCAAATAATGGGATAAGGCTTCGATGATGATATATATCTATATACATATATACACGCACATACACAATTAACTATACTTTTTTTTCGGTAAGTCACATTAACTATATATATGTACATATTATTAGTATATTTACATTAAGATATGATTGTATGTACATTAACACATATATATATGTATAAAATGTTCATTAATATGATATATGAAGTGCGGGGGTATGTGCGATGATCAACCAAGAGGGGAGGGATGAATTGATTATCGCCTAATTAAAAATCTTTTGTACAAAATAGATTAAACTCAAACAAGAAAACCCATTAAGCAAGATGCACAACGGAATATAAGTAATAGATGAAACCGACTATCCTAACGTGCGTAGAATGGAGATAGAAAAGATGGAATCAAACCATAAGTGCATACAGGATTTAGAGTGGTTCGGCAAACACAACACCGTGTGCGCCTACGACCACTACCTCACACCCCCATGAGGATTTTC
Organism: Colocasia esculenta; assembly: GCA_014218235.1. NCBI lineage: Eukaryota > Viridiplantae > Streptophyta > Magnoliopsida > Alismatales > Araceae > Colocasia > Colocasia esculenta. The sequence continues at coordinate 158,218,085 of CM024760.1, read as the reverse complement.
CACTAACTTGTTTCCTGGTACAAGTCGATAAACCCCTCACACAATTGTTTCCTAGGAACAACACCATCCCCTCACACGATCTTTGTTTCACAGGTACAAAGAAACCAAAAACCTAAACTCCGTACTCACAAACCGAACACACACAAACCAATGTTGATGTTTAATACAAAATCGAAACAAACCAATAAGCACATGACAGTGAGAAAAGAGATAGAATAGAAAAACACAAGAATTCCCCATGTCTGAAATATGAAGAGCCACTGTAGAAGCAAGATTGTCGATGTAGAACTCTCCAGGTGAAGAACCACAATCTAATCACCCAAGCCCACATCTTTCTGATGAAGATAAGCTCCTTGGGACGTTTGGAAGTCTTCTGGATCAATAGGAACTCGTCTTCCAACCTTCTGGATCCTCAGGACTTCCTGTAGATCTCTCCAGGGCAAGAAACTTTTGTTCTGAACTCTAGGGCACAAGATGGGCTCTTGGATGTGTGAACTCTTCCAACTCATGGGAATAAGTTGTATTTATAATCCCAAGAGGTATCTCAAAGTTTGGAAAGAGTCCAACCTTCGTAGGAACCATTTTTGGAAAGTTCGCATCAAAAAACACCAGAATCGATCGACTGATTTCACCAAATCGGTCATCCAATCTCAAACACTTGTATTTTGATGTGCTGACACTGTTTACATTTAAGTCGACCGATTTTGCAGAACAAAATGTTACTGGCTTGGTCGGTCGACCGATTTTCAGAAATAGGTCGACCGATTATGTCAGTTTTGTAGTATTTCAATCAATCTTCTATCTCTGCTTTGTCCAATCCTTGGCCTATGTGAAGTCCACTTCATGTGTGACTTTTGGCATATTTTACTGCACACTTAACACACAAATTAAACCCTCAAATCAAATATGAATAGTTCAAACACTTGGTATATGAACATGAATGAGAATTGGTCTTTTGTGATTTTATCATCATGGAATAAATTAGTGCTTTTGTGATCATCAAAATCTACAGAGTACAACAATATTATACTTGTACATTTAAGAGATGTTTATGTGATAACATATATATTGTATATATGTGAATGTGTAAATTTAGTTATATGATTACATATATCATAACCACATATGTATGAACAATGATGTATGTCCTTTTGCTTTGCAAGTTGAAATTTTCTTTCTGGGGACTTCGCCCCCTGAAAGCCCACAAGGGGCACCGCCCCCTTGACCCCTATGACCTAAACGTGTAGGTCAATCCATGCAATCTAACCGCGCAAGTCGATCCGCGTGTACGTACCCGCACATTGGAGAATTAAAGGCCTCAAGCTTTATATTCCAACATTATTCACAATCTAATGATTGTGGCATACGTATAATGTATATATTTATAAGGGATATACATATTAATTATGTTTTTACATTAATATGGTATGTATACTGTTGTTGTGCCGGATTTTTGCCTCACTTCCCATAGGGAAGAAACGAAAAAAAGGGAGAATAAACAGAATAAACAAACAGAAAATTGATGAAAAGAGAGGCGGGGGATCTTACCTCTGTCTCTAGTCGTTTGCCTTCTCCCAAACTAGCAACCACCGCCACTGTGTTCTGCGCTTCTCCAGGCCGTCGCCTCTGCCTGGTTTTCTCACAACGAGAGGGGGAAGAGGGAGCAGGGGAGGAGAGGACGCCGTTGTCACCCCTGCCCAGGTTGGCCGCCGCCGGCCCCAGTGGCTATCGCTGGCGCCGCCGCCGCCGTTGGCTCTTGCTGCTCCCGCCGCCGCCCCGCCGCCGCCGCCCTGGATGCCCCGCCGCCGCACCGCCTCTGCCGCACCGCTGCGCCGCTGCCGCTGCTAGCCCAAAAGAGGCCGCCGCCGGCAGGAAGGGAGAAGGAGGGCGGCCGCACGACCCTCCGCCCCCTGCTCTGTTTCGCGCAGAGGCAGACCGGGAAGGGACGAACCAAAAAATGGAAAGGAAAAAAAGGAAAGAAAGAGAAAATAACAGGGGCTAAAATGCAAATGCATAACCCAAAATTTTCATAAAACCCCCTGGAAAGAATGCAAGGCTCCCGGGGAGGGAGCACAAATGTCACGGCCGGGGTGTTTCCTCCATCCACTATAAAAGGAGGGGTTTTTTTTGGAGATTTCACACAGAGCAAGGCTCTGGGACTGCAAGGCGGTCTGGGGAAAAGGGGTCTGCAAGGCAGCCCTAAAAAACATTGTGCAAGGCACAATTGGATTTTTCTCAAGTCTTAAGCAAGGTCTATCGGGCTTTCTTATTGGGCCAAATTCCTTATTGGGCCACAAATTGCTTATTGGGCCCGACTTGTACCTTCCATGTTATGATATATCAAATGACTACATCGCTTAATGCTTAATGGGCCTAATAATAGTTAATGGGCCGGCCTGTGGTGTACCTTTGCACGTGATGTTTAATGGGCCTATTAGGCTAATTTTATTCACTTAATCACACATATATGCATAGTTACACGTAGTGTCACGTTTATTTTAAACTCTTCACCATGTGAGTTCTTAATCAAAATCAATCAATTTTTCAACCAACCTTAACAAAATATTTCACAAACATTGTTATTTAATTTTTAATAACATAAAAATAACAAACAAGTCATGTCTCATGTTATTTTTGATCCACTTTAAGTTAATCACCTTTTAAATCAAATAAATAAATGAAAATATTAATTTAATCCACATAATCATAATTTAAATAAATAAATGATGAAAATAATTAAAAATGAAATCAATGATTTTAAAATACCAAAAAATGAACAAATGGATTTAAAAATCAATAAAAAATGAAACAAATATCAGAAAATTCCAAAAAAATAGATTGCATGCTTGTAACTTTATTTTCTTTCATGTACAATTCATGTCATTCAATTGTGAGTCACGCCCTTCTATTTCAAAGAGGTTGTCTGATGGTTAATCAAGGGTATTCAGCCTTTGTGCTGATGTAATTAACACTAACCGAGGTTAGTGGGGGAGGTCAAACGAATTAAATAAGACCATGTCCATGTAAATAAATAAAAAGCCAAATAAATCAAATCCAAAGATAAATTAAAATTTTTTTAAAGTGTTTAAAAAATCGTTCTCACAACTATGTGTGCATATATATATTTGAATGTGTAAATTTGTATGTATGATTGCATATATCATAAATACATGTGTAAATATTGAAGACATTTTTCCGGACTTTTTCTGAATTTTCCTGAATTTTGATAAAATTTTTTAATTTTAATCTGTCTGATCCAAGATGAGCCAGACTTTTGGCCGATCAGATTTTTTTTCCATGATTAGCTCATCATTTATTTTCATATCACTTAAAAACTCTACTTCAATAAATCACATCCTTTGACATCTGCACAACTTGGGAGCATGTATCTCAGTCTATTTAACTATTATGATGGGCAAGTTGCAGGTATCAATTGCTCCAGGAGATCCCATAGAAATTATGGGTAACATTTCAGTTGTACAGCAACACAGGGACAGTCTCTGACATTGATAAGCTCTCACTATTAAAAAGAACGACATCCAACTTATTTCATGATTTTATCAGGTTCCTCTTAGATAACTACTCAACGGAACCTTTTAAATAGCAATCATCTAACTATTAATGTTGGTCACAGCCATTTATCCTTTGGACTGAGTTTCCGCCATTTTTTTTTTGGAAGAGTTTCCACCAGTTACTCAAGTCTACGCTGTTTTTAGGCCTCACTAATCTCTCACTAATGACTTGGATTGGAAGTTCATGCTATCGGCATCAACTTGCTCATTGGGTTGCCTCTCCCCGTGGCTTTTGTTTCTGGGGTGTACTGCATGCTGCAGAACTTCAGCCTAGCTCAATAATATTGCTGCTGTATTTTCACTACTCTTGAAGAAAGGACTAAAAACATATACAGAATAAATAATATGCAAAGGCAATTAAAGCATGGAAGACTTTAGCTCCTGTGCTTTAGATGGCATGCATCATGCTTCATATATGCACACCTCTTTATCAAGGAAAGTTGCAGCTTTGCACAAAGATCATGGCCTCGGATTCAGAATAAACTAGCCTACAGTGGAATAGGTGAAATATGAACCATCTTTAACAACCAAAATGATAATTCATTAATCCAGCCATAACACATGTTTGCAAATGAAGCTGTTTCTATAATCCAGACATATTAAAGAAATTGCAAGTAAGCTCATTGCCATAAACTAGATAGTAGATAGAATTTGTAAATGTGAACATTATTGTCATCAAATTACTCAAAGGTGAAAGTTGTCATTACTTGTGAAAAGGCAAAACAGCCTAGAAAAATAATTAATCCAAAGCCTGCAACAGAAGAAAAGAAGTTGGCAGACAGAAACCTCTTTTCTATTCTTCTTATATTTTTCAGTTAAATCATTATTACCTCATCATCACAAGGAACATAAAACATTACAACTATCAAGTTCTACAAAGGGATGCCATATCAATTCTATAAGCTAAAGAAGATATGAATTTCTCGAGTTTTTAGCTTTCATGCCAACAGATAGCTGAAATGCATCTAGCTGCATGATATCAACCATTCTGAAGGAGTTACCTTTTCACAGGCAGCATATGCAGCCTGCACAGGGGTCATTCCTTGAAATGGAACCAGAGCTGTTGTCAGTTCCCAGAGCACAATTCCAAAACTGTATACATCAACTTTTCTAGTACAAGCTTTTTCCTTGATCATTTCTGGAGCCATCCAACGATAAGTTCCCATGTTACCTTTAGATGCTCGAGTTTGAGTCTCCAGGCATGATGTGCCAAAATCAGCAACCTTAACACGCATCTCATCATTCAGAAGCAAGTTATCAGACTTGAGATCCCTGTGTATTACACCCTGTGAATGAAGATACTGCATTCCTCGAGAAATATCAAGTGCCAGTCTCAAAATGGTTTCTGTTGACAGCGAATATGGCTCCTTCTTGTGAAGGTACATCCTCAGGGTTCCTTGAGACATGTATTCAGTGATGATGCAATACACAGGAGGCTTTCTGCAGGCAGAAATGAACTGTAGAAAAATAAAATATCCTTTTTCATTCTTCCCAATAACATAAAAGGCAATAGCAGGACAGAAACCATAAGCTGGAAGAAAGAGAGTGCCATATATCAAACAAAAGCACACCATTTAGATAAAAAAAAAATTGCAGGTGAAATATAAAGCAAGGAACAATGATAATTCGTGTATGTGAAAATGCATAGCTTTTTCTTTATATTGTCATTAAGTTACTTCGTCCAGATGCATACAGGAAAAATTGATCATCTTCATTCTGTCAAAACATATGTTTCCCACATGCATTTATGTACATGTAGTAAGTCAGTATTTATAATTGCATATGAATAATCAATTATCCACATAGGAATCAACCTCCGATTCGGCGTAACATATGTGTCATGAACGTGTTCGGGCAGATAAATCAACCCGACGTTAGAAGACGGAAAAAAATGAGGCTTCGAACGGCTCCGAACGAACTTCAAACGGCGTCAAACGGGCGAGAAAAGGGCCCAGGGGCCCACCCAGCGGGGTGGTTCTTACGCAAAACACCCCCCACGGGGGTGTTTGTGCACTGAACCACCCCCTGCGGGGTGGTTCCTGCACAGGAACCCTCTGCAGGGTGGGTTCTGCGCAAGGACCCCCCTGCAAGGTGGTCCGGCGCCGGACCACCCCCAGCGGGGTGGTCCCGGCACCAGAACCCCCACGAGGTGTACCCCACCCCCCCACGGGGGGGTTTTAGTGCCAACGCCCCAAAGGGGGCCGCAGGCACCCCTTCGACCCCTCAAACCCCTATAAATAGGGGATAAGGGCCATGAAGAAAGGGATCCTATTTTGGGAGAAATCTGAACTCTCATACGTGAAAGGGAGAAGAGGGAAAAGGGTACCTTTGGTTGTCTCCTCGTACACCATCCTCTGCCCGTGCTTTGGTGAAAAAGACCGTGGGTGAAAGGACAAGGCACTGCAGGTCTATATATTGACCACGCTCTTTTGTAAATAAGTCCTTCCGTGTTTTAAAATAACACGTATGTGAAGGCACGACTTATCTTTGTAAACGCTTAATAGAGGCATATATACCCCATTAAGGACATATGCAAATGTTATAAAAATATTTGAGGATAATTGTGGATGTCCAAAATGCCATCTATAGCCTCCTAATTTTGGCAAGGCCTCTTAATAAACGTATCGTATCAAAGGTCTTCGAATTTTCACTCGATATAAATAAAACACCGACTCCGGTAGGTGGGGAATAGTCCAGTACACGACCACACTAATCGCCTGATAAATAGACGCGCGCGGAATAAATATATGTATATGTAAATGTTCGAAGGCTTAGAGTCTATAACCGGTGAACCTCATAAATATCAAATTTTCTATTTTCTTAAACAATCTGACACGCTGTTGAACCCTAAAAAGTTGTGATGGATCTACCAGAAAGAATACCAAGGTCCATTTATAGTGGCCCAATAGTTACTTAGGTAGCCCCTCTTGGTTGCTTAAGCAATAAGGGTGAAGTCTCTTTTAAGAGGTGACTTAAAGGCGAAGTAAAACTGTTACTTGAAGTAACCCCATGGTTGCTTAGGTAATATTGGGTCCAAATGTCCTTCAAGTTAAAGAAGGGAGTCTATTTATTAAGATGGCAGCAAGCCCCTCCAGGGAAGCCAAAGTTCAAGAAAGAACAACGCTTCGAGGAAGATACAGTACGGAAGAAATCCGACAGCACAAGGTCTATAAGACCGAGTATAAAGAACAAGTACAAAGAACACGCTTGCAACGGAAGCTCCAAGGATTTGTAAATCCAACTCTTCGCCGAGCAAATCTCCGAGGAAAGAGGCAGAACTCCAGCAGCACCAACACCCCTATAATGGGGCATATGGGGGCCTATTTATAGGTAAAACCCCCCAAGCTCAAGGCCCCAACCGATGAAACCTCCATCGGTTGAAGGGGCAATTCCTCCAACCGATGGAACCTCCATCGGTTGGGAGGGGAACCCCCCCCCCCCCCAACTGATGGACCATCCATCGGTTAAGGAGGGGGGCTCCCATCCCCATCCCAACGCATGTAAGGGGGGCAAAAACCTCTATAAAATCCCATGTAACCCCTCATGTAAAAGGGCTTCTTTTCGCTGAAATGAAATAGAGGCTTCGATACTGCCCTTTTGAAAAAGAAAAAAAAATTCCCAAAAGTTTCCCGCTTGTTCTTCAAAGATCTCCGCCCAGTGTGAAGGTATCGGCTCCTCTCTCGCTTGGTGTCAAGCATCCACCCTCGACAAGCAAACACAACTGCTGCCAATTCTAGATCATGGGTGGGATAATTCTCTTCTGCTGGCTTTAATTGTCTGGACGCATAGGCTATCACTTTGCCATACTGCATTAACACTGCACCCAGCCCTCTTCTAGATGCATCTGTATACACAACAAATCCACCACTTCCTGCCGGTAGTGTCAATATTGGTACTGTAGTAAGCATTTTCTTTAATTCCATAAAACTTCTCTGACACTCTCTGGACCACACAAATGGCACACCCTTCCTAGTCAGTCTAGTCATAGGCATGGTTTGTCATGGCGGGGCGAATCGGCCCGAATCCCCCGAATCGGAGCGGATCAGGGGCGGGCCGAGTTGTGATCCGCATGGATCCGCCGCCCGGCCGCGAATCGAATGGATCCGATCCGATTCCCCGATCCGCCACGATGCGATCCCTGATTCGCCCAGAATCGAGGCGAATTGGGTCCAATTCGCATGATTATTATATATATATATATATGATATTTATGTATGTGTGTCAGGTAGGGTTGTGAGGAGTCAGGATCCTCTTCAGGCAGGGTTGTCAGGATCCTCTTATTTACCTGAATATCATTTAAGTAAATGTTATAATTATTGTTTCATTTACTTAAAATATTCATGTAAATAAGGAAGTACCCCCCATTTGAATCCAATAAAAATATCAAAAAAATCATATCTCTTACCAATAAAAAGTCAACTCTCCCACCGAAGAAGAAAATCGCGATTTCGATGATTTTAGCGAAATGCTAACTTTTTAATCTCTCATAATTTGGTCTATCTAAAAATTTGATAATTCAAATAAACCATATGGAACACTAAAAATCCAAAGTCCGGTAAAAAAAGTCAAATGTGCATGTGACTTCTCCAAGGGAACCGCTCTCCTACTGACAGTACTCAGTCTGTTTGAGACCTCTTAAGATTTGATCAAACCTAAACTATCATCATTCAAACTCATGAGAATTGTCACTTTCTAGTTTCTCACAATTAGAAAGTAAAAAATCTCATGAGTTTAGGTGATGATAGCTTAAGTTTGACCAAATCCTAAGATGCATCGAACAGACTAAGTGTTGTCAGTAGGAGAGTAGCTCCCTTGGAGAAGTCACATACACGTTTGACTTTTTTTACCGGACTTTGGATTTTTAGTGTTCCATATGGTTTATTTGAATTATCAAATTTTTAGATAGACCAAATTATGAGAGATTAAAAAATTAGCATTTCGCTAAAATCATCGAAATCGCGATTTTCTTCTTCAGTGGGAGAGTTGACTTTTTATTGGTAAGAGATATGATTTTTTGATATTTTTATTGGATTCAAATGGGGGGTACTTCCTTATTTACATGTAATATCTTAAGTAAATGAAACAACAAATTATAACATTTACTTAAATGATATTCAGGTAAATAAGAGGATCCTGACAACCCTGTCTGAAGAGGATCCTGACTCCTCACAACCCTACCTGACACACATACATAATAATATATATATATATATATATATAATAATCATGCGAATCGGACCCGATTCGCCTCGATTCTGGGCGAATCGGATCGCATCAGGGCGGATCCGATTCGCCCCGAATCGGCGATACGTCAAACCATGGTCATAGGTACCGCAATCTTAGAAAAATCTTGTATGAAGCGCCTATAATAGCCTGCCAACCCCAAGAAACTTCTAATCTCTGTAATTGTCTTAGGCACTTCCCACTTCATCACAGATTCCACTTTACTTAGATCGACTGCCACTCCATCTGCCGAGATGACATGACCCAAAAACTGAATTTCTTTCAACCGGAACTCACACTTACTAAATTTAGCAAACAACTGATTATCTCTTAATAACTGAAGAGTAAACCTCAAATGAGCAGCATGCTTCTCTTCAGAGGCTGAATAAATCAGAATATCATCTATAAAGACCACAATAAATTGGTCCAAGTATGGATGAAAAATTTTGTTCATCAGATCCATGAAAGCTGCAGGAGCATTGGTCAGCCCAAACGACATAACCACAAATTCATAGTGACCATATCTTGTCCTGAAAGCTGTTTTATCTATATCCTCCTCTCTGATTCTCAATTGATGATACCCTGAGCTCAAGTCAATTTTAGAAAACACCTTGGCTGACTGCAATTGGTCAAACAAATCATCTATTCTTGACAACGGGTGCTTATTCTTAATAGTCACATCATTCAACTTTCTATAGTCAATACACATTCGAAAGCTTCCATCCTTCTTTTTCACAAATAATATTGGTGCTCCCCACGCGGAGTGACTCGGCCTAATAAACCCTTTTTCTAACAATTCTTCAATTGCTTCTTCAACTCTTTGAGCTCTGCTAGTGCCATCCGATAGGGTACTTTAGAAATCAGCATGGTACCCAGCAACAACTCAATAGTAAAGTCCACCTCTCTGTGTGGAGCTAAACCAGGCAACTCATCTGGAAACACATCTGCAAATTCTCTAACCACGGGAACCACCTCAACTGACTTACTAGTTTCTATCAAACTTACAGAAGCTAAGTAAGCTATACACCCCGCATTAATCAACCTTCTAGCTCTAATTGCAAAAATTATAAACTTAGAAGCACAAAAAGGCATACCTTGATATTTAAATACAGAACCATTGAGGTGACAAAACCTGATCCTTTTCTTCCTGCAATCTAGCATAGCTCCATAGGCCTCAAGCCAATCCATACCCAAAATAATATCATAATCAGTCAACTGTAAAACATATAATCGACCTGGCATCTGGTTCCCTTCAAACACAACTAGAGCCTCATCTATATAACACGAGGTGAGCATAAACTCACCAGAGGGAACCTCCACTACTAATTCACATGATTTTTCTTCTAAAGGATGAGCCATACTATCCAAAAACTCTTCAGAAATAAATGAATGAGAGGCACCTAAATCAAATAGAACTTTTGTTGAATATTCATAAATGGGTATAGTACCTTCTATCATATTCGATGCCTCCGCCTGGGCACGGGTGATAGCCATAACCCGGCCCCTACCTCTCTGCTATGGTGCTCCTCTGCCACGACCTGCTGGTGGCTGTTGAGACTGCTGCGGCTGCTGAACACCTCTACCATAACCATATTCCCTCGGATAGGGACAATTACGGATCAAATGCCCCGGATGATTGCAGTTAAAACACCTATAGCCTGGTGGAAGGGTAGGCTGCCTAGCGGTACTTTGCTGCGATTCCTCCACCTCTGGCTTACCACGACCCTGCTGAACTTGCTGACAACCTCCCCATCCTCTTCCTTTACCTTTAAATGCCTGTTTTAATTTCTGGCCCCACTTACCAAAACCTGATGAGGAAGGTCTTGCTGATGCTTTGCCCTTACTCACACCCGCTGACTGCTGGGGTAGCCGGAAACTACCCGAACCTGACTCGCCCACCTGACGAGTCCGAACTGCTCTTTCCAAAGTAGCTGCTCTCTGGGCTGCTTCTTCAACTGTTCTACACATTAATGGTATTATTGCAGTCTACAATTCTGGCCTCAAACCACGGATAAAATATTCAACCATCATAGCATTATCCGTGACAACATAGGGTGCATACCTGCTCAGTGCCATGAACCGCATCTGATACTCCAGGACCGAAGTCTCACCCTGCTACAAGGTCCTGAACTGCTCTCTTTTTGCCTACTGCACTTGAAGAGGAAAGAATGTGTCGTTAAATACTGCAAGAAATTCAGGCCAAGTAATAGCACCCTTTATTCTGCCTGCAAATGTGGTCTGCATCTTCAGACGCCACCATTCCTACGCAAATCCCCTCAGCTGATAAGTAGCCAACAAAACTCTGTTCGCTGCCGGACACCTCATGGTCATAAAGACCATCTCAATCTCATGAATCCAGTGCTCCGCTGTATCTGGATTCGGCCCTCTGTATAAGTGGGCGGCTGCAACCTCAAAAACCTTTCAACTTGCACCACTGGCTCTTCTGCCGCAATCACGAGTGGTGATGGTGGTACTGGTGCCATAAAAGGTACCTCCACCCCTGGTGGTGGTGGAACTGGGGCCATAGGTACCGCCTCTCCGATCACTGGTGGTACCAGTGCCTGTCGATCCATCCTCATCCGGATATCGGTGAGGCTCTCCCAAATCCTTTCTATCATCCGCTGAGTCGACTCCTCAGGGTCATCTCCTCCACCACCCCAGTCTCTTTTATCGACCATTACAACTGCCTGCACACACAACAAGCCAACCATGGGCAAAACAACGAGTCATTACAAAACCAAGGCCAACTACCAGCAGTGTATCTACAAGAAGGTATGGCTATGTAACTTCTTAATTCCTTTATATTCACACGGACCTTGCTCTGATACCAACTGTGACGGAACGCCTCATCCAAGCCCGTTAAACTAGTAACGTGCTTGACACGAGTCCGTCTCCCGCGAACGGGCTGAAGCCTCGCAAGGGATACCACACACTAGTCTGTGAAAACACAAAGGAACACACCATTGCATTTAAAATATACAAGGTTTTACATAGCCAACTTCAAAAGAAATAAAGGAAAGTACACAAGCCTGGGGCATACCCCGAGGTACAACTGAAGAAAGAAAAGCTACACTGCTGGAGGCGCTGGGCCAACACTGCTACGTCGCGGCTCCGAACTGGACGACGGTAGAGAAATCTCCTCCTCGCCCTCGCCTGTGGGGAGTAGGGGTGAGCCTCGCTAGTCACTGGCTCAGTAGGGAACTCCCCCAACACCGAGCAAACCAAACACAAGTACCGAATGCAGTAAACTATGCTAGCAATTTATAGCACAACTAAACAGGATATTAAAGCTATAAACAAACTCACCGCTAGCCGACTACGTAAAACAGTTGTAATAAATAAACGGCAAAACTCCAACACGTGTACGAGCTACGGTAGAGACCGCCACACTCGAGCCACGTAGACTAGTTCGCGACACCAGCAACAGACTCGGACAAACTAACACAGGTCTACCTCTCAGTCTCGCAGCCACGGACGAAAGGTCCAGCTGCCGCTCCACGTGAAAAAGACAAACAACTGTGGAGACCAACTAAACACCACCACCTGCGGACCACACAGTCGCAGGCCCATGCCTGGCACCTCTAGAGACCCTGGCCTGGGCTCGCTAGAGTGAAGCACTGGAAAAGGACTAGTCGGGACCAGTGTCGACAACTGGTGTCCGTACCCCCAACTAAGAGCGCGCTACAAGTGACTAGAAACAAACACAAGAGTCACTGTCCCATTGTTGTCTTTCCCTCAGCCGGACGTACAACTCAAACTAAGGAGTGAGGGTGTCCAGGTCAGACGACACAGACCTCGACGGTACAGCACAAGTACCGGGACAAAGCCCCGAGCTAACAGCCTGGCTCACAGAGAACCTGGGGCACCCAACTGGAGAGGTAACCACGTAGGCGTCTACTACCTGACACGCACACAGAAACCACGTGCACACCACACAAACCACGTGAAACCTCACGTAAACCTTGTGTACTGACGGTCTACAACACATGAACACCACCTGCCTCGTGTGAACCCTATGTCCACAGGTAAACTACTAGCTAGCTACGTAACCTGTGAGCTAGTCTCGTAAACCACGCACTTCCCAGAGCGCCACAAGTGCCAATGCACTGCTCACTAACACTGAGCATACCGATAACGATAATTAGATAATCACATGCGTAAACCATGCACAAACAGGGCCTCTCGGGCTAAGTCGCGACAACCCATTGGGTCGCCCTTCAAAAGGCGTCGCTACGATATATCGCCTTCAGATCCAGAACGCGACCTACTTACATGTCGCCTCTTGATCCTTGACGCGACACATCGCTGTGTCGCGTTCAGGACACGACATAGGGACCCGTCGCCTTATCAAGCGGGAACCCTAATCCGAGCTCTCTCCATGAAAGCCCATTTCACACCATACAAACCACCCTTAATTCGTCGTTTTCATGCTTTTGTGAATACCTAAGTATGGTATCTAAGGTTAGAAACGCATTAAACTGACTGGAACCCTATCCCTTACGATTTACACCCCAAAAAATGGGAAGAGTTCACCTACTTTTGCGAAGAACGCATTATGCAGCGATCTCCCGACGTTTCCCCTGCTTCTCCCGAACTCCCTGCAGTGAGGACACGCCGAAGACGCCAAAACCCAGCAAAAATCGCCACAGCTCCTCCCCCTGGCCGAGCAGAACCCTTGTGCATTCTGCTTGGCTGGGGTTATTTAAAAACCTGCAGCGATTCGGAACGCGACGCATCGTGGCGTCGCGATTAGGTCACGACGGACCTGAGCATCGCCTTCCCAACGCCCGCTGCCCTGAGCGCTACACGTGGCGCACATGCAGACGCTCAATACGCGATGGCTACCTTGTCGCGTTAAGAACGCGACAGACCTTCCTGTCGCGATGACAGGCTAAGGAATCTAGGGTACTATAGGCCCAAACTGTCGGCTCAGTAAGCCCCAAAAACATACACACACACGACACACAAGCCACATTGGCCACCACAAGTGCTAAACACACGATCCACGAAGATCCGAAAAATGCGCGACGTTACAATCTACTTCTGACATTGCCTATCTTTAGAGGATCTTGTCTCAATTTGGCCAAATGTGTACTAATTCTTCAAGTACCACTGATACAAAATAGATGATCTGGATCGGGATTGATCGATTCTGTACCGAATCGGCCTAACTCGATCCGATCCTAGGGGAAAAGGCTTGACAGGCCCAAGACTTGGAGTGGTCTACCATAAGTCGAGCCCAGGAGAGCGCACGTCGTTTCATAGAAGCGACGTGGGTCCCACTCCACCGGGCCGTGCAAATGGCATGGGCCAAGCCTCTTAGTCATTTCTTGACTTTTCCGAGCAATTCCAAGTATTTTCGTCATTGATTGACTTTCCCAGATGCTCCCGCCATTTATCGGCTTATTTGGACCTCTCCGCCATTTGTTAATGTGTTCAACTTTAAGTCACACCCAAAAGAGTGCACGCTGCTTCAAAGAAGTGGCGTGGGTCCCACTCCACCGGGTTGGACAAAAGGCATGAACCGTCAGACTATTTCTGCCATTTTCTCCATCACAGGGACGTATCTTCAATTTTCTAGACAGAAAAGGTATTCTGGTACTTTTTCAAAATAATAGGGGTATTGCTGTAATTTTCAGATAACAGGGGTATTCCTATAACTTTTTAGGGGCAGGGCGCATGTGTAATTTGATACACTTGCCCAAACTTTATATTTTCATGGGCCTTTGTGTAATTTTACATAAGCCCCTGCCCAACAGGGATCTTCATATTTGAGGAACAAACATCCCCCCCAAAGGAGGGGGTCTCCAAGGCCGAACCTTCTTTCCTCCCCCTTCCAAAAAACCAAAGTCTTTCCAAAGCTCCCAAAAGTCTTGCTCAAGCCCCACCCTTGGCCTCCTATTTATAGAGGCTTAAGGGGCCAAGGGGAGGCCACACGAGCCTATGGGGTCTTGGCGCAAAAACCCCCCCGTGGGGGGTGTTTTTTTGAAGAAACCCCACCCCCCCCCCCTCCGTAGAGGTTTGTTCTGTAGAAAACCCATAGGGGGGGTGTTGTGCGCAAACCCCCCCCCCCCCTCAAGGTTCGCTGCATCGAGGAATTGGGGCAAATCGGGTTTTTCCTGATCCGCCACGATTCGTCTGAATCGGGCCGATTCGCATGGGAATCGAAAGGAAATCGAGCGAATCGGGTTTCTCCTAATTCGGCCGAATGGGACCGATTCGATCCGCCACGCCAAACCATGCCCCCCCTAGGGGGTCTGTGGGGCAACCCCCCCCCCCCCTCGTGGGAGGGGGTTTGTGGCTGCTTTTTGGTGTAATTTTGGGGGGATTTTTCTTTTGTTAATTTTTTGTGCCAACAAATGGCCCCCACGAGATGTCTGCCAAAGTTGACGGCGAAGGTAGACGTCCTGTTCGATTTTCAAACTTTACCCCTAGTCTTAACGACTTGGCGCTTTAACATTTATGAAGTGTCACCAACAACTTGGACAATGATTATTGTTGTAGTTTGGGCCGACTACTAATTCTACGATGCGTATTGTGCTGAGCCATTAGCTCCCATTGCCTGCACATACTTTTTTCATATTTTTTTTATTTTTTTTTTCCAACTCAAGAGTTCCCACAAGAGGACCTAGGAGAGCACACATCACTTCAGAGAAGTAACATGGACCCGCTCCACCAGGTCAGCTCTACAGGTGAGTTTCATTGAAGAGCCGCTCCATAGCTTTGCTCGGAGCTGACTTCAGCTTTATTCATCTGAGTCTTATCTTTCTGACTTTACTCAGGGGCTTGATTTCGACATCCTTCTTTCGAGACTTGCCTTTCTGGCTTCGCTCGAGGACCTGATTTAATTGGAGATTTGACCGGTAAGACTTGTCTTTTTGGCTTTGTTCAACAGCCTGATTTGAGATTTTCTCCCGAGACTTGTCTTTCTGACTTTGCTTAAGATTGGGTTGCAGCCTGGTTGTTGAGCCTTGCCTTTTTGACTTCGCTCAACAGCTTATCATTTAGTTGATGAGGCCTATCTTTTTGACTTTGCTCTTCGACCTAATCTTATATCTTTCTCCCAAGACTTGCCTTCCTGGCTTTTCTCAGGCAATCGGGCACATTTCTGAGTCACGACGTTTCCTGGCCAGACCTTGCCCAGGCACTCCGGTGCCGAGAACAGACGGGGGGCTTGAGTTTTTAATGGGGTCCGCTCGGACTGCTATGCAGGCAAACGATCCCCCTTCTGTCAAGGTCGTGCGCAACGCCCTTCAAAGGAACACCCTTGCATATCATTTAATGAGCCGCCCCAGGGAACCTTGGATGGCAGCGGTGGACTCACTATGGGGCGAGGTTAGGCGGCTGCATCAAAAAGCGGCCCTGGCGGCCAATCGCCTTAGGATTCAAGAGCTCGAAAAGGAGATTGCTTTGTTGGAGCAGAAGAGTGAGGCTTCCCATTTACAGAAAGACACCCTTCGTGACCGCGTCGAGACTTTGAGGGCCGGAAGGGGCAGCTCTAGTGATGAAGCCGCTGCGCTACAGAGGACGATCGAAGATGCCTCGAAGCGCCTTGCCGAATGCGAGCTCACTATTGCGGTCTTCGATAGAGTGACCAAAGTTGAGGGGATTACCACTTTGGAGCGAGAGCGATCAGACTTCCAGGCTAGGATCTCCGCCCACCAGGCCACTTTGGTGAGCTTGCAGAGCGGGCCTCTCAATTTTCTTTGACAGGGGGGCCTTGTGGTTTTTTTGGATTTTTAGCCGATGTCTATGCTTTATTAGCTATCCCGAGGGCTTGTCTCGGGCTCCCATATATTTGAGAAATGACAGATTTTGAATTATCAGCCACATTTGCGCTTGGTACTAATGCAACTTTTGTATGCATCCTTTTTTTGCTTGCTATCCGCTGAGGTTGGCGCCTTCTGGCTTGACCTCTGTTTTCATTTCTTCTTTTCTTTTCCTTATTGGGTTTAGACCCTCCTCGCCTTATCATAACAGAAGAGCATGATCATTGTCGTCTCGACTGTCGCCCCTTATATTGGCCACTTATCAGAAGTGGGCATAGGAGTTATCTCATCATTGACGACTCATATACTTCCCCAACGATGAGGGTAAGGATGAACCCAAGGGATATTTCTTTCCATTTAGAGAGAGTTTTTTTTTTTTTTTACATTACCACCTCCAGCGTCCTTTTAGGTTTTCGCCAAAGATGGCCCACTCTAGCTTTTTCCGATGCACCCTTTTAGGTTTTCACACCGAGGGGTTACCCATTTTTGCCTGAGGCGCTTTTTTGGATTTTCACCTCTACTGAGTTATAACCTTTTTACTCTTAAGCACATGGGGATCCATATACTTAAGTCGTTTAGGGCACCTCTATTTTAAACTCCATTTTTTTTATTTTTGTTTTGTATCTAAGACTAAATTCTAAGACATTTGGTTATGGAGTTTGGGCTTAGCCTACCATTGAGATTTGTTGGCTAAGGTGGATATGCTAAAGCCTACCATTTTGGTTTATTGGCTAAAGGGGGATATACTACAGCCTATCATTTTGGTTTGTTGGCTGAGGGTATAACTCGGCCTACCATTTTGGTTTATTGACCAAGAAGGGAATATGGTTTAACCTACCATTGTAGTTTGTTGGCTAAGAGGGACATATGACTTGGTCTACCATTTTGGTTTATTGACCCAAGGGAATATGGTTTAGCGTAGCATTTTGGTTTGCTGGCTAAGGGAAATATGACCTGGCCTACTATTTTGGTTTGTTAACCAAGAAAGATATGGTTTAACCTACTATAGTGGTTTGTTGGCTGAAGGAGAAATATGACGTGGCCTACCATTTGGTTTGTGGACTAGGGAGAGTATGACTCAACCTACCATTTTTTTTTAAATAAAGTGATATCTAGACTGATACGACAAAAGAGTGAACCTCTGATGTCGCAATCAGCTAGACAAATTTTATATATATAGGAAGCATGAAAAAAAAAGTACATAAGCAACGGGAGCACAAGCTGAAGACACCTTACGCAGAGGGATCAAGACTAAATGACTCAGCCTACCATTTTGGTTTGTTGGCTAAGGAATGGTATATGACTTAACCTACCATTTTAGTTTGCTGGCTAAGAGGGATATGACTCAGTCTACCATTTTGGTTTGTTGGCTAAGGAAAATATGACTCGGTCTACCATTTTGGTTTGTTTACTAAGAAAGGCATACGACTTAACCTACCATTTTGGATTGCTGGCTAAAAAAGATATGACTCGGTCTACCATTTTGATTTATTGACTGAAGCAAGTATGAGTCAGCCTACCATTGTGGTTTCTTGGCTAAGGAAAATATGACTTGGTCTACCATTTTGGTTTGTTGACGAAGAAGGGCATACGACTTAACCTACCATTTTGGTTTGCTGGCTAGGAAGGATATGACTTGTTCTACCATTTTGGTTTATTGACCGAAAAAAGTATGATTCAGCCTACCATTGTGGTTTATTGACTAAGGAGGGTATGACTCTTAAATGAGAGTTTTTTTTTTAAGTTACTAACCCTAGTGTCCTTTCTAGTTTTCACCGAAACTGGCCCCTTCTAGTTTTTTCCAACGCGCCCTTCCAGATTTTCACATTAAGAGGTTATCTATTTTTGCGTGAGGCATTCTTTTAGGTTTTCACCTCAATCGAATTTTAGGCCTTTTTACCCTTGGACACTCCTTTTGAGGAGCGACCAAATTCACCGAGACATCTCTATTTTTTGTCCCATTTATTTTTTTTACTTCTTTTTTTTTCTTCCTTTTTTTTTACGTAGGCACATATGCCCGACTTTAGCCTGGTTCAAGCGTAGGGACATCGAAGGGCAGTTGCCCCCGGAATTCATGTTCAGGGGCATAATATAGTTTCAAATGCCGACCATTTAGCGGCAAAAAGGGGCGCTCGCCAGTATGTGTCGCTAGCGTGTATCCTCCTCCTTCATAGACTCCCACGACCACATACGGTCTGCGCCAATTAGGCTGGAGTTTACCGTTTGATATGCTTACCATGACTTCTCTTTACTTGATCATGACGTGGTCGCCTTTCTTGAAGGTGTGAGGCCAGACCAACTTATCATAAGCTCGAGTCATGTGGGCCTGGTAAGATTAGAGGTGTTTATAGGCTTCCAACCTTTTGCCTTCTAGGTTGGATAATTCCTTCAACCTTCTTTCTAGTTCTTGTCGCTCATCGAGCTGGAAGCCAATATGGACGGGTACCCTGTAGGATGACATTTCAATTTCTATAGGGAGAATGGCTTCAGCTCCATATACCAAGGAGAAAGGGGAGCACCCGATGGGGGTTCTATAGACTGTCCAGTACGCCCAGAGTGCTTCATGCATTTTCTCCCCCCAGTCGCGTTTGCGGTTGCCGACTGTCTTAGCAAGCAACTTACAGAGGGTATGGACATATCGTCCTCATAGAGCTAACTCGACATGAGGGTATCTGCATCAACATTTAAGTATATATTTCCATGGAGTATGGCTCGACATGGAAATGCATATACGTATAAACATATGGACATTTCGTCCTCATGGAGCTAACTCGACATGAGGGTATACGTATAAACATATGAATATATATTTCCATGGGGTATGGCTCGACAAGGAAATACATTTACACACGAACAAACAAACATATCACCCTCATGGAGCTAACTCAACATGAGGGGAACGAACATATGACTGTTTAAATACTTTATCTCCACAGAGTCACGCTCGACATGGAAAGTATTTAAACACACATGAACACATAACATTTTCATCTTCCATAGAGTCCCGCTCAACATGGAGATGTTTAAACATATTTATATTTCATCCCCCATAGAGTCCAGCTCGACATGGGGGGGATATACACGGGGGTTCCGCAGTTGAAGACGACCTTGGCTTGTCCAGCACAAGCACTTCACTCTGTTAACTTCCGACTCCGCGAACTTGTGGACCCTGCGAATTCGTCCACCCCTTTTCTATCGATCGGAGGGGTATTTATAATAGTTTTATGCCCGGATGGGCTTGAGAGAGAGAGAGAGAGAGGAGGTCTATCTGGATGGGGTGTCCATCCGAGTTGACTACTCGGATGGGGTGTCCATCCGAGTAGGGAGGTCTTCCCTACTCAGATAGAGGTCCATCCAAGTAGGGAAGACCTACTCAGATGAGGTTTTTCCATCCCTTTTTCTTTTTCTTTTTCTTTTTAGTTTCTTTAATGGTTTAAGGGTCAATTTTTGGGTCCACTGGAATATTATTTATAGTTTGTGGAAATTGGACAAAACCCCAAATCTTATCCTAACTAGAATTTGAAAATTGGGGCTTTTATCCAATTAGTGCAATTAAAGGTCAATTAAGTTTGTCAATCACTTAATTGATCTAATTATGCCATAATGTAAAAATAAGGGTCTTAATTTCAAGAAATTAGACAAAATCTCCTAATTTAACACTAATTAGGATTTGAAAATTAGGGCTTTTATCCAATTAGTGCAAATAGAGGTTAATTAAGTGTGTTAATCACTTAATTGAACAATTTGTGTCATGATGTAAAAAGGAGATCTTCCTAAAAATTTTGGGGTAGTAGTTCTTCAAGCCTCTTATCTTATAAATAGATGCCATCTCATATATTGGACAATCAAATTCCTTCTCTCATTCTTCGTCTGTTTGAGACGTTGTTCTCTACCACTTTGTGCCTTTAGATGTTTGTGTCATTCATTATCTTATGCCTAGTGGTACTAAACTTGATCCTAAAGTTGTTTGAGGATTTTTTTTTTTTTTTTGGAGTGTCTACTACTTAAAAGGACTATTAATGTTTGGATCCTCATATTGGAAAGAAATATATTCTTAAAGATGTTACATTCTTTGAAAATCAGTCCTATTATACTACCTCTCTGACTCAAGGGAGGATACTCCTATCCTATCTTCTATTCCTCTACCTTTATTATCACCTTTGGTGTCTGAGCTCCTTTCAAGTGTTACAAAAAAGTCAATTCAACAGCATCCCCGGCACACTTGGTGCAAGAAGGGACCTTCCATTGAGCTCCTATCTTCAATGCCAACCAGGTCTACTCGTTATGTATCTAGTGAGCCTCTCTCTGACTCTAATCTTCCCATTGCATTGTGGAAGGGTTCTAAAACTTGTACACAACATCCTATATCTAATTAGGTTTCTTATTTTTGGCTATTACCTACTTACTACTCAGTCTTGAGCACCATTTCTTCTTATTACATAGCTCGTTCATACTCTGAGGCAATCAAAGATCCAACATGGGCCAACTTCTCTTATTAGGCCAAACTTGCTTATTGGGCCAAACTTTTGCATTTTATGCC
Source organism: Colocasia esculenta (assembly GCA_014218235.1). Lineage (NCBI taxonomy): Eukaryota > Viridiplantae > Streptophyta > Magnoliopsida > Alismatales > Araceae > Colocasia > Colocasia esculenta. Next base: position 158,196,981 of record CM024760.1, on the reverse strand, counting down.
ATGACTTATTAAATGACCATGTTCATGTTGCTTAAGACTTGGGCCCAATGGGCCGACATTTGATGTATTTTTACATGTGATCACCTACTTAACATATTAATGGGCCTATTGGGCTAATTTCATGATTTGAACAATGTTGAATATGTGCAATTACATATTGTGTAATGTTTATTCTATACTCTTTATTAATTAAATTCTTAACAAAAATCAACCAATTTTGTGCTAAAGTTTAACAAATTATTTCATAATCATTGTGATTTCATTTAAGATCATCTCAAAATAACAAACAAGTCATGAATCATATCATTTTTTATCCACCTTATTAAACCAAATAAATAAATGAAATTGTTCATTTAATCCATATAATATTAATTTTCTATAAATAAATGAAATAAATGATTTTAAAATAATAATAATAAAAAGAAGAGATTGAATTAAAAATAAATAAAAATGAAATAATATCAGAAAATTCCCAAAATATATATATGCGTGCTTGCAAGATTATTCTATTCATATGCACTTCATTTCTTTCAATTGTGAGTTATGCTCTTTTATTTTAAAGGGGTTGTCTGATAGTTAATCAAGGGTATTCAGTTTTTGTACTAATGTAATTAACACTGGTCCTTGCTAGTGGGGAGAGGTCAAACGAATTTATAAAAACATGTCAATGTAAATAAATAAAGACAAATAAAAGACCAATAATCCAAAGATATTTTTAAAACCAAGAATAAAAATTAAAAGATAAAAAATGGTTCTCACATATCCTTACTGATTTATGGGGTATTACTGGTTAACTTGCCATGTGCCAACTCATTTTCGATGTGGCTGTAGGGCACCCAACAGCCTCAGTTTCCTATGTCTAATGAGGAAGCCATAACCTCTGAGGCATGGTGGCAATAGATGTAACAGTACCTTAGGCAATGTAAACGATGCCTTAAGCAACACTGTCTTAAATGATAATGCCAGCAGATGAAGATGGTGACAACATAACATGTCATGGTCACCAACCCAGACAGCAAAGATGATGTACTAACTGGAAAAGGAACTAAATTGACAACGCAATTTGCTAGCACTAACCATTAAAAGAAAGCAATCAATGACAAACAAGATTAGCCTAGTGAAAGCCTCATGATGACGTCACCTACAGTAACATACATCTCCATGCAATCACTTGATGATTATAGCAGCAAAAATGAGCAGTGACTGGTCACATAATTGACATCAAGGAATGTTGAGTGGATCAAAAGAGACCCGTATTTTTTATTATGAACAAGAAATCAATGTCCGATGATCAAGGAAGTCAGAGAAATCTCAATTGCAGTCAAGGAGATGCATGCAGAAGCCAGTGACTACTGTGTAGGTCTTATAATATGTTAGAAGTCAAAAAAAGAGTAATGTTTTATTGTAGGCAACAGTCCACAATATATATATTAGTAATAAGGCATCCCCAAAAATAATTTGAGTCCCCACATTAAAACAATATAAATGTACAAGTTACACTCAGTGCACTATCTGCATATGAAGATGTAATGTCTAAATGTACCAATGGTTCCAAGTTAATGACTATAATTCAACTTCTCTGAATGCACTAATGATTTGAATCAGATGTCTGGATTCAGAGGCAGGTCCAAATAGCATTTATCTTCCAATGGCTCAATGTTATCAGTTTTCATCAATGAAAATCAACAAGTACTAAGAAGAAAATCAAACAGAGGAACTTGGGGTTATGAATATTAGACAAAGTAAAAAATTGCACAGGGGACAATATCATAGAGAAGATGAGGGGACACGAGCAGTTGGAGGCATGAAAACCCCTCCTATTGAGAGAGAGTATTCAGAATGCTCCTTATAAAAACAATGATGAAGATGGTTTCATAAAAACCAGCATCAACTGAAGAGTTACTGCTATCCTAACTTGTGATAGATAAAAGCCAATAGGTACAGAGAAAAACATTGTAAGCCAATTTTCAGGCCAAGCAATGTTGAGCTACTGACTATTAAGATTAGACAAAGAAAGATGGAGGCTGTAGACATCAGGATGTGTTACAGATATAATATAAATGCAACTACAGGCATAAAAAGCAAAGCAATCAGGCAGGCCAATTGGTGACACCTATAAATTATACATTTGCTGAAGTGGCTTGGATGGTCCAGTTATGTGCATGGCTCACACGGAAGTCCAATTAACTGGATATGGAGGACACAGATTTAGGCAAAATGGTAGAAAAAGTAACCACGGCAGCTGAAAATAGATGTAGATGGAAGCAACAAGAGTATAGAAGAGTCTGTCCGTCAACATCAATAATATACAAGTAGATCATATAATACATGATATTTGAATTAATTAATTATAAACCATAATATTAAATTAAATTAAATGATAATATACCATAACAAAAACACGTAATTGGCTGTGTATGAAATTGTTGGATATGCATATAAATATAACTACAGACAGGATCTACTTGGAAAAAGAGCAATGGTCGGAAAGCAGAGTCAGAGCATGTCGTTGAGGCTCCCATAGCTCCCCTGCTCCTGTATCTGAATTGCATTTCCTTTTCTGTCTTCAATAGAAGTTAAATTTTAACAGATTGAAACCAATACGATTGTCATTGGTAATACAGTGTCCGAAATGCAATGATGTGTATTCCATTCTTGTAAGGCTTTATGAGCAAATATTGCACTCAAAGTAAGTCCCCTCTGGTCATGCATACACTGTACCTAGAGTACTGTTTTCAGGAGATAAAAGAAAGACAAGTTACCGAGTAAAGAACTCTTTTTTGCCTCCTCTCAACTCTCTACTTTGTCGTTACTTAGCTTTCTTGCTTCACCGACCATGGGGACAAAAAGTAAATGGAGCTTTGAGTCATTCACTGGAAAGGGGGAAATACACAAAGAAATAAGAGTTTAAACCAAGAGAGTTTGAAAACACTTTTCCTCCTTTTCTTCACTCTTTTATGAAGAAGGCATGATCATGATGTCCCCCCCTACCAGGCAATTCAACCAAATCGTTGTTGCATGTAACCAGCTATTTTCTCCTATACCCACAGATCTGATCCGAATCAAAACCAATCTAGTTAACCAATTTAGGCATCAGATTCCCCACTTCCCTTCCTCCTTCACTTGTTCTCTAATACATTTTTTCCCACCCTAAATCCTTTCTGGTGGGCATCAAGAAGAGGAGGTGTGGCTAGCCTCCTTCCACTCCACCGATGGTAGTTCCTGATGCTTCAATTCTCAAGCCACCTTGAGATTCAGTCTCCTGTCGCGCAATTTTGGGTTGATGCGGATCTAATTTTGTTACTCTGGTACATTTTTCTTTGAAGCTCACAGGATCCAATCAGAAGCAGCCTGACATCACCATCTAAGCATCCAACCAACCACCTATTAATGGTTGGCTGCTTAATTAAGCAATTATCCATGGAGGCTCACCAGAAAGATGGTCATTAAACATCTGAATGTCAGTCAGTTTTCCCTAGTAGCATCTAGCGACATCAAGGTGAAGGTGGAAATGGTGGTGGTCCAGATGAAAACGATGGCGTCCCGCAAATATATTCCCCTCATCCGACTAAACAGAGTTGCTAAGCATTCATGTTTGTTTGTGTGTGTTTCAAATAACAATAACGAAAACAATATTGGTGATAATCGTAAGTGTGTTAGAGTAACGTTGTAGAGCTGCTCACACCTGCACTATGTTGGGATGGTAGAGGCGGGAAAGCAGGGAGACCTCGGATTTGAACTGCTTCTCGAGGAGGGCGCGGGTCTCCTCGTCCTGCTCGGGGATCTTCACCATCTTCACGGCCACGGCACGCTGCTTGTAGATGCCTCGGTAGATCCTGCTGTGCGATCCGGAGGCGAACTTGTTCCCTATGAACAGCTGCGACAGGTCGGCCATCCACTCCTCCCCCTCACCCTCCGCCTCCTCCCCTGTTCCGGCTCCACCTTCGCTGGTGTTCCCGGGCTCCAGCAGCATGGACCATGACTCCAAGCTGTCCCACCTCTTCTTCTCCAGGTTCTCCACCTCGGACGGCAGCAGCGGTTTCCTCTTGGCCGTCAGTGTAGGGTAAGACAAAGACGACGGCAGGGAAGGGTTGGGAGGCGACAGGGGGCTGGTGTCGGCCCTGTTCTTCCTCCTCAGCCGAAGGGCCCGTAGGAAAAAAGCCATCCGCCAGCGAAGGTTGCCCGCGCGCAGCACAACCCAAGGGAATGGGAACGGGAACTACCACGAACACTTATCTAGAATTGGCTTCTCGACAATTCAAACTCGCAAGACGCAGAACAAAATCCCAAGGAGTTGCGTATGACCCAACAAGAAGCGGTTCGAATTTGTGAAGAGTGTTAATAGCAAGTGTGGGGTGTCTTAGCGCATGAACAACGGAGGGAGTTGGGTCTGAAGAGAAGAGGAGAAAGCGAGCAGCACATGGTGCAGCCCCACTAGAAGGGACTCGATCGTCTTCTTCAGGCTCCCAATGGAGAGTTTCGCGCACATGAGGAAGAACAGAGGGAAGAGGCTTAATCGCAAGAGGGAGACGAAGCCAAGCAGAATAAGGCGCCCAAGGTTTTCTACGCCATGGCTCCTGCGCATGGAAGAGCCGGAGGGGCGGGTGGAGGGGAATGGCCGTGAGGACTGTGGACACCTCCCCCCACTCCCAAAAATAAAGGGAGAAATGCCGATTGCGAAGAAGGAATCGAACAATCTACTTCAGACCTGTAATTTCTTTTCTCGTACTCTTTTCACTCCTTCTTCTTCCTCCTCCTCCTACGACGAGGACGATGATCTTTCACGTACACAGAGAACAGAGAGGAAGACAAAGGCACAGCAGGTGATGCTTCGGCATGCTCCACAGACAACGAGGAGTGGAGCGGGGGGTGCAATGGACCACAAGATCAATCAAACCTAAAGACAAAAAGGGCAAAAAAACAACCACCTACTCTACTGGCAACTGATCAAACCGGCTCGCCGGCGCAGGAGGACGTCGCCGCCGAATGGAGGAAGCAGGGGGCCAGAAGGGACAGCAGGAACAGCAAGTCCTCCAGGGACAGAGCGACGAACCGGATCTTGTTCTTCATCCTAGACTGTTTCCTTCTAATCACAGCACTCACTCTATGAATGTGCGTGTGCGCGTGTGCGTCTCTCTCTCTCTCTCTCTCTCTCTCTCTCTCTCTCTCTCTCTCTCTCTCTCTCTCTCTCTCTCTCTCCTATGCCCACCAATCTACGAACGCAAGCATGCCCTTGTCCCCCCTTCTTCTTCCCAACCTTGCCCCACCCTCCTGCAAATCGCCTTTTTCGTACCAGTGCCCCGCGCGCGCGCGTACTTTGCTTCCAGGAGCGTCCTCCCCTTTCCTAGTCTCTCCTGCTGCTGCCGCTGCTTCCTTCTGCTCTTCTTAGGCCCCTTTATGCGTGCATTCGCCCGTCAAGAGGGAGGGAACAGGAGTTGGGACACCGCCTCTCTCTGCTTGAGCTGGACTGTAGGGATTCTGCCGCAGGTGAACGCCAAGGAAGCAGTTGGGTGGAGACGACGCGAAGGTGGTAGAGGGGGCAGAGACTGTGGTGAAGGCGGTGACAAGTGAGAGACGGAGAAGCTTTCTAAAACGGGGTCGTCAAGTGCTCCCCGTGCGTGGTAGTTCAAAAGCTCCGCCATTACTGCCCCCCCCCTCCTCTGCTTTCCGCCACCTCTTCTCCCTCCCACTACTTTTTTTTACGCGCGCGCGCGCGCGCTCCCTCTCTCTCTTGCGCGCCTTGCCGGGGTTTCCTCTCTCGCTCTCTCTCTCTCTCTTAACCGTGTCTCCTAATCCTCTCCTTCGCTGATGCCGTCGGCCCCCACCGCGGGCTAGTTGTGGACCACGTTAGCCCGCCGCCGGCCCCACACCCCTTCCCCCCGCGTACCAAAAACTCGCCAGGCGAACGTGCACGGGTGTTCCGCTCATCACGATCGCTCAAGTCGGGGGAGGTGGGGGGGCTTCGATTGGTCGATGTCCGTGTTGCGCACTTGCGGGCGTTCGAGTTGTCGGCGTCGCGCTGCATGCCGCTGGTCCCTGCGTTCCAACTGGTGGCCGGCAGGACTTGCTGTTTTCTTTATCCGAAATCGATGGATCGAGCACACAATCAACAACTATCTATCCCGTGTGGATTGGATGGAACAAGCATATGTGTGTGATCCAATAAAAAATCTGCATTGTCCTCTCTTTTTTTTCCTGTTCCTTTTTCAAGGATTCGCGCGCCGGAACTCGAAAAGGTCTCACTTCGCCTGCAGTTGGTGATTCATTCGACTCGACGGCACCCCACTTCGCATAAACCATGTGTAAACCGATGACAGTTGCCATCGGTGGTTGTCCACGCGGGGCAACCTTTGGCGGGAGACCAAACGGCTGTGCGGTTGTCTCCGGAGTCACGTAGGACTCTTTTCTCTCTCTCTCATGCGCTTGCAAGGAGGATTTCTTCTCTCTCTTGGCATACACCCAGCGCAAGTCTCTCTCTCTCACTTTTGTCTTCTTCTCGATCCTAAGAGATTTCGCAACGACGAGTTAAACACTTCGATCAAGATCGAACATTGGTATTAGAGCATCAACGTTCCTCTCTCCACGATGTCGTCGGATGATCTCCATGTGCAAAAATTTGCTGCAATGGACAAAGATAATTTTGAACCGACGGAGATCTCCACAAACAATGATGGGGATAGTGTGGTTGGTAGCAACCCATCACTCACGCAAGAATCTATGGCGCCAATTGGATTTCGGCGACTGATGACTGCGAGGAACTACGTTGTGGCACTGCATACCTCTCCTTCGCCACGTACGGGCGATGTTTCTTCCCGCCGTTCAGGAGGGCGATCCGTCGAAACACCTGGAGCGCACCGCACTGGAGAACCGTCGCAACTACACCCACGCATGCAGGCGGCGCGGCCATGCAGGCAACGCGATTCCTAGCCATGCAGGACACGCAGCCATGCAGGCAGGCGCGGGGGTGAGCACGGCAGGCCATGCAGTCGAACGCGGGGTTAGTCTCGCCCATGCAGACCACGCAGCCGGCACGCGGGACCCCGGCCTCCCGGGAGGCCGCGCGGACCGCGGCCGCGGCCATGCAGGCCGCACGGCCCACGTCCACGTGGGGGGGGTGCCGTCCGCGGCCTGGCAGGAGGCCGCGCGGACCGCGGCCAGGCGCGCCAGCGCGGAGGGGCCTGCGGGCAGGCAAACAGGTGCGGAGGCCTTCACTGCAGTCGCGTGGTCCACGGCCAGGTGGGCCAGCGCAGAGGCGAGGTCCGCAGCCATGCAGTCCGCGGTGGCGTCTGTGGCCCAAGTGCCCGCAGAGACATCCACGGCCCAGGCGGACGCGCAGGTGTGCGCGAGGGTGGTCCTACGCATGCAGGCGTGGCGGTTCACGAGGGTGAAGGTGTGGTGCTTCGTGGACATGTTGGCTTGGCTGAGCACATGGGTACTGGTCCACCCATGCCCAGACGCACATTTCTGGTGGAATAGGCCCGCATGCGAGCGTCGGCCCGTCGACGTCGTGATTTGACCACCTTGCAAGACGTCGCTCTAATGTGGTGTTGTCGAGCGGACTCCGTGGTCGAGCGCGACTTAGCCGCATTATTGGACGTGGACTGGCAGGGAATGGTATCACAGTCTCTCGTAGCCACAATAATAGCTATTTGGCAGTACGACAAGTCCGACGTCACATGCGGCATGTTCCCCGGCGCTGTGCTATGACTCCGGCCCGCCTCCAGATGATAGTTTTAGCTATTATGATGTTATCGTAATTTTAAACATGATTTTATTGTTCCTTCATATCATTATGAGTTTCATAATTATGAGATTGTCTTATTTAAGTCCATACAATAAATCGTATTAGTTAGTTTGATTATAAGTTTATTCATGCACTTTACATTCAAGCAATCTATCTATGATCTGATCGTTTAAAATCATGTGTTGAATCCTTTATTAAAAGGGAGTTTTGAACATGCATGATTAGTTGTTCAAAATTATTATAATTTTTTTTAACATGATTAGTTGTTGTTAATTCTTTATTTGAATATTCATGTTTAGTATATACATGCTTATTAATTGAGAGATGTTAGTTCCTCTCCCTCTAAATTATTTGATTGAAATTACTCTAATAATATTAAATATTCTTATATAAATGGGAGATGACTGTAGGACTCTAAGTCTACTTTCGATCTTATTATATGGAGAATATTTAATATTATAGTGTAGATTTCTAGATCAAATAGACTGATGTGTAGAATTGTCAACTTAGCCTTCTCATTATTATCTTAATGTAGTGATTCATCGATGGCCTCCGAGAATGTTATTGCTGACTTAACGAAAGGGGATAAATTAGATGGCATTAACTATGACATTTGGCATCGAAAGATCCAATATCTCTTGAATGAACAAGAGTTACTTGATCACATTACTACATCCATGACCCCGCCCGAAGAAGGCAACACTACTCAACACCGTAGAGATCAAGAGGCTTACAAGTCATGGTTCAACAAAGATCGCAGCACGCACTTTACACTGTTAAGCAGCATGCAGGATGATTTGATTGGCGAGTTTGATAAGTGTAAGACTGCCAAGGATATGTGGGATAAATTAAAAATTACTTTTGGAGGAACCTCTACATGAGGTTAAGGGCTCTTGTTTTGAAATTTGAGACCCTCCGAAAAGATCCCCATCAGAACATGACTGAGCATCTAAGGATGATGTCAAGCATGATCTGTGACTTGAAGTCTACAGGTCACAATCTCACCGATGAGCAGCAGGTGTAGGCTGTAATAAGATCTTTGTCAGACTCTTGGACTCACATGAAACAAATCCTCACTCACAATTAGAGTATTAA